>CM070643.1:38375856-39575856 GCA_036346575.1 Dendrocalamus sinicus | reverse complement strand
TTCACCTTTCTTAATACAAAGGCACGCAATGCTTCTGCGCGTTCCCTTATTAAATGCCCCAAGTTAGCGCTTGCATGTGTGTGAGTTGGAGTTGACGATGCTCAGTTGGATAGGGCAAAGCTAAAAAACTGTGGTTGTGTTACAAAGCCCATGTACATGTGGTTTTGTGCAAGGAATTGCAAAAGCTGTGGTTTTGTGTTACATATGGCCATAAACATGTTTTTTTGTAAAATTTACTAAAAAAGAACATATTAAGTTGGAAAGTCGAAGTCACTAACTCAAACAAATAGCAAATACACCCCGATAACTAGTTATAGACCAGAAAGGAAACAGATGTGATGTATATATATTTTTTTAAGAGAACATAATGTGATGTATATCTGTAGCTCCTGTCCTGTAACTATAGATCATTAAGTTCCAGCTTCCAGGATAATAGTGGTACAGACCAGAAGGTCCAGACTCCAGAGGAATTCACACCCACGAAAGGTATAATACCTTGGAAGCAATGCATTTTGGCATGGTAGAACTCAAATCAACTTTCTGCTCTAGCGATTCCAGCAGATTCTCTACATCTATTTCCTCTGCCTCAGAAGCATCTGCAAGTTGAGTAGTGCATTATATATTTTTTTCAATCACTAAGGGATCCTTTGCAAGTAAAATGCATATTTCAGGTGTCCATGTCTATTCTAAAATGGTTCGCTGAACGTAGCATGCAGAAGAACTATAGCAAACTAACCTGTCACGCTTCTTTCCAGCATTAAACAACCTTTTTCTCCCAGGGTTACAATAACGAACTTGATATTAGGTAATCTTAAAAGCATGGACACCAAAGCAACTGGTATTGACGAGGCTCCTGTCCAGGCCTGAAAATTCAGATTAGGTGAAAAGAAATTAATTTATAGGAATACTAACAATCTCACATGCTGAACATAGTGATCACCTAAGCCTTGGTGTTCCAAAATGTAAGGACCATTATTATGCAGCATGATGAAAATTGTGTCTTCAGTTCACCTTATTCATTTGTGCTAAGAAATAACCATCAACTGCAAATATCCATACACAGCTTCCCCAAATATCAAACTCATTTAAGGTGATGGCAGAGCCTTAAGAGTACAAAGCCTTACATGCAATCATTCAGATCATGCTAGTTGTATAGCATATAGTTAGACTACAGTAAAGCAAAGGTAAGTGCACTTTTGCATTTCAAATAAATGGAAAGTATGCCTGACATCATGAAGAGCAAAAAAAACAAAATAAGCAATTTCTTGCCTCAGCCACGTCAAATGTAAGAACTTCCCATTTGTACGAGGAGAAGTTAGTTTATATTAAGTTTTCGAGAGAAAAAATAGTCCACATTAAAATAAATTTGTCTTGGTGAATGCAGGTAGGGCTTAGCAGTTATACTGTTTTGCAGTAGACTACTTACCTGAGGAAATTTTGCAGAGCATACAACATAAGATGCAAAATTAAGAAGCTCATCCAATCCCTCCCGCTTTCTTTCAGCGTCAATCAAAATAGGAATTTTTCTTTGGCTTGCCTGCACTGGATTGTTCCATAAACAAAGATCGATATCGCTACCAGTGTAGAGAAAAGGTGAAAAAAGCAGGAAAGAAAAAACTTATGAGCAACATTAACACAGAAGAAGTTACAGATTGACAAAGTGGATAAAATGACAACTTCCCTATTCAGAGTCATATCTCAGATTTATCGCTATAGTGCTACACACAACCATAACTGTAGAAAGAGCCAGATTTTTTCGGGGGGAACATTCCTGTCTCTGATATCTACTCAATTGATAATCTTTATATAGAAACAGAGTCAACTTTTAGTATGCAAGCATTCATATTTCTTAGATTGTCTAGAAGAAGATGAAAAGTTGCGCCAGGAAAAGTTTACCTCTTCTGCAACAAGTAAAGCAGTCTCATGCAATCTTACATCAAAATACACGATGTCTGCGCCGTCTAAAGCAGCAAGTAAGTTTTTCTCTGTGAGCTCCTCTGGCACCATCGGGGGATAACCAGGAGTGTGTATACAGGTACGAGTTTTCCTGAAAGGCAAACGGGCAATACAGCAGTAATAATGCCAGTGATAAAAAGTATTTCGAACAATAGGATGCCACTTGCGTACTAGCATTGAAATTTGCAAATGCCATACATGTAAGGTAAGAATCAGAAAATTCAGTTGTAACATAGGATAACCAAACCATAAAGGTTTCAGTGTTGTAGCATAGCCATGTATTATCAATAACATTCGTGATCATAAGCGCACATAAAAAAGAGTAAATTTCACAAATCCCTAGGTTTTGAGGGGAAATGTAGCACAAAACTCCATGTTTTGCAAAAGTTTTCAAGGAACCACAGGTTCTTGGGCTAAAGGTTTCAAGACACCTAAGGTTTACTCTATTCTATTCCATCTAACAAGATATGACAATTGGGATCCATATAAATCAGACATACAAGTAGGGCCTACCAGTCAGCCCCACCCCAACCTCCTTTTTGGGTCCGCCTACACTGTTGCTTATCCTTACTCTCAAAAAGAGTAAAGAAGAAAGAGAAGAGAAATGGGGCCTCTAGGTGGGCCAGATTCGGTACATGGGGCTAACTAGTGGGCCCAAATTATTAGTTTGACTGACAAGTGGGTCCCACCTATTATACTTCGTCGGATGGAAGTCAAGGAATGCGATAGATCAAACCTAAGGTTTCTTGAAATCTTTAGCCTAAAAACCTGTGGTTTCTTAAAAAAGTTTGCAAAACATGGGGTTTTGTGTTACCCTAAAACCTAGGGTTATGTGAAATTTAGTCCATAAAAAATGTAAGCAAGAGATCAAAAGGGTGCACTGCAGTTTGAATTTGAACAAAGCAAGCCATCTGTTTCGTAGAGCACAAAATATACATATACATATATATATATATATATTCTGACATGTAGGTAGAGATTAAAAGGGGGATATATATGCATATAAAAGAGTCTCTCACGTCTGGTTGTCAACAATTATATAGGTGAAGGGTGAGTTTCCTTCCTCTGCTACCTGGAGAAGACGAGATGCATGCATAAGAAAACAGGCATAGTAGGATAGAACATGCAGCTTGTAAGAAAAGAAAATAGGCAATTGAGATTGCTGTTACTTGTTAAATTACATACCAGGATGTAGGAAGTGTCCACCCCATCAGCTTGCAGCTCCTTGAGAATGTTTCTACCTTGTTCGTCGTTAGATACCTACTAGTAAGAGCAATCGAGTGAACCCAACTGAAATCAGAAGAAAAGAAGGCAATTCAAAGTTTCGTGTTAGGGTTGCGACCGCACTCAGGCTTTCCTGTGGTGCTTTTGACGATTCTTCTGCATGTAAGTACATTTGGGCTTAGTCTTATTTCAATTAAAACTAACTCTTCTTAAATGTTCGTAAGCAGGCATAATACTTGTTCGGTCCGCAATCAATTTCCTGGGTGGTTGCGGACTAGTGACACTCCTGTTCCTCCCAGAAACAGGGCGTTACACCAACCAAATTCAAGCAGAAAGGGAGTAGTACAAGACTAGTCGTACTAGTAGCAGTGAAGGCCCAAGGGACGGACCTTGGATATGATCCTAGGGTTGAGACCCAAGCGAGCGGCGGCGGTGAGGGCGTTGCCGGTGTTGCCACCTCCCTCAATCTTGAGCGTTAGGCTTCGGATCTTGTCGTCGGGGTTGGGGAAGGAGGCGACGGTGGCGAGGTAGTCCGCCGAGACGGCGCCGCAACCGAGCTTTTTTTTGCCGCCGTAATACGTATATATTTTTAGAAAAGAATCAATCGAGTTGGGAAGTAGCGAGGGAGCGAATCAATTGAGTGGAAGAGACGCGTACCACGATGGGTCCGGGATTGCGGGAGGCGGAGATGGCGGTGGCCATGGGCGGTCGGCGGCGGCGAAGAGTAGAAGAAGCGGGGGTAGTTGGAGTTGGACCGCTGTGCACCACCACCACCACCATTGTTGTTGTCTCGTCTTAATTAATCGACTAACGCCAGCCAATGGGCCTAGCAAGCAGGCCAATTCTCAGCAACACCAGTGGCAGTCCAGGCTTTCTCGCTGCATTCCCAGTCTTGTGTGGTGAGACAAGACGACGACGGATCGATCATTCACACGAGCTAAGCTAGGCTAGACTAGATGATGATCATCCATCACTCACTAGCATCGCTCGATCGATGGACACTCATCTCCCACGACCTCACCTTGCCTTGCGGATAAGAAGGCAAGCCCTCCATCACATGAGATGGATGGACCCCGATCCAGTCAATCCGAGCAAACGCCGCCACACGCATCGGCAAAAAACATTTCAGAGACATGAATGCCAAAGCAAAACCTTATCAAAATTTGGCACAAAAGATTTTGCTCGCGCTCGTGATTTGGTCTCTAGCAATTTTTGGTATGGTAGGGTAAAGTGTGGCATGAAGCAAAACAGCCCTTCATTTCTTTAGTTTCCTCTCTGTTTGTTTGTTTTACTTTTAAGTTTGTTGCTCCGATTCTCCTGACATCCATTCTTATATGCAATCCTCCTTAGTTAAAGTGTACCTTTTATAATCACGAAATTTCATCTATATTTCATGAACGCTCTTTAGATTGCATACGACATCGAACATATAAAACCGGATAGGCAGCAGAGAGGGTGAATGATGTCTTTAAAAATTTCCTCAAGTATTCATTTATCCTTTTCTCTGATTGCTACATAACTATGAAGATTAGGGTAGGAATTCAACTTGAAAGCCAAAGAAACAGAGTCGAGTATGACTTGAAACGACAGAGAACAGAGCTGAACACAACCAGTCAGCAGGGAAAACAACGTGGTCAGAAAACTGACAACGTGGTCGAAATCTGACAACATGGTAAGGGATAATGCATAACATCAGAATCCTTATTTGCAAACTTAGATCATGTCACAAGGAGTAGGTATACGGACTTCAACCATTTTCAAAACACATTTGCAAGGTATAGTCATATGTCACAAAGATGAGATGTATGAACCTCAACTATTTGCAAATAATACCTTCATACCACGAAGAGCTAGAGCAAGTGAGTTTAACTATCAACACAAGATAAGATTCAATCTACCAAACAAGATCACTTTTAATAGTATGGCAAACCTGCACTAGCAATCTAGCACTGAGAGCAGCAGAAAACAGAAACGAACTGAAACACATGAGAACTCAAATGAATTCATTGCAATGAATGATTACAAGAGGTTTACAACCACTCACTACGTCCCCATACGCAGTTGGAAATAGCAAGAACACACTCACTACATGCTTGCTCACTTGAGAAGCGCACACACAGGACACACACCACTGCTTCTTCTCAGCTCAAGCACACAGACTACTCCCTTGACCTCTCCCTTTAACAACAAGGCTCACACACTAAAGGAGAAATCAAGAAGTGTCATACTCCTTCCACTCCCCAACCTCACACACCATATGAGGTAAGAGTCAAAGTCAATACAAGAAAATGGAAGGAACCAGCTATTTCTCCCAAACTTGAGTCAATTCTCCAAATTGCCCTTAAGCACTTTTCCGGAAGCTTCCTGCAACCGGCACCTTGACCGTCTGGACCTCGACCCCTCCCTGAGTCTAGTCCCGGTCCGCTCCACTGCACACGACCGCACCCGGTATCCTGACCGTATGGACCTCAGCTCCTTCCTGAGCCTAGTCCCGATCCACCTCGCCGCTGCCCGTCGTGTCCACCTGATTCCGACCGAGACCTCCGACTCCACCTAAGTCTAGTCCTGGTCTATTTCGTCGCACACGACCGCAACCGACATCCAACCGTCTGGACCTCCGACTCCTCCCTGAGCCTAGTCCCGGCTCGCTCGTTGTTGCCCGTCGTGTCCATCACCGGTAGCTCCAGCTCCGGTTCCTCGTCTCCCGACTCGCAACCACCTCAGCAGCCTCGATCATCTTCGGCATCACCGACCGTCTGGACCTCAACACCTCCTATGCCTAGTCTCGGTCCTCCTCGCCTCACCATGACCTAGCTCCGAAGTCCTGCAGTCACACAGATAAGTAAACCATTACATAGCACCGCACGAAATAGCATAATCAATAATATCATTAATGAAAGGTATCAACCCTATAATACCCAAAACAAACTCAAACTCTGTAAAAACAACAGTCAATTACTCATCACAAATATGGAGATACCTCCACATGGTCTCTCAGTGTTTCTTTTACTGGAATTGTTAGAATTCTGTCGAATGTTTTTTTAATCTATCGAATTTCTCATGTTACGATCTGCAACATGATTTGTTCCGCCATACCTTCTCTAGCTCCCAGCCAATAGGCTCTCATGACTCCTCGCCAGCAACCTTCCTCCCTTCTTCCCCTCTCCTCAGCTCTATGACGTCCTTCACCTCTCCTCCCTCATCCCTAAGATGCCTCCTCACCTTCCTCTCTCCTCTTCTCTCTCTCATTAGAGGCAGTGGTGGTCAACTCTAGTGGCGAAGGGGACTCAAGGTGGGCAGTTGCATAAGAGAGAAGAGGGAGGAGAGAGGGGGAGAAGGGTACTAACACATGTGCCCTTGATTTTGAGAGGGGTAAGATAGGTGTTTCTAGAAAATAATATGACAAGTTTCTATGCACTAATGGCGGAACTAACGGCGGTGGTATGGAAGAAATGTGGAAAGGCTTTTAGAGCAAGTCTTATATCTGACCTTGGTGGTGTATGGATACTTCTGACCCACTTATCACCTACTCATATAGTAGTTCTGACCAGTGAAGGCCGTATGATCTACCCCTTCCTCTCACAAAGTTTCTTGGTTCTTGTGCTTCAGCTGGTTGTAAACTTACAGCCCACCTCTCTTCTCTCTCCTCCACCTCAGCATACAGCCAGCTTACAGCCTCTTATAGTACTTGCTCTTAGTGGTATAGAAGGATCCACATTTTTCTAGTGATAAATTTAAGATTAGATTAACACTCAGCAGTGGTATACGGGGAATTTTCTCCAATATATACCATGGCAGCCAGCAACCAATAACTCTGGTAGATTGATGCATTTATGATGCATGTATGCATGCAGCAGCAGGACGGCCTTCTTAACTTGTGTTTCTGCTCTGCACTCGTGTTCTCTCTCTCTCTTTCACCTGCGGTCACTCACGCACTCACTCGTGCCCCGTTCGAATTCGAAGGACACGTACCGCACCTCACCTCAGCTGCAGAGATTTTAAAAGGGTTAAGGAAAATGAGTAGGATGCATGCGTAATCAACATTAGCAAGGACTAATGCATTGGTCTTTGGATCGAGCTTAACCATGCATGCATCAGATTGAAGGAAGGATTTGGCAACTCTGGAACAGCTAGAAGCGTCGATCAATCGATATAGCAAGCATTCTTGTCCATCTCCATGCATGGCCTCGATCACTTATCCTAGATGGGAGACCGGGGTGGAGTGATGGATCGATGTTAGTACTATATAAATGTTGTTATGTCTCCTTTTCCCAAGCAAGCAAACATGCATGCATCTCATGTTGGATCGAGACAGGAAAATGCATGGAATAGCCTGCCTGCCCTGCCTCTGCATCTGCCTCTTAATTTTTTGTGAATGGACCATGCAACACATTGAAAGCTCTTGCTACTGCTACTAGCTCTCTCTGTCTGTGATGATGATGATGATGATGATGGCGCAGGGCAGGGCAGGTAGGGCTTGTGTTTGGATTGAAATGAATTGAAGGAGGGACCGACCGGCCGGCCTGCTGGGGGATAGTAGTAAACGCCTGCGCAGCTTGGTAGGTGGTCAAAATCAAATGGTAGCCTAGCTAGTTAACCACTTAGCAAGCTGGGGTAGATCGATCAAACTAACTCAATCATGTACGTACTCTCCTGGTACATGTGGGCTATGGATCCAGTAGCAAGAAGCAGATACGTACGTATGTATGTACGTACGTATGTACGTACTAGCAAGGCAAAAGGGTTGAGTGTTGAGTGTGTTGAAATTAAGCTAGGCCGGGCGCTCATGCACCACATTATATTCAGGACAGGCTCCCCTCCTCCCCTGCTGCTGCTGCTGCTATCTGGAGTATTCTCTCCATTTCTCCAGAGTCCCATCTCCTCCGCCCTGCCCTCTTAATTTGGGCTCTGGAGGCACCGCATACATACACGATACAAATAACTAGTAGGAGTAGAGCTGATAATATCTCTATCGATCGATACATGATCGGGCACACGGCCAATATGAAGAAAAGGAGGAGGAGGAGGAGGAGGCATCAGCTACGCTGCTCGTCATCAGTAGTGCTCTTATCTTGCTCTGCTCCTGCTCCGCCGCCGCCAAGACTAGCACTCCATCATCCCCTTGGTGTTGCTGCTGCGCTTGCGCTTGCGCTGCTCCTGCTCTTTAGCAGCAACGCGGTGCCGGTGTCGGCGAGCAGGAGATGGTCATCGTCAGAAGGGGAGGGGGAGCTTGTGTGGTCGCCCAAGATGGCCAGGATCCAGAGGCATCTCGGCGGGATCAACAAGCCCGCCGTGCGCTCCATCGAGGTACATACACACCGATCGATCTGCCACCAGCTAGTCCTGCGATTTGTTTTTGCCAACGCCGCCATTGCCATTGCCATTGCCAAAGACAGCTGATGAATTGACTAGCGTGCGCTACTGGATGGATGCGCGCAGAGCCTTGACGGCGACATCATCGACTGCGTGGCCCGGCACAAGCAGCTCGCCTTGGACCATCCACTCCTCAAGAAGCACAAGATCCAGAGGGTGCCGCCGCAGATACCGACCTCGTCGTCGCCCAGAGCGGCGGGGAACGGGAGCAGCAGCAGGACGGCGTGGCAGACGTGGCACCACGTGGGGCACTGCCCCAAGGGGACGGTGCCCGTGCGGAGGACGAGCGCGGAGGACGTGATGCGAGCCAGGTCGCTCTTCCGCTTCGGCCGCAAGAAGAAGAAGCACCAACTGCTCGCCCCGCCCGCAGCAGCAGCCGCCAATGCGCCCGACATCATCACCGGCAACGGCCACGAGGTGCGTACCTAGCTCTAGCTGCTAGCTGCTTCCATGGGAGATCCATGCATCGATCGATACATGCCGCTGCTACTAGCGACACGCATGCTTAAGGCGTACTCGTAATCTTGGTTACTTGTTTAATTATAAAAAATATATAGAGAGAGGATTCTGAATTTGATCATCTCGATCGGCTCGCTCATGCATCTAATCCACTTGGCTAAAGCTAGTTAGCTAGCTTAATAATAATTATGGCGTGGGGTGGCGATGAGTTAATACTGGTGGGTGGCGCGCAATAAGTAGGAGGAGGAGGACGGCTCATCCTCACGGTGGTAGGTGATGTCATCATTCATTCCATCCGTCCATCTTCCTCGTGGTGGTACCCTTATAGTGGCCTGCAGTTCGCTCTAAGGTGCAAACAGGTCGAATTCAGACGGATATTGTTGTTACCATATCCTAACCCATATTTTTTCTCCGGATTCGGTATCAATTGGATTCGGTGCCGGATCGATCGGGATTAACCCATTTGTAAGGAATACATGCAGTACAATAAATGGAGTAGGATGACGTACTGTCAAGAACTTGATGTTACTACTTAATAGGCTGATGTGGAAGATTTTATTTTACCATTGCAAAAGAAAATGAAACGTCAAATAGTAGCACTAACCTGAAATCAAACTTGAAGACGTATCGGATTCGGACGGATATTGCTGTTACCATATCCTAACCCATATTTTTTCTCCGGATTCGGTACCAATCGGATTCGGTATCAATCGGATTTGGTGCCGGATCGATCGGGATTAACCCAATCCGTTTGCACCCCTAGCTGGCTCGCTGGAGTGCGCTCAAAGTTTTGGACACGCACGCACGCACGCAGTAGCCATGCCACACTAGCTAGCCTCTGTGAGCTGCATGCATGCATGTGGAAGCAAGCAAGTCAATTTAGCTAACCAACACGGTTTTAATCTACGAGTACAATTAAGTAGCTGGGAGGAGTACTAATTGATTAATGGGAGTGTAGATCTATACAACATTCGACTCAGATTTTGAGCCGTTAGATGGAGATCCAATGTTCTAGATCATTTTTTTGGAGGGGAGGGGGTTTGTATGGGTGGATCCGTTGGATGGAGATCTAACGTCCCAGATCAATCTGACTGTTTTTGTTCGAATGTTACATAGCAATACTCTTGATTAATTTCACGTTGCATGGTTGATGTCAAAATTAGGACCGTGCAAATTACATTATTAGATTTGTAGTTAAAAATATTATTGTAATATTATAGTTTTATTATTACGTGGATGCAGCACGCGATCGCGTACACCAGCGCGGCGGCGAGTGGGTCGTCGCCGGTGTATGGCGCCAAGGCGACCATCAACGTGTGGGATCCGGCCATCCAGGAATCCAACGGCTTCAGCCTCTCGCAGCTCTGGATCCTCTCGGGCTCATTCAACGGCTCAGATCTCAACAGCATCGAGGCAGGCTGGCAGGTCCATCCATCCATCCATCCATCCATCCAGCTACCTAGATTACTACTAGAGTACGTAGCAGTAGTGAAGAATTACTACTAGTAATTAATCTGCGATCAAGTAATTGCCTTGGCCTGGTCCAGAGTCAAAACCCTGCTCGCAGGTTGAGGCCAGGCACATGGCATCATAAATGCCCATGCATCTATCTATTCTCGACTAGCTAGCTCCATCATCGATCGATTCCATCGCACTCAACTAGCTAGCTCTTAATTGGAGGTCAACCCATCCATATGCGCGCTGTACTAGCTAGACCATGCATGGATTACCACTAAATAATACTATTTGAGTAGTAGTAATTTGCATATACTACTAATTACGTAGGATCGCTCCATGATGGCTAGCTCTATATATTGATCGGAAAAAAAATGATTCATGCGTGCTAATTAAGGGCACTCCCAACACAACACAGTGATATTAGCACTCCATGCATGAACTGATATACAGTAATTAGGTTCATTCATTCATGCGCCCTAACATGCCATCATATATTGTCATGCACGCTCCAAAAGAAAGGACCTACCTAGCTAATCGATGGATCGAATCGATCCTATAAGTGTATACACACGTGTAGCAGTAATTAATTAGTATTCTGAATTACTATCATAGCAAGTAGTACTACATGATTAAGCTAGCTGGAGTGGTATATCTGAAGCTTTGCATGTTTCTTTCTAGTCAGGTCAGCCCTGAGCTGTACGGGGACAGCAGGCCCAGGCTCTTCACATACTGGACAGTGAGAACCCATCGATATTATTTACTACCACTAATTATTTACTGTATACTATTGCTCCTCCGTTTCACTGTGTGTTCGTCCATGATCTCGTCAGTTTTCGGCCTTATTCTTTTCAGCTTCTAAAATTTGCTTTTCGACTTTTTTATATAGTATCTAGCTTTTAAAAAAATATTTTTTCAAGATAAGGTCTACTAGTTAATTGTAGTACATACTTTGCTGACTTCATTTATATCGGCAAAAATCATATGTGAGTTTCTGTTACTCTGCTATCTCTTGTACAAATAGCTCAAAAGCCACAAGCCGTAGCCAAAAAGAACAGACCCTTCGTTTAAAATTGTTTGTCTAACGATAGAATTAAGAGTGTAATTATTATAACGTTTTCATTGTTTATCTCTACTTAAATATCTTGAAAGGGATTGAGTGGTTGTATTATGCTATTTTGTACATTCACATTAACTTTTTTATATTTAGTTTTTTTTGTTCATATGTGCGGTGACAAATATTGCCAAACGGATGAAGTGTTTACTAATTGATTACTCCGTATGATGAACAATGAATGAATGAATGAATATTTTAATTGCAGAGCGACGCCTACGAGGCTACCGGGTGCTACAACGCTCTGTGCCCGGGCTTCGTGCAGACGAGCTCGCGCATCGCCATCGGCGCGTCCATCTCGCCGGTGTCCTCGCAGGGCGGCTCGCAGTACGACATGACGCTCCTCATCTGGAAGGACCCCAAGCTGGGCAACTGGTGGCTCAGCTACGGCGACGGCGGCAAGGAGCAGCTCGTGGGCTACTGGCCGGCCGAGCTCTTCACGCACCTGTCGGACCACGCCACCATGGTGGAGTGGGGCGGCGAGGTGGTCAACACCAGGCCCGACGGGGTGCACACCGCCACGCAGATGGGCTCCGGCCACTTCGCCGGAGAGGGGTTCGGGCGGGCCAGCTACTTCCGCAACCTGGAAACGGTGGACGCCGACAACAGCCTGGCGGCGGTGCCACTGGACGCCATCCAGACGCTGGCGGAGGACGCCGGATGCTACGACATACAAAAGGCCTACGACGACGACGGCGGCGGCAAGCACTCCGGCGGCGGATGGGGCACGCACTTCTACTACGGAGGCCCGGGACACAACCCGGCATGCCCCTAGCTAGCTATTGACGTACGAGTACTATCTAGTTCCTTCGATATTAAGCTAGCTGCAATGAAAAGTCCAGTGCTGGCTGCTATTTTGTACGTACGTACTTAGATTTGCCATCGATGATCAGTACTTGGCACTTTGGCAGTTGCCCATCCCTCGTTCGTATTGCAGCGAACTAATTTTGACAAGCTAGCTGGCTACCTAAGCTTAATTAAACAGAAGTACATGTACTTGATACTGCTATATTAGTTTAACCGTTCAGTCCTAAGGGTTTACGCTACCTCCTCATTGGTCCAAAAACAGGATGCAATTTTAGGCCCCACTCTGTTGGGCTGAAAAGCTGTGGCTTATGGCTGAAATTATACTGTAATGGCTAAAATTCACTATAGCTAAAGATGGCTTATTTGACATAATTAAATCTAAAAAATTTAAAAATAGAAAAAATATGCTAGCTCAACACGGACAATTCAAACGAATCCGGGGAAAAAAGAACCGGCAAAAAAGTTTAAAAAAAGTCAAAAGTTCAGAAAAAGACGAAATTTATGCATAGGGAAAAATAAACCAGAAGCTGAAGCTGAAATGAGCGAGAGTCTTTGTGTAACCTGCTGGACACAGTGTCTTCTTCTTTTCAATCCCTATAGCTGTGATATATACTATGTCAGATTAGTCCTGTCTGCTAGATTTAATTCTGAGTCGTGGAATCTGTCTGTCCTCCTAAAAAATGTAGCTTTTCTTTGTTTTTTAATAAGTCCATTTGAACCTCCCAACAATCCTTATTTATGTAAGTTTAACTCTCAACTACAAAATCGGACATTTAACATCTCTCTCTGTTAGCGATATGACATAGAGGCAATCATAGAAATAATTGTATTATTTCTATGTTTATGATCTTTTAAATAATATGTTATTTTGTCCTTTGAATAAATGTCTTTCATATTGATCAACAAGTGCGTGCTTTGTTCGTGGAACTCTTTAATCATGTTTTGATGTTATTCTAAATTATCTCAGATCTTACGTTATTATGTGGGACAATTATGATTTATAGATCAACACATGTATTGATTGATGATCATGTTTCATGGATCATGGATATGGAGATATTAAATCAATAATATGGACACATATTAGAGAACATGGTGTTGGATATACAAAGATGATGGTGCCTCCTTCAGTTTGCTTAGTGACTCCTTGGGCAACTCTCATGGCGCCCTTCGTAGCTTCTAATTCTTCTTCCCTAGAGCCCCTCTTGAGTGGTTCTGGTGTGTCGGGCCTTTCCTTCTTCTCGCACAGTAGCCGATGGCTGTTGAGAATCTTTCCTCGGATTGGGATTTTGTTCATGGAAAAAGTTTCAAAGACATCATCTGCTCGAGGTTTGGCACTACAGTTCATCCCGCTACTGCCTCGCATGGTTTTCTATTGCTAGCTACCTTTTCCTGCTTTACTTTCCATTTATCTAAGGATTCAATTGGAAAGATGCTTCAATGTTGTCTTGGGGAAGAGGACGGGAGATTTTAGACTAAGAGGGCATATGATTATGGTTTTTGCTTCTCAGTTTTCTCTAAGTGGGTCTGTTAGTTTATGCTTTGAAGAGCTTCGCCACCAAGCATTTTGCAGTTCATTTTCATCTCTAGCGAGATGGTGGTGCTAATTTTCGCAAAGAATGTCGTCCGTGGCTTTGGGAGCATAGGAATGAATGGACGTTAGTCTCTTTCCACAAGAAAAATATTGCTGCTGCTTCCCCCTCAAGGCTTAGAAGAGGGTCTCTTTCGTTGATAAATCCTTGATCAAATCCCTGGAGTAGAATCGTTTCATAGACTTTATAGACATCTCTGTGAAATTTCTTCCTTCATCTGTCTTCAAGCCATTCTCCCTAATTCGTTTGGGCTCTTAGCTTAAGCTGAGCTTTTCTAAACCGGATGATTTAAAATTCAAATGGGCCTCTACCTTGAAGTCTGTGCCCCCTTAGCTTGAGGCATCATGATCCCTATGCTAGCTCCTGCTCCCGATGCTTTAGCTTGGGTCATGCCTTTTCTCTCTGCAATTCCCAAATACGATGCTGATGCTGCTTCAATTATGGCCATAAGATTTTGACCTGTTTGGTGCATCTCTCCTTGGATCGCAAAACGTGGGTTCTCATTCCTGCGTGCGCAATGCTTCTCAGGCCTAGAAGAGAGGCGGGAATTCTCTAGGCCCGGCCTATGTCTCGGGCACTTCTTTCTAGGCAATCACCGGTTCATCTCCCCTTGATACTAGTCACCTACACTCCCAGACCTCTGCTCAATCTCCTTGGAAAGACAATCGTCATCTGCCTTCTCCCTCAACCTGGGTCGTTTCATCCCGATAGGTCTCTTTATTGAAGACAGTGGCCAGTTTCGGCTGCCAAGAGCTGATCTGGTCCTCCAAGAATCGCCGCAAGCTCAGCACAAGGACTTAGCCATTGCTTCCATGGTACCTCCCCCCAGGAAGATGATATAGCCCAGGCAGTCATGGACATCAGGGGCTACATTCAGGGTGCTTTGGATATCCATGTGGTAAGATGTTCCCCTCATCCACTAGGACTTGGAATTTTTCAACTAAACTCGGCTATTCAGAGAGATATGTTGGTTTTCAGTAATCCCCATCATCTGGATAATTAGCATGAGATCAGATTTCATAGGCATAATGAGGCTATTAACTGGAGAGGAGCAAACTTTGCTAGTGTGGGCTGGGTCATATTCTTAGGCTTTCCACTAGACTTGTTAAATTACCACTCTATAGCTCATGCAGTTTCTTCTTTCAGTAAACTTCTGGAATTGCACTCAGGGGATAGAATCAAGGGTCAGGTCTTTGTTGAATTTCTTTATCCGTCGGTTGAAGCAGTCCCTCAAAATCTGGTTCTGAAAAAGAGCGCAGATTGGGGGTTGGAGAATCCTGGATGATCCCAATTTTTGTGCTTAACTCAGAATTTCTAGATGCGGGACTAAGAGATGAAGATCTTCCTGAGAATCTCATTAATCCCCCCAAGTTGAAGTGCACAACCCTCCAAATGACCTGGTTATTCCTGTCCCCCCAGGATGATCAGTGGGTGCAATGGGAGCCTCAACAACAACCTCAGATTGCCTCGGGCGAATGGGATCATCTTCCAATCAATCAAGAACCTCAACCCTAGGAATCTGCCTTGGTTTCCTTCAACCAAATCCCTTACTTGGATTTGTCAGATTCAAGCTCATAGCAACCAAATGAAGAAGACATGTAAGCTAAGAAGTTCGGCATGACTTTGTTGGAGTCAAGCACTTGTATGGATTTAGTTCCAATGGGTATCCAGTCTTCTGCAGTTACTAGTTGTGACAATTCTTCTTGGGCTACTCAGTCCCTAATCCGAAATTCTTCAACTTTGTCGGTCAAGCTATCACAAGCTTTCTAGCTTGTGTTAACCCACCCCTTTAGAGATCATTTCAAGCTCATTGGAGATGGCCGATCATCCTTCAACTATGCACTGCACAAATGTCTGATTTCAGCTTGAAAAGAACCTAGAGCATTGCTTTTAACCACAGTACTCTCTACCCTAAGGTCTTCTCAGAGGCAACAAGTATTACTGGTTTCAATTTCCTTCTGGGTTCTTCAGTACTGGGATATGATCACATGGGATTTTCCTCGTTCAGAATTGAGGAAATTCCTAAGCATCCTCCATTGAACTTAGATATGGCCTCGGTTCAGTCAGTCTCATTGCTAGTCAATCCCACCTCTGGACACAACCAACACATGCCTATCTCAGTCTAGAATTTGCACAGGAGCCCAAGACTGATCAAGCTCTCGACCAAAGTTCATCATTTTGAAGCTTCCAGCAGCAAAAGGCACAAATCTGCCATCCCACCTACTTCCCTACAACTGCAGATCATGCCCTGATGGCCAAATATAGCTCAGGTGGACCCAATCACGGTGGAGCAACTTCACCAGCATACGCACACGGTGCTCTTAGATTCAGAAGACAACTCTTTGGTAATGCCTAGATTACTAGTGCAACTAATGCAGGACTGGGGCAGCCGTCATTGCAAAGTCCCCCTAGAGACTTGACGGATGACAATCTATTCGCCACTGATAAAAATGATGAGGAAGATTGAAGAATAGAGCAGAAGTGGGTCAGGTGTGCTTTTGAAGCTGATTTTACTTTTGTGTAGTTTCTACTCTCTTGTCTTGTGTAGCTTTTATTGAACTTGCTACAGTTCTCTGGTTCAACAGCCTCTCAATCAGCAATGTTTTTTGCCGATAATGCTTTTCATTCGGCTTTTCTCCTATCTACACTCTCCTCTTAATGAATTTGCCTCAAAATTTTAGAAGTTGCAAGGTCCTTTGCTGGAACTCTCCGGACAAATGGAGAGCCATTAGAGATAAAACTGTGGAGAGTGCATGTCACATTGTTTGTCTTCGGGAAACAAAGAAGGAGAGATTTGAGCATTCCTTCATCCGCAACTTTGCCCCTAGAAGTCTAGACAAGTTTTCATTTTCTCTCTCTGCGGGTGCTTCCGGGGGGTTGATAGTTCTTTGGAATAGCTCAGTTTTCAACAGAACCACCATTCTCAACAACCAGTTTGCCCAAGTTCCCCAGTCCAACACACTAACAAATGGACTCTAGTTAATATCTATGGTCCATGTGAGGGGCAGAGGAGGATTGACTTTGTTCAATAGCTCTTTCACTGAATATCCCTTCACAACAAAACTGGATTCTCATGGGTGATTTCAACTTTATTCGCTCCTCTCTAAATAAGAATAAACTGGGAGGAAACTTTAAAAACATTTTCACTTTCAATAGCATCATTAGTAATCTTGGTCTCTTGTAAATTACTCTCAAAGGTAAATCTTACATTTGGAGCAACATGCAGGAGGATCCTCTATTGGAACAGTTGGATTGATTCTTCACAACTAATCAATGGACTATCACTTTCACAAACACGGAGGTGCAGTTTCTAGCCAAAGAAACTTCGGATCACGCTCCCTGTGTGGTTCATATAGGCATGGTTATACTGAAATCCAATCTATTTCATTTTAAGTCTTATTGGGTGGAACATCCTGATTTTTCAGAGGTAATCTCTCTTTATTGGAACTTACCAGTGTGCCAACAAAACTATGTTACTAAGATCACGGCAAAACTCAAAAACCTTCACAAGGGTCTTAAAATCTAGAGTAAATCAATTTATCATATTTTACTTCTCATTCACAACTGCCAGTTGGTAATTCTTTTCATGGATACTCTGGAAGAGCAACGTTGCCTTTTCTTGAAAGAAAGAAACTTTAGAGCCATAATAAAGAAACATCACTCTAGATTATTGAGATATCAATGTATGTACTGGAAAAAGAGATGCACATCCAAATGGGCTAAGCTAGGAGACAAAAACACCAAATACTTTCATGCCCGGACAACTAAGCGTCAAGAAGGAATTCAGTTAGCTCTTTGATCCTGAAGGATGGTACCATGGCTCATTCTCATCAAGAAAATCAGCGACTATTTGGATGCATTCAAACAAAGAATGGGATATTCCTATAATACCCACATGTATTTTGACCTAAATGAACTAATGTTAACTCATGATAACCTCCAAGATCTAGCTATGGACTGGTCTCAAAAAGAGGTTGCCGACATGGTCAAAGTGTTGCCGCAAGACAAAGCTCTAGGACCATATGGATTCAATGGTCTTTTTATTAGGAAATGCTGAAATATAATTAAAAATGACATCTACATGCTCTATCAGGACTTCTTCAATGAGTCTTCCAGCATTTCAACCATCAATGGATCTTTCATCACTCTGATCCCCAAGTAGTCGACCCTTGAGTGCTTAATGACTATAGACCGATCTCTCTGCTTAACTCAGTTCTAAAGCTAATCACAAAGATTCTAGAAAACAGGCTGCAGAAGGTAATTCTCAATCTAGTCCACAAAAACCAATATGGCTTCATAAAAACAAGAATGATCCAGGACTACCTCACCTGGGCTTTTGAGTATATTCATCAATGCAAACAAAGCAAAAAAGGATATCCTAGTTCTTAAGCTAGATTTTGAGAAAGCTTTTGACACAATAGAGCATGTTGTCGTCAAGGAGGTTATGAGGGCAAAAGGACTACCTGACAAATGGATCTCTTGGATGGACTGCATTATTTCCTCAGCTCATTCTTTAGTTCTTATCAATGGGATCCCTGATAACTCTTTCTGGTGCAAAAGAGGTGTTAGACAAGGTGACCTGCTCTCACCACTATTGTTTGTGCTAGGGCTGATCTTCTTCAATCAATTATCAATGAGGCAGCAAGAAGGGACCTCCTTAAGCATCTGATTCCACCCCTAGGCAATCAAGACTTCCTAGTGGTTCAGTATGCAGATGATACTCTAATCATTCTCTCAGCCTACTCCAGACAACTCCTTTGCCTTGGAGGTCTCCTGCAAACTTTCTCAATGTCCACCGAACTGAAAGTCAATCATCACAAATTGGTTATGATTCCAATCAAGGTTCCTCTAGAAAAAATGGATAATTGGTAGGAGTGTTTGGTTGTAAAATTAGAACTTTGCCTTTTACTTATCTAGGGCTTCCAGTTGGCACGACCAAACCAAGGGTAAAAGATTCCTCCCTTTGGTGGACAAAGTGGAAAGACGTCTGGCAAGCTCAACAAGCTTTTTGACCTATGGAGGAAGACTCATGATCGTTAATGCAGTCCTCTCCCTGCAATCAATCTATCACCTGTGCATGCTTAGAATGCCAAAAAAGTTATTGATCACATTGATAAAGCAAGAAGGCACTGTCTTTGGAAGGTTTCCATGACCTTTCAATCTTGTTGCAACTCCCTCACCTCTTGGGACAAAGTGTGTAAGCCAAAAAGCAAAGGTGGGCTGGGGGTTTTGAATCTTCAAGTCCTTAATGAGGGTCTTTTACTTAAAAACATGCATAAATTCTATATGAGAATTGATATTCCTTGGGTCCAGCTTTTTTAGCTCAAATATTATTCTAACTGGGATTGAAAGCATGTGGATCATTCTAGTGGAAAGATGTAATGAATGGCATCACTCAATTTAGAGGCATAACTATGGGAAAGATTGGGTATGGACAAGATATCACTACAAGGAATCAGGTGTTTCGCAACGACACGAAAACGTTGCAATAGGCCCAGTTTGGTTGCAATAGGTACCAATGCCAACCAAATCACTTTCGTTGCCAAGCGTTGCTAGTGCTAGCGTGCTCTAAAGTTTGCGCATCGGTTTTGTGTTTCGTTGCAATAGATATGCTTATTGCCACGAAGTGGAGCATGGCGATACATAGGAGATGCAACGAAGTTATTTGTGGCAACAGAGGCTTTTGCCACGACTGTCATGGTGGCGATAACATCTAGTGCCACGAACCTATTGCATTGCGATTGCAAATATTGCCACGAGTGACGCCGTGGCAATAGTGTTTGGCGCCACGAACATGCTCTGTTGCAATAAATGTTATTGCCACGACAAAACTGTCGTTGCAATAGAACCTTTTGCCACGTGCATCATTTTGTTGCAAGTGTTTTTTGCGCCACGTGACACATTTCGTTGCAATGGAAATTATTACCACGATTATAATTTGGATGCAATAGGTTTTATTGCAACAAGAAATGTTTGGTGGCTAGAGATGTTAACGCAACGAAATGAGTTAGGTTGTAAATAAGACTTATACCATCGATGAATGTACGTGGCAATAAGAGCTGCATCGCAACGAAGGAGCAACGTGGCAATAAGCAATGTATCGCAACGAAATAATAATTCAGGGCAGCATATTGCATTTTATATATATTCAATGAACATTTGTTGCAATACGAGAGTAGCGACATATAAAATGCAGCATGACATATGAAATCCAAACATCTTTATTTTCATCCACCATATTATGAAACTAAAAGGAGTATCATGTCGATGAAGCAAATAATACAAGATTATAATGTCAATCTCCAAAATGAGACTAAAAAGATCCTAAATAATCTTGCGATAAGAAAAGAAATCTCCAAGGTCGATCTTTGTTCATATGCGAGTTGCTCTGAGAATTCTTGAACCTTAGCGCCCCGCTCAATTACTTTTCTGTGCAACACAAGCACAAAATTGGCACATTAATAAAATAGGCAAACTCATCCATGCAAGAAACCTATACAACTTGGGCTACAACATGGTTCTAAGCGAAAATACAAAAATTTGGTTAGCGACGATGATGGTGCCCAGTAACTAATGATTCAAGTTTTTTGATAATAGGGTGTGAATTTAGATGGCTCCTTAAACTGCAAGAATTCAGGCTTAGAAGAATGCCTAGTAAACATGTAATCTTCCATTTCTTGTTTCTTAGAAAAACATGATGTATCTATTAGTAAGTTTGGTTTAGTTACCTATTGAATATTGTTTATCAAAATGGATCATCACACCGCATGCAGACACATGGTTTATCTATTAATAAGCTGATTTAGTTAGTGGTAAGTGATTACTGAGTTTTACTAGTAACTGTAAGTGTTTACGTAAATTTGGGCTTACTAAACTGGTTTATCAAAATGGATCATCACACTACATAGACACATGTTGTCTCAGAAAACATATTTGTTATTTCTATTTGTAAAGATTCATAAATTCATGAGAAGGGAAAAATAATATGTTCTTCTACATCGGTTGTTACCACATCATTCTACATTTTCATTAAGACAATTGCAGTATATTTGCATGTACCGACGATTAAGGATGAAGTACAAGAAACAAGATTGTACAGGGTTTTCATTACCGGATTTTTAGCTTAGTATCTACTGAAACAAGAATCAATATCTACAGGAATTGATCAATTGATCATAAACAATGATTATCAAATCCTATGCAACCATATGATTTTTACATGATTTTATGGAGCCTTAAAACATTGGGGAAGCTGAGAAAATATAGGACTGCACAATCTGAAAATTACTTGGCAAAAATCTGTACTGACATTTGCATTTCTTACCTTGTTCTTTTTCTGTGCACGGGTTTTAGCAGTATTCTGCAGCTGTTGTAATGAAATAATAGTTGGTGCCGCATTGGCATTGTTGTTATTGAATAGACTTTTGTTATGATGAGAAGCTCTATTGGTGCGAGGAGGTGGTTTAGCTTCTTTTGTGTGGTCGAACACTTTACGGTGAGTCGAAAATATTTAGATGTCGGATCAATATTACGTTACATTAATGCAAGGTAGAAATCCAGGATGGTTGGATCCATTGTTCAATTAACTTACTGTTGTAATATATCTTCTCCATGTATTGGCGTTTGGACATTGTTCTTATCACTTATCCTCGCTGCAACCTCTGTTGTACCTAAGGTTTGAAGCGGTTCACTGCAGTTGGTAGATGCTAAAAGCAAAAGATAAATGGAATGTCACTTAGATGTTCTATGCACGAATAGAAGTATAAAATGCTGTCCAAAAGGAGAACATGAGCAGCAACCACAATTGTGGAGGGCAAGGAGAAAGAGAAACATATACATTCTAAACTTGTAAAGTTCAATAGCTGAAAATGTACAACCTGACACAAGGTATACTAGTTAATAGTTATTACTGCTATGTATTCCTAAGTGGAACAAAGCAAATCCTAGTATACTAGATATTACTTCATTCTTGGTCAAGTAGATAAAATTGCATTGCATTTATTTCTAAGGAAAAAAGACCAGGGCATATGTCTACTCTGGCCTGTGCTATAGTAATAAAGGTACTAATCTGAAATCAATATATTGTCTACATTGGAGAACATCACTTATGCTATAGTAACAGATGTACTAATCTGAAATCAATATATTGTCTACATTGGAGAGTGAACATCATGCAATCTACTCTGTCAATGTCCTTCAATTTTGTACAGAAACTAACAAAGTGTGAAATTAATAGGAAGCCAACTCATAGCACAGTGCAAAACAAATAAATTCACACCAGCTTGACACAGTGTAAGGCTGGTGCTTGGATCAGGCTATATAGCATAACACCGTGTAAGCAATTTTTAGTGATTCGAAACAGGTTTTCTTGAACCATGTCTAGTAGGTTAACACATTACTACTAGTTGTTGTGTTGCATAGGAAGATAACATTAGAAGATCAACACAATCAGTGCATGCATAGTTCGATCAGAATGAGGTACTTTGGAAAGAGCAGCTGAAACCGTGCTTACAGTATCCTAGAATGCAAAGAATGAGAAATCTAAACTCTTAACTGGATTTAGAGAACAAACAACTGCAAGAGCAAGTTCAGTTGACACGTATGACAGCTAAATAGCATCTTTCTCCTCATTGGAAGCATGTCGTCTTGTTGAGGCAAGTGCAACTATCCTATCTATTTACAAGTTACATCATTTCTCTATTTTACAGTATCCTTTTGTTACATTACAGTTTATTTTGATTTAAGCTGACAGTTTATTCAGCCATCCAAAATCTATATCTACCAAAAGATGAGCTCTATGGTGAGAAATGACATTGGAGCAGTGGCGGAGCCACCGCCCGACCAGCCCGAGCTCCTAAAAGCTTCTGGCTCCGCTACTACATTGGAGGAAGTTCAAACTAAGCAATATGGCTTAATGAACAATGCAAAAATCTACAACCTTAATGAAAAGAATCATGTAAATTAGCTTTGTGCATCTGGAGATTATCTCACATACGGTGTACAAATCCATGAAGGTTTAAAAAATATTTACAATTTTTTACGATGTAATGTTGCTTGTATCATTGCGCTACCATAGACTGGAACTCTTGCCTCATTTCTTGCATCTGTCTCATGCTTTCTTCCTTGTCCCTTTCCCTTTCAGCTTTTTCATTTGCAAGCTTTTCATTTACAATCTCAAGCTGTTCTTCAAGCACATCATTTTTGTGTTGGGTTGCAGGCAAAGACGTGCTTGTTCTTCGAGTTTGTCATTCAACGGTTGGTGCGAGTTGGATATTTTGCCAAGTATCCATGGCCATGAACTTTGGTTGATTTGCTTCGCGTGGTTTCCTTGTACGTTGACTGGAAAATAATGTTTTCCTCTTCGGATGTAATCACGGCTCTTTCGATGATGTTTGTCTCTCGTAATTTTGGAAGTCGCATTATACTAATTGACAAGAGAATAGATTAGATTTATTAACAAGGGCAAATGAATCACGATACTACTCGCAATGACAAAGTTATGAAGAAAGTTGTACTCACGTATACATCCTTAGAAACGTCGTTTGACCATTTGCCATGCTTCGTGTGAGTAGCCATCCAAAGAGATAAATCACTTGGCTCTTCGCCGGCCGCGGTTTCTCTAAGAAGGCAATAATATATGACATGGATATCACATCATATAATGGAAAGTCTAGATTAATGAACCAAATGATTACCTGCTCATAGCTTAACTGGGAGAATGGTTTGGAACCCATCAGATGCATGGTTTTTTGTTGTTGACGGTTTGCAGAGTTCTGGCTGCTTTTCTTCTGTAAAAAATGAAGTGTTATTCAACAATAATGTAATATTTAGATCATGTGCGTTTGCTGAAATAATTGAAGTTAGTACCTGAAATTGTTCAGTTCCAAAATATAACATCAAGTAGTGCCACTCAACAATGTCTACATCTTCAGGCATATGTTTCATCCTCTCAGCATAACTGGCGTATGCCTTGTAGGTAGAACTGAAAATTGATCGCCATATCCTTTGTACCGCTCCTTTGCAACCTTCCATATCTTTTCCTTTGGATCCTCAGTGTTGATAAAGTCCCATCTACTCTGTTAAAAATAGAAAAACAAGTATGGGTTTCAGGATAAGATAATAGCGAAGTATTCTTTGGATGGTAAATCAAGAAAACTTTGCACATACAAGTGTCAAGTATGAGTCCAGAAGATCTTGGTCAAAGTAATTGAACTATCTTTGGGCAAAAACAAAAGCTGTATACGAATTGAACTATACTAGGCAAAAACAAAGCATCGAATCGAGAATGAATCAATCGGTTCAAAGAGCAGATCTCGTGCTGTTTGATACTTGAACAAAATTGTACTGAAGATTACACTATTAGACATCCGACAATAGAGTGGTTTGATCCCTATGAAGACTCATAGACTGAACTAATCCCGACAATAGAAACCACGTCATACACTAACCATCTGAAGCACTACAATTCTAATTACTTCACAAGTAATTAGGTCCTAATGCTCACCTCCAATTATAAACATATAAGTACATACATGATTTATCTCTGAAAACATGTTACAATCTGAACAGAGCAAAGTACAGACAACATTAATCTAAAATATAGACAACATTATTCTCAAAAATTTAGAAGATTTAGGCATTAATGTCCTTTAGTTTCCCCTGTTTTCGAGTAATACAGAGAATTGCCCTTTCTTTTCCCTGCTGCTAATATGGTTTTTTATTGAAGACAAAAGACACATATTTAGGCAACAAACTTATGCAACATACCTGTATATCGTCTGCAATAGCCAGTTTGACATTATCCATCACATCTTTCCAACTGTTAACTCCAATTAGTGGAACCCTTTTCCTTGTAAAAATTACTACTTCATCCACAAATGTACGGGAGTTTTCTCCAATCGGACCTCCCATTCTTGTTGAAAATTGGATGGGTAGTTTCTGAGAGCCATTCCTAATTCTCTTTGCGGCAGCCGCTAATCCTTTAAGGGTACCACACGCACCTTTCTTGCCATCTCCTTACAAAGGGTTAAGAAAAAAATGTGAGCACACATATATTCAGCAATAGAGATTCAAACCCCGAATTAAAAGTGTATACGAAGATAACGAACCATTTCCCTATTTTCTTTTCTTCCGAGCATGAGTTGGCCTATCTGTGGGTGGTGTGGCGCTCATATTATGACAGCCGTCTTCATTGCATTGTTGATATAAATACGACACTGCACACAATATCAACAGGTTCAGCTAGATAATTTTGATTTTTTATAACGTATAGAATGTGAAAACAAAATAAATTACTAATTTCTTGAAGGTGCCCTTTCTGCCTCAAAAATTCTGTGTATGTTTTGGTTGTTTCCTCCCGGTAGTCATCCCTTAAATCTGCGAGTCACCAACAGTGTTCAGTACTATATATTGGTTATATGAATATAATTATGATCTGTGCAGGTGCGACAACGTAAATATCATACCCGTTTGTTGGTCCCTCTGCATCTTCGCCAGCCAAAGTTTGTATGCATAAATTGGTTCATCTGTACAAGGTTCGGCAAGGTTTCGTGACTGCTCCCTTGGTCGCTTGATTGGTGTTATGCTCACTTGTTCAGTTACTGCATCCCTTGTCAATAAAAGTCTGATTTTCCTATCTACCACATTGTTTTCTATCATGCTTTCTATGTCTCTGGAATAATCAATCAGCTGAAGACTTGCTACGTTTTCGCCACATTTCTTCATATAGTATAAGTAGTCCCTCCCTGCATACCCTAGCTGTTCTTTCCAAGCTATCAAGTTCAAATATGTTACATCGGCCCTATCAATGGTGATCCGGACGATCTCTCTCTCTGGACATTCTCCCTTGCAACGAAAACGTAGTTTCCACATCTCACCAGTCAATGGGGCACTAAGTGAGCAGCACTGGAGCCTCCCTGGTTTCCACCTTGTTATTGAAGCTATCCTTGTTCCTGCGCCACCTGTGGTCCAAAGGCAAAAAGCGGCGATGTCCCATGTAGCAATACTTCGAACCGAATGTTAACCACAAGTACTCGGTATCCTTGTGGCAATAAGGACAAGCAAACTTTCCTTTTGTGCTCCAACCAGATAACATCGCATATGCAGGGAAATCATTAATTGTCCAAAGTAGAACTGCACGTAGAGTAAATTTCTTTTTCTCCTTCGCATCCCATGTTTCAACACCTTTAGTCCAAAGATCTTTAAGCTCATCAATCAGGGGCTGCAAATATACATCAATGTTCATTCCAGTAGATTTTAGCCCAGGTACCAACATCGACATCATCCAGTATGATTGTTTCAAACACAACCAAGGTGGCAAGTTGTAAGGTATTAGGATCACAGGCCATGTAGTGTATGTCACATTCAGCATCCCAAATGGATTGAAGCCATCAGATGCAAGTCCCAGCCTAACATTGCGTGGATCCAATGCAAAATGCTTATACATCTCATCCACGTGCTTCCATGCCAATGAGTCAGCAGGGTGCCGCATTTTCCCATCATGGACCAATTCTTCCTTGTGCCATTGCATATATGATGAAGTGGACTCTGTCATGTATAATCTTTGCAGCCGAGGAATAAGTGGAAAATATCGTAGTATTTTACGAGGAATACGCTTCTTTGCCCCACTAGTGCCACTAGCCTCACCAGTCCCATCTGAATCCGTCGTTTTCCATCGACTCTCACCACATTTTGGACACGAATCCATGTTAGCATAATCTCCTCGAAATAAGACACAATCATTCTCACATGCATGAATCTTTTGGTAGTCTAGGCCAAGATCTCGAACAACCTTTTGCACTTTCTCCAAGGTGTTTGGGACACAGTGGCCTTCAGGGAGCACATGCGAGAACAAAAGAAGTATGGCCTCTATGGATTTGTTACTAAGACCATTCATGCACTTAATCTGGAAGAGCCTGACAATGAAAGATATTTTAGCACCTCCTTGCAACCTGGATACAATTCTTTCTCTGCTTCTTTCAATAAATTATAGAATTTCCTAGCACTCTTATTTGGCTCTTGGTTATTACCTATAATTTCTCCATGTATTGCACCACCGATTAATGACGAAACCAGATCATTGGCGGAGGGACCATCACCGCTACGCCTTCATCATAATCTCTGTCATTAGTGAAGGTTCAGCATTACCTTCACCTTCAATGAAAGTCCGATCAAACCTCTAATCAAGAAATGCCTTTGAACCTCACTTTTTGTTCTCGTATGCCATGCAACGACACTTTGAACATGGACAAGGTGCGGTTTGTCTTTTATACGTTCCTCAAATGTATTATCAATAAACTTGTTGAATCCTTCTTGCCACTCATCGGTTGACCTATCCAAGCGCATCCAACTCCGGTCACCATGCACCATGCTTTCTTACTAATCGAGTCAATCAACTAGCACCCAAGCTGTCCAAACACTGCATGAATACCAAAGTAAAAGAGAAGATTAGTGCCACGAGCATGAGATAAAACATAAACCTTCAAAAACACATGTACTATTATTACCAAAATATTTATGAAAGCAATAACACTGGAATAAACACACTTCCAATAATCTGGTTTCTTTTCAAAAACACTGGAATAAACACACATACATCCTATTAATTAACAACTAGGTTAGTGCAAATAAATCATGGAGTCATGACCACACATACACAACATTTAAGTTCAAAACTAGCATAAATTACAAGGCAAATAGTTCTGACACTAAAATATTTGTTCAAAATATTATGAATGAAAGAAGTTTCTAAAAACATATGAATGTCTACATTTTTTTCATAATTGAACAATTAAAAAAAATCACAATGCATCAAGAAGCTACTGTAGTAATTAAATTAATAGCAAGTGTAAGTACATGAGTGATAGATGATCTGATCTCTTGAAGAAGACTACAGTACATGCGATGCTTGATACATGATCTGAATTTTTAATAAAACAACTAAAGATTGCAGTACATGACTCATGAGGGACAGATGATCTGATGTATTGAAACAAGATTACTACTTAATGTTCTCCTTTCATTCAAAAATTATATTTTCTCTCATGTATGACTGGACAATGTAGTTGAAAAAAAGTTGTACAACAATTTGCATTATTGGTGCTCGCTCATGATCCATGATCCAAAAGTACTGAACGGCCTTGTATGATTGTTTTAGGGGATAATATCTTGTGTGGTGCATGTTAATCCACACAATCAAACCATAGGACACCAGGACTGCTATCCGGAGGTAAAGAACTTCGAACCCATTTTATTCTCAAAGTTGACTATTTTTTTTTCTTCAAAATCTGACCTTTTTAATTTTTCCTATCAGTGAATTGCTAATGGCCTCGAGCTATCATCGCGTGTGAAGTGATCGTTTTAAAAAATATTTTGATATGTAATTTTGCTGTACTCAACACCCCCAGAAAAGACCAGAAACATAGTTGGAAGGTTCCCCACAACTCATTATGAATTAATGTCCTTTTCACAAGTTTTTGGGTTTAAGAACTTGCCTCATGCTACATGCCACCAGAATTCACTTGACCTTTGTTTTTCCAATTAAAATGCTTAACACGAGGCGACGGCATGGTACTATTCACCTATGCAATTACAGATACATTTTTCTTTTTGCTTGTAACATAGCACACTTCATACAAAAAGATATACCATAGGGGTGGTACATTTTTCTAGGTATTGTTAGGATCTTTAACTTGTTTCTAGCTTTTGTGACCTATATTTTCTAACATTTATAATATACGTACACAATCCTTCGTACTGGTTATCTAAGTGTATTGTCTTTTCCTAACCTCTACATGTCACATATTTTCCTTCATGGCTAGTTTATATTTTACGTGATTTCTTCGAGGAAAAGGAGACATAGTTCTCAAAGGTACATCATGAAAAACAGGTGAAGTTCCATGTCACAAGACAAAATAAGGTAATAGATAAATGGAGCACACGCAACTTGATAAAATTTCAACATATCATTGCATTGCTCTACACTTTTCAGTAGAACAATAATAGTGGGAGTTCCAGAAATATTGAAACATACTGTCATGTCCAGAAAGATAATTCTTACATGGGCTGCACCGTCTAATTGGCCCAGAATATCTCAGGTAAAGTGGAAATATTAAGAAGATATGCTTCTTAGATCATGCACTATCACATTATATAACTGGCAAACAAGCTCCAGCAATCGTTACTTTGAGCCCTTGCCTGCCTCTTTAAAATAAGGTCCATTTGTAATTCTCCTTGCGCTTGTAATATGGATGAGTTAGGCTACAAGGGGAATGATGCTATTCAGGAGCTTGAGATGCTGACAGTGAATGCCAAAGAAGCCCAAGAGCTTATACTGACAAAAAATCCTTGAGAGGAATCAGGCTACTGAGTACTAAGCAAATTCATGAATGGGTCCACAGACATTTCTGCCTTCAAGAGAAATGTTCCAGTAGGGACATATGATGTGGTCCAGCCCTACGTTGTGAGGATCGCAACTGGTCAGGAATCTTCAATTTTATGTGGAGAACGAATCGTAGAACTGCTGAGAAGGTGCGACACTCAATTCTGATACTCTCATCAGTTAGCATTTTAATTTGCATGTATGTGGTAGAGATAGCAAGAAGCAGCATATTTTTTTGGTTGGAAATTTGGCAGGGCCTACTTGTACTTGCCTTGGTGGAAGTTGGTTTTAGTGTATTATGCCGCTAACTGGAGAAAAATAAGTATTTTTCAAAAAAGGAAAAAATAAGTATTCTTGTTACTTGTTAGGCTTATTTTAATTACTGCAATGCGTCAGGGGTAACATAGATTTACCAAGTAAAAATGGTTGTCTTTAGCATTGCTAGGCTAGAAATGCCAGACCAAACTAGATTGGTAAGTTGGTAGTCTAAAACGATCCCATGCATGCTGTTGTCACATGTAACTTGTAATTTTTAAGGACTTCTGTGGAAGGATTTGCAAGTGAGGAGAACGTCAGGTTCTGTTATTCCTCGTGTTTACAAAATCTTTTCAACCCTTCAAGGTTCATGGCACTATTCTGCTGCTAAATAGTTAAACGAAGATGATGCATTCACCAAGTCATTTTTTCTAGACAGCCAGCTCTTAAAATATAAAAAATTCCTATCTATCTACATGAGATTTTTCAAGCTATTCAGCCTCAACGTCTCCTAAGCTATCCTTTGTTCTCCATATGGAAGGATAGAAGTAGACTAGTATAGCAGACACAAAATTTAGAAAAGATAAATTATAGTTTGTAAACACTTTTCTTTTGTTACAAGCATTTAGAACATATTTTTTCAAGAACATGCAGAAGCGCTGCAGATCTTTTGTATTAAGACAGAAATAAAAGGAATACAAAATAAATCCCACACAGCCGGAATAAATCCAGCATAGATAGCAACCAGTCCAACATAAAGGACACAGAGATCGCCTGTAAAAAAAATACAAGTAGCGAACAGACTAAGGAGATACATCAGTCTACATATGTCTACAGGCGCTGCAAAGCCCATGACAAGTCAGTAGGCCCACTGGAGATACGGTTGGTTGAAGCTGGTGCTTTTGATGCTCTGATGCATCTGTTGGTTAGTCAGGGCAGCTCGATGAATTAACCAGTACAATACGCCGAGGTGCATCGAGTCTGTTCTTGCGCTGAAGCTGCTAAACTCCAACGTCATTGCTTGCATCTTCAGTCCCCGAGATCCTGAATGGACTATGTAAGCATTCAGGTAATAGTATTGTATGCTTCTGTGCATGATCGATACTCTTTCTCAGTTTCAGCATTTCTACTTTCTAGCCTTGGGATTCATAGGCCTGGCAGTGTCATTCCGGAGTTCCTAAGTTGAATTTCAGAAATGCCATCGCAGGTCCTTGCAATAGGCTCCATCTCTATTTTTCTTAATGTTCTTATATGTGTAATGGGTAATAGGCTTACCACAGTTCTTTGTAGTATTTAGTAAAATAGGCATATGAGGCTGAGGCAATGAGGCATGTCGTGCAGAAGGTGCTTCTTTTGTAACGCCCTAGGATCTAAACCGGTTCAGACCTAACCACATTCTGGATAGGCCACGTACACGTAGCAACCCGCTTGCACTTTTGTCCTCGCTTCGCGCAAAACGGTTAACCGGAGGTGCTACCATTGGAACTCCTAGGCTTATATGTAAGTGATTCTCAAGTTAAGCTAGTAAGGTAGGACTAACCCAGAAATTCATGTGCACACATACACATAGGCCAACATGAGCCGGGATGTCATATACACCCCCTCACAAAAACTGGATCAGATAGACAATACATGACTAAGCCCTTGTCCGGAACAAAAATTCCAAATTGCTTCACCACCAGATGCTCTACCAATTCTATAGATATAGGTCTTTGATGAGAATGAAAAAAACAAGTTAAAGCAGTGATACTGATCCAGATTGTAATCTAATTCACGATTGTCGCATTCCACAACAAAAGCAACCAACAATTAGGGTTTCAGCAGCGCGCACTTGTGAGGATGCCGAGGAAGAAGAAGCGAAGTGGCCCTCCACCCGCGACGGCCTCGCAGTAGATCGTGTCCTCGACACGCGTATGCCGTCGAGGGCGAGGTAAGCGTCGATGTACGAGGCGGCGCGCACACGACGCGGTCGGCGTGACGCAAAGTCGCGGCGCGTGCGGTAGGCCGGCAAGCGAACCGTCGGCGGAGTGCGCGCGGTGACGCGGTCGCGCGCGCGCGGCAGCCGACTAGCGCCAGATCGCGGCCGGCCCGGTATGCCGTGGCCCACCCGGTAGACGCGTCGTCGCTCCGGCCAATCACAAGGAATCACAAGAACGACGGGGAAGAACGCCCGATTCCCCTCTAGGTTGCATTCATATGTCAAACCCTAGGAGGAACAAGCGTATATAGCTCTCCTTAAAAATAATAGATCTATTTCTTAATTTGTTGTGGTCTGTCTTTACAAAAGGGTATGTAGACCTATATATAGCCAGACTCAATAAACGAAAAAAACCAACTTGTACGCAACAAACGGAAACAACCGACACGGAAACATACTCGTAAAAAATTCAACGGACTCAATAAAACCGATCCAATCTACTGTGCCAACCAATCACATGGCCGAAACAAAGTTGTATTCGGTCATTACGAAGGCATGCAGGATCTCCTCACGATGCATTGCCTTGGTTGTTCTGATCCATATTCCGTGCGTCAAACGAAATCAACACAGAGCATCAATTGCTTGCCCATGCATGTAGTGCATCCGAAGCATCTAAATAATTCTCTCACGTGCATGACAAATGAAGACCGACTAGATAAGTCTTTCACGTGCATGCATGTATTTTCTTTCTTTTTTCCTTGATATTTCTTTTTTTTTTCTTTCAAATTTTTAGCTGTGCTAAGTCTTTCACGTGCATGACAAATGAAGACCAACTAGATAAGTCTTTCAAATTTTTTTTTCAAATTGCCCATGTGGAAGTTTTAGATAGCAAATATTTGCATCTTTGTGCAATAATAAGTTGGTAACTCAGTGGTAAGCACTGCAGTGTTTAATTGACAAGTCATTGGTTCGAGTCCTACTTAGCGTAGCTTAAAATTTTATTTTCCTATGTTTTTTATCCCTCGAGGCCCCTACAAATTAATTAGATAATTATGCTTCCTATCGAGCACAACTGAAACCTTAATTTTAATTTTCTAAATTTTTATCCCTCGAGGCCCTTACACATTAATTAGATAATTGCGCTTCCTACCAAGCACAAATGAAATTTTAATTTTCTAAATTTTTATCCCTCTACAAATTAACTAGGTATTTGCGCTTTAGTTACTTTTTATTTTTCTACTAGTATTTTTCTTTTATCCCACTAGCCAGTGCTAATACAAATATTTTTCTTTTCAAACAACTAAGTCGTCTTATTGCAACGAAAGATAGTTTTATATATCAACGACTAACAACTGTGGCAATACAACCCTAGAAGATGCAACGATCTCAAATTTCGTGGCAAGACAACCTTGTTATTGCAATGAAAGATAGTCTTCTATACCAACGACTAACAACCGTGGCAATACAACCCTAGACGATGCAACGAACCCAAATTTTGTTGCGATAGATAAAGCCCTATTGCAACGCAAGCAACGATTCATGCAACGAATCAAATCCGTTGCAAAACTGTCCAGTATTCGCAACCATCAGCAAAAACGTGGCAATAATGTCGACATATTGCAACGCAAATCAAACGAATCACAACGCAAATTCATTACATGGCAATATTGTCAAGTATTTGCAACCGTTTTATAAATGGTGGCGATAGCACCTACCAATTGCAACGAAATGCATGGTAATCGCCACGCAAAAATATCCATGGCAACATGGTCAACTATCGCAACCAAAAATGAAAATGGTGGCAATAGCCCCTACCTATTGCAGCCAATTTCGTGTCGTTGCAAAGTTGATTGTGGCATTAGGGTCAAAACCTTGTAGTGTATTCTGTTCTGGAAGGACTGCTGGGAAGAACTTCTCATTTGTGCAAAATTCTCGAGATTATTTTCATTTGCCATCAACCAGGACATCTCCATCAAGAATTACTTGAGCTCCCCAGAGCCTTAATCTTTATTTCACTCGCCGCAGTCTGAAGAAGCCTTTCATGAACTCTCTCAATTGTCAAATACTCTCAATGGAGTCGCTTTAAGCCAGCATTCCCCGAATCAATGGACATTAATCTGGGGTAACTCCCTTTACTCACAAAAATGGTATGCTCGTCAGTATAGTCACTTGATAGTTCTCCGGCATTTCCTCTCATCTGGAAGAGCAGATGTATGCCCAAGCATAAAGTCTTCATTTGGTTGCTCCTAAAAGATTGGCTGAACACAAAAGAAATGCTAATGAGAAAGAATCTTAAGGTGAATGGGGACAACTTATGTGTTCTTTGTGTGGTCTTTTGCCGTGTAATGCTAGAATGTCATTGGGATTAAATGAGGGGTGGATCTGGGTACACCAGAGAGGATTCTCACCGCAAGATCAACATACTCCAGCTCCTTCTTTATGGAGAAGTTCATCATGACTGCTTGGCACACCTACAAAGTTAGGAATGAGTTCATTTTTCGCTAGTAACTGCTCAATCTAGATGACTGGAAGGCAGATATGAAATCTAAAGCTGCTACTAATTACACTCTCGTGCACCACTACACCACACCCCTGAACCATCCACCCAGATATTCAAGCAAGTTGGGGTTTTTGGGAGCATAAAATATCCATGTCAAAATATACTAGCCATTTTCACCATGACTTCCCAAATCAATTTCTCATGATTAAAAAGTGATGCTTTAGGCATTTTAGTGCCCCCGAGTATTTAAGCAGTACTAAGTATGGCACATAATTGTAGACTTATTTTTGAAAGGTTACCATTATAATTTTCTTAGGGTGATAAGGCTCAAATGTTCCAAGGGAGGTGTAATACTAACAAGTCAAGTAATGGGCATATAACTAGAATCTTAAAATAAACATATATTTGCATTTGAAATAACAACATGCAATTTGATAATTTAAACAAAAGTAATTTGTAGGAAATGTAGGTTCAACATGATCAAAGTATTGACTCACCTTGCGCGGTTTACCACGGTCTTGAACTCACTCAAAGCTATCTCATTCAATGGTCTTGAGCTTCTGGTCTTTATCTTTACCTCGATCTTGGTCTCGCTTGATTCATAGAATCTTCAGGTCTCCAATTTCTAATTACGCGCCAAACAACCAAATCCAAATAAAAGCAAATAACCCAAAAGATCCAAATAAATCTAATTGAACTTGATTAATTTTTATTATGATTAAATGGGTGATTTGAGACAAGGTTGACTGGGTGTGGGTTATTTTTGGAGTCAAATGTGGTTTGAGCGAAGGGAAGACTGAAGGAGAGAAATCTGCCGGGACAGATGTTAACAAGCCTTCATGACAAGAGGAATATTCATGATAATATTTCGCTTTGGATTTGAGGATGGCTAGACATAGCCAATGGTATAATACGATGACTCGATCTTTTTATTAATAACATCTTTTATTGTTTTTATATTTATTAAGAAAGTTCCATGAGTCACGCTAGGCTTATGGATAGGTGCATGAATTTAACTGAACCGTATTTTGTCAAGCGTTAATATTTATGAATTAGGGCGTGTGTTACTTATGCGAGGTGTATCAATTTAACTTTATGTGGGAACTAGTTATATTTCTGGGTAAACTTTATATAGCAAATTATCCCTGCTAACCCCATTTTACTGCATTGCTTATTACATGGAATCATGTCTTAGAGATGGCTTAAGGGTACATTGGCGTATACATATATGCTTATGCATGTGTCTATACAAATTCATATACTAGTTAAGTTTTAGTTGCAGGGTAATTTCTTGTGAGCATGATGATTTTGAGGAAACTGTGAGCATGTTGGTTACTCTCCCATAATAATTAACTTGCTATCCCGTTCAATTGTCTAACTCTCTAATATTTTTATTTTCCATGCATAAACCTTTATATTAATTCCATGATTCTATTTGATTTATAAACTCTATTTTATAACTTCCTATTTGAACTTTTTAAACTTGACCCAAATTATAAACTACCACTTTAAAAAGGCCTCCTGACTTTTCTTTTGGGTAAATAAATAACATTACATGGTTGAATTTACTCTAATTGGTCTTACATGATAATTAGTTTGCTTAATTTTGAAGGTATGGCTTGACCAATATTAATCTCTAATATCTTCTTTTTGTGTGAACCTTTGCTCCAATTAAATATCTATCTAGAACTAAATTACTTTTTTAACATATTTTTAGTTTGAATTTACTTTTGAAATCTTGAGTTTAGAGTTTAATGCATTGGCTGCCCCATTTATGTAGTTGGGCCCACCTGATAGGTTTATTCATAGAAAGAGAGAGGGCTTAATGGAAGACTTTCGGCAGAAACAAGGGAGAACAGAGGAGCGTTGGCAAAAATAACAGGGGAGGCAGCCGGCGCTGGGTAGATGGCGGCACCACCTAGAGGGACCACCAAAATGGATCAAGGGGGAGGCGAGCAAGCCACAAGAGGCAGCGCATCAGCCAGGGCGGCATCATGGGCAATCGGTGGTGGCGGGGAGCGGGTGGCTGTGAGGGCGGGCCCGGTGTAACATCCTGAAAATTTAAATTTGAAAAGTGTGAATCTTTGAAATATTTTTGCAATATATTTTATTTGAATTTGGAGTTCATGGTATTTTTCTGAAAATTTGGTTGAAGTTCCAGAGAGTCAAAAGGTTCAAGAAGGAAACAAACATGTTTAAATAATAGAAAATCAAGATTTAAAATGCGAATATGAAAAGATGATCCAGTATAAGAAGAGAGAAACCTAAGTTAAAAGTATAAAATCTCATTTTGAAAATAATGGCATAAATAGCAATAAAAGCGGATGAACAAAATACAACCCCACATACATATATACATATAACCTACACAATAATAATAATAGAAGCTCTCATTTAATATCTGAAAATTCAAAGTTTAAAAATGTCCTGCAAAAATTGAAATAAGCAAATCCTAATGCACATTAAAATTTCAATTAAAATCCAGATTGTCCTTAATGACTTTCTACTTTTCCCTTTCTTCTTTCTCTGACCAGTGGGGCCCCTCTCCCTTTTTCTTTTCTCCGCTTTCCCCTCTCTTCCACGCGGGCCCCAGTCTCTCACTCACTCCCTCTTTTCCCCATTCCCCCACTGTCGACTGGGCCGGCGCCTACGCCCACCTTCTTCTCCTCTTTTCCTCCTGCCCTCCTCCTTCTTTGGCCATGCGTGCGCCGCTTCTGCACTGCTCACGTCATCCCGGCCCCCACGCCACTGCTTGCGCGTCATCGCACCTGCCCCCGTCGCCTCGCTACCTTATCCCATCAGGACCTTACGCCACGCACATGCCCGCGCTGACCGCTCCCATGCCGCTGCGTCCCATCTCCCACGCCGTCGCCATGCCCCTGAGGTGACCGGCCGCCCACCCACCTGCTGCCGCCCATCTCTCCAGCTATATATACCCCGCCCGAAGCTCCCGTCCACCTCGCCCCGTCCCCTTCTTCTCCCCGTCGCAAGGAATCGGTCTTAGGGCCTCGAAGCTCGCCGGCCGCCCGTTTCCTCCTCGCCCCGCTGCCGTCTTCTCCACCGCCGGCTAAGTGCGCCACCGCTCAATTCCTCGCCGGGGGAGCCTCCTCTCGATGCCCTCCACTTGTCCCCACCACCGATTGGGACCGTGGTCCACCCCAACTCGCCGGCGACGTGAACCCCTTTTGCGCCGCCGCCCGTCCACGCCGCCGAGCCATCTCGGCCACCCTTGGGCTCCGCCAGCCACCATGTCGCTTATTGCATAGTAGAAACTGGAGTCCGGAAGAATCAAGGAGCAAGCGAGGCCGAGATCAAAGTAAAGATAAAGACCCAAGCCTCAAGATCGACAAATGAGAAAGCTTTGAGTGAGCTCAAGACTGCGGTAAACTGTGCAAGGCGAGTCAATACTTTGATCATGTTGAACCTACATTTTCTGCAAATTACTTTTGTTTAAATTATCAAATTGCATGCTGTTAATTTATATGCAAATCCATGTGTAATTTAGAATTCTAGTTAAATGCCTATTATTTAACTTGACTAATATTGCCCCTCCTTTGGAATATTTGAAAATGAGAACCTTGTCGCCCTAGCAAAATTATAATAGTAACCTTTCGAAAATAAGTCCGTAATTATATGCCATGCTTAGTAATGTTTAGATACTCATGGGCGCGAAAGCACCCAAGCATCACTTGTAATCATGGGAAAAATTGGTTGGGCAGTCATGGTGGTAATGACTGGTATATGTTGGATATGATTAATTTTACTCCCAAAAACCTCAAATTGCTTATTTATCTGGGCGGATGGTTCGGGGGTATGGTGCAGGAGTGCACGAGAGTGTGGTTTGTGGTAGAACCGCCCAGATATCACTAAGGACTGAATCTTGTCATGACCTCCTGTGTAAAATAGTACAACCACAAGTCTGTAAAGTACAACTTGGCTTAGTAGATGTACCGGACCCTGAAAGTCATCCTTCCAGGAGGAGGTGATGAGGTAGTGCAAGCGGCTGTCTAAGTGACGGCTTGAATGGGACACTCGTGGAGAGTGAAGTTCTGCTGTGGCGGGCTAGCAAGGTGAAGTATCCAGCTGCTAGACGTTCAGAAGGAGAACATCCCGCACAACCTATGAGACCTGCCGCAAGCGGGACAAGCTCATAGGGGTGAGATGATGGAAGGGGCGAGGTACTTTGAACGGTTACTGTGATGGTTGGCCCAACCGCACGGCTAAGGAATCGTGTGGGGCAACGAGTAAACTGTCTCTTGTGGGTAAAGTGTGCAAACTCTGCAGAGTCAAAACTATTCGAATAGCCGTGCCCACGGTCAAGGGCGGACATGGGAACTTAACTAGATATAGTTCTATTTAAAAATGTTTGGAAAACGGGAATGGAAAAGTGGAGGGCAGCGGAAAGCCCTGATTTGAGTTGTCCTGGGTGTCGTCCCAGTGGTAAGTTAAGCGGCTATAACGCTGAAAGATGTCAAATGGTGTGATGCCATATGTATGGAAAAATTATGGTGATATTAGGCATATGGTGTGATGCCATATGTATAGAAAATCATGTTAATATTCCTTGAACATTATGTTTTATTCCAAAGCTGCTAGGTCTCAGGAAATTTTATGTATTGTGTTGTAGGGGTGGCCCAACCCCCCGTGACTGGGCCGTGCAACTAGTCCAACATGTAATATGCCCAATAATGTAGAGGAACATACCAGTGTAAATATACCAATGTACCCTCATCCTTTGTAAATACTAAGGGGTAGAATGGGGATTTCCCATTCTACCCCACTCATATATATGAACCCCCAGGAGGGGCTAAGGGGGATCCTCTCATTCTACCAACTCTCCCACACAGATCTGGCTCCTCTCTTCCTCTTCTACCGATCCCCCTCTCTTCCTGTTTAGCCTGTAGCTACAACATATTGTATTTCAAATAGTGGCATTTCTATTCCTACAAAATAAAATATGGAAAGAATAAGCAGGGTCGTGAGTAAAGGAAATAGATGTTTGTAGTGTACACATAAAGGTATTGGTGGATCCATGTCGATCATAAATAGGAAATGATAGTGTGGGTTCTGGGAGAAATAAATTGGTGGAGTCTAGCTGAATAGATAGGCTAAATAGATAATCTAATTGAATTTTCGGGAATTTGGAGGAGTAATACAAGTATTGGATTATAGTTCCTGATTAGTGATTTGCTTGGTGGGAGGGTACTAGTGGATCGTAGAATTAATCAATGATATTCTTGGTGGATATATAATGGTGAATCGTAGAATTGATCAATGATATTCTTGGTGGATATATAATATTGAATCGTAGACTTGATCAATGATATTCTTGGTGGATTTGAATCAATAATAAAAAGGATTGGATTATTAGAAAATCTTGATGAGAATGTTCGGTGGATTAATTAGGTGATGTCACTCGCTGTTTGGAGATTAGACAGCAATCAATTTGGAAAAAGTATGTTTGGTGGAATATCTAAATAATGTCACACGCTGTTTGGAGTTTTAGACAGCAATCAATATAAAATATGTGTAGTCGGTGGATCATTTAAATGATTTCACTCGTTGTTTGGGGTCTTAGACAGCAACCATTACAGAAAGAATATGATCGGTGGATTGAATAGAGGATGACACATGCTGTTTGGAGTTTAGACAACACATATTAAAGAAAGTGTAATTTCGGTGGATTAAGTCAATTATGGCAATCACTGTTGGGAGTCTTAGACATCAGCTAATAATGAGAGTGAATCTTTGGTGGATTAAGTCAATGATGTCAATCGCGGTGAGGAGTCTTTAGGTTACAAAAACAACAATATGATATAATAATAGAAATGCTACTAAACGCGTTTTATGGCAAATAAAATAACCCGAGCCTCTCCTTTGATAAGCCATGCATACTATTTATTTGCATTCTGTGTATTGGCTCGCGGAGCACGGGGTTGGAGTGCTCACACTTGCTTTTGCGACAAAATTCAGAATCAGGAATCAAATCACCTCGCCTCAACAACAAGATTGGACAAGCTGGCAGAGAAGATGAAGATGTCAAGGGCTAGGTCGCAAACCTCCAGTTGGCTTCCTGTGGGCATGTCCTGAAGGTCCCACTTGTGTGCTTCATTCCGCTGCTGCAATTTATTGATTTCGGCCTAATCGGCCCATGAGTAAGTCTACTATTATATTTACGTGTAGGAGCCCAGATATTAACATCCGGATTCCTCTGTGATTACTGCACTATTCCCTGGATCAGTAGATAGTGCTCACGATTCTGATAATGAATATCAAAATACATATCATGCGGAAGCGTAAAATTTAATAGTAGACTTACTCATGGGCCGATTAGGCCAAAATCATTAAATTGCAGCAATGAAGAACGGCACACAGTGGGACCTTCAGACATGCCCACAGCAGCCAACCGGAGGTTCGCGACCTAGCCCTTGACATCTTCATCTTCTCGCCAGCTTGTCCAATCTTGTTGCTGCGCGCAGTTGATTTGATTCCGATTCTGAATTTTGTTGCAAAGCGAGCGTGAGCACTCCGACCCCGTGCTCCGCGAGCCAATACACAGAATGCAAATAAATAGTATGCATAGCTTAACAAAGGAGAGGCTCGGGCTATTTTATTTTGTGTAGAGTGCTTTTGAATACAATTAATTAAAAAGCCATATGACTTAGCAATTTTGGAACAAATCATAATGTACAAGGAAATGCATTATTAATATCGATTCAGATTCCATCCACCGTTACATGGCATCTGCACCATATAGCAATTTCTTCAGCCCTTCGCAGTCCTTCGCCCTTCACTTTTCCATTCCCACCCACAAAACATTTTTAAATAGAACTATATCTGGTTAAGTTCCCATGTCCGCCCTTGACCGTGGGCACGGCTATTCGAATAGTTTTGACTCTGCAGAGTTTGTACACTTTCACCACAAGAGATAATCAACTCGTTGCCCCACACGATTCCTTAGACGTGTGGTTGAGCAGACCATCACAGTGACTTTTCAAAGTATCTAGTTCCTTTTCTCATCTCACTTTATGGGCTTCTCCCACTTGCGGTGGGTCCCATCTGTGCACGGGATGTTTCCCACGGCTACTAGCGTACGGGCTCCCCTCTCCTCTGCGCTAGTACGACTGGGAAACTTCACCCTCCACTCGGTGTCCCTTTAGGCCTCCCCTTGCCCTTGCATATCCACTTCTATCCCCTACCGGTGAGATGAGTCCGGGGATTTCGATAAATTTACTTAGCCAAGTTGTACTTTACAGACTTGTGGTTGTACTGTTTTACACGGGATGACATGACAAGATTCAGTCCTTATTGGTATCTGGGCGGTCTACCACTAACCCACTTTGTGCTTCCACTGCACCACACATACACACCCTCGAACCAATCCGCCCAGATATTTAAGCAAGTTGGGGGTTTTGGGAGTGTAAAATAACCATATCCAACATACACCAGTCATTACCACCATGACTGCCTAACCAATTTTTTTCTCAGGGTTAAAAGTGATGCTTGGGCGCTCTCGCGCCCATGATTATCTAAGCAATACTAAGCATGGCATATATTTAGGGACTTATTTTCAAAAGGTTACTATTATAATTTTGCTACGGCGACAAGGTTCACACATTCAAATATTCCAAAGGAGGTGTAATATTAATCAAACAAACAATGGTCATATAACTAAGATCTTAAGTTAAACATGGGTTTGCATATAAAATATCAGCATGCAATTTGATAATTTAAACAGAAATAATTTACGGAAAATGTAGGTTCAACATGATCAAAGTATTGACTCGCCTGGCGCGGTTTACTGCGGTCTTGAGCTCACACAATGCTTTATCTTGATCTTTTGGTCTCTATCTTCACTTTGAGCTTGATCTCGCTTGATCCGTTGAATCTTCACGACTTCCAATTTCTAATTACGCGACAAACAACTGAATCCAAATGAAAGCAATTAACTCAAAAGATCCAAATAAATCCGAATAAACTCAATTTAGTTTTTTTATGAGTTAGTGGGTGCTTCGTGTGATTTGCGGCAAGGTCGATGGTGGAATATGATAACTCGACCCGGTATGATCTCTTTTATTATTTTTGTATTTGTCAATGAAGTTCCATGAGTTAGGATGGACTTACGAGTATGTATTATTTTGTCCAGTACTATTATTCAGGGCATTTTGGGATTACCGAGTTAATTTTAGAGTCTAGGTGCATAACATTTTATGTGATGGCATTTTACATGCATCTAGTTATCACTAGTCATATCTTATTATTTCATGCTCATCTTTATTATTTATTAATCTAGTATTAGGATTTATTTAATAGTACCATTATTATTTAATCTATGCATTAGTTTCGATTTGGCTTATCCTTATTCCTAATTTAGCTATCTGGGCAAAACTGGGCATGTATCATTTTATGTAAACTTAATTGCTCGTGTTAACGGTTACACATTTACTTTAAGGTATCTATATATCCGCGATATTATTTTGGGCATTTGATGACCTGGGGCTATTATATGCTAGCATCTGTATATTATAATCTTTTAATTTGAGTGCTCTTTGAATACTACTAATACTTGACATTCTATCCTTTTTATAAGTCGAGCCTGCTATACATGTGTACATCTTATTATCATTATTGACTAGAGTTGCCATTTGTGATTTCATGGCTGGCGGAGTATTAACGATGGCCTATATACACGTAGGCCAGTGGGCCCTACGGTGACCGCAAAGTGGTTTGGTTATTTTTTTAATTAAAATTTACTTACCCTACAAGGCTTGGTTTGCAAAGTTATACTTCATTATTTGCTATTTGGCAAACCTAACATACAATATATTTAACGGAGCTTAGTAAATATCAGGCATAGATCTTTCTTACATTTAAGGGTACCTTTACTAAACTTAGATATTTAACCGGAGCCACTTTTCCTTTATTAATGTCTTTAGCAACTAATTAGGTTTACACTTATCATGGTCACACTAACTATTTACCAGGACAACTAATCCGAATTTAACTCATACCTAACCTCTCCGAAACCTTATCTAAATCCTATTAGACACAACATATCATTTCTAATTTCTCTAAGTTTTCTCTTTAATTTGGGATTAAATTTAAGATAAATGCTAAAGTCATACTAATCGTACGTACATGATAATATCTAATCCAGGGTTATACATTCATTTAAGCCCATGTGTATCCTAATAATTTTTGTATCTTCTACGGACACATCATTATTTAAAATTTTTATTAACCTTGGGTCTTAAGCTAAACTATATTTTATTCTTTCCTTTAATAATTAAGCCCTAATTTATAGTTAGGGAAAAATCTTTAATCTAAAGTTTTGCTTCTATGAGGTAAACGTATTATTTCTTTTTCTTAATCTTATATGCAGTTTTTAACTGGTAATTTGTATTAACTTTAGACTATACACTAATCCATTTTTTTAGTAATGCCTTTTGTTACTAATTAAACCTTTATTTAATAATTGAACTATATCAGTCATCCATGCACTAAGTAACCGAATGCCATATGCTAAGTAACCTTACACTATATGCTAAAGAGGTAGCGGTCTGTGGAATTTACACAGGGGAGCCGTCGGCCGAAGGCAGAGCAGACGGGGGCGCACGGTTGGCGGCGAGGGCTCCGGCGAGAGAATATCGGAGAGGCGGAGTAGGTTGGCACAATGGGTTCCTAGGGAGCGGTGGATGCCGGTGGAGGCGGCGTCGTGGTACGGGGCAGCGCAGATCGGTGGGGCGGCTGAATTGGGCGGCCGGCGGCGGGGTGAGAATGGAGCGGTGGTGCTGGCATGAAAGGGGAAAGAAATTAGCATGCGCAGGAGTAAGAGGGAATCACAGGGGTGCTCACCGGCGAGTTGGTTGGACCGGAGGGGGACCGGGGCTGGCCGACGGCGTGAAGTGGGGTTGTGCGGTGGTGGCGCACGGCGCAAGCGAAGTGGGGTGGAGGAGAGGCTTGGCCTGGGGTAGGGTCAGCTCCGTCGTGCTCCTGGGGTGCTCGGGGGTGAAGGAATCGACCCGGCGGGCCCGCAATCGACGGCGATCTTGCTGGCCGGCGATGGGGAAGAAAAGTGGCGCCAATGGTGAAGTGAGCTCGGGATCTTGATTGCCCGAAGGTGGAGGGAGTATGGAACGCGGGGAAAGCGATGGTGGGCTCGGCGGGTAGTATAGGCGAGCGGGCGGGGTCGGCATCGGGAACTCACCCATGCGGTCGCGTCGGCAGGCGGCGGAGGATCCAGAGAAGAGATACGGGCATGAAGGCCTGCAGCTGGCGTCGCGCGTGTGTGATGCGACCGAGCAGGGAGGGGGCGAGAAAAAGAGGGGCAGTGGCAGAGCTCGGTGGCGCGGGCAAGAAAATGAGGCGGCGGCAGGGTACCTCGGCCTGGAGCGGTCAGGATGGCGGTGCCCGCTGGTCCGAGCCAGGTGCTCGCTGGTCCGAGGGCGTCGGCGCGGGGGCGGGCTGGGCTTGTGGCGACGGGGTGCGGCGGCTTCGGCCCCGGTGGGAAATGGAAGCGGCGAGAGCAGGGGGAATCGGGGAAGGAAGACGGGGAAACAGGGGCGGCCGGCTGGGCTGGCTGGGCCGGTTCGGTCGGCCGCATGGTCCTTTTTCTTTTTTTTTATCAATTATTTATGTATTTATTCATTTATGTATATTCTTGTTCATACATTTTATATTTTACTCATCATGCTTACTTAATTTTTCATATTTCTATTTCCTATATTGCTAAGCTCTCCATTGCATATGTACAGTTTGTGTTTTATTTACTTTTGTTGCCATTATTTCCAAAATGAAATTTTATGTTTTAATTCAAGTTACTCCTTTCCTTTTATGGATCATCTTTTCATATTTGTATTTTAAATTTCTGTTCTCTACTAATTGCACATTTCCTTTTAACTAATTTATAAACCATGTTTTGATTTCGTAAATAGATTTTTGGAATTACTTTCTCAGGGTTAAATACTATTTAAATTATTTGTATTCATTTATTTAATTATTTATTTTTTTATGATTGATATCTTGTGCTCGAGAATTATTTTCTGATATTATTTGCGCAACACAAAACTCAGGAAAACCCAAATAAGAGGTCGATCCAAAATTCAAATGTTAGTAAGATGTAAGTAAAAGTTTTAAATTTCTCAAAATTTTAAACATCCAAAATTTAGGATGTTACATTACGCTTCCGCGTGATATGTACTTTGATAATCTGAACTGTAATCTGTGAGCACTATCTACTGATCCAGGGAATAGTGCGGTGGAATCACAGAGGATTTCAGATTGTATAATCTGGGCTCCTACACCCGGCGACGGTTGGAGGGGGTGAGGAAGAAGATAGGGGGAGCATAAGCTTGTGTGGACCACAGGGATACTCATCGATGAGTTGGCGGGGCCGGAGGGGGACCGAGGCTGGCCGACATCGTGCATGGGCGGCGGTGCAGAGGGGGTCACTGTGGGGAGAAACTCCTAGGTGAAGATTGCATCGGCCAGCGATTAGGGGATGTTGAGGACGGCAAGGAGATGCTCTAATGGAGAGGAATTGGACTGGAGTGCTCCGGATGAGGAATGGCATCGGCGGTGGCTATTTTGTCCGAAATTGGAAGGGATGGCGGCACAACGAGCCCTAGCGCATGGATTTCCAATTGGGTTTGGGGGAGAGGAGGAGAGCGAGAACACAGAATGACACGCTCAATTTAGCAAGAGGATCACCAGAAGTCCCGGGACGACAAGGGGGCGGGTCGGTTGGTGCACGAGCAGCGCATGGGACGAGCCGAGCTCAGCTTCAAAAAGGAAAGGAGGAAGTCTGGGGGAGCAAGGGGAGGCTAGGGAAGCCACTAATAGTCGTGGGGGCGTCGTAGGGGCACTGTGGCTGGCGACCCGGGAGCAGGACGCGGTGTGGGCGACGGCATGGTTGGCATGGCGCCAGGGGAGGGCGCGCAGGGCATGGCAAGGGATGGCCGGTGTAGGAGATGGCTACGGTAGGACGATGGCAATGGCGACGTGCAGGTGGCAGGTGCTAATAGTGTGCTGGCGCACGGCCGGTATGGGCGGCGGCATGGGGGCAGCAGAAGAAGGATGCAGACAGAGGGAGAAAGAAGAAAGAGAGGGGAGGAGGCGGGCCCGTGCCCGTGCCCGCGCCCTCGTCCCTCCCATTCCCTTTCTCTGTGCACACAAAAATTTCAATTTGATTTTGAATTTGTAATTTCAAATTGAGACGGTTATGCACACAAAAATTCTAGGAAAATTTGATTAGCACACAAATAATTTTTAAAAAATCTTCAAACTTTATTATTGGGCCAAGGGATTACTTTAAAAGTCTTAGACTCAAGCAAGGCTTTAGGGAAATTTTAAATATGCACCATAATTTTTTGAAACTCATGAAAATCATGAAATTTTAATTTTAACACAAATTTTGGCTGTTACACGGATCGCCAGATCTGGTGTTGCCCTTGCCGGGGATGATGCCGGTGAGATCAGGGCCACTTTGCTTATGTAACTTCTAATTGACTTTTTTCTCCTTGCTAATATATTTTCCAACATTATTTGCTGGTGTTTCCAAAGAAGAAGAAGAAGAAGAAGAAGAAGAAGAAGAAGAAGATTCCAGGTGGTAGTAACAATTGCTTTAGAGTTGTAAAAAGTTGGAAGTAATCGAATTGCTTCTGGTTGTAGAGATGGTCCTAAAAAGAGCAAGAGCAAGAGCCTACTAAGAGGCCGCACCGCCAAACCTGGCCAAATAGGCTGCTTGGCACGGCATGGGCCCATATAGGGTACAACATGATTATGCCCAGCACGGCTAGCCTGAATAGGTTACTGTGACGAGCCGTGCAGGCCCACGTGCTTGCCCTGTGACGAGCCGTGCAGGCCCACGTGCTTGCCCTCCAACCTAGACATGACACAAACAGGGGTCAAGCCATGCCAAGCCAGCCCAGGCACGCTTAGCCCAATAGGCTACTCATGACCCATTGAGCACGATGGCACAGTCTAGAGCTGCCCTGATGCTACCCCACTTGCAACTGCTGCTACCACACATGGCCTTGCACCACTACAGCTGCCGCACCACCATTGCCACCCATGTGAGATGAGAAGATTGAATGCGGTAATTACTTCGAGGAGTTATTACTTTGGTGGTTTTACCATGTTGTGTACACACTTTTACTATCATTTATGTAATAAATTACTTTCCATAATATACAAAAAGAAACTCACAACATCTAATCCGACGAGCTGTGTGACCTAAGGTTCTCCAAAATACCGGGAAGAGGCTTAACAACATTGAGCATGTGGAAGAGCATGTAGAATAGTAGCTCTGCCCTGTATACGTTGCCCTTCTCCTGCATACAAAAGAAATATATCATAACCTAAAATTACTACATATTACAATACAATTTATTGCATGTTAGAGATGAACAATAGCCTCCTCCAATGCACAAACTTTGGAAACTTCCCACCGATCGTGGCATGGAAGGTGTCATTCAAACATACAACTACCTTGCTGCCGATTGCATGATGATGGTCATTGAGGTTAGTGCATTTTGAACATAGTGATTCAGGTCTACCACATCGATGCACCTGTGTACAATATTTATGCAGTACACTAACTAGTGGGAGTTGTGATGCAAGGAGAAGAAGACCTAACAATGGAAATAGAAGGGGTTAATGACCATTGGAAGAAAAAATTGACTGCCTGCATAATGTAAAATTACTATAACACACCAATTTTACTACCTGTCCATCTTGTTGAATTCATTGCCCAAAATACTCATGGCAAGCGAGCTATTGTACTCTTCATTTTTAAAAACTCCTCGATGTTTTAGCAACCTCTACAAAATATCATGTCACAACCATGTAGTTGATATTTACTGCATACATATCTAACAATTACTACCAACACAATCTTATCTGAGAAAATATTTACTGAAAGTTCCCAGGACACAAAATCCTGTAGTCCACACTATCTAGCCTCAGCGCCATGTCATGGTGGCACATGCAATTGATGAAGAAAGACATGAACATGTCTTCAGTCATCTGACTGTCATTGAGCAAGGCTGTGATATTACCATTGGTGGCAAAGAGAAAAGTGTCACTAGACCACAGCAAGCCCTCGCTGAAGCAAGGCTAATGTTAAGTCACATCACAATGCAGATTGTTGTAGGGGTGGCCCCCACCTAAACCCAGCAGGCCTGATAGAAGACTATAAAAACCAGAGTAGAACATGTGCAATGACTCAAATACCCCTAGGAGGGATATACAGATGTAAGGGCACGATTGTAAAAGTATACCCCGCATGAATATATATATCAGGATGAGGGGGAAGACACGCCACATCCTCCCATTCCCACTACCATCTCTCTCTGCTTTGTGCCAGTAACCACAACGATTGGCGCCGTCAGTGGGAGGGCGAGGACAAGCCCAAGACCGAAGAAGAAGATGGCACCGAAAAAGCTTCATCGGCGGCTAAGGGAAAGAAGACGGTCGGTCGGGCGGCGCGTGAGCACGGGGCCTCGGCGTCGGCTGCTGCGGCGCAAGCATCGGCGTTCGCGCGACAACGACAACTGACCCCACCACTGCGATGACTACCACCGACCCCGCCGCCGCGACAACGACAACCGACCCCGCCGCCGCGACAACGACAACCGACCCCGCCACCGCGATGACCACCACCGACCCCGCCACCGCGACGACCACCACCGACCCCGCCACCACGGATCAGGCGGCTGGGGGCAGCCATGACGGAGCGGTCGGCAGCCTGGGACCTCGGGAGGCGATAGTCACCATACCGACTCGCCCGCCGAGCGGGCCGGTGGCCCCGCCTCGATTGCGAAAGCGCTCTGCCTGGCGGCCCTCAACGCGTTCGGCGGGAGCTCGAGATCTTCGCGAGTTGTCCGAGACATGCAGGAGGCCCGAGCCGCGAGCCGCACGGTGGTCGCGCCGGAGCCTACGCCGGAGAGGGCGGGCGATCGCGGCGCCCCACATCTAGTCGCGCCCGCTACGACGCGTCAATCCAGAGTCCCCGCTCTCGGCAGGATTGCAGCAAGCGGAATGGCCCGAAGACTTTAAGTTCCCCAGCGTCATCGAGCCGTTCAAAGGCGATACGGATCCTCGCGAGTTCATACGCGTGTATGAAACCGCCATCGAGGCAGCGGGGGGAGACGTTACCACAAAGGCGAAGGGGCTCCCCCTTGCGTTACAGGGAGTGGCACTTTCCTGGTTCTTTACCATAGAGCCGAACTCCATCTACGCGTGGGAGCAGCTCCGCAACCGCCTCCACAACAACTTCCAGGGAAACTACGTCGAGCGGGTCGACGCGGATCAACTCTTCGCCGTAAAGCAGAAACCCTCGGAGAAGCTCCGGGACTACTTCAAGCGCTTCGCGAAGATACGTTGCCAAGTCAAGGTCGTCAACGAGACCACCGTCGTCAATGCAGCCATACAAGGCCTCCGCCCGGGTCCGATGGCCGAGTACAATGCGCGGAAGCCAATCAAGACGGTGGCAAAGCTCTTCGACAAGATGGAGCAGTACGCCAGGGCGGAAAGGACGCCCGGCGGAGGCGGGGTGATGACCCCGATACTAACCAGGCCGATGGATCGACAAGGGTCGAAGAAGATCCGTCCAAGGATGGCTCTTCGAAGGGCAAGCGCAAGTCGGAGTCGTCCAAGGATGCGACCGACCGCGGCAAAGCTCCGCACAAGGAGCCACCCAATAGATCCAAGTGCGGATAGAAGAAGTCGTGTCGAGGCCACTTTGTCTTCGACATCGAGGGCGGCTCCGAAGAAAGCACCTCCGCGGGTCGTGGCAATCGGGGGCGCCGAGGTCGCGGTGGTCGCGGCCGCTGCCGGGGCCGCGATGACAGAGGCCCGGGGGACTATGACGACCGGCAGCATGGCCTGTGGTGCGAAGTCCATGGCCGAGGCACCCACGACACACGCTTATGCGTCTGCATTGCAACGCCCGCCGAGCGTCGCGAGCAGAACCCGAGGTGCGTCCGCTGTGGTGGCCCACGCCTAGCTCCGTCTGAAGCCCCATGCGATTCGGGGCAAGGGTACAGCCCGTGAGGGCCCCTGTGGATCGAGCTCACGTGCAGCGGCCGGGAGGGCCTCCTGCGATTGCGAGCCCCGAGGCAAGACACCGCAGGTCATCAACGTCATATCGGAGGCTCTGCGCTGGAGTTCGGCTCGGACGCAGCGAAGGCCTATGTTCGAAGGTTACATCACGTGGCGGCGTACCCAGCGCAAGTTCGCCTTTCTCCTTTTCTAGCGAAGCGACTTGCTGCAGGAAGCCGCCCCGCTCCTCCGCGAACTCGCGCGCGCCTCGATAGCCGACTCCGGCCGACGCAGCAAGCTCCCCAGCGTCCGCCTTTGCTGCGGCGCACTCCGCTTCTAGCTGGCGGGTGCGAGCATCTTGGGCAGCGCGGGTCTCCGCGGCTTCGCGCAGCTGCTCCTCGGTGACCCGCAGCCTATCTTCCAGCGCCCTTTGCACCTGAGTATAAGCCGTCTGCAGGGCCTACCCCAGCACCAGCGTCTGCAGCGCAAAAAAAGGCGGTTCAGCAAGCTCGGCGTGATTGAGCATGGTCATTTAGGCATGTACTTACCCGCACCCCCGCACCTCGAAGACCTCCCCGAGACGGTCCACCCCGTACAAGGGCAATGCCTACTGCCTGACGCTGGCGGCTGCGTCATCCACGATGCCGTGCCACGCCCTTAGCATCTCCGGCGGGGGAACGAAGTCCGCAGGGCCGGAGCGCACGGTGTTCGCCCCAGCAACACCAGAACCTCCATGCTCCGGCAGAAGCTCCTCCTCCGGAATAAGCGGCGCTGCAGGTAAGGGTGCACGTGAGCACACCACAGGGCGCACCAGAAAACATACCCGGATAAATCAACTTACCTTCAGTGATGGCCGGAGGACCGTAGGGGCCGGCGGTTCCGCGAGTAGCAGAGGCCTCCGCGGTTGAGGTTGCCGCAGTTCGCTCCGGCAGGGTGGACGACGTGGCCTGAAGCGAAGGGGGGGGGGGGGAGGCGCCGCAGGGACCTCGGCACGGGTGTCACAATCCCACAAGCTCCTGACGCTCGTCACCACGGTGAACCCCCTCGACGTCTGCTCGAGCCAAGGCCGCAAGCATGGCCGCTTGGCCGGAGCGGGTGGCAGCGGCCCCGTCTCGGTAGCCGCTGCGGGAGTAGCTCCCGTGGATGCCGCACCAGGGGACGAAGGCCCTGTGGTGGTAGCCTCCACGAGCGGCATCCCGGTTTTGGCTACCGCCGTTGGCGGAGGCCCAGCCTCGTGAGCCTCCGAAGGGGAGGCCGAGCGCTGCACCTCCGATGTTGCAGCAATCACGACCGCAGATTGCGCCTCCGTTGTCGCGGCGGCCAGGACCGCAGGCCACCCCTCCGGCGTCGTAATGGCCGGGGCAGAAGGCTGCGCCTCCGGCGGCGCGGTGACCGCGATCGGAGACGTGACCACAGCCGTCGCCCCTACTTCGGCGTCACTGCCCGGCTCGGATCCTGTCTCGACGACCTCCGGGGGCGGCGAAATTTCCTCCCTCCGGCCGGTTGCCGCAAGCCCGCCGTCCAGGGTGCCCCTTGACGACTCTTCGCCCCCGGCGTCCTCAGCCTCCAGGTCCGAGTTGGCGTATTTTGCCGAGTCCGACCCCGCGTCGGCCGCGCCGACGACAGCGGCAGGGGCGGCTGCTACACCAAGCACGGCAGACGCTTTGCCTCGGCCCCTCTTGCGAGACGGCGCCTTCGTCTTGGCGGCACCGACATCCCGAGGTTGCGAAGACGGGCGAGGGCGATCCGGCACGGCAAGACCCAGGGCCTCGCACGCGCGGTTTATCCGCCCCAGCCCCGCCGCCGCGGTCGATGACGTGCGCTGCTCATGCTCCCTGCCGGTGTACGGCCCGAGGAACACGCGCGCAAGCCGCTCGGCGTTCTCTAGACTAATCTCTAAGTCCAAGCAAACGGAAAAGGGGGGTGAATACATAGTGTACTCCGCGAGTACAAGAAAGAGGCGATCGGCACTTACGAGGATCGGTGGGCGCCGGCAGTACGCAGACCGACGGCTCAACGTTGTCCTCCCAACGCCTCTCAGCTGCAAGGCACCAACTGCTCGCAAGCGGCGCCACGCCATACATCACGAACTCTTCGGCGAGATCGCGCATGTTGAAGCGGGCCGCCAAGCCTACGAGTTTCCGGGCCCTCCGCCTGTCCTCGTCGTCCAGGGTCCGCCCGGGCGAGGTCTTGAAGGCGAGCGGCCGTCCCATACACTCGAGGCCGCTCCCACTCTCTACACGGTGGTAGAACCACCGCTTCATCCAGTGGGACTCCCACTTCCCACGGGTGGAGTTCGCAGGGAAAAGCTTGGCACAACCCGAACGAAGAACGAAGCTGACACTGCCGAAGTTCGACAGCGTCCCATCCTTCCGATCCTTGGGCTGGAATCGTGCCTCGTGCAAGTAGGCAAATAGAGAAGAGCTGGGCCAGCACGCTCCCGAGCGTAAAGCCCAGCTGTATACGGCGAGCTGGGCCACGGCGTTGGAGTCACCGCGCTCGCCCTCGAAGCCCGCAGACGCCCCCACTGTCGCCGCCGCCGGGATGCGGAGCCCTGCGTCTAGGAAGGCGACGAACACAATAGCCTCCGACGGTTCAGGGTGTGGTTCCGTCTTGTCGACGGAAGGCAATCGCACCACCTGGCGATCAGATAGCTTCCCCTCACGCAGCAACCCTTGGATCGTCTTCTCGGTCACAAGTGAGCGGCCCAGCTCGCCGGAAAACGAGCCCCCCTTCTCCGCCGCTAGCCATCGCCTGTCCGCCATCGCCGGATCGCGTTCGCCGAGCGAATACTTCACCTCCAGCCGCGATGACCGCCGGCGAACGTTGCCGCCGCTCGCTGCTGGGCTGGGGTTGCCGCCAGACGTCATCACTTCTCGTGGAAGAAACAGGGCCGCCGCAACAGATTGGAGAAAAGGGCGTAGAGGCCGATGCGGGCGAAAGGAGAGCGCAGAAGTACGGGGGAACGGTTACGGGGGTCGTCTTAAGCCACCTTACCCCTGGGCCGCCTTTGAAGCGTCGCGATGGTCCGTGCACCAGGTGCGACCGCAATAGTACAGAAGCCCGTCTCACACGGTTCCCCAAACCGAAGCCGGGGCGTTGTGGCAGTACACGTGGCACGCGACCGCAGTACCAAGGACAGTCAATGCAAGCGGTTGCGGTCACGCAATCCCTGGCATACCGCGGCGCCCCCAATTATGAGCCGCCGCGTGCCCCACCCACGGGATGGCACAGTACGACGCGGTGACCCGCCTTTTGGCAGGACATGCGTCGGCACGGAGCGCGCGCGCCTCTACTTCGACGTAGGCGCCAGCTTCGCTGCCACCCGTTCGAAGGGTAGGGGACGGAGCGCGCGCGCGCGCCTCCATTTTGGCTAGGCACCAACTCACGCCAATTCCGCTGCATCGACTTCGGCACCCTGCCACGGGCGAGCCTCTACTTTGGCAGAGATACTTTGCCACCCGCCGACGACGACGAGCCACGACGGCAAACCGCCATGGCTCAGGCGACCCCGGCGGCAGCTTCGGCATGATCTCTGCCCCCGTGGGGAAAGGGGCCGGCAGCCGTGCCGACGGCAAAACCTGCGCGGACAGCCTCGGGTCCCGCAAAGTTTGCCTCGGTCTTCCTTAACAGACCACCTACAGCGCACCAACGTTTTCCCAAGCGGTGCGGACGGCCTCCATCGGGAGAGCCGATCAGATGGTCCGTCAGAAGAACAAGGCAAACCTTGCCGTCGATGCGTAAATGCGCGCGAGGGCGCGAGCGCGTACAAAGGTCAATTTGCGGCAAGCACGCACTGCTATCGTAAATGCAGATGTGAAGTCACCACACCAAAAAATCCTCATTCCTACGGCGGCGCGACGCGATGACTTCATATCTTTCTACGGAGCGGTCGCCCCGCCATTTCCACACCAAGTCGTGAAGTATTCCCACAAGTAGGGCATACTTTTGTTTCTGGCCTTCACGACATTAGTGTCATCGACGCAGTCATCAAACGCAGATGAGCAAAAGTTTGACCTACATATGAGAAGTTTACTATGAACAAAGTGGACGACAAAGCAAAGGATGTCCAGGGAGCGGTCCCCAATGCCAACATATTTATACCCAGCTTTACCAGGCGAGGAGTCGCCAGCGTGCAGGGACGTCAATTGGCGGCATGCCAACCGTCGGAAGCACAAACGAGGGGTGTCGGGCGATTCACCTACCAGTGGTGCATAAGTATGACCGCCCGCACCCATCGCACACGCACCGAACCGCCGCATGCTCCACTCACGAGGAGGCGCAATACACAAGGCGATGACCCCCCTGGCATGCCAACCACCATTAAAGCACACTACCCGCCCACACGGTCACGTCGGCTTCAAGTGGCGGGGCAACAGCGGCGCACCTCTACCTCGACTTAGGCGCGGCCAGCGCCACCCGCTCAAGGGTAGGGGACGGGCGCGCGCGCCTCACGCCGACTTGGGCGCGGCTCGCCGCCACCCGCTCAAGGGTAGGGGACGGAGCGCGCGCCTCTGCCGGCAGGCGCGGCCAGCGCCACCCGCTCAAGGGTAGGGGATGGAGCGCGCGCCTCTATGTCGACGGCGCGGCTCGCCGCCACCCATTCGAAGGGTAGGGGACGGAGCGCGCGCACGCCGACTTGGGCACCACCGCCGCCGCCACCCGCTCGAGGGGTAGGGGACGGGCGCGCGCGCTCTGCCGGCTTGGGCGCCAACTCGCGCCACCCATTCGAAGGGTAGGGACGGAGCGCGCGTGCCTCACGCCGACTTGGGCGCGGCTTGCCGCCACCCGCTCGAGGGTAGGGGACGAGCGCGCGCGCCACTGCTTGGGCGCCGCCAGCGCCACCCATTCGAAGGGCGGGGACGGAGCGCGCGCTCTACATCGATTTGGGCGCGGCCCGCCGCCACCCGCTCAAGGGTAGGGGACGGAGCGCGCGCCTCACGCCGACTTGGCGCCGGCCGCCGCCACCCGCTCGAGGGTAGGGGCGAGCGCGCGCCTCTACCGGCAGGCGCGGCCGTTGCCACCCGCTCAAGGGTAGGGGACGGAGCGCGCGCGCCTCTACTCCGGCTTGGGCGCGGCCGCCGCCACCCGCTCAAGGGCAGGGACGGAGCGCGCGACGCTCACGCCGACTTGGGCGCCAGCTCGCCGCCACCCGCTCGAGGGTAGGGGACGGAGCGCGCGCTTCACGCCGACTTGGGCGCCAGCCGCGCCACCCGCTCGAGGGGTAGGGGACGGAGCGCGCGCGCTCATTTCGCTTGGGCGCCGGCTTCACCGCCACCCGCTCGAAGGGTAGGGGACGGAGCGCGCGCGCTCTACTCGGCAGGCGCCGGTGCGCCGCCACCCGCTCAAGGGCGGGGATGGAGCGCGACGCTCTACATCGACTTGGGCGCCAGCCCGCCGCCACCCGCTCGAAGGGGGGACGGAGCGCGCGCGCTTCACGCCGACAGGCGCGGCCGCCGCCACCCATTCGAAGGGTAGGGGACGGCGCGCGCGCCTTACGGCAGGCGCCGGCCGCCGCCACCCGTTCAAGGGTAGGGGACGGAGCGCGCGTGACCACTTCGACATCACCCGCGGCTTCCGCCACAGCGCCCGGCACGTTAAGATTATGCAAACCGAGAGGTTCACAGCCGCAGGACGGGGGGCCAAAGGACTCGGCAACATGGCGGCTCGGTGAAGCCCTTCACCATGAGAGGCTCCTGTTGTAGGGGTGGCCCCCACCTAAACCCAGCAGGCCTGATAGAAGACTATAAAGACCAGAGTAGAACATGTGCAATGACTCAAATACCCCTAGGAGGGATATACAGATGTAAGGGCACGATTGTAAAAGTATACCCCGCATGAATATATATATCAGGATGAGGGGGAAGACACGCCACATCCTCCCATTCCCCACTACCATCTCTCTCTCTGTTTGGTCTGTAACCACAACACAGATGATGAAAAGAAATAAACACGCTCATATGGATTAAAACAAAACAAGAAAATCTTACTCTGTTAGGCTCTAGTTGTTCTTCAGTATGAGCTCTCTATCCTTGATGGCCATGTCAATCAGCATAGATAGCCATGTGGTCATCCTCTTCCCCTTCCTAGTTTGCTTAGTAGGCAAAACATTAGCCTGCATGCAAATAAAATTTTTACTGATATAACTATAATGGAATTATTATACTCTTATTATAATATTACTACATAATAAATAAAAAGCTTTTTTCAAAAAAGGTTGCTCTTTTATGACTCACATATAATGTTTTATTGTAGAGTAAAGAGGGACCTAGTTCAATATTTTTTAAAATTTTACTATTATGTCTATATGAACTAAGTAAATGTTGGACAAGATTTTGCTAATGTACACACTAAAATTTACTATACATAGAGTGAAAAATTAGAGCAAAAAAAAAAGAAACTACTATAACAATGACTTCCTTTTACTGGACATGAGAAAAGCTTAACTATGGGATAAATAGAACCAATAAAACATTCTACTATCAAGATTAGTCAAAATTACTACATTTCACAACAAATTTTATAGTATACGTATAAAAAAGTGCCATTTAGTCATGTGAATGTAATGTTACTGCACTCTTGCTTGCAAATTACTATCAAAAATAATATATCATTATTGTACTCTTGCCTCTGTCATCGTCCCAACATCCGGACCAATGCTGGCATTCGCTGCCTTGGCGGTGTCATCCCCATGCATGTCTAGAATGGTGGGCATTGGACGAGGGCTTACAGTAGCCTACGACTCAGGGGCTGCCTCGGGGCTGAGATGTCAGGGTACATACCAGGGATAATGCAAGCTCGAACATTGAAATAATGTTGTCGATGGAAGCCATGATGTTGCCTACGTCCTGCTGGTCTGTGTAATCGAAAAAGGTGCAATTATCATCATAATAATATTGCCAGGTTACTCATATATGTATTCATATATAAAATCACTTCATCTATTATGTGATCTTACCGTACTGAGGATCAACATCGTCATCTGCTTGCTGGGAGGATGTTACACCTCCGACTTCCTCCTCGTCACCTTGAGTGAGAGGGAACAGGGACTGCAATGGCACATATTGTGCATTAGGGTCTACTAACTATATTGCTAATGGTAGCACGGCATGGAGAGGCATGGGCTTCGCATCTGCTACATAGGGCATCGTTGCAACCTTGCACCATTTCACCCTCCTCTCCTCGGTGGACGAGGGAGATGCTGAAGGCTCATTTGGTGTGAGTAGAGACCTGATCACATGCATGGCCTCAGTTTGTGTGGTCTCAAGTCTCCTATGGGCCTTCTAAATTAGCCTCATGGCCTTCCCCACCTCGTCATCAAACTTTTGAAGGACCTCCAAGGTGGCCCTTTGTTTGCCCTCGCTTAGCGATTGTATAGAATAGTCAAACAGGGCATGCATGCTAGAAAACTACCCAACGGTGGCCACGACGCTTCCTCCAGTGTCTTGGCGCCTACGCCGTAGCACTGGGCTAGTAGAAAGTGTCCCTAACCATCAACTGCATAGGAAAATGAATGCTCCAATTACTATATGTGGAAAGCCCATTTATGACATGGGATTGATATCTTACTGCATATGACAAAAATAATTATTGCATATTGGCGAAATATTTACTGCCTATGTAAGTAGATAGAACATTTTTGCCATTACTTATTTTACTATCTTCAAATTAACATAGAAACTGGTATGGGTTGGTAACTCACGTTGAGCTTGTCGAAGGTCTCCTTCCCATCATGGTCCATCATCCTATCGGCCGCCATGATCTTGTCGATGAGCAGCATCGAGAAGTACACGGCACTGGGGGTCTTGGGGGGCATTGATGCTGTGGATGCACCTCAGGTTGTCGAGATATTAAATCTGTGGCATACATTTTACTAATGTCAAATCAAAACATTACTACTGGTAAACTTCAAGATTACTATCACAAAATCCATATATTGGGAGAAAAACCCGTGGTTGCTTACGAGGAGGAAAGTGGCACATCTGTAGATGGACTGTAACATCCTAAAAATTTGTTGCCTTTAAAAACTAATTTCAAATTATTCATTTAAAGGTGTTTGAATTTTATCTAGATTAATTGTGTAATACTGGAAGAAATTCTTAAAAATCTAATTCCGAAAATCCAAATTCGAATCTTAAAAAAAATTGTGGGAGGTCACCCACCCTAGTTCTTCCCTAGGAAGAGCACGCTTAACTTTGAATTCTCTAAAGATATCGTCCCAAAATTTCCTTTCTATTTCCTTTTCTATTCACCCTCCTTCCTTTTTCTCTCTTCTCCCTTAGTTACTGTTCATCTTCAACAAATCAACCAAGCACAGCTAACCGAGAACAAAGCATTGGCGTCTCCATTCCCTCCCAAGTTAACTTATCAACCAAGCATTATTTTTTCTTTGTGCCAAAATGAAAAAACCATTCTCATGACTCAAGCAATCAATTCATATCCGTTTCTTTGTCATTCATTCACCCATTTCCATTTAATTCTTCTGTTTCTAATTTGAGCTCATAAACAGTCATTCATGAAGCCATTAATCCTGAGTTCATTTCCTCTTCCTCCGAGCTCTCAAATACAACCTTGGTGATCTCTCTCAACCCTTCCCCACTTCTGCAAACCCTCCAAAGCTTCCAAAACACCATTACCATCGTGGGCCAAGCCATCTCGTACACCGGCCATTTCCTCCTCCATGCCATCCCTCACTCTGGTGAACTTTTTTGAGTTTTGTTCATGTCATATCGTGTTCCCGAGCCTTAGTAATGTCCATGCCAAATTAATTTGATTTTCATGCAAGGAATCACCTGGAATCAAGTTTTTCCCAAAGTTGGTTCATCGTCTCTGGTGAGTTTTAACTCATGCCATCACCACTACTAGATTTGTCTCATCGTGTTCTATGCAGAGCTCTCCTCATTTTAACCGGAAACCTACCATAAGTTGCCACATATGACTAGCCATGGCCACCTAGGATACTTTACATTTTCATCTATCCTATGAGGCTCTTTTCAACCCTTTGTCAAAATGTGTTCTACCTTCCCATATGGCTATCCTCCAAGTAGATTTGATTTTTCTTCACCGAGCATCGAGATATCGATCTTTTCCTTTTTTTCCCCACCATCATCATTCAATCATCATTTTTGTCATCGCCAATGAGTCCCAAGCTTAGCCAATCACTTCCCTAGCTTCACTACGCTGTGTTCTAGCCCGTGCTCATGCTACTTCACCGTGTTCTTCACTGAAACACCACCATCACCTTGCACCCAAACTAGCTGCCGCCCCTTGCACCGTTCTGACCATCATGCCATGTCTCCGGCCATGCTGCCACTTTATATAGGTTCTTCAGGTCTCTAACAACCCATTTTGCTGGTTGCCATCACCTCTCACGCCTTCCTTTGCCAGCGCAAGCCATAGGTAGCACCACTGCCACCATGAGTGCACGATGCTCTATTCCTTCCTTCTTCCTTCTATTTCCTTACTTCATCTATTTTGCCTTGGCTCTATGTTCACTTGTGTGCATGTGGGTTAGTTGTAACACTCTTGGGCTTGGAGATGAAGGTCTAGAGTTCGAATCCAACGAATGTAAATCCTTTTCCCTATTATAGCTTGGTTGGTTATCATTTGTTTTACTTTGAGTCAATGACAAGCGGAACCCACCTGTCATAGACTAGAAAAATTCCCAAAATTCAGCAAAAATAAGATTCCCTAGAATGTTCCCTCGTTTTGCAATTTCTGGAATTTCCATTCCAGTCGATCTTCCGATCACTTGTTCTCCATCGTCTGAACTCCGAATTCAATGATTTGAGTTTCTAAATTTATATAAAATCCTAATCTTTCTTTCAGCATATATTTTATATTTTTGACTTTATTTGTATTTATTTATTTATTTATTTATTTATTTGGGTTTCTTGTTTTACGTGTAAAACCTAACATCGCCGAAGAAATTCTCAACCCATAGTAAGAAGGTCATGTCAACATCCAAGAAGGCAAGTCTCCTTCAATCATCATGTACCTATGTTTACCAAAATCATTTTAATATTTCAAATTTAATTGCATTGTTATGTTAAATAAAATGTTAATTTCTGTCTTAAGGTTATTAGTTAATCAGATAATTGTTATACCCTCATTAGATGTTGACATCTATGTACCTTTGTCACCTTAGGATGCCCTTATCTTAGTATTGAGATTATATAATTATTTGATAACTTTATAATGGTAGTAACTTCTTAGACAAACTATTCGGTCATTATAACCCTATGGGTGGAAATATTGTTATCAAATCTCTAAACAATTGTTTTTATCAAGTGTTTGGAAATAAGTGTTGTTATTGGTTTATAAAATAAAATACAATAGTAAAAATTGGTTTTATACTTGGGCGGATGGTAAGATTGAGTTAGTGCGGATTTAGCATGAGAACTTGTATTATGAAAGTACCACCCTAGTCAATTAAGGACTGACGCTTGTAATTGTTTAAACTAAGCACTACCGTACAACCACAAGTCTAAATGGGTACGATCTAGCTGATTAACTTACAAAGATTTAGTTAGATATCACCAGTGATAAGTGGGTATCAAGGTTTAGTGGTTTTACTCATAGTGAGGTATAAGGATTTACTATACCCATATGGTGCAAGAAGGGGCTTCTGACTATGGTAGATTTAACCCTTTAGTGGTAAAACCTCAGTGAGTGGTGTCCAGCTAGATTGGAGTGAGGTAAAGGCTTTGTGATAAATTATCTGGGACTCATGCCTAAGGAAGCATGTTGGCTATTAAGATGGCTTATCTCATGTGGGTAAAATTGTACAACCTCTATAGAGTGTAAAACTATTCGAATAGCTGTGCCCACGGTCAAGGGTGGGCAATGTGCACTTTCTCATGGTGGATGTTTGATTTTGGTTTCAAGATTAAAATATTTTGGGAACTTGGGAGTGGATAGAACTCTCAGGTTTGTGTCTTGGTGGATAGAGCCAGTACGGGTGAATAGAACATGTATTCTTGAGCTCTGGTGGATCGAGCCTTAATACTAGTGTTGGTTGCTAGAACCTTCACTAGAAAATTTATGTTAGTTTCCTCTATTGCAATTACTTTGTTAAATTGATGCTTTAAAAAATCTATAATGATAATTGAAATAAAATATTACTTTGTGCCAAAGAACCATATTATCCTTCCTTTGCCTGTATATAATTGCATTTTCCCAAGACTTGCGGAGTACTATATGTACTCACATGCTACACTCAAAATCATCTCAGAGAAGTATAAAGACGTAGAAGGAGGAGGCTATGACTACTACGCGTGTGGATTCGATGAAGGTTTTCTGGAGTTCTAGGTTGCACTTCCCCTACTCAAATGCCTGTGGCGTATTGATGGGACATTGTCAGAGCTTAATTTTTGCTTCCACTATGTTTTGTAAGTTTGAGAGGTCTTATAACCTTAGCTATAATAAAGTGGCCATAAGGCATGTACTGTTTATTATTATAATAAAGCATTGTTTGGCTATGTAATCATCATTGTTCGACTGTGTGTACTAACTTTGATCTAGGACTAGTGCAGTAATACACAGAGGGTTTGGATTTGGACATCCGGTCTCGACATGGACTTTGTGTCCTTCCAAGAGTGTGTGGTCTCCCTCAAGTCATCAATAATGGCCTTGCACCAAGCGATGTTCTTCGTCAGCAACACGTCCCACCTAGTGATGTTGTTGCTGGTCTCTGGGAAGAGGAGCTTGTTGAAGGCAACTAGGAAGAAGCACCTGATCATGAGGATGTCAGTGTCCTTGGCCTGAATCCTCTCCAGTGGAATGTTGACCTTAATGTCACCATTCTATGGAACACTAAGCAAGTGCTTCACTCAACAAGCTCAACACTGACTATGGCATATGAAATCAAAAAGGCATCCCTACCCACCACGAGGGAGGCCGAGAACACAACTAATGGCTTGCGGTGTTATAGGGAGGCCCATGCCCCTGCTTATGTGTAGCACCATGTCGGTGAGGTTGACCCTATCCATGAGAAAGTAGAGGAGGTCCCTGCCCTCCAGGCCCTCCATGCTGAACTTTAGGAGGCTGCCGAAGTCGAGCTTGGAGACCTCGGTGCTCTGCTCAAGTGCGAGCACGCATCAAGTTTGCACAAGATGGCAGGGGTGCATCGAACGGTAGTTGTGTACCATCTCTTCTTGTTCTCCGCTGCAATCTATGTAGAAAGGGGAACTCGAAATCAAAATAATGTTTTACTGAATGTATGTTTAACCTTTACTGCTTAACGAGTATAGTTTTTACTCAAAATTGAAAATTTTTGAAAAGCACACTTATCATAGCTGTAAAACATGTCTAACACTTCTACGGTTGGATACATTCCAATTTATGGCAAAATTTAACTGATTCGAGGAACTACTAAATTTATTACATTGATACGACAAATTTACTGACTTGTACGATGAAGATTACTATAACTGAAATGCAATGACCACTGATAATAAAAAATTACTAACCGTGCCTTATGAATTTATTGCACCAATGTTTGTGTTGTGGCTACGGGCCAAACAGTAGAGAAGGGAACTGGTAGAAGAGGAAGAGGAGAGCCAGATCTGTGGGAGAGTTGGTAGGAATGAGAGGATGCCCCCTCCTGCCCCTCATGGGGGTTTATATACATGAGTGGGGTAGAATGGGAAATCCCCATTCTACCCCTTAGTATTTACAAAGGATGAGGGTACATTGGTATATTTACATGAGTATATGCCTCTACACTATCGGGCCTATTACATGTTAGGCTAGTTGCAAGGCCTAGTTACCGGGGGTTGGGCCACCCCCACAACAGTACTCCCTCGACAGCAAGTGCTGAGGTCCCGATGGGCGAGCTGACGTGCCGAACTATCCCAGCCCCCCCGTTCCCCGACAGCAAGCGCGAGGGTACCAACTGGCGGGCCAAAGCAACTAGTAGCTTGCGGCCCCCCTGAGGCAGTGCCTACGAAGGGGTCCGCGGAATCCCACTCCGAAGCTGGGTCGTCCAGCCGAGGCGATGCCTACAAGGCTGACAACAAGGTCGCCGCCGCCCCGCCGAGGTGATGCCTACGAGGCGGGCGGCAGGGCGCTGCTCTGAGCCGGGTCGTCTTACCGAGGTCGCGCCTTCTAGGCGGGCGATGAAGTCCCGCGCCGGAGTCGAGCCGTCCCGCCGAGGCATTGCCTACTAGGCAGACGGTGAAGTCACGCCGTCCCATCGAGGCGATACCTACAAGGCGGACAGCGGAGTCGAGCGTCGAAGACGTGCCGTCCGGCTGAGGCGATGCCTACGAGGTGGACGACGGAGTCGAGCGCTGAAGACGTGCCGTCCCGCCGAGGCGATGCCCACGAGGCAGGCGGCGGAGTCCTATGCCGGAGCCGTGCCGTCCCGCCGAGGCGATGCCTACAAGGCGGACGGCGCAGTCTAGCGCTGAGCACGTGCCGTCCCACCGAGTCGATGCCTACAAGGCGGACGGCGGAGTGGAGCGTCGAAGACGTGCCGTCCTGCCGAGGCGATGCCTACGAGGCGGGCGGCAGAGTCGAGCGTCGAAGACATGCCGTCTCGCCGAGGCGATGCCTACAAGGCGGGCGGCGGAGTCGAGCGCCGAAGACGTGCCGTCCCGCTGAGGCGATGCCTACAAGGCGGACGGCGGAGTGTAGCGCCGAAGACATGCTGTTCAGCCGAGGCGATGCCTACAAGGCGGACGACGGAGTGGAGCACCGAAGACGTGCCGTCCCGCCGAGGCGATGCCTACTAGGCGGACAGAGCAGTCTAGTGCTAAAGACGTGCCGTCCCACCGAGGCGATGCCTACAAGGCGGACGACGGAGTCGAGCGTCGAAGACGTGCTGTCCCGCCGAGGCGATGCCTACGAGGTGGGCGGCGGAGTCGAGCGCCAAAAGCGTGCCGTCCCGCTGAGGCGATGCCTATGAGGTGGGCGGCGGAGTCGAGCGCCGAAGACGTGCTGTCCCGCCGAGGCGGTGCCTACGAGACGGGCGACAGAGTCGAGCGCCGAAGCCGTGCCGTCCCGCCGAGGTGATGCCTACAAGGCGGACGGCGAAGTCGAGCGTCGAAGACATGCCGTCCCGCCAAGGCAATGCCTACAAGGCGAACAACGGAGTCGAGCGCCGAGGCTATGCACGCCGAGGCAGGGAGGTGGAGCTATCGTTCCCCTACCTTCAAAAACAGTGCCCGCGGATAGCAGGCGCTTGCGGCATGGGCCGAGGGCGCTACGTACGCAGAGGCAGGGAGGCGGAGCCGCCCTTCCCCTACCTTCAAAAACAGTGCTCGCGGAGAGCGAGCGCTTGCGGCGTGGGCCGAGGGCGCTACACACGCAGAGGCAGGGAGGCGAGACCACCGTTCCCCAAAAACAATGCTCGCGGAGAGCGGGCGCTTGCGGCGTGGGCCGAGGGCGCTACACACGCAGAGGCAGGGAGGCGAGACCGCCATTCCCCTAGCTTCAAAAACAGTGCCCGCGATGAGCGAGCGCTTGCGGCGTAGGCCGAGGGCGCTATTCACGCCGAGGCAGGGAGGCGACACTGTCGTTCCCCTACCTTCAAAATTAGTGCCCGCGGAGAGCGGGCGCTTGCGGCGTAGGCTGAGGGCGCTATGCACACCGAGGCGGGGAGGCGGAGCTGCCGATCCCCTACCTTTACAAATAGTGCCCGCGAAGAGCGGGCGCTTGCGGTGTGGGCTGAGGGCGCTACGCACGCAGAGGCGGGGAAGCAGAGCCGCCGTTCCCCTACCTTCAAAAACAGTGCCCGCGGAGAGCAGGTGCTTGCTGCGTAGGCCGAGCGCGCTACGCACACCGAGGCAGGGAGGCGACACTGCCGTTCCCCTACCTTCAAAAATAGTGCCCGTGGAGAGCGGGCGCTTGCGGCGTGGGCCGAGGGCGCTACGCACGCAGAGGCAGGGAGACAAGACCGCCGTTCCCCTACCTTCAGAAAGCGATGCACTCCCTGGTGCAACGCGCGCGAAGATGCGATATCCAGGCAGTGCGTTGCTAAAGCGAGGCATTCCCTGGTGTCTCGGCCATTGCGCAATTTTTATACTCCGTAGGGTGCGTGGGATCAACATCCACGTCTTATTTATACTCCGGAGAGTACGCATAGGGACAACATCCATGCGTGCATGGGATCCGCGTCTCGTTTATACTCCGTAGAGTGCGCAGGGTCAACATCCACGTCTTATTTATACTCCGTAGAGTGCGTGAGAACTTCAACCATGTCTATTTATACTCCAGAGAGTACGTGCGGGAGCGACGCCCACACGTGCGCGGTACACCCGCATCTTGTTTATACTCTATAGAGTGCGCAGGGACAACATCTGCATCTTATTTATACTCCGTAGAGTGCGTGAGAACTTCAACCATGTCTTATTTATACTCTGGAGACTACGTGCGGGAGCGACGCCCACATGTGCGCAGGACATCCGCATCTTGTTTATACTCCGTAGAGTGCGCAGGGACAACATCCGCGTCTTATTTAGAGTCCGTAGACTGCGCATGGAGGCAAGCCTCCGCGCGTTGCGGGCGGTGAAGGTGCGCGCGGAGGCGGACCTCGACGCTACGTTTTATTTAGAGTCCGTAGACTGCGCGCGGAGGCAAGTCTCTACGTGTTGCGGGCGGTGAAGGTGCGTGCGGAGGCGGACCTCGACGCTACGTCTTATTTAGAGTCCGTAGACTACACGCGGAGGCAAGCCTCCGCGCGTTGTGGGCGGTGAAGGTGCGTGCGGAGGTGGACCTCGACGCTACGTCTTATTTAGAGTCCGTAGACTGCGCGCCTCCGCGTGTTGCGGGCGGTGAAGGTGCGTGCAGAGGCAGACCTCGACGCTACGTCTTATTTATACTCCGTAGAGTGCATGCGGAGGCGTCCACCCACGCGTCTTTATTTATACTCATGCACGTGTTTTTCACGGAGAGTGTGCGCGCGAACGCGTGTCTTTGTTTATACTCATACCCGTGTTTTTGTTCACAGAGAGTGCGCGCGTGAACGCGTGTCTTTATTTATACTCATACCCGTGTTTTTGTTCACGGAGAGTGCGCGCATGAACGCGTGTCTTTGTTTATACTCATACCTGTGTTTTTGTTCACGGAGAGTGCGCGCGCGAACGCGTGTCTTTGTTTATACTCATACCCGTGTTTTTGTTCATAGAGAGTGAGCGCGCGAACGCGTGTCTTTGTTTATACTCATACCCGTGTTTTTGTTCACGGAGAGTGCGCGCGCGAACGCGTGTCTTTGTTTATACTCCGTGGAGTGTGTGCGGAGGTGGACCTCGACGCTACGTCTTATTTATACTCCGTAGAGTTGCTCAGAGAAGGCTTCGAGCAGCTCGGCGAAGACTTCGGGCAATTCGGCAAGGGGCGCGAATACTGTGGCGAATACTTCGAACAGCTTGGTGAAGACTTCGGGAACCGAGGCGGAGGCTGCGGACACCACGGCGGAGGTCTAGACAGCTCGACGAAGGCCACTCCGACCGTGGCGAAGACCGTAGCCATGCAGAGCCGCGGTAGCTGGTGGTTGATGCGGAACAGCGAAGTCTTTAGTAGGCGAAGGGCCGACTTTCTCCAGACTTCCCCAGGTCACTCGCGTGCATGAGCCATACATGCCATCGCCTCCGCTCAGCTTGACAAATAATTTCGCCCCCTTCCCGTGTAGCCGCGTAGGTATAGACGAGGCCCCGCATGACACGCGAAGACCAGCGGTCGATCAAGGTCAACGGTGAGGTCTACCGGACTCCGGCGAAGCGAAGGCCGGAGGTGTTGTCACAGAGGCGGAGCCGCGGCAGGGTAGGCGCAACCAGCTCAAAGTCGCTCGGAGTCCGTGATGCGGGGGCTCGACGTCGAACGAAAGCTGCAGAGCGGAGGCTCGGCACGGAGGCCGCGGAGCGGAGGCTCGGCGACATCCAGCTCGCGAAGGCGAAGTGTTGCGCGGGGGCGACGTGAGGCCGAAGGCTCGACGAAGAGTGGAGGCATGGCGATGACCTGGAGGAGGGACTCCTGGAAATTGATCCTGCCGTCCCTATCCTCGTCGTAGGCGTCGATTATGCACAGTCCTCGGCGGCGTCGCCAGCGACGAACTCGAGCAACCTGAGCACTCTCCCGAGCTCGTCGGCACTGGTGAACCCGTCGCCGTCGTAGCCGAAGACACGAAACGCTGCCATGGCATCCCCAACGCTGGCTTCACCCTCCTAGAACAGCGCAGTCGCTTCCTCGAACTCCACCGCTGCGACACCGCCCGAGCCCATCAAGATTTGATGCGGGGCGGGTTTCACCAGTGCGAAGAAAGATTGCGCAGTCCAGCATGGGGCGTGGAGGTGAGGTCCGCGAAGCCAAGACCTTCGTCGTGGAGGCATGGCCCTGGCGAGGTTTGAGGCGGTGGAGGCACAAGCCGAAGCCGTCATGAAGGTGAGCAATGGAGGCCGACGCCGACACCATTCTCAACGAGTGATGCCTGAGCTCTCATCTTGGTTTGTCGATACACGTGAGCCTTCCGCTCGCGAGCGGAATGACCACGTCAACTTCGTCAGAGGCAGACACATGCGGGGCGAAGCCTGATAATGGCGGGTGCAGACGCAGCGGAGCCCTTCGGCAACGCGGAGGGCGGCAACTACAACCAACGCGGAGACAGGCGTACGATGCTGACGGTGGCACGCGCGGGGATGCGGAGTCCGCTGGAACCAAAGGCAGTGCCAGGCACGGGCTAGTCCGGCGTGAAGTCCCATTGTGGCGACGTCAGAGAAGACTTCGCCATTATGGCGAACTCGTCGACGCGAACGCCAAGAAGGCCAACAGTGCGGACGCCAAGAAGGTCGTCATGGGGGCTTGCACTTCTAGCGTGCCGTTGGCGAAAAGGCAGCCCGGTAATTCGAAGAGCGAGCGGATCTTCCGGGCGTCTAGGTTCGGCATCAAGACGGAGGTGAGCAGTGCTGAAGGAGCTGCTGCCGACGAGGAACAATGCACCCATGTTCCATTTCCGGCTCGCCAAGTGGGGAAGCGCCGGCGCCACCTGCGGGTCGCGCCCCAGCCGCCGGATCTGCTCCTTCGCTTGCCATCGCGTGTTGTTGTCCGTCATCCAGAACCGGATCAGCCGAATCTCCAGCAACTGTGCGTGTATACTCCCGTGCGCCTTGCTGCCAATCCACACCTACATGCATGGTCATGTGCGTGTGCCTCATTGGTAACGAGCGGAGAAGTGGAGGCCTGCGGCGGCGGGCAGACGCGGGGGGACGCGCCGGGCGAACGCCGACGAAGTCGTCGCGGGGTCCGTTATGGTGAAGTTAGCGGCGAAGGCTGACACCGCCAAGTCTGACGTTGAAGTTTGGAGCGAAGACAGATGATGCGGAGGATTGCAGAAGCAGAGTGCCAATGTTGCGGCCGAGGAGTGGACGCCATGTACATGCATGCACTACGTGCCCTGTAGCATGAAGCTTGGTGTCCTCCCTTTGATGGACGTCCCTCTCTCTGTCGTAGTCAACGAGATGGACGTAGCTTCTTGTTGCTGCGCGGCATCGCTCGGTGCGGAAGTCAGGCGGCCGCACGCGACGACGGAGGCCGGGCGGAGTCCCGTGCGGAGGCGCGCGCGGCGACTGGTAAGCATCGTGCAGAGAAGACTTCGAGCGGGAGACTTCGGGAAGCAGAGACTCGAGGACGCCACGGAGCCCTTGATCGCACGGAGACAAGCGAGGACTCGAAACAACGCGAAGTCCACGGTTGCGCGTTGACGGCCCTACGACGCTGGCGAAGGGCCGAAGAGTCGCTGGACTTTTGGGCGGGCTGACCTTCTTCAGGCGGAATCCCGTCCTTATCGCGTGTTAAGGACGAGCCTGCCGAATAGCTACTTAGAGCGGCATGGATGTCGTCGGGCCTTTGTACTTGGAAGATTTCCCGATATATAGATCTCCTGATGAGTAGGGCATGCGCGGTCGTACTGTGCGGAGCCGAGATCCCCACCTTCCAAATTCGTCGTTGGTGTGAACCGTGCGAGTGCTGCCTCCTGCTCATCGCCCGGGTGCCAATGCGCCCGCGGGGTTCGCGCGTTGAGTACTCTGTGGAGCTAGCGCGTGCGGCGGCAGTTGTTGACACTACGACCTGCTTAGAGTCCGTAGCCTGGCGCGTGCGACGGTGGACCCCCGCACAACGACTTGTTTAGAGTCGCGTGGACTAGCGTGTGCGAAGGCGGACCTCCGCACCACGACCTGTTTAGAGTCGCGTGGACTAGCGTGTGCGAAGACGGACCTCCGCACCACGACTTGTTTAGAGTCGCATGGACTAGCGTGTGCGAAGGCGGACCTCCGCACCACGACGTGTTTAGAGTCGCGTGGACTAGCGTGTGCGAAGGCGGACCTCCGCACCCCGACCTGTTTAGAGTCGCGTGGACTAGCGTGCAGCGGCGCGCACTCCGCACCACGCACCGCTTAGAGTCGCATGGACTAGCGTGTGCGAAGACGGACCTCCGCACCACGACTTGTTTAGAGTCGCGTGGACTAGCGTGTGCGAAGGCGGACCTCCCCACCACGACTTGTTTAGAGTCGCGTGGACTAGCGTGTGCGAAGGCGGACCTCCGCACCCCGACTTGTTTAGAGTCGCGTGGACTAGCGTGTGCGAAGGCAGACCTCCACACCACGACTTGTTTAGAGTCGCGTGGACTAGCGTGTGCGAAGGCGGACCTCCGCATCCCCCCACCCCGAGGTAGGGGTAGCCTCTGGTGTATCGCATATACCACGTGCGCGCCGGCGCTGGGCCACCTCGCGCGCGCAACGCCGGTGACTGGAACTCCCGAGCTGGTTTCCATAGCACCCTCGCGACGCCTCCCGTGGTGTGCGGCGAGCCTCAACGCGCCAAGGTGCGCGATTGGCGGCCGCGCAAGATTCGCGTGGGATCGGCGTCCACGTCTGATTTATACTCCGGAGAGTATGCACAAGGACGAAGTCCCTGGCGTGCGCGAGGTTCGCGTCTTGTTTATACTCAGTAGAGTGCGCAGGGAGAACATCCGCGTCTTATTTATACTCCATAGAGTACGCACAAGGACAAAGTCCCTGGCGTGCGCGAGGTCCGCGTCTTGTTTATACTCAGTAGAGTGCGCAGGGAGAACATCCGCGTCTTATTTATACTCCGTAGAGTACACACAAGGATGAAGTCCCTGGCGTGCGCGAGGTCCGCATCTTGTTTATACTCAGTAGAGTGCGCAGGGAGAATATCCGTGTCTTATTTATACTCTGTAGAGTACGCACAAGGACGAAGTCCCTGGCGTGCGCAAGGTCCGCGTCTTATTTATACTCTGTAGAGTACGCACAAGGACGAAGTCCCTGGCGTGCGCGAGGTCCGCGTCTTGTTTATACTCAGTAGAGTGCGTGCAGAGGCGTCCCCCCACACGTCTTTGTTTATACTCATGCCCGCATCTTTGACGGAGAGTGCACATGTGAACGTGCGTCTTCGTTTATACTCATGCCCGTGTCTTTGACGGAGAGTGCACACGCGAACGTGCGTCTTCGTTTATACTCATGCCCGTGTCTTTGACGGAGAGTGCACACGCGAACGTGCGTCTTCGTTTATACTCATGCCCGTGTCTTTGACGGAGAGTGCACACGCGAACATGCGCTTCGCTTATACTCATGCCCGTGTCTTTGACGGAGAGTGCACACGCGAACGCGTGCGTCTTCGTTTATACTCATGCCCGTGTCTTTGACGGAGAGTGCACACGCGAACGCGCGTCTTGGTTTATACTCATATCCGCACTCGCTACGGAGAGTGCACACGCGAACGCGGCGTCTTTGGTTTATACTCATACCCGCACTCGCTACGGAGAGTGCACACGCGACGCGCGTCTTTGGTTTATACTCATACCCGCACTCGCTACGAGAGTGCACACGCGACGCGCGTCTTTGGTTTATACTCATACCCGCACTCGCTACGGAGAGTGCACGCGCGACGCGCGCTTTGCTTTATACTCATACCCGCACTGCCACGGAGAGTGCACACGCGAACGCGCGTCTTTGGTTTATACTCATACCCGCACTCGCCACGAGAGTGCACACGTGACTTGCGTCTTTGGTTTATACTCATACGCGCACTGCTACGAGAGTGCACACGCGACGTGCGTCTTTGGTTTATACTCATACCCGCACCCCTGGCTACGGAGAGTGCACGCGTGGACGTGCGTCTTTGGTTTATACTCATACCCGCACCCCTGGCTACAGAGAGTGCACACGCGGACGTGCGTCTTTGGTTTATACTCATACCCGCACCCCTGGCTACGGAGAGTGCACACGCGAACGTGCGTCTTTGGTTTATACTGCGAGAGCACACGCGCAGGCGAGGCCTCTGCGCATGCTCGCCGCGTATTTTTGCACAGCGGTAATAAGTTGGCGACAAACCGAACTTTATTACATTCCCGTTTGTGCGGGTGAGCGATTACATAGGAGGGGGGGTTTTACTAACCGTTTGCGCTCAGCGCGGCCGGAGCCTCTAGTAGCTGCACTATCAGCAGGGCTTGTGGGGTCGCCTCCGGGTGCCGCCGTGTGCCTTCGCAAGGCGGTGCCGATCCTAGGTATGCCGCTGCCCGCCGCGACGGGGACATCTGGTGCCGTGCTCGATACGCCAGGCCATGTCCTGGTCGCCCCGAACGGTAATGACGGCTCGCGGCCCCGGAAGCTTCATGCATAAATAGCTGTGGTGCGGTACCGCCCCGAAGGCGTTGAGGATTGGACGCCCCAATATGGCATTGTATGGGTATGGGAGGTCGACGACGTCGAATGTGGCATCTTCGATCCTTTCATTGTCGCCCTGGCCGAAGGAGACTTGCAGGCATATTTGGCCGAGCGCCCGTAGGGGTTGTCCTCCAAAGCCTTGCAGCGGGACTCCCGATGGGCCGAGGCGACTTCGGGGGATCCCCATCTGGTCGAAGGCTGCCGCGAACAGAATGTTCGCGAAACTGCCGCCATCAACCAGGGCGCGTCCCACATCGCATCCCGCTATTACGACCCGGACGACCGGGGTCGTGGTGGGAAGCCCACGCCGGCGTCGGCGGGGTGAACGTGACTCATCGCGTGCCCGATCCGCGGTGCTCGTCTTTGGATATGCCGCCACGTGGTGTAGCCTCCGCACGTAGGCCTTCCGCCGCCGCCGAGGCAAACTCCAACGAGGAGCCCCAAGATGACGTTGATAACCCTTCGTGGGTGGCCTCCGAGCTCAGAGCGCGCAAAGCCCTCCCGAGGCCGCCGCACGGGCTCGAATCCGCAGAGGACCCTCATGGGGCTGCGTCCCTTGTGCCTGGAGGTGCACGGGGGCTTCGTATGGGTGCTGTACGTGGGCCACCACGGGCGGACGCGCTTCTAGATTCCTGTCCCTGGTGACGCTATCGCGGAGCGCCGCGATAGAGGTGCACGTGCGGGTGTCGTGGTTGCCGCGGCCGTGGACTACGCACCACAGCCCCTGTTGTTGGTCATCATAATCTCCATGGCCTTTATCGTCGCAGCCCCGGCCACGGCCGCGCCCCCGACCGCGGCGCCCCCGACCGCCCCGGCCCGCGGGAGCGCCTTCGTCGGAATCGCCGATGTCGAGGACGACCGCCTCGCCGCGACTTCGCTGGCCGCGCTTGGGCCTATCGGACGACTCCTTGTGCGGGCATCCTCGCGGTCCGCGCATCCTCGACGACTCACGCACGTTTTCCCTTCAAGAACCGTCTTCGGCGGATCTTTGGCTTTTGCCGAGGCTCCGCTTGGTTGATGTCGAGTCGCCACCTTGCCTTCGCCGCGCGCTTCTTCCGCTCGGCGTATTCCTCCATCTTGTCAAAGAGCTTCACATCGCTTTAATTGGCTTCCTTGCGTTGTACTCGCCATCGGCCCGGCGAAGGCCCCGATGGCCGCATTGACAATGGTGGTTTCATTAACGCCTTTGACTTGACAACGATCTTCGCGGCGCCAAAGTAGTCCCGAGCCCGGCTTCGCTGACGGCGAAGAGTTGGTCGCGCCGACCGCCGACATAATTTCCTTGAAAGTTGTTGTGAAGGCGGTCGCGATCGCTCCCACGTAGATGGAGTTCGGCTCTATGGTAAAAACCGAGAGCGCCACTCCTTGCAACGCGAGGGGAGTCCTTCGCTTTGTGGTGTCATCTCCGCCGCGGCCTCGATTGCGGTTTCGCATACACGCACGAACTCGCGGGGTCCGTGTCACCTTTGTAGGGCTCGGTGACGCTGGGGTATTTGAAGTCTTCGCCACGCCGTTTGCGAAGTCCCGCCAAAGCAGGACTCGATCGACGCGCCGCAGCGGACGCGGCCGGATGTGGTGGCGCCACGGCTATCTCGCCCTTTCGGCGTGGGCTCTAGCGCGGCCGTCGGCGCGGCCGTTGGCTCGAGCCTCTTGTATGTCTCGCACGAGCCCGCGAAGATCCCCGCCCGCTGGAACGCTGAGGGCCGCCGGCAGGCGCTTCCACCGCTCGTGGGCGGGTCGCCGACGCCTAACGGACGGATCGGCGCGGCACGATCGCGCCGCGAGCTCCCGAGCTGCCGATCGCTCCGTTGTGGCTACCTCGAACTGCCCGATCCGCGCTACCGGCGAGGGTTGCGGCGGGGACGGCGAGGTCGGCTGCCGTCGCGTCGGCGGGGTCGGTTGTCGCCGCACCAGCGTCGACGTCTTCGACCACGGGGTTCGTCGCCGCAGCACCGGTGACGGGGTCGGCCGTCGCGGTGCCAGTGACGGGGTTGGTCGTCGCGGTGCCGGTGATGGGGTTGGTCATCGCCGTGCGAACGTCGACGTCTTCGGCCACCGCGCCTGCGTCGCCACCCGCGCTCGCCGCTGCCGATGCCGAAGCCCTGGTACTCATGCGACGCTTCAGCCCGGCCGCCTTCTTTCCCTTTGCCGCCGTTAACGAAGCTTTTTGGTGCCATCCTTTTTAAGTTTTCGGGCTTACTCCTGTCCTCCCCACGGACGGCGCCAACTGTTGTGGCTACAGACCAAACAGAGAGAGAGATGGTAGTGGAGAGTGAGGGAGATGAGTAATGGCCTCTCCTCTCGCCACATCCTGTATCCATATATATGTACACATGAGGAGTGCTTTTACAGTTATACCCTTACATCTGGTTATCCCCTCCGAGGGCACTTATGTCATTACACATAGCCTATCCTGGGCCTTATAACCTCCTACCAGGCCTGCTGGGTTTAGGTGGGGGCCACCCCTACAACAGGTACATTGGTATATTTACATGAGTATATTCCTCTACACTATCGGGCCTATTACATCTGAGGCCAGTTGCAAGGCCCAGTTACGGGGGGTTGGGCCACCCCCACAACAGTTTGCCTTTTCCTACATTAACCATGGCGCACACTTATATGGGCACGTAGAAATTACTGTCTGCAAGACAAAAATTTACTTAACAAGTGCTTCAATCCCACTTAATTGATGACACATAATATAGACTCAAAATGCCTGGAATGACTTATTGCACCAAGAGTACTCTATTACTGCACTATTATAGTCTACATACTAAAACATTCACATCAGTAGGGGTGCTCGGGCCTCGAGGACTCTCAGGGGTTGAGGCGTTAAGCAAATAAGCATGAAAAAGGTAGGAACACTTGGGGGCACCGTGCATGGATGGGACCGACTCGATCAGGGTGGTCAGGCATGTAATGAGTGGCTACCTGGCTGGCATGTAGAATAGCCTCATTAAAAAGACAATTAGAGATAAATAAATTAAAGATGTGATAAAGTGCTTTATTAATGTTTACATGATTGCCTCGTTAAAAACTTTGCCAACTAAAAACTTAACATGAGAAAACTTTAGCAAAGAAAAATGTCCTGCTTACATCAGTGTTCTAAGTGTCATTATCCAGATAAAGATTGTTGAATGACTCCACCAACACTGTACTTTCGATGGTGTGTTGTTTTCGTACATCGGCCTATTACCAATCCTTGATAGTAAGAAGTACTTCGACCATCTCGCTTGTAAAACTTACTCTTCTCTCCTCTAGTATTCTCCTAGAAAGGTTGAAAGCTGACTTTGAAGAAACCGTAGATTGGAATAGTTAACACATCCTGTGCTAGTATAGATAGCGTTGGAAATATCATCTTGTGGTCCTGGCACCATTTTAAAATGTTGACATCCTCCTCGCATGGCACGGGATCGCTGTCCAGATAGGCGGATAACTCCCTAATGTTGTGGTCACTTTATCTTCATTCAGTGCTTGATGTCATAGAACCTGAACCTCTGAACAAAGAACCGGTACCTAGATCTTGCCCCATATATTTTTCTTCTTACCTGCGGTGGGTGGTGGTGGAGGTCGTTGCAAGTGAATTCCCTGAAACTTTTGCTCGCACTTGCGATAAACATCGGTTAGTTAAGTACGAACATACCAATAATAGCTAGAATAATCTATCCTATTTGCTTCACCTAGAACTCACAGAGTTTTAGCTAATCCTATTAGTTTAGCTCTAGAATCTAAAATAAATGCAAAAGCATATGAAATAGGAATTTCCTACCAATATTTCAAAAACAATTATTTCAATGCAACTATAGCATCTTGTAAGACTGTCGGGACCCCGGATTTCCGAACCCGGACCTTCGTGTATTACTGCACTAGTCCCAGATCAAAGCTAGTGCACACAGTTAAACAGAAATGAATACATAACCAGCAACGCTTTATTACAATATTAAAGAGTACAGCATCAAAGATCTCATTATTACAATTGAGGTTTCAAGACCTCGCACACACGAAACACAATGGAAGCAAAGATAAACTTCGGTGAAGACCCATCAATACGCCATAGGCAATTGATCGGGAAGCGCGACCTAGAACTCTGGAATCCTTCATCGAATCCACTCAAGAAGAAGTCGTAGTCGCCTTCTTGAGCTTCGTACTCCTCTGGTTATTATTTTTGAGTGTAGCATGTGAGTACATAAAGTACTCCACAAGTCTTGGGAAAAATGCAATAGATGCAAGGCTTGACAAAGGAAGGCCATATGGTTCTTTTGCACAAAGCAACATTTTCATTCAATTACTTCTAATTATTTTCGAAGGCATTAATTTAATAAAGTAAATATTTTAGCAGAAACTATCATTAACTTTCTAGTGAAGGTTCCAACTACCAACACTAGTTAACCAATTACAATTGGTCAAGTTTAAAATCATGGTTCCATCCACCCTCTCTGCTCCAATCGCCAGATACCCTTCCAAGAGTTCCTCCACTCTCGGAATACAAAACTTTAATTTTGAAACCAAAACCAAAAAGCTACCATGTGAATGCATTCCTTGCCCGCCCTTGACCGTGGGCACGGCTATTCGAATAGTTTTACACTCTGCAGAGGTTGTACAACTTTACCCACAAGAGATATATTATCCTAAAAGTCAACACGTTTCCTTTGGCATGAGACCCAGATAAAATATCACAAAGCCTTTACCTTACTCTAATCTAGCTAGATACCACCCGCCGAGGTTTCACCGTAGGTAGGCTAACCGCCCAACCAAGCCCTCTCTTGCGCCATATGAGTACAAGAAATCCTGTCCCTCATCGTGAATAACCACCCATCCCTAGGACCCACTTTCCACTGGTGGCACCTAAACTAGACTATCATAAGTTAGTCTGCTAGGTCGTACCCATATAGACTTGTGGTTGTACGGTTAATGCTCAGTCTGGACAAACACAAGCGTCGATCCTTAATTGACTAGGGTGGAACATACACTTTACAAGATCTCGTGCTTCCTGCACCAATCCAAACCAACCATCCACCCTAATCTAAACCCATTTCCACATTTCATTTTATTTTAAAAGAACAGTGGCAACTCCAATTACCACTAAGTTTATAAAAACAAGGGTATTACAATAATTCATAATTTCCCATTTGCAAGATTTATGAGGTATTCAATAGCATGGCTAAGCATTGTTCTACCATTCTAATATCAACAATTAAATATATTACTCTCATTACTGAGTCAAAGGAATTTCTAGGGTTGCAAAGGTACATGGCAATCAACTTCAAGTGAGGGCATAACAAGGTTGGATTAACTATTACCTTAAGATTTGGACTAATATTGTATATAAATAGCAATGCACATAATTTAAAATAAGTAAAACATTTTAAAATCATAGGTTCAAGATGATCAAAGGAGACTTGCCTTCTTGCAGGTTCTCTGGGTCTTCCTGCTGCGAAGTGGAGAGATCGTCGACAACGTTGGAATCTACGCGGGAAAAGACGACGCAACAAAACAAATAAATACAAACAAAAATCAAATAAACTCAACAACTCAAATAGAGGCCATATTTGGATAGATTATGATTTTAGACGAATTTAGGAGAAAGGTTCAGCGGATTTGGGGTTCACACGAGGGAGAACGAATATCTCGAAGATTGGTTGGGAAAAGAAATTACTGAGACAATATTTGGACCAAGGAAAATAGAATAGATTTTATGGAGATGTTGCAAGATTTGAATTTGAATTTTGAAAGTGCACAGAAAATTTGGAATGGAACTGAGGCTTTGAAATTAAACTAGGTATTGGAATTCGAAATTTAAATTTTGAAATACCAAATAAATTTCAAATATTTGAAAGGATGGAAGAAATGGATAGTTTGGAATTTTTTATGAATTTAGAAATTTGAATGGGCTCAAACGGAGTTAAAATGGAGGAGAACGGGCTCCGGGAAGTTTGAAAAGAGAGAAAATGGAAAAACTGGATTTTTGGGAATTATTTTCCTAAAGGAAAATCTGAATTATGATGTCAGCGAGGAATTTCTTTTCGGCCGGATTATTTTTCAACGGGAAATTCGGATTAACTGCGCCAGCATGACGTCAGCCAGGGGAAGGGCCGACTGACAGTGGGCCCTGGTTCATGAACCAAGTCCACGGGCAGAAGGGAGTGCCGAGGTGGCACGGGCGCGAGGTGGCGCTAACCGGGCAGGGAGGGACCGACGTGGCGTGCCACGCGGGCGGCTGACGTGGACAGGGTGGTTGGGGTGGCGTACGGGGGTGGCGGAAATGGAGAGAGGGGGCCGAGGGGAGTGCGACGGTGGGGCGGGGGTTACCGGAGGTGGCCGGAGTAGGGCCGGCGGCGAGGAAGACGGCGGTGCGGCTCGGGTTCAACGGCGCAGCGATGCTCCGGTGGCCGGGGAGCACGGCGGAGAGGCGGAGGGGCTTCGCGGCGAGGCGAGGAAGACGAGGGAGGCGACGGCGTGGCGCGGGAAGGCCGGAGACGGCGGCGATTGCTTGCTGTTGCTTTCGCCAGCGCTCGGGGAGATGCCGCACGACGCGGGCGCTCTCGGGTGGCAGAGAAGGAACGGGGAGCGGAGGGGGAAGTGGAGCGAGGAGAGGCGGAGCCGGGGAGGGGTTTAAATAGGGGAGGGGAGGGGTAGGCCGGCGGCGATTTCTCGCCGGAAATGGCGCGGGACGGCGGGGATTGCGGAGAGGGATGAAGGAAGGTGCGGCCACATAAGGAAGGAGATCGGGGAGGGGAAAGAAGGAAATGGTGCGGGTCGCACGGGCGGCGGGAAAGGAAAGGAGACCCGGCGGGGCGAGGGGCGGCGGGATGGTGCGGCCGAGCGGGAGGAAGGAGGAAGAAGAGGCGCGGGGAAGGGATGACAAGCGGGCCCAGGCGGCAGCGAGAGGGAGCGGTGGGGCGGCTGACGGGCGGGGCCCGCGTAGCAGAGAGACGGAGAGAGGGGGAGGCGCGCCGACAGGTGGGGTCGGGCGGCAGTGAGAGAGAAGGGAAGGAGAACGCGCGGGCGGCCGAGATGAGGGGAAGGGAGATCGGGCGGCCGAGAGCGGGGCGAGGCGGGGACGGCCGAGATTAGGCGGGCTGTACACGTGGCGAGCGGAGAGGGGAGGGAGGCGGGATGGGGTGAGCAGCGGGGATGGGCCGAGGGGAAACGACGTGGAGAGATCCAGACCGTCCACGTGGCTGCCGGAGGGGAGGTTGGGATTTTGAATTTATTTTCTGATTTTGGATTTTCAGAAAAGGCTAGAAAATTCAAATAAGCTCAGAACAATATGAAATAAATTCCAAAAATTCTAGCAAAATTCACAGAAGTTCCTGGATAAGTTTGGACTTAATAAAAATACTTCCAACTAATGTTGGTATTTAATTTTCATACTTAAAATACTTTTTAATGTCAAACATACATTTTTAAACTCCAGAAAATCCAGGAAACCAGATAAAAGCCAAATAAATCCAAATAATTAATTTGAATTAGGATTTTTATAGAAATTCAAAATATCTTTTTATTTAATATATTTTTAGGTTTTACTTAAAATACTTTTCAGATCCAGTTTTCAAAAACAGAAATTCAGGGCAAATCCAAATAAAACTCAAATACTTTAAAATAATTAATTTGAATTTAAATTTTTCAGAAAGCAAATTTTTGGGATGTTACAAAGACTAAACCACTTTTGTTAGCTCGCAAGTGAGTAGCAATTTCAAGAATATGATGCTTAATTACTAGAGATGTTGGGGAGTAAAGTGCAACTAAAACAACAATGGAATCATAAAAAAGTTCAAGAAAAGTGGGTAACCTCTCATCAACAAACCAATGTTGCTCAATAAGTAGACACTCACTGACACTATCATCGGTGCTTTGGTGGTGCATGTGGATGAATATAGATAATATGCTCTTGTAAGGCAAAAGACTTTTCAGGATCATGTATGTAGAGTTCCATCTTACCAGCATGTACAAACTAAACTTTTTGGGTGTACGCCCATTGCAATGCAATAGTTCTTGTGTGCAGCTATTCATGGATTAAAAGCATTTATAAAAGATATTATATCACAAAAAGGTTTAATATACACATCCAACCACTTCAAACCAGATTGAACTACCAGATTAATAATGTGACATGCGTATTGTTGATGTAGTAAGAAAGATTCAGCGTAAGTACTAAACAATGGTGTGAGAATATCTATTGACTTATAGTTCACGGCAACATTGTCTAAAGTTACTGAAAAAATTTATCAATGATACCAAAATCTTTCACAACATTGGCAATAGACTTTGCAATATTCTTACCAGTATGAGCAATATCAATTAATTTAAACACTATAGTTCTTTTTTCTAATTTGCATTGACATAATGAGCTACTACACTAAGATAGCCCTCCCTAACCCAACTACTCCATGTATCTAAGGTTAAGGCATCAAAAAATGTGCATGTAGCAACATTTCTTTTAGTTTATTATGATCGCTATTGTAACACCTAACAAGGCAAGGGCCAAGGAGGGCCATTGGCAGTAAATTTACAGTCAGTCACAAGTAATTCTACTACCAATTATAAGTAAGTTTACTAACAGTTATAAGTAACTTCGCTACCAATCATAAGTAACTTTACAGCTAGTAAAGTAACTTTCCTACCAGTCACTAGTAATTTTATTATCAGTCTCAAGTATTTTTACTATCAAGTCATCTATCCACGGTCGGAAGAGTACAGTGACCCTAACAAGTAATTTTACTGTTTCCCACAAGCAATTCTACTTTATTACCACAAGAGAGCCACTGTATTCTTGTGAACACACTTGAGATCCTAAGGGGTTTAGGTTAAATGATGTATCACGCCTTGGCACGATACTACTACGTGTATTATACTGAGATAACTCGTTGTGCCTGTCTAAACACGCACGATACGGGCGGGGCGGCCAGTCGAGTGAGATGGGCGTGATCCGTATATTATTCAAGCCGTGACTATCCGGGGCTAGCGGTGCATCGCCGGCCGGCCGGCCACAACATCCCACTTTACCACTTGGCTTCTTCTCTTCCTTGCTACTGCTTCTCCTCCGTGCTCCGATTCAACCGGCGGCGAGAACTAGGCGGATGCGCCATCTCCGCCTCCGCCTCCGCCTTCCGCTGCCACCACTCCGGCCCAACCCAACAACCAACCCCACGCTCTCGAGAAATTTCGATATTTGACACTGAATACGTGCGCCTCTCAACTTTTAACCCCCAATTCGCACGCCTTTGGAAATTTAACCATGTCACTGCGAATTCTTTTGATTCAAGGGATTCTCCTCATTTTCTCTCCTTTTATATTTTGACACTTGTCACTGCGAAAATGAAGAGAATCTCTTGAATCAAAAAATCGCAGCGCAGTGCTTAAATTTCCAAAGGCGTGCGAATTGGAGGTTAAAAGTTGAGAGGCGCACGTATTCAGTGTCAAATATCCAAATTTCTCCACGCTCTCCCCCCTCTCTCGAGCTCGTCAACGAGAAGCACCACCACCACCAAGTACCGGCGGATGTCGTCTTCTTCTTCTGCGGCGGTGGTCGCTGAGGGCTCGGCCGCCCGCCGCTTCTGGATCGCCGCCTCCTCGCGGGAGGCCGCCTTCGCCTCCTATACGCCCTTCATCCTCTCCCTCGCCGCCGGGGCCCTCCGCCTCGACACCTTCCGCCACTACATCGCGCAGGACGCCCACTTCCTCCAAGCCTTCGCACGCGCGTAAGCATGCACCCTAACTAATCCCCTTTTCGCCTTCGATTCCGGATTCACTTGGATCTGATCCATGGATCCATCCCATCCCATCAGCTACGAGATGGCCGAGGAGTGCGCCGACGACGACGATGACAAGGCCACCATCGCCGCCCTCAGGAAGGCCGTCCTCCGCGAGCTCAACCTCCACGCTTCCGTCCTCCAGGTCCCACCTACCCCTCATCCTCCATTTCACCCCCAAATCCTCATAATTGCTTTTGCTTCCACGGAATTAGAACGGGTTTACTTCTAGGCCTCGGAAGCTTTGCCTGCACCATCTAGCCGATCTAACCTGCTTACTGCATAATGGATATAAATGGATTTCTAGCAAGCTACTAACATCGATAAAAACTAGTTTGTTCATGATAATATCAACTACCATACGATACCCAGATTCTAAGTACAATTGCTAATTTGCTAGTACAGAGTCTCTCTCATAATTTTTACAATAACAAACTTGAGCATGCATTTTAACAATCCAAGCCATGCATTCTTTTTATTCAGGTTTGCTGTTGTGTTCTTGCCTTCAATTAGCTCATTCCACAGGAATACATTTCAAAATCCTACATCTACAACCAAAATGCTTTCCAGGCGCCATATGATTTTAGTTTTAAGTTGTTGTGAGATAAATCGCAATTTTACTACATGTTGTGCGATGCAATTTATATGTATAAATTGCATGTATGGTCCTTAGGACTGAATTTTCTCTGCCCTGCCTGATAGACTAACTCGTCCTTCCAACTAAGGACCTTTTTACTCCTCGGAGTTCTTACTACTCAGCCAGTGGCCTTGACTATTTAATTTACAGGAGTGGGGAGTTAATCCTACCAAAGAGATCCCTCCAAGCCCAGCAACAACCAAGTACACTGATTTCTTACTTGCAACTGCAGCTGGAAAAGTCGATGGTGGGAAAGGTTCCGATAAAATGGTCACACCATTCGAGAAGACAAAAATTGCTGCATACACTGTTGGGGCCATGACTCCGTGCATGAGGCTTTATGCATATTTGGGCAAAGAACTCACCGCTTTCCTGAAACAAGATGAAAATCACCCATACAAGAAATGGATTGAGACATATGCATCCAGTGATTTTGAGGTATGGGAGGTGTCATCTGTTTATATATTGGCCCTACATCTGAATGTAATACTGGCATGCACTTCAATGCAACTTGGCTTATGCGCTGAAAATTACCCCCACCCCCCTGCTACAGGATAGTGCACTCCAAACAGAAGAGTTGCTTGATAAACTAAGTGTCTCATTAACTGGTGAGGAGCTTGAGATTATTGGGAAGCTCTACCAACAGGCTATGAGACTGGAAGTTGAGTTTTTTTCTGCTCAGCTCATAGACCAACCTGTTGTTGCTCCACTTTCAAGATATTGTGATCCCAAAGACAAGCTCTTGCTCTTTTCTGATTTTGATTTGACATGCACTGTTGTTGATTCGTCTGCCATTCTGGTGGAGATTGCAATTTTGTCATACCAAAAGACTAGTCAAAGTGGGGCTAATAATACCCTCGACCGTACGAAATCGGCAGACTTGAGAAATTCGTGGAATATACTCTCTAATCAATACATGGAAGAGTACGAGCAATGCATAGAAAGATTACTTCCTCCAGAAGAAGGTACGCATCATGGCCCCTCTGTTCCATTAGTTTCTGCTGAAGGTTTGTATTTTACCAATAATACATAAGCCATGCTTTCAATGACCTGCTGATGATTTGGGTGCTTTTTGTTTAAATCCAGCAATGTCACTAGACTACGATCAACTGTACAAAGGTTTGGAGGTGCTATCAGAATTTGAGAAACTTGCAAATTCTAGGGTTATTGATTCTGGCATCCTAAGGGGAATGCATTTAGATGACATCAGAAAATCTGGGGAGCGGCTTATTCTGCAAGATGGCTGTCGAAATTTCTTTCAGAAGATTGGGAAAACAAGGGAGGATCTCAATTTAGATATCCATATTCTTTCCTATTGCTGGTGTGCAGAACTGATAAGGTCAGCCTTTTCATCAGGTAATGCTGAAAACCCTCAGCCAGTTTTTCTGTGTTTGCTGATGATGATGGTCACTACAACTAAGCTAATTTTGCAAGCCCATCATGCCTCTCTTATTAGCTTACAACCAACATCCCAATTTTGTTCTCAATATACGTTTTTTAAATTTCTTTTGCTCATTTTGTTTAGAGGTTATCATTATGACCTTGTGACCAACTTTCTTTTGTACAGTAGGAATTGCTTAAAATCAACATCTCAATTTTTGTTCTCAACATACGTTTTTTAAATTTCTTTTGCTGATTTTGTTTTGAGGTTATCATTATGACCTTGTGACCAACTTTCTTTTGGACAGTAGGAACGCTTTCGATCAGTGCTGTATGCCATGATAGTTTGATCAGTGTCAGTAGTTGATTTTTTTTGTTGGCCTTTAAATTCTCATGGTGATTTATAAGTGACTTCCTGAAGAAGGATCAACCAATATTTGACAAAATTTGGGGTTTATGTCATTTTTGTAGAAATGATTACCTTAATATGGCAACTTGATCTAAGCTTCGTATGTAATACTAATAAAGTAACAATTCCTATAAAAAAACAGTGCAAATTATGTATGTTCTACAATCTAATCTAATACTAATAAAGTAACAATTCCTATAAAAAACAGTACAAATTATGTATGTTCTACAATCTAATCTGGACATCTGGAGTGGTTAGTTTTTTTAGGGCAGTGGTCGGTGTTTTTAGGACAGCTGTAACAATGTTTTGTTATCAAGAACACATCTTCTATATTAAGGCCGAAAGCTCGAACTGGTGATGATTGTTTGTTTATGTTTCCTGATGCTTTCGTGCAGTTGGTTGTCTAGACGGGTTGAACATACATTCCAACGAGTTTACCTTTGAGGGATCGGTTTCAACTGGTCAAATCAACAGAAAAATGCAGGCTCCACTGGACAAAGTTGAAAAGTTCAAGAGTATCAAAAGTAACATGGACAGTACAACACCATTACTATCTGTTTATATTGGGGACTCAGTTGGAGATTTGCTTTGCTTGTTGGAGGCAGATATTGGTATTGTTGTCGGAGAAAGCACAACCTTGCGGAGAGTGGGCAAACAGTTCGGTGTTTCTTTTGTTCCATTGTTCCCTGGTTTGGTAGACAAGCAGAGGCAACTCTCAAAGCAAGAATCATCCATCTTCAAGGCGCGGTCTGGAGTTCTTTATACGGTTTCTAGCTGGTCAGAGATACAGTCTTTCATCCTGGGAAATGATTTCAGCTGATTGTTGCTGTTCTTTTTCTCTCTTTTTCCTTCACAAACAAGACTGGTACCAGTTGATGCACATGATACGTAAACCCACAGTGTGGCCATTTTATGGAAGCCACATGTCGATTCTCTTCCTGCATGAATGCCTTGTTTCCTGCAATGGTTTTGTATGATCAATGTGTGGTTGAATACACTCGACTCGTCTTTCCATTTGGGATCATTTCTTTTAATTTCCGGAGTGGTTCTTGCATTGCAACAGTGATATACCCAAGTGTAACTGTAGAGATGTTTTTAGCTATAAAATTTGAGATTGCAACGTGCTTGTTTGGCCATGATATATGCTGTCGTGATGATTGGAGGATATAGCAGTCCTCTGTAACTCCTAGAAGAGTATGACCTTCCTGCTTCCATATATGCATGGAGATCGAGCATTGTTTCTCATGATTCTTTGTGCTACATGTTGATATCAGATATATTTCATTTTGAACCCGATGGGTAGATACGGATGCATATATAAAAAAAATGGTTAGGCCGTATTAAATATTACCAGGTGAATTCTAATTTTATTTGGTCTTTAATTATTATACTTGGAGAGCTATTACTATTTTATTTAATTATATGCAGGCATATACTTGATCTGTACAAGACTAAAGTAAAAATACGTTTAGAAAGTCTCGTCGATACTTAGTGCATCGTCTATCACTTTATGGGTATCAGATGATGAGGATATTCCGATTAGACCAAATACACAAACACAAGCTAAAAAGATTAATCAACATGTGAACTCGCTTCAGTTGAATTTAATTTGGTTTTAATTTATGTGAGAATTGAATACTACCGTCACTACGATCGGATTACAGTAGCCACCATTGGTAGCAGTGGTAGTCGTAAGTCAAGCCGCGTAGTGGTTGTAGGTCGTAGAAGTCACAGTCGTAGCTGTGCAGTGATGGTCGATGCTCGAAGACCTGTATAGTCGGAAATGCTAGTCAACAAGCCGTGGTTGGTGAAGCGATTGATGAAGCCCTGGTCAAAAATGTGGTCGACAAACTGTGGCCGGTGAATCAATCGAAGGCACCGTGGTCGAAAGCAACAATGGTCCAAACGTCACTGAAATGATCTGATGGTCTAAAGACGATCGAGCGGTGCCAATTGTATCAAAGTCGTTCAGCCTGATTCAGAAGTTGTTTTTATGCCGATTGGACTGGTCCAAACGTCCTAAGTGGATTTGTGAGTTTGGTTGGACTTTCGGACGATCCGACTTAGCCAATTCTCACGTAAATTAAAACCAAATTCAACTAGAAGCGAGTCCATCTATTGATTAATCTTTTTAGCTCGTGCTTGTGTAATCGGTCGAATCGGGATGTCATCATCATCTGGTACACTTGAAGTGATCGACGATGCACTAGTATCGATAAGACCTTCTAAACGCATCTTCACTTTAGTCTTGATCGAGTATGAGTCTGCATATAATTAAATAAAATAGTAGTAGCTCTGTATCTCCAAGTATAATAATTAAAGACCCAATAGAATTAGAATTCACCTGGTAATATTTAATATGACTCAATAATTCTTTTCAGTCAAATAATATAATTAACTGAAAAATGCTAAGTATATATGTATTCGCATCAATAGATGTGTTCAAGTTTGGGTTGCAGGAATCATTAAGATCTGGAGGATCCGCAATTGGGCACATTGTCTAGTTTGCAATATGGAGTACTAATAATTGCATTGTTACTGACTAGCAGGGGTGGATCTAGAATTTTGTCACGCACCAGGCTAGAGAGGGTTAGATGCCACTATTACCTAAGCTGAAAGAAAAGGTTACACACTTGGTTTACTTGAACTTACTTAAACTTTGTTCTGATAAATATCACACATCTTAGACTAGAGCCTAGACTGTGCAGATTATAGATCCGCCTCTGCTGTCTAGCTAGGTCCAAGGCATACCATCCACCTGTTTATTTAGTTTATTTTTTCAAGTTGTTTTTTCTAGTAATTAGCTAGATATATACTTGGTTTAAATTTAGTTATGTCAAATAAGTCACCATCAACTACAATGTAATTTCAGTTAGTTATAGTGAGCTATAAGTCAACTTATTTCAGCCGAACCGAGCGGTCCCTTAGATAGCCCGATCGAAGGCACACAAATCAAGAGTATGAGATATTGGCCGGTGTTGATGAATAATAATAGTAGCTAATCTTGTTTCATGGCCTGGCAGTGGCGGCGTCTGCGGCGAGGATGGTGGTGAGGTTGAATGGGTGCATGTAGTCGGTGGAGACAATGATCAGAAACCAAGGAACAGTTAAGATCAGAAAACGAAGCATTCATGATTACGTACCTGGAGGATCTTCCGGCAGCGCGAACTCGCGGGACCTGTGTAAGATCGAGGAGGCCGACTAGAGAAGGTGAATAAGCGGTTTAAAATTTTTCTTCTAATTTAAGCTAACAATTTTAACTTTAATGATTGCCTAAAACAAGTAAGCAATGTAGCAACTAAGACAAGTTAAAATGGCTCAAGTGATCACTAGCACAATATGAAATATCCTAAGAGCAAGCACAATTCTAGTCTAGATCAAAGTTTGCTACTCTAATCACACAAGCAATCAAATAGTTCTAATAAAATAAATTGCTTGAATGTAAATGAAGCACAAGAGAGCAAACCACAAATGACACAATCACTTTTTACCATGGTGTTTGGAGACTTGTCGGTCTCCCCTAGTCCACGTTGAGGTAAGCCCGAACGAATCGGACCGGCTCCACGAATTGAACCTAATCACCTCGATCACTAGTGGTAGCCCTTTCCCTCTCCGGGTAGGTGAGCTTCAAGCCTTCACAATCTTGTCGGGCCTTCTCACTACCTTCTTGAGAAGATCACCGAACTTTCCCGCCAAGCCGTCTAAGTGTCGGCAAACAACAAGAGAATGAATCACAGCGGGCTTGATCACACTCAAGTGCCAAAGGGATCAATATACGGATGCAATACACTTGAATTCGCTCAACTACCTCAATTGAATGCACAAATGATGAAATGAGGTGTGAGAGAGGATGCTCAATAATGGTTCAACAACATGTCCTTGTGCTGGTGGGGTCGAATTTATACCCCCACAAAACTCAAATAGCCGTTGCAATTAAAAATCCTGAAAATTCAGGGAAATCAGAAGTACCGCAATGTTAGGGCCGGTACTTCCGGATTTCTGCAGAGGGCTCAGAACGGCTATGTCAGAGAGTCAGAAGTATCCGTTGGACAATAAATGCGGTACTTCCGCCGTTGTAAGTGCGGTACTTCCGGAATCCCGGAAGTTCCAATATAACCCCAGAACTTCCGATCTCAACGAGTTGAAGTTTTGAAAAAGGTTGGTCTTTGGAAAAAAAAAGTTCCGCTCGAGAGGCCGGAACTTCCGATTTTGCGGTAGTTCCGCTGTTCAATCCGCGGTACTTTCGATTTCCGAGAGACTAAGTTTAATTCCGGTCGCTCTCTGGAAAAAAAATTCCGCTCGGGAGCCCGGTACTTCTGACCGATCAGAAGTTCCGTGAGTTTAATGCCGGTACTTCCGGCCGATCAAAAGTTCCGCTCTTTGAACGCCAGTACTTCCGAAATTTCTGACAATGCACAGTTTTAATTCAACTTTATTTCTAAGTGCATGCATGATCCTAAATTGATCCATAAGGCACATAAGCATATGATCAAGTATTTAACCATGATTCCTCTTAATAGTACGGCATCTAACTTATAATCCGGTCTTCTAACCTTTCTCCTAAGACCGGTAAAAATAAAAGAGCCTTAAACTATTTACCTTGTCATCTTGGATCTTTTCTGAATCATGTGAAGATTTTTGTGAGCCTCTTTCTTTGCCTTTGAGACTAATCCTTTCAAACACTTAACACATAAATTAGTCCCATGATCACATAATGTCATTAATTACCAAAACCAATATTTTTAGGGGCCTAGATGCTTTCAACCTGGCGGAGAATGGCGCCAGGTAGTAGTTGTTCACGAAGTCGTTGCCGCCGAGCGTGATGAGCACCAGCGCGCTCTCCACCAGCAGCCGCGTCGCCGACGAGGCGCCTCACCCGCCTCTGCTACTGGCTACTGCTCGAAGTAACATAGCTGCTTCTCGTTCCGGATGATGTTCACCTGCATGCATGTATATACTAGAATTAATTTTGATAATTTGTAAGACGTCGTAGAAACTATGGTCGAATTCCTACTCGAAGCCGTGGTCAAAGCTATGATAGTCATAGTCGAAGACTTCGAGTACGAAGGCAGTCGAAGACTCCGAGTATATGTGAAGCCGAATTTGAAAATTCAGTTGAACATGTACAGTTGGAGCTACAATACTCAGAAGGATATTGTAGCAGTCGGTATTCAGAAGAACCAATCAATACTCGAAAGAACACTGTAGTAGTCGGAGCATCCGAGTATGAGGGAAGTCAGAGGATGAAGTGGTCGTAGCCGTGTGAAGCGGTCGTAGCTGTGAGAAGCAGTCGTAATCTGAGTCAATAAACTACCCAAGTCGTGCGGATCGTGGAGAGATTCTAGGATGCATGAGAATAGAGCCAAGTTAGTGGAGTTTGTGGGTCCGTGAAAGTCGTGTGTGTGCATGAGGCTTATTTTAGTCGTGTAATTCATGTTAAGTGTGAAAAAAGTAGCAACAATAGAAAAATTAAGTGATTCAATTCCACCATTGTATTAGTCTCTCTCTGTGTATTTATCCAGAATGACAAGAGAAAGGATTGAGCGATTCAATCCCCAACATTTGGTATCAGAGCCTCCAGATCCAAGAGCAAGGTGCGAGGAGAAGTTACCAGGCGATGACTTGCTGGTCGGCGTGATGGCGTGCGCAGTGGCGCGCGTCAGTTGGAGCTGCAGGTGTTGGTGACGAGTCGGCTGCAGCACCGTGTGCTCAGGAGCATGACAATGAAGGTTCGTGCGGCCATGACGAGGCCATCGTGGCGTGCCAGAATCGCACGTGACGTGCACACCGACAGCGAAGATGCGATCAACGTGGTGTGGCAATGACGAGTGCACCAACGACATGCTCCATGCGAGGTAAAGGCCAACCGCGGGTGGCGGTAGATTCCATGTGAGATAGAGGCTGTCGTCGATGGCAAAGGCCATCGCAACGAGGAAGAGTCAGCGTGAAGCTAATGGTGATCGTCGGTGTGAAGCCGACAAACATGCCTCGGTGTAAAGCCGAGTGGTAGCAGTGTGGTTCCATTACAAGAAAAATCATGGAGGTGGCGGTGTGAGACCGCTGTGAGGAAGAGTCGGTGTGATGCCGGCGCCAACGGTAGTGTGATGCTGCTGTGAGAAGTCAATGTGATACCGACAATGATAGCGGTGCGAAGCCACTGTGTGAGGTTTCGATGTGAAGCCTAAGGCGATGGTGCGAAGTCGTCGTTGTTAGAGGAGTCGGTGTGAGACTGACGATGACGACGAAGAGAAAGCCATTGCATGTGGCTAGAAGAAAGCCACTACGGGTGACAAGAAGATGTGAGTGATCCGTATCGATGAGTCAACACATCAAAATTAATGGGAGAATGTTAGAATTAATCTTGATGATTTGTAAGTAGTCGTAGAAGTCATGGTCGAAGCCACACTCGATGTCGTGGTCGAAGCCACACTCGAAGCTGTGGTTGAAGCTATGGCAGTCGCAGTTGAAGACTCAGAGTATGAAGGCAGTCGAAGACTCCGAGTACGTGTGAAGTCGAAGTCGAAGTCGAAGATTCGGTCGAAGATGTACAGTTGGAGCTACAATACTCGGATGGACACTGTAGCAATCGGTACTCAGAAGAACACTGTAGCAGTCAGAGCATCTGAGTATGAGGGAAGTCGGAAGATGAAGCGGTCATAGCCGTGTAAAGTGGTCATAAACCATGAGCAGCGGTCGAGTCTGAGTCAATAAACCGGCTAAGTCGTGCGGATCGTGGAGAGATTCCATGATGCATGATAATAGGGCCATGTTAGTGGAGTTAGTGGGTCCGTAAAGGTCGTGTGTGTTCATGAGGCTTATTTAAACTGTGTAATTCATGTTAAGTACGAAAAAGAGTAGCGGCAATATAAAAAGATTGAGTGATTTAATTTTAATATTGTATTAATCTCTGTATGTTTATCTGGAGTGACAAGAGCGATAATGGAGCGATTCAATCCTAATCGTATATGTGTTTGTGCAGATTGAATTGTTGAATAGTTAGTTCCATTTGTAGCTAGCTAGAAGAGATAGCAAGAAAGGTAGCTAGGGAGGCTGTCTTATGATCTGGATGCCGGTGCCGTTGAGGATCCCCACGCCGGCGGACGCGAAGTTTGCGCCGCCGAGCAGTTGTGGCCGTCGAGGTAGGGTGGGATAGTCCAGGCCGTAGGGCGGCGAGTCCAGGATATACACGATTAAAGGACGAGCAGGAGGGCTTGTGGAGAAACCTGGCTAATTGTGAAGCGTTGTCACCTCCCGTAGGAGGCCGCGTGAGTTTATTAATAGGAGCCAAGAATAGCACTTGGCATTGCTTACAATCTCAGCATATCTGTCATTGCCGTTTGTCGTTCCATAACAACTCAAATACTTCTATCTCTAGAGATTAGTTCCATCTATACACGGCACCTTTCTATCTCCTAGACAGCTACGACAACAACCAGAATATGTGAACCAATCAGTTACAATTAGATTACAAACACCTCTTTCCTAACAGCCCCCCTCAATCACAACTTTCTCAAGTTGAGATTGTGTTTGAATTCTTCGAGACGTTGCAATGAAAGAGGCTTGGTAAATCCATCTGCAACCTGATCACCTGTAGGGACATATTTGATGTCTAACTACTTTTGATTAACCCGTTTCCTTACAAAATGATAATCAACCTCAATGTGTTTGGTTCGTGCATGAAATTCTAGATTTGCTGACATATATATAGCTCCTATATTATCACACCACAATCTAGCAGTCAGAGGACTTTTAACATCAAGTTCATGTAGAAGAGTTTGTATCCACATTACCTCAGTTGTAGCATTAGCTAATGACTTATATTCTGCCTCGGTACTAAATCTGGAGACTGTAGCTTGTTTTCAAGCACTCCATGACACAAGATTTGTTCCTAGAAACACAGCAAATCCACCTGTTGACCTTCTGTCATCAGGACAGCCTGCCCAATCTGCATCTGAAAAAGCACTAACAAGCAAGGATACGGACTTATTAATGTGTAGACCAATTCCCATAGTGTGTTTTAGGTATCTCAGAATTCTTTTGACAGCTGTCCAGTGTAGATCAGTAGGAGAGTGTAAATATTGACAAACTTTGTTTACTGGGAATGCAATGTCTGGTCTAGTCAATGTCAAATATTGTAAGGCACCAACAACACTTCTATACCTTGTAGAATCTTCAGGGCCAAGTGGTTCACCTTGAGCAGATAATTTTTTAGATGTAGACATAGGTGTATTCATAGGCTTGCAGTTTATCATATTAACTCTCTTGAGTATATCTGAAGTATACTTTTCTTGTGTTAGGATAATACCTTCTTGTGTTTTCTTTACTTCGATTCCCAGAAAGTAATGAAGATCACCTAGGTCTTTGAGTGCAAACTCAATTTGTAGAGCCCGTAGAAGACCTGCTGTTGCATCTGTGGAAGAGCTCGCAACAATTATATCATCAACATAGATAAGCATAAATATGGTGACTTTCTCCTTACTGAAATAGAATAATGAAGTGTCAGCTTTGGATGGATGAAATCCGAGACTCTGCAACTTCTCGCTTAGTCTTGAGTACCAAGCTCGTGGTGCTTGCTTTAACCCATATAGAGACTTATCCAATTTACAAACATGATTTTGCAGCTGCTTGTTTTCATAGCCAGGAGGTTGTTTCATATACACATCTTCCTCTAGAACACCATGAAGAAACGCGTTCTGCACATCTAGTTGGCGAAGGCTCCAGCCTCTAGAGAGAGCAATAGACAACACAAATCTAATAGTAGCTGCCTTGACTACAGGACTGAAAGTATCTTCATAATCAATACCATATCTTTGTTTAAAACCTTTAGCTACCAATCTGGCTTTATACCTATCTATTGATCCATCTGTCTTTCTCTTGATTTTATAGACCCATTTACAGTCAATTATATTCATACCTTGTTTTATAGGTACTAAATGCCATGTGTTATTTTTCATTAATGCTGAGTACTCTAAATCCATGGCATCTTTCCAATTCTTATCACTTAGGGCTTCCTGTAAATATTGGGGTTCACCAGTAGATGAAAGGAATCCATACCTAATTCTTCCATATGTGAGAATCTTAGGTTTGACAATACCTCTTTGAAGCCTGGTGACCGGCCGGTTTTGTGCAGTAGCTGACGCTGGCTCCAATGCAGCAGCCTCTGAAGCCGGTTCCGTACCGCCGGGACTTGAGTTCCGAACCCGGACGCAAGCGCGGGAGAAGTGTCTACGGAAGCATCCGCAGCTACGGCAGTGTCCCCCACAAGTCCACTGGACTCAGGAGACGCGGGAGAGTACGCCTCGAAACCACCCCCATGCATACTGTTTTCATGCTCACCATGCACGTTGGTTTGAGCCACGCCATGCACGTCAATTTGTGCTGTTCCAGGACTAGGGATGCCTTCGGAAATTCCAGGACCAGCAGAGCCTTCAGAAAAATTATTTCCTACAATATTATCTGCAACATTGTCTGCAATAGAGTTATTAGAATTATTTGGGTCATTAACAGATTGATCACCTATATGTTCCCCCCTTTGATCAATAGGATTTAACAAGGTCGGAGATAGAAGAAGAATCTCAGATTGAGTCTTGCGCCGGCATTGGGATGAAGCTTGAAGAAGGGAAAGATATCTTCATCAAAGATAACATCCCGAGAAATATAAACTCGGCCAGTCGAGACATCTAAACACTTGAAACCTTTATGCATATTGCTATATCCAAGGAAAATACATTGCTTAGAGCGGAATTGAAGTTTATGATTATTGTAAGGACGAAGGTTTGGCCAACATGCACATCCAAAAATATGAAGTGAGGAATAATTTGGTTTGGTTTGGAAGAGACGTTCCAAGGGTGTAGACTGAATTACTTTGCTAGGTAGTTGATTGATTAAATATGTAGCAGCAAGAAAGGCTTCATCCCAAAACTTTAATGGCATAGAGGCATGAGCAAGGAGAGCTAGACCAATTTCAACAGTATGGCGATGTTTTCTTTCGGTGGATCCATTTTGTTGGTGTGTATAGGGACATGAAACTTGATGGGAGATACCAACTTTTCTAAAGAAGGAGTTGAGTTTCTCATATTCACCACCCTAATCAGTTTGCGTGGAGATTATTTTTTTGCCAAACATCCTTTCTACAAGTTTTTGAAACTCATGGAATTTTTGGAAAACTTCATATTTATGCTTAAGAAGATAAATCCAAGTGAATTTACTAAAGTCGTCAATAAAACTAACATAATATTTATTTCTTCCAATTGATTCAGTTGCAGGTCCCCAAACATCGGAGAAGATTAATTCTAAAGGAAAATGCGACACACTTGTCGACTTTGAATATGGAAGTTGATGACTCTTTGCCTGTTGACAGGCATCACAAACAGAGTTTTTATTGGAATCTAGAACACATGGAAGATTATTCTGACTGACGACTTGTTGAACAATCTGTGAGGCTGGATGTCCTAGCTCGTTGTGCCACTTTGACAAGGATGGCTTGACAACACTGTAAATTTGTTTAACCGAAGTTGGATTAAGTGGATAAAGGCCTCCTTCACATCTTCCTCGAAGAAGAACTTTCTTCGTTGCCTGATCCTTAATCAAAAAGAAATTTGGATGAAACTCAAGGAAGGCTTGATTGTCAGTGGCTAGACGATGAACAGAGACAAGATTTTTCTTGGCTTTAGGTACATATAAGACATTATTGAGTAAAAGATTACGATGTGGGGTATGAACAGTAGTATGACCAATGTGTTTAATGCCCATACCTGCACCACTTGCGGTATGAATCTGATCGGAGCCAGTATATTTTTCTCGAAGTGCCAATTTGTCAAGGTCGCTGGTGATATGATCTGTTGCACCGGTATCTGTGTACCAGTTGGTATCAACTCGATATGAATTTGTAGCAGCAGCAACAGTCTTTTTCTTGGAGACGTATTCTTCATCAAAGTGATGCCAGCAGTCCAGTGCGGTATGACCTGGTTTCTCACATACTTGGCACCTTGGACGGCTTTCACTGTGATGATTAGCTCCTCCATAACCGCTCCTGCCTGCTCCACGGTTGCCACGGCCACCATGATTATCTCGGCCATTGCTGCGTCCGCGGCCGCCATGACCTCGCTGGAAAGTTCCGCGCCCGCGTCTTGCAGAATTGACTGAACCGTGAGAGCTTCCCTACAGTAGATCCATTCGGTTTTCAAAGCTAATTAGTTGAGCATATAGCTCGCTCACCGTAATGGGTTCCTTCCGGCCTAGAACAGTCGTGACTACAGGATTGTAGTCGATATCTAGACCATTGAGGATGTATGAGACGAGTTCTTCGTCGTCGATTGATTTGCCAGCTGCTGCCATCTCATCGCCGTAGGCTTTTATCTTCCCGAAGTATTCCGGCATGGACATCGCTCCTTTCTGAGTGCTGGAGAGAGCCATGCAGGTGTTACGCGTTTGTGAGGAGAACATGTCTTCTATCGCCTTCCATACTTCTGCCGCACTTGTCATTGCAGCAACGTGCGTAAGAACTTCTCCTGACAGGGTAGAGAAGAGGTAGCCGAGGACTTGCTGATCGATAGCAAGCCACTTCGCAAATTCTGGATTCGGTTCTTCCACAGTTTTGTCGCCCGATTTGACGGTAATTGTCTGTAACATCCAAAATTTTGAGGATTCAAAAATACGGAGTTTTTAAAACTTTTCTCGCATTTTGCTGATGTTCAAAATCTCTTTTGAATATTTATTTGAAATCTTTTGAATTTTGTGACATGCAAAAGAAGATATTGAGAAATAATATCCAAGTAATAATGATAATAGTGTTAATAAAAGATATGGGAATAATATAAGACAAGAAATTATGAATTCAAAAACCGATTTTAAATTACACTTTAATCCAAACTAGAATTGAAATTTTAAACTCAAACCGATGATCAAAATAATTGGAAACTAAAATCAAAACAATATTTAAATTTACCTTCCAAATGATTTGAGTTGAGTCCTTGATTTCAAATCAAGATTTAAAAATTTAAATATTGAATTCTAGCAAAAATCCAAACTTTGGTTGCTAGGCATTTGTTTTCCCTCCCTTTCTTTTTCTACCATTCCCTTTTCTCCTTCTCTCGTACGCGCGGGCCCCGCACCCCTCCCCTCTCTCCTCCTGCCGCTGGCCCCCCCCCCTCCGGTCTTTCTTTTTCCCCCTCCCCCTCTCTCTGAGCACGGGCCGAACCCCCCGCCCCCTCTTTTCTTTTCCTCCCTCCTCGCATGGTCTTCTTCCTGCCCCCGTCCACTCACACAGGTCGCCATTCACTGCTCTCGCGTCATCCCAGTCCCATTCCCACTGTGCGAGCATCGTCAGCACGTCGCCATCCTGCTCTGCGTCGCCATGCCCTGCGCGCGTATGTCATATGGCGTCGGCCGTCACCTCGCCGTCCCCCGCAGCCCATGCTGGCATACACCCCAGCCATGTTGACACCCATGCTCTACTCCAATGGGCACACGCTCTTCTATAAGACGTCCTACGCCTCCAGTGCATTGCCTTGCCCTCCTGCTTCCTCCGTCTAGCTCTCAGCTCGAGCTGAACTTGTGCGCGCCGCCGACCGCCACCGCCTCCTCGCCATATCCCGCTCCCCAGTGAACCCCTCCAAAAATCAAGGGCATTCTTCCGTGCCCCTAGGCCCCATCCACTTCCACTGCACTTTAATTAGAAACCCGTGCGCCGAAGACCCCTCGATTTGACTTCCTTCTTCAAAGCCGACCGCCACCGTATTCCGCAAGCCGCCGGCGCCGCTCCCTCCCGGGTGAATCCCCCTCGATTCCTTGGAGTAGAAGCACCACCAAGCAGCCACGAAGATTTCCCCACCGTCGGCCGGCCCTCCCACCGCTTGTACCTCGCCGGCACCGTGCCCATACCCGCGCTACCGCCGGTCTGCGCTGCCAGCCCACCCTGGACCCCCTTCGGCTCGATGATTTTCCCGGTGAGCTCCCTCATGACACACACATGCTCACACCCCTCCTCAACTCCACCCTCCCCCACCACCGCGCCGCCGCCCTAGTCCATCTCACCGCCGGCCGCCCCGGGCTGCCGCCCGCCCGCCTCACCACCGTTTCGGGCCGCGCCACCTCCCCCATTAGCCTCCCCACCACCGGATAAATCCGTTTTCCTGGCTACCACAGCCTCCCCGGCCACCGTCCGTCGCCGGCGACACCAACACCGAACGCCGGCCAGCTCCTCTGTTTTGCCCCTCCCAACTTCTAGCTCTTTTGTTTTCCTTCCCGGGTATCATCAGCCCAGGCCGACGGCCCCCATGGCTAGCTCGGCGCGTTTAAGAATCACAGCCTCAGGTCTTCGGTTCAATCCCTCTCGGCCGCACCCCTTTTCAGTTTTTTTATTTTTTATTTTGTTTTGTTTAATCCATTCTAATTAAAAAAATTAGGGAAAACTTGGAAATAATACATGGAAGCCAATAAATTCAAATAGGAAATAAAATAAGGTTACTTAAGAATTAAGAATTGATTATTTATGTATGAGCAACTAATATAGCTTAAATATTTATTGAGGTCTAACTATCAATTAAAGGTATTGATAAAATATGATGTTGTATAATGTCCAAATTTAATAAGAATATACTAAAGGTTTCTATTAAACATCAATGAGATAATTAGATATGCACGTGCGGCACTAAATCATTAAAACTAACCATTAGGTGCACACCTCGAATAATTAGTAAATAAAACTCCATAAAATACCATAATATAAGTTGTGAGGAATACATACCCTAAAGATGAATTTAATGCACTAAACCCCTACACTAGTCTATAGGACTAACCTAATGCATGGAACTTCCTAAATAAATATAAAAATGATAAAAGAAGTTATGGAATAAAAAGATCAATCCATGATACTCCAAAGCCAACTATGCCTAGCCTTTCTCAAATCCGAAGTAGAGTATTCCAGTGAATAATCTAGTATCATGAACTTTCCTTGGCATTCGTCTCAATAAATCTTCTTTGGCCATTCAATCACTTCGTTCCAACCCCAAATTGACTTCGTCAATACTCCGCGCCCCATCAATCTTGCCTCCAATCACCCATTAACTCATAGTAAAGCTAAATTAAGTTTACTTGGAGTTATTTGGATCTTTTGAGTTATTTGCTTCTATTTGAATTTAGTTGCTTAGCACGTAATTGGAAATTGGAGTCCGGAAGATCCAATGGGTCAAGTGAGATAAAGATCGAGGTGAAGATAAGGACCCGAAGCTCAAGATCGACAAATGAGAAAGCTTTGAGTGAACTCGAGACCGCGGTAAACCGTGTCAGGCGAGTCAATACTTTGATCATGTTGAACCTACACTTTCTGCAAATTATTTTTGTTTAAATTATCAAATTGCATGCTGTTATTTTATATGAAAATACATGTTTAATTTACGATTCTAGTTATATCCCATTGTGTACCTTGATTAATATTACCCCTCCTTTGGAATATTTGAATTTGTGAACCTTGTTGCCCTAGCAAAAATTATAGTAATAACCTTTCGAAAATAAGTCCGTAATTATATGCCATGCTTAGTGTTGCTTAGATACTCATTGGCGTGAGAACTCTCAAGCGTCACTTTTAATCATGAGAAATTTTGGTTGGGCAGTCATGGTGGTAATGACTGGTATATGTTGGATATGATTATTTTATATTCCCAAAAACCCCAACTTGCTTAATTATCTGGGCGGATGGTTTGAGGGTATGTGTATGTGGTGCAGTGGAAGCACAAAGTGGGTAGTGGTAGAACCGTCCAGATACCACTAAGTACTGAATCTTGCCATGACCTCTTGTGTAAAACAGTACAACCACAAGTCTGTAAAGTACAACTTGGCTAAGTAAATTTATCGAAACCCCCGGACTCATCTCACTGGTAGTGGATGGAAGTGGATACGCAAGGGCAAGGGGAGGCCTAAAGGGACACCGAGTGGAGCGTGAAGTTTTCCAGTCGTGCTAGCGCTGCGGGGAGTGGAGCCTGGGTTGCGCTAGTATCCGTGGCGAACATCCCGTGCATAGATGGGACCCACCGCAAGTGGGTAGTTTCCCGTAAGGTGGGATGACAAAGGGGACTAGATACTTTGAAAAGTCACTGTGATGGTCTGCTCAACCACATGACTAAGGAATCGTGTGGGGCAACGAGTTGATTGTCTCTTGCGGTGAAAGTGTACAAACTCTGCAGAGTCAAAACTATTCGAATAGTCGTGCCCACGGTCAAGGGCGGACATGGGAACTTAACCAGATATAGTTCTATTTCAAAAACAACTTTGTGTGTGGGAATGGAAAAGTGGAAGGGTAGTGGAAAGCCCTAGTTTGAATTGTCCTGGGTGTCGTCTCAGTGGTAAATTAAGCGGCTATAACGCTGAAAGAGGCTATATGGTGCAGATGCCATGTAACGGTAGATGGAATCTGGATCGCTATTATTAATGCATTTCCTTACACATTATGTTTTTGTTCAAAACTGCTAGGTCTCAGGGAATTTTTATGTATCATATTTCAAAAGTAAAATGTTTTCTCTTCTCACAAAATCAAATATATAGGGAAATAAATAAAGTCGAGAGTAAAGGAGATGAATGTTTGTAGTAAACACATAAAGATATTGGTGGATTCATGTCGATCATAATTAGGAAACAATAGTGTGGATTCTGGGAGAAATAAATTGGTGGAGCCTAAATGAATATATAGACTAGATAGGTGATTTAAATGATTTTTGGAGAATTAGGTAGTGCAAAGGTAGTTGTTGGATTAATTATTGGGAGTTGTTGGCGATTATGGAATTAATAGGCCCTAGTCAAATAATGGATGGATGAATTGGATTTTTAGGCACTTGGAGGTATGATAACAGTTATTGGAGTATAAACTTGATCAATGATATTCTTGGTGGATGAATACTAGTGAGTCGTAAACCTGATTAATGATATTCTTGGTGGATGAATACTAGTAAATCGTAGACTTGATCAATGATATTTTGGTGGAGGTATACTGATGAGTTAGTTAGGGATAGATAATGGGAAAATAAGGTAGATTACTGGAAGAGCAAACTATGGTTGTGGATCAATAACAAAAGGATCGGATTTTTAGGAATTTGGAATACCAAAGATATTGGTGGAATGTATAATCGATGATATTCGCTGTTTGGAGTTTTAGACAGCGCTCAATATAGAAAGTGTGTGTTCGGTGGATTAGTTAAATGATATTAGATAAATGATGTCACTAGCTGTTTGGAGTTTTAGGCAGTAATTGATCGGTAGATTATATAAATTATGATACTCGCTATTTGGGGATTTAGGTAGCAATTGATTGGTGGATTGTATAATTGATGTTATCTGCTGTTTGGAGTTTTAAACAGCAATCAATATAGAAAGTGTATGATCGGTGGATTAGTTAATTGATGTCACTCGCTGTTTGGAGTCTGAGACAGCAATCAGTAAGGAAAGTGTGTCTTTGGTGGATTAAATCAATTATGGCAATCGCCGTGTGGAGTTTAGGTAGAATTAGTAACACTATGATTTAATAATAATAATGATACCAAAAGCAATTTTTGGCAAATAAAATAACCCGAGCCTCTCCTTTGATAAGCTATTTTTAGATAATGGAACAAAAGTTTCAGCCTCTACCATCCGGGAATGGTACACAGCTGAGCGTTAACCACAAAACAAGCCATAAGGCTTAAGTTCTCACAACCACAAGAGAAAACAAAAGCGACAAAAAGTTAGCCCATGTAAGACGAGCAACCAACGACTAGAAAAGAACTAAAAGGTACGCTTCCATTAGAATCCGAAAGCTACGCTTCAAGTCGATTCCGGAAGCACCAACCAAACTTTGCAAAGACCGCCAACATTAAAGTCTCGAAATGTCTGCAGCCGTGCTTGAACAACGGACGCTCCTCCTTCTTATGCAGCAGGGACCACTGTCGGATCCAGTAAGTTGCCCTGAAGATTACCTGTAAATAAGAATTAGTCTTAACCTTGTTAAAAACCACGTCATTTCTACTCAACCATAAAGCCCAACAAAGTGATGCCACCCCCAACAAAATCTGGTTACGAAGCTTAGGACAAACGCCACTTAGCCAAGAGCCAAACATATTAGAGAAACTCGTGGGTGGTTGAATTCCAAAAGCGATATGCACTGCAGTCCAAACAAAGCTCGCAAAATGGCAATCAAAAAACAAATGTTGGATAGTCTCAACGGCATTACAGAAACAACATTTGACATTTCCTTGCCAATTCCGTTTTGCTAAGTTGTCTTTAGTAAGAGTAACTCCCTTTATTAAGTACCACAGAAAAATCTTGATTTTCAGCGGTACCTTTAAATTCCAAATTGGATTTTTTTCCGGAAGGCTCCCTGCCTAAGCATGGTCCTGTACATAGACCGGACCGTGAATAGGCCATTCTTAGTCTGATTCCACTGAAACAAATCTTTACCCATTGTTAGATTGACCCTAACGACTTTTGACACTAGGTCATACCAAGAGTTCAGATTTGTATTCACCAAACCTCTCCTAAATGATACATTAAGTGGTACAGTCCGTAAGACATTTGCCACCGTATCATTTTTTTCCTCACAATTCTATAAAGATTAGGATATGCCTCTCCAAGAGGTTTGTCTCCTAACCAAATGTCCTCCCAAAACCTGACTTGTCTCCCACTTTGCACTATAAAACGTCCACCGGCCAGAAAATCATCTTTAACTTTCAAAAGGCCGGACCAAAATGAGAATCACGGCCGATGTTGTACTTGTGATAGAGTTTTGTTAGACAAATATTTCTTTCTTAGAAGACTTTGCCACACTCCATCTTCATTTATGAGCCTAAACAGCCACTTACTTAGAAGGCATCGATTTTGAATATCTAAGTTTTGTATGCCTAGTCCACCCAAATCCTTAGGTTTACAAAGAATACTCCATCTGGCGAGACGATATTTCTTTTTGTGCTCATCACATTGCCAGAAAAAACGCGAACGATAGTAATCTAATTTCTGAAGGATGCCTCTAGGGACCTCGAAAAAAGATAACATAAACATGGCTAAACTAGTTAACACCGAATTAATCAAGACAAGCCTCCCTCCAACCGACAGCAACTTTCCTTTCCAACTACTTAGCTTTTTCTGGAACCTCTCATCAATTAAAGCCCAATCTTTTTTTGTTAATTTCTTATGATTCATAGGTATTCCTAGATACCTAAAAGGAAGGCCACCTAACTTGCAACCGAACAATTGTGTATACTCTTGTTCACAGTCCTTTGCTGCTCCATAACAAAACAACTCACTTTTGTGAAAATTAATTTTCAATCCCGATAAGTGCTCAAAGGTACTAAGCAGACTTAAGATCTTTGGCCTTGATCAAGTCATGATCAAGAAAGCAGAATGGTGTCATCGCATCTTGGAGGATAGACAAACCATCCTCCACCAAGTGAGGGACAACTCCCCTGAATTGTCCATTAGATTTAGCTCGGAAAATCAAAGTTGCAAGCATATCCGCAACTAGATTAAATAAGATAGGAGACAAAGGGTCACCCTGTCTTAGTCCTTTCTTAGTTTGGAAAAAATGTCCAACATCATCATTGACCTTAACACCAACACTGCCTCCCCTCACAATGTGATCAATCCATTTGCACCACTTCGGCGAAAAACCTTTCATTCTCAAAGTCTGTTGTAAAAAGGACCATTTCACCTTGTTGTAAGCTTTCTCAAAGTCTAGCTTTAAGATTACCCTGTCTAACTTTTTCCTATGCAATTCATGTATTGTTTCATGCAAAATAACCACTCCTTCTAAAATATTCCTACCTTTCAGAAAAGCCGACTGAGAAGGTTGAATCACCTTGTGAGCCACTAGGGCAATGCGGTTGGTTATCACTTTTGTGAAAATCTTGAAACTGACATTTAATAAGCAAATGGGTCGGAATTGTTGGATCTGTGTAGCTTCCTTTTGCTTTGGTAATAATGTAATTATACCAAAGTTAAGGCTAAAAATGGGAAGGTTTCCTTTGTGAAATTCATTAAAGAGAGGCATGAGATCTTGTTTTATTAAATTCCAAAAAACTTGATAACTCGGCCGGAAACCCATCGGGCCCTGGAGCCTTATTATGCTCCATTTGAAATATAGCCTCCCTAACCTCCTTTTCTGAAAATTACGCCGTTAAGACGTCATTTTCTAACTGTGAAACCTGTGGAATGTCATCTGTGAAGGACTCTATCAAAGAAAAATTATTACTCTCCGGCTCTCCAAAGAGACCCTTATAGTAATTGGTGATGAATTTTTTAAGATTTTCATCACCCGTGATTGTGCCTTCCTCTTGCTCCAAACGGAAAATCCTAGTTTTCCTATGTTTTCCATTGGCCAAGCTCTCAGGGGGTGGCCATTGTTGAGCTTGGTGTTCAGAACCGGTCTGGTGATGGTGAGTCAGGAATAATGGGAGCACAGAATGCTGGCAGCCCTCTTGCAGGCATTCAGGGAGGTGGTTGTGCTTTTGATGATCTTGACTCTGGGGGTTTAGTTACTCATGCCGGTGCCACTCTTGTCAAGGCGGCTCTTGTTAGGGCTGCGGGCACAGCAGTTCGTTGTGGGGAAGGTGCAAAAGGAGGAGATGGCAAAAGAGCTGGTGCGCAAAGTTCAGCGGCACTGGCGACTGCTGCGACTATTGAGGAGGTGCGGCTAACACCAAAACGGTCGAGTCCCCGGTTGGCTAAGCGCAATGATGATGACTCCATTCAGAAGGCGAAAAAGAGAGCGGCATGGAAGAATTTGGACTTCGGTGGAAGTAACAACATGGGCCTTTCTTTCATTCCTTTATCTATTAATGATATTTCCTCGCGTGTTGCTGTTCTTGGGGTTAGCTTAGGTGATAATCCCAATTTGGTTGCCGAATCGGTTAATTTGCTAAAAAAGAATGAGCTGTTAAGGATTACAGCTGACCCGTCTAGTACGGAGGCTATTTCTAAAACTGATTTTTTAACTGATGAAGAAGATAATGAGATAGAAAATATTTCCCTTGGTAACTTATGTGGAGAGTTGATGGATGAAGTTATGAATGATGATAGTGATCACCTAAGCTGTGAGTTTAGAACTGTCTTCAAGAAAAATAAGTCTCTCTCTCTTCGACTAGATCTAAGAAAAAGCCAAAAGTGCGTGTGATTAAAAACCATAAACAAGTATACTAATGAAAGGAATCTTCTGGAATAGCAGAGGTCTTAGTGACTTGGCTAAATATAGGTTCCTATCTGATTTGTCAAAAGAGCAGAAGCTAGACTTCATTGCCCTTCTTGAAACTGGGAAGAGAGATTTTTCGAAGACTGTCCTTAACAATATTTGTGGAGGACAAGAATTTATTTGGCACTGGACTGAACCTCATGGTCGGTCCGGGGGCATCCTACTTGGGATTAATCTGGAAGTTTTTGACATTGGTAATATCGATGAGGGAGACTATTATGTCAAATTTCGACTTAGGAATAAATCAGATGGATTTTTTTGGGTTCTAATTGCAATGTATGGGGCTGCCCAAGTGCAACACAAAGAATCTTTCCTAGCTGAGTTGGTACAAGCTTGTGCAAAGGAAACATGTCCGGTTCTTGTTGGGGGAGATTTTAATATTATTAGAAATCAACAGGAAAAAAATAATGATCGCTACGAGGATCGGTGGCCCTTCCTATTTAATGCTATCATTGATATCTTGGATTTAAGGGAACTTGATCTCTCAAACAGAAAATTCACTTGGGCCAATACCAGAGAAACACCAACTTATGAAAGGCTTGACCGGATCTTGGTGAGTACGGAATGGGAGTCTAAATTTCCACTTGTGACGGTACAAGCGTTGACAAGGGAATTATCAGATCATACTCTGTTACTTTTAGATACTGGTAATGGCACTCATGCAAACAAACAACCAGGGTTTAAATTCGAACTAGGTTGGTTGTTAAGGGATGATTTTTATGAGTTGGTTGTTGAGGTGTGGAAAAAGGAGTTGGGAGGCAAAACTCCACCTCAGAGATGGCAACGTAAAATCCAAAGGCTTAGACAATTCCTAAGGGGGTGGGCCAAGAATGTAAGTGGCAAATATAAGAAAGAAAAAGCGGAGTTGATTTCAAAAGCTCAATTAAGTTGTTATCTAGTGATTGCAATACTAAGTATTTTCATTTAGTGGCCAATGGAAAACATAGGAAAACTAGGATTTTCCGTTTGGCTATACATACTATTTAATTGCATCTTGTGTGTTGGCTCGCGAGCACGGTGGTTTGTGCTCATATTCGATTTCCCCTCAATCCAGAATCAGGAATCAAATCACTACATTTCAGCAATACTTTTGCATCATGATGGTGAAGAAGATGAAGATGTCAAGAACTAGGTCGCGAACCTCCAGTTGGCTGCATGTGGGCATGTCCTGAAGGCCCCACCTGTGTGCTCGTTCTTCCGCTGCTGCAATTTATTGATTTCGGCCTAATCGGCCCATGAGTAAGTCTACTATTATATTTACGTTTCCGCATGATATGTACTTTGATATTCAGAACTGTAATCTGTGAGCACTATCTACTGATCCAGGAAATAGTGCGGTGGAATCACAGAGGAATCCGGATTGTAAAATCTGGGCCCTTACATTGTTGCTGCAGGCGCTGCCACGGTTCCCTCTAGGAAACCAATAAGCCGTGCGCCTCGAATCGCCGGGAGGACTTGCGCTTTCCATAGCATATGGTTGCTCTTTATGAGCTTCTCCGTGACAGGATGTCCCAGGGATGAACCCCAGGCTACGGCTGCCGCCAGCGAAGAAGAAGGGACTCCGCTCGCCATGGATGAGTTTAATTAGAGGATTGGCTCTGATACCATGTGGAGAAACCTGGCTAATTGTGAAGCGTTGTCACCTCCCGTAGGAGGCCGCGTGAGTTTATTAATAGGAGCCAAGAATAGCACTTGGCATTGCTTACAATCTCAGCATATCTGTCATTGCCGTTTGCCGTTCCATAACAACTCAAATACTTCTATCTCTAGAGATTAGTTCCATCTATACACGGCACCTTTCTATCTCCTAGACAGCTACGGCAACAACCAGAATATATGAACCAATCGGTTACAATTAGACTACAAACACCTCTTTCCTAACAGGGCTCGCCTCGCAAACCCTTGCTGCTACCAAGATCACGACCACAGCGATGGCTAGACTGCTAGTGCTGGCTGCTGAAAGCAGCCGATCAGGGGAAGAAGAGGCAGCCATGAATTCCTCCTATATATCTAGTATGTGTCTTAATTTGTCTTCAAATCGATCGAGTCACAAGATAGCAGATGTATATATAGAGCACTACAAGGCTGGCTAGCTGCGCTGCACCTGATGGAGTAATGATAGCTAGCCTGAAAAAAAATTGTATATGCTGGACTTTTGAGGCTTGCCTTCTTTTGTTTTTAGTTTTTAAATGAAGTACCTTTTTAAGATAGTGTCTATAAGTTGATTATAGTATACATTATAGCGACTTCATTCATATCGACTAAAATCATATGTAAGTTTCTCCTATTCCGTACATTTTTTTTTACGAATAACTAAAACCCATAAATTGTAATATAAAAACCCAGTGACTTATCGGGCATGCTCTTCTTCCTATTTTGGTTTCATATATACAATATCATTTCACAATGATTAATTCTTACAGAGATCGATGTACATCTCGATCTGCTGTTACATTTCTGTGCATGCATGGTGGAGTGAGTCACTAGTGCAATCGCAGGCCTATCTGAATATAGGAGACTAGTACTGTCCTTGCGTAACAAACAAACGAACAAGCACACCGCGTTTTTCGGGCCATCCTTCCTAAGCTCCTTCCCTTGCTGGGGAACTGCCCGCCTGCCCTGCATAGATAGAAATGCATTTGCATTTGCATTGCCTCGATCCTGTGGTGTACGTGCCCTGCCTTTGGGTGTCGGTGAATAATTGTGCTCTGCACAATCCTCCCGTCAGTACTTGAGTCAGTCATTGCAGCACTCCAGTCCTCCCACGCATATACTCTGGTTTCTCAAATTCAATCACAATCAGATACACAGTTCGTGCTTCACTCAGAAATCAAATCCCAGAACATGCTTTATAAGAGTAGACAGACTTCTGAAAAGCCCTGCGAATGAGTCGTCCCGGCTTGTTCCAAGCCACAGCTACGCAATTTACAGTCTCCAAATTCTCACTATCCTAGCCAACAAAGATTTTGTGTAATTTTCTTGCTAGCTAGCGGATTAATCATATATCACAAAGTGATAGCAAACTACACTTTTCTCACGCACATCATAACATGGATAGGATACTGCAGACAAATAGACAATTCAGTCCCAGGGAATACTATATTACTATCACCAAAAAAGAGAAAAATTGCGTGTCCACTCTTTCCTTCTGTTCCCAAGCTCAGCAATGGATATACATTAGTCAAAATTCCCTGGCTACTCAAGGGGATACATAAATGCGCAAACAACATCAATTTCGATAATTGAAAACAGATCTGCAAAGGATTCTCATTACATGACGGCCCAAATCATTAAAACCTCAAATTGCTCGGTAGTTTAGCAAACCATGTTCAATGTTGTCATGAGTTATTAACGTTGATATCCAATTCTGACAGCATCGTAGCTAGTTCCCCTTTGTGATAAAGCTTCACAGTATCTACAACACAATAAGAACACCAATGTGAACGCCTAAGGAGTTTTTTTTTCTGTAACAGTAAAAATTTCAAGCGCAATGTATTGACCGCTAAGGAAATATGCATGTCCTGGCACTACAGTTTTCTGGTTACAATAAAAAAAAATGCTAGTGCAGCACATTATGGAAGATGAAGCTCGCACAGCACATGGCAACTATTAAAAAATATTACCTTGTAACGTAATGCAGACGGCCAGCAAATAACATAACATATGGTCTCACTGAGCTGAGCTGGTTACAGAGCATGGATTCATGATCACCTAGTTGCTTTCACTATTTTCGTCATTCTAATTCTAAATTTTAAAAGAATATGTGTCTATGACTGAACCAATCAATTGCAGAAACAGGAAAGAAAATAAACCATATCCCTCAATTATTCCACATAACACCGATTAGCTTAGGAGCATGGTAACATATTATGAAGATAGCATGCAGGATATACTCTGATCTATTGGTGGGCAAGGACAGACATCACTTGACATTCTACTTGTAGTATAACTTCAAAGATTGATAAAAATTCAACGAACAGCCCACGTATAAGTACCTGTACAGCCACCAATGTGCTTTCCACCTGAAAGAAAACAAAACAATTACTTATAAATCTGTATGGCGTGCAACATGTGAACCCAAATAACAGATATATGTATGTGAATTCCGGCAGTGACAAATTGTAACAGGCGAAAGGGTAGATATATGTATGTGTATTTCTGCTTATTAAGGACATAAATCAGATACTCCTACTTAATATGGAAAAAAATAAAAGTATTTATGCTAATAAGGTCGAGTGCAAATAATGAAAACAGGTTGGCATACCGATGAAAACATTAGGAACAGTGGACTGTTTAGTCAACCTTTCTAGCACCTTTTGCAATTGTGGTCCCTGAGGGCCTGAAAAGGGGCGGGCTGTCAGTCGCACAAGAATAGTAACATGCACATTGACGGCAGGAAGATGATAGTTCAGAGAAGAGGGAGAAAAATCAGTATGGTTTCTTTCCAGAGTTAAGTTTTGGACTGAAATAAGAAGAATAAAGGTGAACAAACATGGTGAGTAAACGGTAGCAAACCCGCACACAAGGCATCTAGTTGCAGGCAAAAGGTATTCCTTTATATAGCTAACAGCCTCATGTGTCCTGCTCTTAAAAGAGAATCAGTTGAATTGTTCATGAGCATAGCATACAGAACATCAAAGATTTGAACAGCAGAGATGTCTAAAATCCACAAAGTGTTAGTTCAGTTGAGTGGCATTGCCCACAGAGATGGGTGGAAGGAGCATGGCATCATGTTTAACTAGTAGATGATAATACTGGTACATATAACGGATGGTATTAACAAGAACCGAGACGAGATCAAGGGCCCCCAATAGAATAGCACAGCAATTCCTGCAGACGTCAGATTGCTTAAACTTGCTCTGAGGAACCACCACAAACGCACGGCGGCATCAGTTTGGACTGTGGTGCAGGGGATGATACGTATCGATGGAGGGAGGGACGGACCTAGATGGTCGAGCTCGATGACATGGGGCTGCACGCCGATCCGCTTGAAGAGCGCCTTGACCTCCATGGAATACCTGCGGTGTAGGGATCACAAGGGAATCAGATGATTCGTTTCATCTCTGACTCAATAGGCAAGGCAACCGCACAAGACGAATCGTGGAACGGATTTTGGTTCTTACGAGCACCACGACTTGGAGTAGATGACGACGGGGTTGTCGGCCACCGTTATCTTGACGGATTCCTCCATGCGGGAGCCGAAGGACGAGTCCGGCGAGGAGGACGCCCTGGCGGCGACGGCCCTGGCGCGACGTGCGGCGGCGAGGGAGAGGCGGGGGCGAGGCAGGGAAGGCGCCGACGAAGGGAGGCCAAGGGTGGCCGCGGGAAGGCGACAGAGGGTCAGGCTTGGCGGCGGCATTTGAGGCGGCGCGATGAACCTGGACGGCTCCGAATCTCCTAGGCGACCTTTCCTTTCCTTTCCTTTCCTGTTCTTTTGGGAGTTCACTCACCACCACGACATCACAACCCTCACAAGCCCGCACCGAAGCTAAAGTCCAAGCCCAAACCCATCCCTGTCCGGCCCGCCCAACCCAGACTACAATAGGCAAAGCAGTTGGAACTCCACTCACCGGCAACCACCAAATTAGGGCACCATAGTGCATACATGTCACATCCGGTGTTAACATTGTACACTTATGCAGGCCCTAAGTTCTTCTTCTTTTTTTGTCCACATATGCAAAAGCCAGGAGCCCGCTAGATTGAAGTCGTCGTCTATCCACATCCACATATGCAAGTAGTTTTGACGACCATCAGATATGGAGACTACACCTTCTGTTCTGTGGGCAACAAATTTGGAAGCACGCATCAAGTCAAGCCTAGCGAATCTTCCGCGAGAGACAGGTGGTGCGTGAGGAGGTCTGGGTGCCGCACGAGGGTGGCGTGTCTGGGTGCCGCACGAGGTGGCCGTGTAGGGATGACAATGGTACCCGTTTATTCGTATACCTATATATAAATATCCTAATAGAGCTGGATATAAGATATTTTCATTACCTACGGGTATAGAAATGGGAGAACACTCCACCTATCGGGTAAACAGGTACGGGTATAGGTAAGCTCTACTCGTACCCGCCCCGCCTGTTTACCCGCGATATAGATTGATAGGTGGCGTAGTTATAGCAGTATCTTTAATTACTATTGATTGTTATAAACTTTTCCATATCTCTAATTGCTATTGATTGTTATAAACTTCTTTGATAGCTATTATATTTCCTAGCAACAGCTGATGCTTATATGTACCTGTCATTAGTTCAACTCTCAGATAGTGACTCTCAGTTCGCGGGTAAACGGGTATACCCACGGGGCGACGGGTATGGGTGAGGTTTTTCACCCGTCGTCCTTCGCGGATATACCCGTGGGCGTAAATCGAGATCGTGGGTACGGGTATGGGTGAGCATTACCCGTACCCGCCAAGCCCGATTGCCATCCCTATGGCCGTGGCAAAAAAAATTAAGGAAAGAAGCTTCACTAATTTTGTAAGAACATACTAACACTTCAATCGTTCGCACAAAATTCTTCAGAAAATTATCACAATACAATAACATACGACGGTCACAATATATTATTGCGAGTATAACAGTTTTTGTACCCTTCAAAATCTACAAAAATCATAAATAGACCAATCTACCTTGTCTCCCCTTTTATTTCCAATAAATAACAACCTACAAACAGTATTTGCTACATGTATTACATACAAAAATTGCTATTTATCCTCTATAGTTATTTCCATCGGATCAATTAAAAAATGTTATTATTATTTTAAATTGGTGAACATGTGCGCGACTTGTGACGTGTCGCTGACCGATCGAATAAAAGTACATTACTGTAATTTCGAAGAAAAAATATGATTTCAAAATAAATCGTGTTGCGGCCCTCCACAATTAATATTTTATTTTTTCCAGCTGATTTCCTATACCTAACAATCTCTACAAAAAATATTTTTTGAATTATTTTCTTACAAAATTAGTGTAACTTCTTTCCTTAAAAGTTTTTTTGCCATAGCCACCTCGCGCGGTGCCCCGGACGTGTCACCCTTCTCGCGTGGCGCCCGGGCGCGCCACCCGTCCTCGTGCGGCACTTGGGCATGCCATGACGTCTCACACGCTCAGCGTCCGCGCCATGCGCCTCATGCGGAAGGGCAATGCGCCACGGGGCTAAAGGGAGAAAAACACACATGCAAAGGACCACTAGGAATTGCGCGCCACGGGGGGCAAAAACGTCCGTGCTTTTGGATCTGGGATGACACCTTTGTTTGGTGGTGGATATGGTACTTTTTAGCAGATTTGGCACTGTTACGCATGGTATTTATAAAAGTAGTAGTATGCGTAACGTATTTGCAGAAATATCACTTTTGCCGTTTGGTGGGCGGGCGGCAGTGGCGGCGAGGCAACACATGGCGAGGCTGCCGGTGACAGGCGCCTACCACTCTACCAGTAGATGGTAGGCAGCCTGCCACCCCGCCAGGGGATGGCAGGTGATTAAGCCAGCTTAATTACCTGCCCTATTTTTTTGTTTATTTCTTGTTTGATATTTTTAAATACATCAAATTATCTCAAAAAATTATGAAAATTTATGTACAACCTCTCGACGTAGCGTTCTTCACAGTGTAATTTTATCCATTGTGAATGTTACTCAAAATTTCATACAACTTCAATATTTGTATGAGTTTTTAATATAGTAAATGAGCTCCAAAAATTATGAAATTTTATGTGAAGCCTCCTAACAAAGTCATAGTTAATATATAATTTTTTGAGAATTTTATGTGGTCCAAATTTGTCACGTTTATTTGGGTTAATTTAATCATAAATTTAACTATGCTTAGGCATCTTTTCAAGTGGCTGACCTCTGTGCTTTGCGCATGTGTCTGCTCGATCATGCTATATTTTCTTTTCTACTATGTCGTTTGCACAATTATCACTTTGTGTGTGTCATGCACCCTCACGCGTTCCCTTGTTCGCACTAATATCATTATGTTCGTGTCGTCCCCCCTCGCCCGCTCCCTCGTTTGCACATTTGTTAGTGTTACCATGTCGTCCCCTCTCATCTAAAGTGATGTTCGTGACATGGGGTCATCAATCTATGGGGTAAGCACACTGGGTTCACTTTTCGCTCAATAATAAATACGAACCTCTCGTAGTTCATCATTGCTCATCTCAGTCACTCATTGCAGAAGCTCATTCTCGCAGTCGTCGTCAAAATTAGGAGTATGTAGCTCATTACTTCGAGAAGCCAGTGCATAGCTCATTAAGGACGCGGCAATGCTGATTGCTTCTTCCGAAAGATAGGTAATTTTTTATCGTATGATTTCAACATTATTCCCATAATCTAGTCAATTAGTGTTATTTAGTTAGTCATAATTAGTATAGTTTGTATTATGAAGTAAGTTTGTCATAGTAATTTAGACATAGTTTTACTATTTTTGTGTATGTACGGTAAGTGTATGTACGGTAAGTGTTGGTCACCTCCACATGGTCTCTCAGTAAGTAATTAAGTGGTAAGGATGACGGTAATGAATGGCTCGTAATTTTTGGGTAGTTGAGAGTATTGAGGTGCATTGAATCATTTGTTGATCATCTTTTGCACTTGTTTCTCATCAAGCAAACACTATGATTTATTACTCTTGGTGCATGTTTGCATCTAGACGGCTTGGAGGACTTTGTGCGGTGATCTCTTCAAGAAGATTGTGAAGAGGTCCGACGCCGTTTGTGAGTGGTGTGGTTAAGGTTGTTAAAATCACAATTCTAGTCGTAGAATCGTACGATTCTATGATCCCACGAAACTAATCTGACTCAAATGGCATCTTGAGTCGTAACTAGTAGAATCGTAGTAGAATCACGATCCTAGTCATAGAATCATGTAGAATCACAATAGAATTATGATAGAATCATTGTAGAATCGTGTAGAATCACGTATCATCCAAAGATTATGAAAGATCTAGGTGTTTGGTTGTGTCCTATCCCTCAATTCAAGTTGCATGTTAAGTACTAAGTAGTTAATAGTTCGGACATTAAGATTCAGAGGATTGGAATAATAAAATTAATTTGATTATCTATTTATTTTATTTAGAATATACAATAAATAGGAAAAATATGTTTTTGGTAGAATCATGTAGGATCTTAGATTCTACCATTCAATCCTAGAATATGATCCTACCAAAGTGTCTCCAATTTGATTCAGGATCATGGTTCTAACAACCTCGGATGTGGTGCTCGCCATCTCCGAAGTGGAGGAAGAGTAACTCTAGTGGATTGAGGTATTTAGACTTAATCTGTGGAGCCGGTCCAATTTGTTTGAACTTTCTTCAATGTGGATTAGTGAAGGCTGGCAAGTTTTTGATACCACGAAAAAACATCACATGTCTTCATTAGTTTATCTCTTGACCTTACTCTTTTGCATTTGCATTCCTAACTATTGAATTGAATTGATATATCTTGTTTAGCTAAGAATTGTATCTGGTAGAGACATTACTTGTGGTGCTGTAGAAAACATAGAAAACTTGCTCTTGACTTTTGTGCTAGATGCTTATATTGCTCTTTGTGATCATAATTGCTATATTTAGAGTGGAAAATTTTAGAACCTTTTATTCACTCTACTCTAATCGGTTATTCTTGATCCTACATATCCGACTGTAATAAAAAAATATAGAATAGAATATGGGTACCTATAAGTAGGCACCTATCTTCTCTATTGTGCAGAGTCTGATCCAAAAATCTTGTCAGCAAAGTTACAAGACTGTCAAGAGTGATTGGGTGTTTTCTTTGCATATATAATTGTAGACAAGATGAATGAGTAGGCTTGAGAGAAAATGATTCAATCTACTGGATCTAAACCAAGAAAACAAAGAAGAGAAGAGCATGTGTGTGCAGTAGTGTTAGACCCAGATTTTTCAATCCAGAATCTACTGTGTTTACTGCACTAATCCCTGGACCGGTAGTTAGTGCACACAGGTACATTGCTAAATCATTTCATACATTGCATGAGCATCAATAATATTACTGAATTAAAATACACCACGTCAGGTGAAAGTTATACAAAAGGGGCCGTCAGGCCAAATGTTTACATTACATCATAGCAGCGGAATTGAAAGCAAAAGTGAAACCATTGCCACAGGCAAGCGACTGTGGGTAACCATGCACCATGTATATTATCTAAGCCCAGATAATATATATGCGCACAGTCTCCATCAAGCCTTCTTGTCTATGACCCAAGATACGCAATTAACGCCCTAGTTATCGCCATTGCTTCCGCCAACGTTGGTAGGGGCCTCCTCATAGGTGTAATGTCCTTGAGTTTCTATTTCTGTTTTGGTAATGCGAATATGAGCACAAACCACCGTGCTCGCGAGCCAACACATAGAATGCAATATTTAACATGTATGGCTTGTCAAAGGATGGCTCAGGTTTATTTTATTTTGTGAAGAGTGCTTTTGAATACAATTACTTAAAAATTCTTAAGACCTAGCAATTTTAAACTCAAGACTTATATTTGTAAAGTAAGTTGATCTTATAATTGACACAGATTCCATCCACCATTACATGGCATCTGCACTATATAGCATATTTCAGCGTTATAGCCGCTTAACTTACCACTGAGACGACACCCAGGACAATTCTAAACCAGGACCTTCAGCAGTCCTTACACATTTCCATTATCACCCACAAGATTTTTGAAATAGAACTATATCTAGTTAAGTTCCTATGTCCGCCCATGACCGTGGGCACGGCTATTCGAATAGTTTTGACTCTGCAGAGTTTGTACACTTTCACCACAGGAGACAACCAGCTCATTGCCCCACACGATTCCTTAGAAGTGTGGTTGAGCAGACCATCACAATGACTTTTCAAAGTATCTAGTCCCTTTTCTCATCTCACCTTATGGGTTTCCCCCACTTGCGGTGGTACCCATCTATGCACGGGATGTTTCCCCCAGTCACTAACGCAGTCGGGCTCCACTTCCCGCAACGTTAGAACAGCTGGGAAACTTCACCCTCCACTTGGTGTCCCTTTAGGCCTTCTCTTGCCCTTGCGTATCCACTTCTATCCACTACCAGTGAGACGAGTCCGGAAGTTCGATAAAATTTACTTAGCCAAGTTGTACTTTACAGACTTGTGGCTGTACTGTTTTACATAGGTTAACATGACAAGATTCGGTCCTTAAGGTTACCTGGATGGTTCTACCACATTCATATTTTCTGCGTCCACTACACCACATTCCAGCTCCCAAACCATCCATCCAGGTATATAAGCAATTTTAGGATTTTTCAGAGGTAGAAAATATTGTGTCCACTTACTGCAGTCAATCTATCCATGACTGACCCAAAACATGTCATACTTTGCAAGAGTTGTTTTTGGGGCAGCTATGTACCCCCGTTTTATCTAGCAATACTAAGCAACGCAATATTTATTTGGACTTACTGGTAAAAGCTACAATAATATAATTTTGCTAAGGCGACAAGGTTCACATGTCCAAACATTTCAACGGATCATTATTAGCAAGCATTATATTAGGTGTATAACTACCATTTCTGGGGATGGACATATTTTACCACATAAAATAGCAGCATGCATGGTATTAATTTAAAGAAAATTAAATTTGCATAATCATAGGTTCAATATGGTCAAAGTGTTAACTCGCCTTTGTCACAGTGATCTGGTTCTTGGTGATCTGGTGCTTCTAGTGCTGCTGCCTCGATCTCCTCCTCTTGAGCCTCGTACGCTATTTTAATCGCGCGCGAAAATTTGGATAAAAAGAAAATAAGCAAATCAACAAAATATTGCTAGAAATTCAAATGAACTCCAAAAATCATGGTTCTAGTTCCATTGGATAGATCTTGAATTTAGATGAATTTAGAAATTTGTTTCACTCAATCTGGAGTTAAAATGAATAAGTTATGATCATTTAAAGTTCTCAGTCTAGTTAAATCCAAAAATTATGAAATTTCTGACAGGTGGGTCCCATATGTCATATTTTATATTTTATTTGTTTCTTTTATTGTTTTCCTTCTGTGTCTATGGCCAGTGGGGCCCATATGTCAGTGTGCTCAGCCACTGACAAGTGGGACCCCTCGGTCAGTGGCCATGGGTGTACTAGGCCACTGACAGGTGGGACCCTGGGGGCTCTGGACCCATCTGCCAGTGGGTGGCGCTGACAGGCGGGGCCTAGAGGTCAGCCAGCCCACAGACCGTCGGTCGCTGACTAGCGGGGCCCACGTGTCAGCTCGGAAAATAAAAAAGAAAGGCTCGACCTCAGCGTGCGGAGTTGGGGGCTCGAACGCGCGCCGAGGGAGCCGGGGGGAGAAGAGAGTAACGGTGCTAGCCAGGGGAGCGCTCGGGTTTATCTTACCCATATAGGGCGATTTTACCTTTTGTGCTATCTCCTGTAGGGGGCTGAGCAGAGGAAGTCGAGGGCGGCGGCGAGGCTGCGGTGCCGACGGCGTGTGTTGGTCGGGGAGGGTCTGGTGATGGGCAAAACGCGGTGCTGGGGTTTCGGTGATGCTGTTGGTGGTGACAACGGAGGCTGAGGTGCGCCGGAGCTATGCCGGCAGCGTGCGGTGGCGGCGGCCCGGGAGGAGCTCCGATGACAGGGAGCCACGGGCGGTGAGGTGCTTCGGCGAGGGCGGGGTCGTCTTCGCGGTGAGCCGGAGGTGGTGTGGTGGCGGGGAATTGAATTTTTGTGGCTTAGATGGGTGGATCGGGTGGTCGCCGGCGTTACGGAAGAAGGGCTCGCCGGCGGGATTTAGATGCTTAAAACCCGATTGCTTTCGTTGGGATGGGCTGGAGAGCGTGGTGATGCAAACGGGGTATGGCCCGGGTTTTATAGCTGACGGGGTGAGGTTGGCCACGGGTAAAGTCATGCGGCACGGCGGCAACACCGGGCGGCGGTGACAGAGCCGTTGATCCTACGGGGATTTGGCATAATGCCGCTATCCCTTGCGCGTGCCGAGGGTCAGTGAGATAGGGCTGTGCGCGTGATGAGGGTGGGCGTAGCGAGGCGAGAATTCAAGGCGGCGACAGTGGGGAACAGCCCGGCATGGATCGGGGACGGCGGCGATGGCAGGTGGCGGAGCCTGGCAGCATGATTCGAGGTGATGCGCTCGTGTCACCCCTGCTCTGCTGCAGCTGGATCCGTGCGACCGTGTCCCCTGGCTTTTTGACTGGAGCCGCGCGGTGAAGGGGAGGTGGGGGTCCGGGCGCGCGCAGGGAGAGAAGGGAGGAAGAAGAGCCTGATGGCTCGGGTCCACCTGCCAGAGAGAGGGGTCGAGGGCCCGCGTGGCAGCGGCAGAGGCAAGGCGAGCTAGGCTGGCAGAGCGCGGGGCGCTGGGCCGCGCGTGGAGAGAAGGGCTGGGCTGGGGTGATGGCCGGCCCGGCTCTCTTTTTCTTTCCTTTTCCTTTTCTTTTATTTTTAGTTTAGGCATTTATATTTATATACATGTATATAATTCCAATTTATTTGCCCTCTTTCTTACTCCCCTATATTTCTGTATCTTCCATTTCTTTTGTCATTAATTTCATAAGGATTATTTTCTTGTTATGCATAGTTATATGCATATATGAATATATTTATAAATGTTATTATTTTTATTTTGTTTATTGCTTAACTTTTTATACCATTATTTATTTGAAATGAGGTGCTATGTTTGATCACAACTTCCTTTTTAATTCTTTTGGATCATCTTTTCAGATTCTTATTTTAAAATTTTAATTCTCTCATATTTAAACATGTTTATTTCTCCTCCAACTTTTGGAACCTTCATCAATTTTTTTTTCAAGAAAATCCCATGAACTCCAAATTCAAATAAAATTCATTGCAAAATAATTCAAAAGCTTTAAAATATCTAAATTCAAATTTTCAGAATGTTACAAGTAGTAAACTAAATTAACAAGGGAAGCAGGCATGTGGTTAGATGGCTAGGTGTGCGGGTGTGCACCTAGTCCACTAGAGTTCAAGTCCTAGACTTGGCACTGGTGTTCACCGATTTTAGAAGCATATGTGCATGGACTTAGGTGCCACTGATAAATTTGTAGAAGGCACAATATATACAAACTGGAAAAAAAGGTGAACCGGTGGAAGAGGAAGAATTAGCCATGGATTCCATGGAGAAAGGAAAGGTAAGGACCGGTCCAATTCCAATTTTTATTCTGACGCAGCCCAACTAACCCTAAAGAGCTTGCTCTATCACACACACTCTACGCTTTACTCTCTACAATCTCCAATCACCTAAAGCTAAAGGGAAGTCACCAGGGTCAAACAAAACAGATAATTTTCGTTTGGCCGATGGACTGAAGGCTTGTAGAGTAAATACACGCAATAGAATACGGGATGGGCGATATACATATGTATATGTTCGAATATCCTGTGGTATAAGAAAACCCGTTGTGACTTCGCTTAGGAACATGATAAAAGATACATAGATTGCTGTATCTAGGTAAACATGGAGTATGGAGTGTTCTTCTTTTAACATCTCGGTGATTAGTCTTTTTGGAATCAGTCTGATTGAACCAACAAGAAAAGAGGACTGAGTATCTCGCACCGTATATGTATGACGCAGGCTAAAAAAATTGGGAATAGGATCAGCAATATCCCGTCCAATTGCGCCCGACCCGTGAAATCGCACACACGTCACAAGCGCGCGCGAGAGAGAGAAGACATGAAGAAGAAGAAATACGGAGAGAAAATTGATGATTTGCCATCTTCAAGAATGTGCTTCGCACTTTTGCCACTCTCAATATTGGCTTCGCAAAAATGCCATGTAGTACATTAGTCCCTTGATTAGAATGCCATTTCATCCCTTTAATTCATTTTCTTTTTCTTTTTCTAATTTCAGGGACTGAAAATGACCTTTCTACCCTGGCTAATTTCTCACATGCATGAATTTCGATCGAGAGCTGAAGCGTCGCGCGCCCTTCCCCTGCGCACACGCGGCGCCCTCCCCCGCGCGGCCGGCTTGCCCTCCCGCGGCCTTCCGTCCGCCGCCCTTCCCCTGCGCACACGCGGCCGCCCTTCCCCTGCGCAGCCGGCTTGCCCTCCCGCGGCCTTCCGTCCGCCCGTCCGCCAGGTACGTCCGTCCGGCTCCCACTGGTTTGCAAATTTAGTAACACCTGACGATTTCAATGGGTAATATGAGGAGTTGAGGACAAGTGCAGCCCGATTGATTATATCAAGCAATTTTGATTTGTGAATCGTGTCTTGGCAAGGTTTGTCAAGCTTAATGTATGTACTTCTCTATCTGCACAGTATTTCATCCACATCCAATAGAGTGAATGGATTTAGTTTATTACGTAAGAATATAAGAGGAAATAGCTCAGTTTAATTAAATATATGCATAGTTTGGTAGACTGATTATAGATTGTTAACATGGCTATTAGAACTGATGCCTATTTTTGCGAGTAGCTGGAATAGAGTAATTGACAGTACATACATTACTAATTCTTAATGACACTTAATCTTCAAGTTAGTGTCGCACAGGAAGTAGTAACATAGATTTATTCTCGCCCAGGAACACCTCCACCATTGTCAAGATGTTTTTGAGTTCTGAATATGAGTTCTGAATGTTACAGTCTAAAGCCAGGGGTAGAATGGTCATTTCCAGTCCCTGAAATTAGAAAAAGAAAAAGAAAATGAATTAAAGGGATGAAATGGCATACTAATCAAGGGACTAATGTACTACATGGCATTTTTGCGAAGTCAACGTTGAGAGTGGCAAAAGTGCGAAGCCCATTCTTGAAGATGGCAAATCATCAATTTTCTCAAATACGGAGGGGAATCACCGAATCAATCAAACCAAACCCTCGTCTGATCGCCAATCGCCACCAATGGCGTCCGCCCCGCCGCCGCCGCCTCCTCTTGCTCACCTCCTCTCGCAGTCTCAGTTCCCCATCACCCCCAAGCCCGACCCTGATGCGCCCCCCACCCCCAACGCCGCAACGCCGCCGCTCCTCGCCCTCACCCCGGAGCTCTGCGACATTCTCCGCCACCAGCTCGCGCCCTCCACCCACGACGACCCCTCCCTCGCCCACCAACTCGGCCTCTACCACCGCCACCATGACGCCCTCTCCGCCCGTCTCCGCCTCCCCGCCTCCACGCCCTCACCGCCTCCGCCTCCCAGTAAGTCCATTTCCAAGGAAGACGGATCCATAGCGGCCGCCTCATCCTCCTCCGGCAAGAAACGCGCGCGCGCCTGCGAGATGGTCCGCGTCACCAACCTCGGCCTGGCTGACCACCTCCACTTCCGCTCCCTCGTGCGCCGCGCGCGCCTCACCTTCGAGGCGCTCCGCGGAATCTTCCACCGCCAGGACGACTCCGCCGGCGTCCGCAACCGCGTTGACCTGCGCGCCTCCAGCAAGATGCTCTCCGAGGGCCTCTGGCTCCACCGCGACCTCCGCATCGTCGGCGCCATCCCCGGCGTCCTCGTCGGCGACGCCTTCTACTACCGCGCCGAGCTCTGCGTCGTCGGCCTCCACACCGCGCCGCAGGCCGGCATAGGCTACATCCCCGCCAGCCTCGTCGACGAGGGCCACCCCATCGCCACCAGCATCGTCTCCTCCGGCGGATACCTCGACGACGAGGACAGCGGCGATGTCCTCGTTTACACCGGAAGCGGCGGACGCCAGCGCAACCGCGTCGAGCACCACGCTGACCAGACGCTCGAGCGCGGCAACCTCGCGCTCCACTACAGCTACCAGTACGGCGTCGAGGTGCGCGTCATCCGTGGCCACGCCTGCGAGGCCAGCCCCAACCACAAGGTCTACGTCTACGACGGCCTCTACAGGGTCGTCAGCTCCACCTACGGCCCCGGCAAGTCTGGCCGCGACGTCTGCAAGTTCAAGCTTGTGCGCCTCCCCGGCCAGGACGAGCTCGGCAGCAAGAACTGGCACTCCGCCAAGGAGCTCAAGAACGCGCTCGACGCCAAAATCCGCCCGCCCAGGTACATCTCGCTCGACCTATCCAAGGGCAAGGAGGTGTTCCGTGTCCCCGTCTGCAACAAGGTGGACGACGACAGGTCTCCCCTGCTCTTCGAGTACATTGCCCGCCCTGAGTTTACAGTGCCTCCGGTGCCGGGGCTGGTGAAGCGGCAGAGGGGCTGTCATTGTGGTACGGCGTGTGGGTCGAGGTGCAGCTGTGAGAGGAAGAACAGGGCAGGCCTGGTGTACAACGAGGACGGCACCCTTGTCAGGGGACGGCCGGTAGTGTACGAGTGTGGTGCCCTGTGTGACTGCACCATGAGCTGCGTGAACCGGGTTACGCAGCGAGGGATGAAGCACCGGCTGGAGGTGTTCCGGTCGAGGGAGACGGGGTGGGGCGTCAGGACGCTCGACTTGATCCACCCAGGTGCTTTTGTGTGTGAGTACAATGGCGATGTCGTCCCTCAATCCGACAATGCAGCGTCGATGGACGAGCGTGGCTTCATCGATCCAAAGAGGTTCCCCGAGAGATGGAAGGAGTGGGGAGATGCCTCCCGTGCGCACCACCCTTTTGACGATGATAAGGGAACCCAGTTCCCCTGGTTCCCAGGGCCAGGTTACCTACTCGACGTGTCACGGAGGAGGAACGTGGCTTGCTACATCAGCCACAGCTGCAATCCCAATGTGTTTCTCCAGTTTGTTATCTGTGGCAATGAGGATGAATCATGCCCTCACTTGATGGTGTTTGCCATGGAGACCATCCCACCGATGCGGGAGCTGAGCATCGATTATGGCATGGATTAGGATTCATTAGAGCGATCAATGACTGGCTGATGAAGCAGCATTCTGAAGCAGATGGCTCTGGCCTTTCTGGATAGTGTAGGTGAGGAAGTTTCTTTTTTGGGGGGGGTGGCCATATATCGCTTTTACTTCGCCGTGGGTTGCACCCTTCAAATTGTTACATTCTGAAACAGGGGGGAAGCCCTAGCGGCTCACATTTCTCTCGTAGTTTTTCGGTTGCCAGTAATCTTTTTGTTGGTGGTGTTGTTGCGGCTGCTGCTGTGGTTCCAGGGCTTACTGGCAGACAGTATGCTTAATCCTCAACCGGTGTTGTACTGATATGGTTGGGACGAACAGCTTTATATTTAAGAACTGCGTTCTGCGGATCAATCTTTCTGAGCCTTAGTTTATTTGTTCTGCTCAAGTGTCTGCCTCTTCCACCTTGTTTACGGCTTTATTTACGATGTGCAAAACATTCAAACCATAGTCCCGGAAACATACACAAACCAGGAACCTGATTGTTGAGTTGTTTCTAAAATCAGCATGAACAACTTCAGATGGTAGCAAGAAACTCATCAAGACTCTCTCTCTGGAATGAACCAACAAAAATAGTTTCCCGAATGTCTTATGTATGCCTGTTCATGAGTTGGCAGCATGGAGCCTACACTTCTTCACCTTGAATTGCTTCTAGATTTTGCATTGTCCTTCTGTCATTTATTTTTCACACACAAATTTCATGGGAGTATATTATTCAGCACGATATGACTCCTATGCTTGAGATAGGTTAGAAATATTCCACTTCACTAGGACACTGCGAAGCATATGCATTATGGAGTAACTGGATTTAATGAAAGTTGGACATGTCCTGAAAATTGTTGCACGATTTGAGAAGCTCTGCTGTTTGAATTATTTTTTTAAGAACAGATATAGGTCCTCCGGGTGTAGTTCTTGGAGACATTTCCAAGTGTTTCATAACTCCCCAAATTAACAAGCATCACATCAGGGGTGGTCGATAGTGTTATGAATATTGTGTTTATATTGAAGAGGCCCAATAGGTAATATATATAGGGAGTACAAAAGCATATTATAGGGGAATATACCGATTCCTATTCTATCTCTAATACCCTTAACACCCCCCTTAAATGCAAGGCGTATGCAATAGCATTGCATTTGAAAAAGGGTTAACACTTAAACAATAAAAAATCCGAAGTTCGAGTCTTGATAATGTCGTCGGTGTGTGCAATTTTTGAATAAACTGTCAAATCAAGCCGAAGAGGAATAGATAGAAACATAGCGGCACAGATCGAAGCCCGAGATGACGGCGGCGCAATGCACAAGAAGCACAACGGAGGCGCGGTGCAAAAGAAGCGCGGCGACTTTAGAAACTCGGGGTGGCGGCTCAAAGAGAAGCGGCGGCATCATAGAGACTTCTACGATCTGCAGCGGCTCAGATAAAAGCAACGGCTGCGACTATGCGAAAGAAAATTCCTACACTTTTATGACTGACAATAAATTTGTGGACTCGCACGGCTTGAACGAACTAAAAATTAGAAGCTACGGATTTGAATGGACGCAGAGAAAGACTCACGAGAGAAAAAAACAAATACTAGCAGCAAAGAACTAATACTAGTAGTGGCTAACTCATCCTCGGGCTAAGCAGTAGCAACACCAACTCAATAGAAACTCTGCTGGCCTCCACCTCTTTTCTCTTTCGTGCACAAAACTCTGCTGGCCTCCACCACCTCTCTCTCTCTCTCTCGCGCCCCTTCTGATAGGAACGGGGTCCCGATCTTCCAACAAGTTCTGGATATGTTCGATTTGGTGGAGGCGCAACACAAATCGATCTGGCTTCCGAACAACACGTTTCGAACCCCGCAATCGCAGCACCACGTCTCCTCAGGTTATCAACCGTGTGCAGCCCGGTTGACCTCGCCAAGAAGGCTAATCCTCGCCTGCGAATCGAAGAACACAAGCAAGAACAAGGAAGAACACAACTGAATTGCAGATGTATTGATTTAGCACTCGAAAGTTGGGGTCTCACAAACCGATGAACGGCGAAACTGTTCAAAGACATAATAATCTAAGCAAAACCCAAACCCTAATGGTGGGGGTGGCGGCTGGATATAGAGGAGTGAGGGGCGTGCAAAACCCCTGGACACGCCCTAATGGGCTCCAACACGATACAAAGCCGAATGACCCAAAAGACGGTGGCGCAGCACCCTGACAGATTCTGAACGCCCACTTGTTTCGACGATTCCCGTTGACTCAGAAGGCATTTTGACTTGGGACCAGAGCCATTGGAAAGGTTGTCTTCTCAGCTTTCCATCCATATGTAGAACGTCCAAAACGGAGCCTGGATGCGATCTGGGCGTCCGTTTTAGTGCGGCCTGGTCCTGGACTCCGAATTGGATTCGAAGTCGACTTGAGTTGGGTCTCCAACATGATTCGACCGCCCTTGCTGCACTTGTGCGCCTCATAGCCCTTCTCCAAGTACTTCCAGGTCCTCTCCATGGTTCCTAATCATAATTAAATCATTAGGTAGCAATCGATTCTCAAATGAACAAAAAGAAGTACTTAGGAACGAGCTCACCTGTAAAATCAATTGTCGGGCGCGAGCTCTAGTGATTGGTCCTTGAATGTCAAGTGGAGGAGTGTTGTGTGTATCCGAAGAAGTGATGTCCTCATCACCTTCCTCCTGCCTTTTTCTTTTCGGCAACACACCCTTCCCCCCACAGCCAAATCTCTCCACCACAGCGACCGGTGGCGACTAGAAGACGACGACGACGAGCTGGATCCGGAGGCTGGCGGAGCCAGCATGAGTCGGAGCAAGGCGGCGGTGAGCCAGGAAAAGCGACGTCGGTCCAGGAAGGGCGACGACGATGGCTCCAGGTGGCGGCGAGCCAGATCCGTCTCGGAGGATGCCGGATCTTGACGGGGCGAGAAGAATACGGGCAAGAGACGGCGTGCCGGCGGCTGACGTCGTCGGATCCAGGAGAGGTGGCGGCGGGTGGGTAGAGGCGCAATAACCGGAGAGAGCCGAAGCGGCTGGATCGGACTCGGGACAGCCCGGAGATGACGTCGAGGCGACCAGATCCAGAAGAGACGAGCGGCGGCGGTGGTCCATGAGATGGACGGTCGCGGCGGCTCACCGAGATCCAGGCGCGGCAAGATCCGACGGCGGTCCAGCGACGGCCCTGCGAGATCCGGCGACGGCGGCCAGCAAATGCGGACATCAAGGCGGCAGGGAGACGGCGACCCGAGGACGACGGCGGTCAGAGACGAGGAGGCGGCGGGTCGGCGCAGCCCAACGATGTGGCCGCCTCTGGGAGCGTAGATCGATCCTCCCGGGGGCAGCAGATGCGGAAGACAAGCCGAAGTAGATCGAGGTTAACCTAAGCTCTGATACCATGTTATGAATATTGTGCCTATATTGAAGAGGCTCAATGGGCAATATATATAAAGGCATATTACAGGGGAATATGCCGATTCCTATTCTATCTCTAATACCCTTAACAGATAGCACGATAGTTATGAACTGATTTCTTGGATCAGCGGTCTTTGGTAGTAATATAGTACGTGTTTGACTCTTCTGGAAAACCGAATCAATATCGTCCAACACTGCAAACGAGTAGTCCATGCTAGATTGCATATTGAGGATCTTAATTACCATCTGGGATTTTGGTGGGGTTTCAAGCCAGTCACCAGGCTGTCGTTGATCACTTGATTGCTCTACTCTTACGTAGAGGAAACATGAAGTATTGAACAACAAAAGTAACTGAAAGCTAGGTAGAGAAATTTGCCCATGAGTTAGGCCTATTTAATTTTCTTTAGAAATTCTAAAGTGTGCATAATTTAATACTATATTACCTAGCCAAACGGAGGAAGGCAATTTATAAGGTGCAGTCCTAACCACTTTTTGAAACATGTGACATATAGCATGAAGATAGCATGAGGAGGATTTTGGTTAAACACACACACACACATTCATGCATGCCATGGTGTAGTCGCATCATGAACCAAGTCCACATTTTTTTACGAACCGTGCATTTCTCTCTTTTTTTACTATCAAGTAGCTAATAAACACTACGTAAATATCATTAGATGGTTTGATGAGGCAGTTATCAGTGTTTTAATTCTGTTTAATCACAACAGTTACTAGTGAGTGATTGCAGTGCCCTTAAAAGAACGTGGAGACATCCAGAAGAAGACATAGAATCCTCCATTCTTCCACCTCTTCACATAGCTTTGCTATAGTATTGAGCTGCTCAACCACATGGGTCTTTCTTCTCAGCGTGCACCGGGAAGGAAGGAGAGCGGGGTCTCTGAACCGTTGCCACAGAGAGAACCCACACGGGATGGTAATAAGGTTTCTGGGCGGTGCAACTTACGTGACCGCTTGGCTTTTTCCTTGGCATCGACTACTTCTGGGGGCTGCTTGTTTCTGCGCTGCTTCCCTTTTCTCTATCAACCCCACTGTAAGTCGTTTGTGCGATCAATCGAATCTGTTATAATATTTTTGTGTATTTTCTGAAGTGCAATGAGTTGTCTGCTGTCAATCTCGTTTATTGCATTATTAGTCTTTTACTGTATTTATCTCCTAGTAAAATTTGTAATTAAAATATTGCCTACATGTAGGAGCCCAGATATCACAATCCGGATTCCTCTGTGATTCCACCGCACTATTCCTTGGATCAGTAGATAGTGCTCACAGATTACAGTTCTGATTATCAAAGTACATATCATGCGAAAGCGTAAATATAATAGTAAACTTACTCATGGGCCGATTAGGCCGAAATCAATAAATAGCAGCAGTGGAATGAAGCACACAGGTGGGACCCTCAGGATATGCCCACAGGCAGCCAACTAGAGGTGCGCGACCTAGCCCTTAACGTCTTCATCATCTTTGTCACCATGACCAGTAGTGTCGCTGAAGCGAGGTGATCCGATTTCTGATTCTGAATTTTGTTGCAAAAGCGAGTGTGAGCACTCCAACCCTGTGCTCCGCGAGCCAATTCACAGAATGCAAATAAATAGTATGCATGGCTTGTCAAAGGAGAGGCTCGGGTTATTTTATTTGCCAAAAATCGCTTTTGGTAGCATTGTTATCATTAGATCATAGTGTTGTTGTTACTGCCCAAACTTCACACGGCGATTGCCATAATTGACTTAATCCACCAGGGACTCACTTACCTTACTGATTGCTGTCTAAGACTCCAAACAGCGAGTGTCATCATTACTTAATCCACCGGATATACTTTTTCTAAATTGATTGCTGTCTAAGACTCCAAACAGCGAGTAACATCAATTATACGATCCACCAATCAATTGCTGCCTAAATCTCCGAACAGCTAGTGCCATCATTTATCTAATATCATTTAATTAATCCACCGAACACACACTTTGCATATTGAGTGCTGTCTAAAACTCCAAACAGCTAGTATCATTAATCATTTTGAATCCACCAATATCTTCTGTGTTCTAAATTCCTAATAATCCAATCTTGAAATTTCTATTCATCAACTCTTCATCTCTAAATTCCAATGATTAACTAACACCATTGATTTTAAATCCACCGAAATCATTCATAATCAATCCTTTTTGTTATTGATCCAAACCATAATTCATTCTTCTAATAATCAATCTCATTTTCCATTATCTATCACTAACTAATTCACTAGTATACCTCCACCAAATACCTTAATGATCAAATCTACGACTCACTAGTATAAATCCACCGAGAATACACTTTATCAAGATTATAATCCACTACTTATTATGATTCCTCCAATATTATCAGAAATTCAATTCATCCATCCTCCAATAAAGTTCTTAAATTATTTTGCAATATGTTCTGTTGGAATGTGGATTTTATGGCGATTTTCTGAATTTTGGTGAAGGATTCAAAATTTAAGCAAGCTTCGAAAAACAAAACTACTATTAATAATACCATAAAAAGAAATATGCAAATAATAGAAAAGCTAAACATTGTAAACACGAATCTGAAAAGATGATCCAGTATAAGAAGAGAGAAACCTGAGTTAAAAATATAAAACCTCATTTTGAAAATATGGGCATAAATAGCAATAAAAGTACATGACTAAAATACAAACACAAATACATATATATATATATATGGGTATATATATGGTATATATATATATGTATATATGTATATACACAAATTGTGCAGGGAAAAATTAGCAATGTAGGAAATTGTGTGTGTATATATATGTATGTATATACACATATAACCTAAATAATAATAATAATAATAATAATAGACACTCTCATTCAATAGCTGAAAATTTAAAGCTTAAATTCCAATTGTCATGCAAAAATCAGTAATCATAAATATGAAACAAAAAGTTAAATTAAAAATCTGAAATTTCAAAACCAAGCCCAACATTTCTCCTTCTCTTTTTCCCTCTACCATTTCTTTTCCCATACACTCATTTACAGGTGGGGCCCAACCCTTTTTCTCTCTCCCTCTCCCTTTCTTCCCTTTTCTGTCTGCGGGTCTTGCCCCCTGCCGACCCCCCTTCCTCCTTCTTCTCATGCACCCGGACCCCTCTTTCTCTCTGTTCGGCAAAGCCGTGCGGCACGGTTTCGGGCGGCCCGCGCGTGCGCCTGCCGCCGCCCCTGCCCCCTCTGTGTCGACCCGTCCTCTGCGCGCCTACATGCCGCACGTCGCCGCGCCCACGCCCCGCACGTCGCGCCTCCGCGCACCGAGCCCCGCACCAGTCCTCCCCGCCGCCCGGTGCCCCGCCCCTCTGCAGCTACAAGAGGCCTCGGCCGTCCCCCTGACCTCCCGCGCCACCCCTCTTCCTCCCCTTCCTCTTTTCCCTCCGCCCGTGAGCAAGCGGCCACCGCCGCGCCCGTGAGCGATTCCGGCTAACCAGTGGCACTCCGGCCAATTCCGCTGCCCGGGAGCTCCACCGTGGCTCTGCCAACCCATCCCCACGGTCGCCGGAGCTTCTCCCCCGCTCCAAGCCGCCGGCATCGCGCCACCGCCGCCCGACCCCGGCCTACGCCGCCAGCCTTCCTCGGCGTATTCTCCGCCTCGCAAACCCGTTGGTGAGCTTCCTCTCTACCCCCTACTGCTCCTACGTCGGTCGATTTCTCCTTCCCTCCACCACGGCGCCGCCGCCCCGAACCCCCTTGCCGTCGGCCGCTTTGTGCTGCCGCTGCCCGCCTCGCCGCCATTCCGAGCCGCGCCACCTCCCCCACTAGTCTCCTCGCCTCCTCGCGGCTCCAATTTGCCGGCCGCCGCTAACTCCCTGGCCAACCCACGCCGGCAACGCCGCCGCCTACCGGCACCGCCGCATTCCTCTGTTTTAGTCCCCCACCGCCTGCTTGCTTCTTTAGCATTCATTCCCCCTAGCATATCATGACCGACCGGAAGCCCACTTGGCCAGCTCTATGCGCGCAGCGATTAGAACCCGAAGGTCCTAAGTTCGAACCCGCCAACCGCAAGATGTTACCCCATTTTTTTTTCAAATGTTGCAATACAATTCAATTGAGAAAATCAGGAAAAGCTTTAGAAGAGATGCAAAATTTATTTAGGGAATAAATAAGCCTAATAAATACTTAAACATGAACTGAATATTACATGTAGTAGTTAATATTCTTTTAACCTTGTGTATTAAATCCTAAATTACTAACTTAAATTATAGTGAGGAATTAGTTAGGACTAGTGTGTAGGTTTAAGCCTCCATAAGGATTCTAACAAATAGAAATTGAGTAATTATGGTAAATATTTACCAATTAAACAGAGTTAGTAGGAGTATAATTTATGTAAAAGCTCACATGAAATGATAACCTATCAAATAGAAGTTTACTACACAATAAATCATGAATCTTTGCACACTAGGGAATGGTGTAGAAATTAACCATTTGCAAAGCTAAGCCATAAAATATTGTCGTTAACCCTAGCAACTAGGATAAACCCTTTTACTATTAAATAATGTGAACACTAGGCCAACAACCATAGGATTATGATACTCAAATGCAATTAGAGATTATATTGCATAAAAATGACTATGATCAAATTATCCAAATCTAATAAAGATTACACCTAATTATAATAAAAACGTACATGCTCCAATATTTTATCAAGCCACCATTAAACAAATCTCAGTGATATATTTTATTAAATAGCACTCAACAAAATAATACTTAGTAAACTCACACACCAATTCATAGGTTTAACCTAGCTCATGGAATTTCTTTGATAAATACAAAAAGTAATAAAATAGATTATTAATAAAAGGTCAAGTCATCGTATTCTACCACCGACCTTGCCTCAAATCACTTGAATCACTCATTAACTCATAATAAAACTAAATTGAGTTTATTCGGATTTATTTAGATCTTGTGAGTTATTTGCTTTTATTTGGATTCAGTCATTTGTCGCGTAATTAGAAATTGAGAGTCGTGAAGATTCAGTAAATCAAGCGAGATCAAGCTCGAAGTGAAGATAGAGACCCAAAAGCTCAATAGAAAGCATTGTGTGAGCTTAAGACTGCGGTAAACCGCGCCAGGCGAGTCAATACTTTGATCATGTTGAACCTACATTTTCTGCAAATTACTTTTGTTTAAATTATCAAATTGCATACTGTCATTTTATATGCAAATACATGATTAATTCAAGATTCTAGTTATATGCCCTTATTTAACTTGATTAATACTACATCTCCTTTGGAATATTTGAATGTGTGAACCTTGTCGCCCTAGCAAAGTTATAATAGTAACCTTTCAAAAATAAATCCCTAATTATATACCATGCTTAGTACTGCATAGATACTCAAGGGCGCTGAAATGCCCAAAGCATCATTATCATTTGCAATCATGAGAAACTGGTTTGAGTAATCATGGTGGTAATGACTGGCATATGTTGGTATGGTTATTTTATGCTCCCAAACCCCAACTTGCTTAAATATCTGGGCGGATGGTTCGAGGGTGTGTGTGTGTGGTGCAGTGGAAGCATAAAGTGGTTAGTGGTAGAACCGCCCAGATACCACTAAGAACTGAATCTTGTCATGACCTCCTGTGTAAAACAGTACAACCACAAGTCTGTAAAGTACAACTTGGCTTAGTAGATTTACCGGACCCTGAAAGTCATCCTCACAGGAGGAGGTGGTGAGGTAGTGCAAGCGACTGTCTGTGTGATGGCTTGAATGGGACACTCACAGAGGGTGAAGTTCTGCTGTGGCGGGCTAGCAGTGGGGGTAGCCAGTGCTAGGCGTTCGAAGGAGAACATCCCACACAACGTATGGGACCCACCGCAAGTGGGAGCGACCCATAGGGTCAAATGATGGAAGGGGCAAGGTACTTTGAACGGGCACTGTGATGGTCTGCTCAACCACATGACTAAGGAATCGTGTGGGGTAACGAGTTGATTGTCTCTTGTGGTGAAAGTGTATAAACTCTGCAGAGTCAAAACTATTCGAATAGCCGTGCCCACGGTCAAGGGCGGACATGGGAACTTAACCAGATATAGTTCTATTTCGAAAACTTTGTGGGTGGTATTGGAAAAGTGAAGGGCTGCAGATAGTCCTGGTTTGAATTGCCCTGGGTGTCGCCCCAGTGATAAGTTAAGCGTTTATAACGCTAAAAGATAAGCATATGGTGCAGATGCCATGCAATGGTGAACGAAAAATCTGGATCACTATTAATGATATTGCATTCTTTTCACACATTATGATTTAGTTCAAACTGCTAAGTCTCAGGAGATTTCTATGTATCATATTTCAAATGCAATTTATGGCAAATAAAATAACCCGAGCCTTCCTTTGATAAGCCATGCATATTATCAACTTGCATTCTGTGTGTTGGCTCGCGGAGCACGGTGGTTTGTGCTCACCCTCGCTCTCACAAATAATCCAGAATCAGGAGCCAAGTCTCTACGCTTCAGCAATACGACTGGCAAGATGGTGAAGAAGATAAAGTTGGCGAGAATTAGGTCGTGAACCTCCAGTTGGCTGCCTGTGGGCATGTCCTGAGAGTCACACCTGTGTGCTTCATCCCGCTGCTGCAAATTGTTGATTTTGGCCTAATCGGCCCATGAGTAAGTCTACTATATTATTTTTGCTTCCGCATGATATGTAATTTGATGTCCATTACTGTAACTGTGAGCACTATCTACTGATCCAGGGAATAGTGCAATATAATCACAGAGGATTCTGGATTATAAAATCTGGGTCTGACACTAGTATACACAACTACAATATTAAAATCATATCCATACACGTCACATACATTTAACTTACAACAAAAGGTCGTATACATAAGCGATATATATCAAGTTTACACAAAAAGGCCAACCAGTGAAATAAATACAAGTACCAAAAGATTGCAGTGGAAGACAAGGTAAATAAACCAAAATGTGTTTAGTGGTATGCCATCCATACTCTACATGCAATCGAAAAAGATTAGGCCCTAGAATAACCCATCGTTGTACCCTCAATACCAAGAGCAAAGTATGCATCGTCGGGGATTATTTCTTCCTTATTCTCTGAGCAATAATTTAAAAAAGATCAAGTACATTGTGTACTCAGCAAGACTTATAGTATATCACAACATATTATATAAATACAAGGCTAAACAAGGATGAGGCTCTATGCTACAAGTTATTTTCAGTATGCAGCAAGTTTTCATTTGCAATGATATGTAATAATTTGCAACAGAAATTTAAAGAGCAATTGACATGTATTGAAATAACAATTATATAACTTCAATAAGTGTAAATCACAGCCCTCTTCAGCTGTGAACAATGAATAAATCTTAGCCATAGACATGGTACATACATCACATCATACCATCCCATCATTTTCGATGAAACTGTTTTGTTAAAAATAAAAACTAGACCTATTATGGTTGCACCAAGCAAGCTCATGACCACGAGAATGGTTATTTAAATAGTTTTATACTCTCAAGAGGTTGTACTACTTTATGCACAAGAGATAATCGACTATTCTGTTGGCAACTATACGTTTTCTTAGGCGTGCGATGAAGTGATTATCATATAATCTTTATATCATCTAAATCTAACCTTGCATTAGCCTGATGAATAACAAACTCTCACTTAGGTGTGTTCTTCACCCAAGTGAGCATCCATTGTTGTATTGGTAAGCTTTGGTCTCAACACTTTAGTGAAGGAAGCCCCTATAAGCATCCTATCCGATATGCTCTTACTACTACTACCTACCAAAATGCAAGGTTAGTCCTAGATAACTTAGTTAGCTAAAACTAGAGCCCATATAGCACATATGATTATACAGTTTAGACTTAGATGTGTGATAACGGAGTTTGGTCCTTAATTGACCTAGGCGAGAATCACCCTCTATCTACATGTGAGATCGCACTCTCAAATTTTTCAGTTTTTCATTTTATTTTATACCAAACTAATAGAGGTTACCCCTCTGGTCCAACCTTTCAAAATTTCTCATTTCCACATGCAAATTTTTTCGAATATCCAAAATTAGTGAAAACTAGAGCATTCCTGTGCATTTAGACAATATACACAAATGTAATGTACCCAAATTGATATTAGTTGCTATATATACATGTTCTAAAAATTACAACAATAAGGGTTTAATATCACAAGGTGGATCGGTGCATACAATAGGAATTAACTACTGTTACCCACAAATATAACAATTTTAGCCAAAACATACACACATGCATAATATTTTTTATAAATAATATATAATAATTGAAATAATAGAACGATATGATCAAAGGGGTACTTGCCTTGCTCTGGTTGCTCATGATTGTTCTCGCAATTTTTTGGCGCGATGGTATATAATCGATAAAACCAAACGAGCACAAATAAGAGCTGAATAAATTCAAATAGAGAACAAATTCAAATATTTTTGCATATTTAGTAGAGCCTAATTTTAGAGAGAAAAAATTAGAGATAAAAATCACTTAATTTGGAGTTCATATGCAAAAGTTATGGACATTTTGAATTTTGTTTGGTTTATAAAATCCTAAAAGTGAAAAAGATGATGTCGAAAGCATATTTTCACTAGAGTACGATTTCCTTCTAAGAAAGTGAACTTTCACCGAACTAAATGCGGCTTTTCTCATTTTATTCATTTTTTTTGAATTTTCTTGCTTGTGGGCCATGCACGTCAGTCTCTCAAGTCTTAAATCATGTTTTATTTATTAAAACACCAAGTGGGTCCCATCTGCCAGTGACACATGTTTTAAAATTTAGTTTAATTAAAAATACTTAACTAATTTTGTCTAGACCCACCTGTCATTGACTCATTACTTTTAAACCAGTCATTAGCACTAATTAACTTCTCATACTGTGGGGTCCACTCGCTACTGTGTGTGAGAGAGAGTGCGTGAGCCATGCTGTAGGATCAAGGATACCGACTAGAGGGGGGTGAATAGGAGGTTTTTAAAATTTTCTTGTTCACTTGATTAATTCTTCACAATTTAAGTGACAATGATGTAAAGCAATTAATCCTATGCAATTCTAGTTATCAACTTAGCTCTAAACAATCAAATGATCACAATGAAGCAAATAAACAAGAGCTAAAGAGACAAGAGACACAACCGATATTTTTACTGTGGTGATCGGAAACTTGCCGGTTTCCCCTAGTCCACGTTGAGGTAAGCCCGAACAAATCGGACCGGCTCCACGAATTTGAGCCAAACACCTCGATCACTAATGTAGCTCTTCCCCACTCCAGGTAGGCGAGCTCCAACCTTCACAATTTGCCGGGTCTTCTCACAATCTTCTTGAGAAGATCACTGAATCAACTTCCACTGGATCGTCCAAGTGCCGGCAAGCACTAAGAGTAATGGATCCCGGTGTTCACTTGAATGCAAACCTAGTGCCAAATGGATTTGCAATTTAAATCTAGCACTAAATGCTCAACCACCTCACTTTGATGTGCAAAGAAAGAATTGAGGTGAAATGAATGCTCTAGGGATTAAGAAATGTGCAATGAGTCTCTAACTTGTGCCCTTGTGCAGTGGTAGGGGTATTTATAGTCTCCACCAACCAAACTAGCCGTTTGGCTCAATTTCCCGCAAAAATCAGGATGAGCGGTACTACCGCCCTTCTGGGGCCGGTACTACCGCTCCCAAATCTTTGCGTCAGAACGACTCTGTCAGACATGAGCAGTGACCGTTGGATTTGGCGGCGCGGTACTACCGCCATTGATATTTGCGGTACTACCGCTCTCCGGTAGTTCCGCAAAGTCGGCGCGATACTACCGCTCTGCCCAAACTCCGAAGGGTCCTTAGAAATGCCGCTCTCTGGAAATTACATTCCGCTTGGGCTCCGGATTAACCGGACTCCGGAAGTACCGCTCTGAGAGCGGTACTACCGCTTCCTGCGGTAGTACCGATGTTGAAAAAGCCGGTACTTCCGGTCTGGTTAAAATCCGAGACCAACCGGAGATGCTTTCTGGAAAAAACATACCGCTCAAACCTCCGGTTCTTAGGACTCGAAGTACCGCTGAGCATGCGGTACTACCGCTCTCGCGGTAGTACCGACGTTAAAACGCCGTACTTCCGTTCGCGAAGATTCAACCGAGTTCGAGGGTGCTCTGGAAAACAGTTCGCTCGGAGGCGAGCTACCGCTCTACGGTACTACCGCATTTGGGCGCGGTACTACCGCTCGCCGGTAGTACCGACGTTGAAATACGTGGTACTACCGCTCGTCCAGACAAAGCACAAACTTAACTTTAAATTGAATTTTCATGAATGCAAGTTTGAAAAGATCATCCAAATGGCACTAGAAGTATGATTTCAAGTTACTACCCAAGATCCCCCTTGATGGTACGATCATCTATACTATAACCCGGTCTTCCACCATTCTCCAAGACCGGTAAAATGAAAATAGATCCTACGCTAAGTGTACCTTTGCCTTGGGTCACAACTTGGATCTTCACAAGCGTTCTTTGGCTTTGCATCTTATCACTCATATGTGGACTAACCCATCACATTCTCATAAAACACGTTAGTCCCATATTCATATTGTTGTAGGGGTGGCCCCCACCTAAACCCAGCAGGCCCGGTAGAAGACTATAAGGCCCAGAATAGGCCTTGTGTAATGACATAATCGCCCCAGGGGATGACCGGATGTAAGGGTATAAGCGTAAAAGCACTCCCATGAGTATATATATGCGAGTAAGCCATGGGAGAGGCCAAGGCCATTACACTTATCTTCATCACTCTCACTACCACTTCTCTCTGTTTGGTGCAGAGCCACAACAGATTGGCGCCGTCCGTGGGAGGACGAAGACAAGCTGAAGACCGAAGAAAAGATGGCACGAAAAAGCTTCCTCGGCCGGCGAGGGGAAAGAAGGCGGCCGGCCGAGCGCCGCAGAGTACGTGGCTCGCCGCCGGCGGCGGCGGACGCGGGTGGCGATGCAGTCGCGGCGGCCGAAGACATCGACGTTCGCGTGGCGGCGGCCAATCTCGTCACCGGCACCGCGACGATCAACCCCACGGCTGGCGTTACGAGGCGGACCCGCGGTCAAGGCGTCGACACGGTGCGGCGACAACCGACCCGTCGACGCCGACCCGTCGCCACCACCACACCGGGATGGAAGCGCCTGCTGGCGGCCCTCAACGCGTTCGGCGAGTGGGGCCCTTCGCGGGCCGTCGAGAGATATACAAGAGGCTCGAGTCGGCCGGTGTGCCAAGCAACGCGTCGAGCCCACGCTGAAAGGCGGACGATCGCGGCCCCGTCTCGGCCGCGTGCCGCTGCGGCGTGTGGATCCGAGTCCCGCTCGGCGGGGCTGCAGCAGCGGCATGGCCGAAGACTTCAAGTTCCCTAGCGCCATCGGCTCGTATAAAGCGACACGGATCCCGCGAGTTCGTGCGCGTGTCTGAAATCGCGATCGAGGCGCGGCGGAGACGACACCACGAAGGCGAAGGACTCCCCTCGCCTTTGCAGGCGGCGCGCTCTTGGTTTTTACCATAGAGCCCGGCTCCATCTATGCGTGGGAACGACCGCGGCCGCCGATCCAAATATCAAGGGTATCATCTCGGCGAATCGATGCGGACCAACTCTTCGCCGTGAAGCAAGGACCCTGAGAGGCGGCAGGGACTACTTCAGCGCCGCCAAAATTGAAGCGGTACATGATGTTAATGAAATCACCGTCGTTAAGGCAGCCATACGGGGCCTTCGCGGGCGGATGGCCGAATACAGCGGAGGCCAATTACGGCGATGGCCAAGCTCTTCGACAAAATGGGCGAGTACGCTGCGGGTGAGGATGCGCGAGACGCAGCATCATCGTCCTCGGCCTCGCCGCGAGGAGCGCCCCCGCGAGGTCGGGCGGGTGGCCTCTCCTCGGCCGAGCCGTGGCCGAGCCCCGAGGCAGCCGCCCGAGGCGGTGAGGCGGTGCGAGGAAGGATCGACGCGATGTGGGCCCAAACCTCGGCGCCGCCAGCGCCGGTCGCCGACGGCCCATCACGTCCTCGCCACCGAGAGCACCCGCCAAGGACCCGACCCCGCCTCGCGAAGGGGAGCCCGAGGGTCGGAGGGTGGAGTTGACTACCCCAGCCAACCCCGCGCAGAGCAGGAGCTCCTGCGCTATGGTAAGTGGTGCGAGGTACACGGCTACGGCGATCATTACACAAGGGCATGCATCGCGGTGATGGAGCTGCGGAGGGTGACGGCGGGTCTCGGTCTCGCCTTCTCGGCCCCGCCGGCCCATGCGGGCACCCAAAGGATGGCCCCACGGGCCACCGCGCGGAGGGCGCGCAAACATCGCACCGTCAACGTCATCACCGGAGGCTCTTCCTCAAAAACCCACGGGAGCAGCCGCAGATGTGGATGCCGCCCGCAAGCATCACCTTCGACTTGAACGGCGCTAGGGCGTGGGTACCCCACCAAGACCCTCTAGTCATCCAGCCCACATAGCATGCTGCGAAGTCAAGCGCGTCCTTGTCGGCGGGGAAGCTCTGCGAACATCTTATTCGCAGATGCCCTCGACCGCATGGCAATCCCCGGCCGGTGGAGCGGCCGGAGCTCCACTTCAAGGCTTCGGGTCAACCGCTTGCCCCGGGGCACGCTTCCCTTCTGTCACCTTCCGTCGGGAGGGCAACAAAGGTAACATCCGGACCGAGCATGTCACCTTTGGCGTCGTAGATATCCAGCACCCTACAACGCCATCTGGGCGACCGCCATCAACTCTTTCGAGGCAATCCGCACCACGCCTTCTTGTGTGTAAAGCTCCGGCCCGGAGGGTGTCATCACCATCTTCGCGATCGGGACACGGCAAGGCGTGCCGGCGGCAGCCGCGTCTCGCATCGCCAGTGCATGCCCTCTCCGTGCGCGCCAGTGCTGGGCCCTCCGCCCGGTGGGCGCCCAAGCCTCGCCGGCGGCGTCAGAAGGTGCCGCTCGAGCGGAGGGATTTGTCTCCATTGGCGAGGGCTCCACCGAAGTCGAGCGGGAGCTACTCCGGTGCTTGAACAACGTGGATGTCTTCGCATGGTCCCGGAGGACATCAAGGGCGTGGATCGCGCGGTAATCCAGCATCGTTTGGCGGTTCGCCCGATGCCAAGCCGGTCAAGCAGAGGCTCGGCGTATGTCGATGGATCGGCAGCAGCGCCAAAGCGAGGTGGCAAAGCTTCTTCGCGGGGTCATCGCGAGTCCACCATCCGAATGGCTCGCTAACCGGTGCTAGTCAAAAGGCTAGCGGGGCTCGGCGCATGTGCATCGACTTCACGGCACTCAACAAGGCGTGCGAAGGACAACTATCCCTTGCCCGCATCGATCGGTGGTTGGCGCCCGCTGCTGAGTGCGAACTCATGAGTTTCTGGGCGCCTATTCGCTACCACGGTATACATGGCGAAGGCGGCGAGGAGAAGACCGGTTTCATCACACCACTTGGGACGTTACGCTTGTCGAATGCCCTTTGGCTTGAAGAACGCGGCGCTACCTTCACCCGCCTCGTCACCATTGCCCCGCCGCCCACTCGGGAGGAGCGTCGAAGCATACGTCGATGGCGTGGTGGTCAAAACTTCGGCAACTTGCTCTACACGGTCGGGACCTCCGGGAGACCTTCGACAACCTCGGAAGGCGGGCATCAAGCTCAACCTCGACAAATGTGTCTTGAGTGCAGGCGGGCAAACTCCTCGGTTTCCTTGTGTCGGACGGGCATCGGCGAACCCGACAAAGTGGGCGCTATTCAGGTATGGAGCCGCCCAAGACACCGAGGAGGTCCAGAGGTGGCGGGCGCATGGCGGCATTAAGCGCTTCTGTCGAGGCGGCGGAGCGGGCTGCCATTTTCAAGACACTCGCGGTGCGAGGGTTTCGTTGAGGCGGGGCTGCGCAAAGGCCTTCAACGAGCTCAAGCGGCACGGCAAGCCTCCCCTCTGGTCGCCCGGCACGGAGGCTCCCCTCTGCTCTACTCGGCTGCGTCGGCGCGCGGTCGATGCCGTCCTCGTCTTAGAGGAAGGCGCCATGCGGCGCCCGTCTACTTTGTCTCGAAGCCCTTCAAGGCGCCAAGACAAGATACACGAGCTGAGAAGCTCGCCTCTGTGCTGGTCATGGCCTCCGGAAGCTTCGCATTATTTTACGCTCACCCGATCACCGTGCCTTCCTCATTCCCCGCCGAGATGCTACACAACAAGGAGTCCACGGGCGTATCGGTAAATGGGCCGCCAAGCTCGCTCCCTTCTCCTTGACATATGCTTCGCGACGGCAATTAAATCCCAAGTCTGGCGGATTTCTCGCGAATGGACCCCACCGCCCAACCCGCCAGCGCACGATGACCCGTGCGGGCGCTTACAATCGGCGGAGCTTACGGCGTCGCCGGTGCGGGCGTGGGGCGGTGATTGTCACGCTGAGGGCGGCGTTTCTTGTACTCGCGCGCCTTGCCTTCCCGCCACCAACAACACGGCGAATACGAGGCGCCGCTCTTTGGCTGGCGAAGCTCAAGGCGGCGGCGCGAGGCGGGTGTTGGTCCTCACCGACTCGCGCTTGGTGGCCGGCCATGTGGATAAGTCATATCAAGCCAAGGACCCTGAGTTGGCCAAGTACCTCGTGGCGGTACGGGCGAGGGAAAGGCACTTTTTGGGTGTCACCGTCAAGGCCATCCCTCGAGCGGAGAATGAGCAGGCGGATGCCCTCGCCAAGGCCGACCAACAAGCGCCCGAGGGGGCATTCTCTGAGTGTTAGCAAAGGCGGCCATCGTGCAGGACAACCGGGACGCGGCGCTTGTCCACCGCATTGATCGGCCAGGAGATTGGCGGGAGCCCATTTTCAAATTTTTACAAGGCCTCGCCGAGCCGGAGGACCCTGCCGAGCTGCGACGATTGCAGCACCGCGCACGGTCCTTCCAGGTGCTTGAAGGGATGCTTTACAAGAAGGGCGTTTGCGCGCCGCTCCTGCGCTGCCTCTCGATGGAGGAAGGAAAGGAACTCCTAACGGAAATCCACGCGGGCGTATGCGGATCCCACCTGGCGCCGAGGTCATTAGTCGGCAAGGCGTTCAGATAGGGCTTCTACTGGCCGACTGCCATCACCGACGCCCAGGACCTCGTCCGCCGGTGCCAAGGGTGCCAATGGATGGCGCGCATCATCCGCGAGCCCCGACAAGCCTCAACCCAATCCCCGATGCGGCCTTTGGCGTGGCGGGGTCTCGACATAGTAGGACCACTTGCCCGAGCTCCAGGGGACCTCCGGTTCGTGGTGGTCGCGCTGGAGTATTTCTCCAGGTGGCCGGAGGCGATCGCTCTGGCCAAAGTAACTTCTGCGGCCATACAGCGCTTCCTATGGCAAAACATCATATGTCGCTTCGGGGTACCTCGGGAGCTCACGGTCGACAATGGCCTGCAGTTCGACGCCGCCCTCTTCAAGGATTACTGTGACAGTATGGGCATCACCCTCCGATTCGCCTTGGTAGGGCATCCCCAGTCCAACGGGGCGGTCGAACGGGCGAATGGCGCCATCTCTGCCGCCATCAAAAAGCGCCTGGTGGGATTGCCGAAGGGCAAGTGGCCAGACGACCTTCACAGCGTTTTGTGGTCGCTTCGCACAACGGTAACGCGCCCAACGGATTTACGCCGTTCAAGCTCCTCTTGGCGACGGCAATGACGCCGAGAAATTAAGGCCGGCTCGCGAAGGGTTCTCGCCCAAGCACCGAAGAGGAGCGCCGTGTGTCCTGGACCTCCTCGGCGGGATACGGCGACGCAGCCCACCACGTCGAGAAATGCGCGCGGCGCACAATGCGTACTCGGGACCGCTCTATATGCCGCGGGGTTCAAGCACCGGGACCTCGTCCTCGAGTAGCGCAGCGTAAACCGTCGGTAGCTGGAATCAAGTGGGAGGGCCCGTACATCGTGCGGAGGCATTGCCAAAGGGGCGTGCCGCCGCCACGCTTGAAGGACAAGCCTTAGGCACACATGGAACGCGGACAAAGTTGCGGCGATACTATGCCTAGAAGCAAAGACGATGGCGAGGCCACCGCCTATTGATTAGGCGATGCTCGCCCGCGCAAACGGGAGTTCAATAAAGGTTGCTGTTCCAAGAGCATCCCCTGTCCGCGCTAAGCCGCACGCAATAGTCCACGGACTCTAAATAAGATGTAGCGTCGAGCCTAGCTCCGCACGCGCGAGTCTCCGAACTATAAAGAAGACGTAGCGTCGAGCCTAGCTCCGCACGCAATAGTCCACGGACTCTAAATAAGACATAGCGTCGAGCCTAGATCCGCACGCGCGAGTCTCCGGACTATAAAGAAGACGTAGCGTCGAGCCTAGCTCCGCACGCAATAGTCCACGGACTCTAAATAAGGCGTGGCGTCGAGCCTAGCTCGCACGCGCGAGTCTCGGACTATAAAGAAGGCGTGGCGTCGAGTCTAGCTCCGCACGCAATAGTCCACGGACTCTAAATAAGACGTAGCGTCGAGCCTAGCTCCGCACGCACTCTCACGGAGTATAAATAAGACGCAGCGGGGGCGCCGCGCGCACTCTCTGAGTATAAAGAAGGCGTGGCGTTGAGCCTAGCTCCGCACGCAATAGTCCACGGACTCTAAATAAGGCGTGGCGTCGAGCCTAGCTCGCGCGCGCGAGTCTCGGACTATAAAGAAGGCGTGGCGTCGAGCCTAGCTCGCATGCAATAGTCCACGGACTCTAAATAAGGCGTGGCGTCGAGCCCAGCTCGCACGCGCGAGTCTCGGACTATAAAGAAGATGTAGCGTTGAGCCTGGCTCGCACGCAACAGTCCACGGACTCTAAATAAGGCGTGGCGTCGAGCCCAGCTCCGCACGCGCGAGTCTCCGGACTATAAAGAAGGCGTGGCGTCGAGCCTAGCTCGCACGCAATAGTCCACGGACTCTAAATAAGGCGTGGCGTCGAGCCCAGCTCGCGCGCGAGTCTCGGACTATAAAGAAGGCGTGGCGTCGAGCCCAGCTCCGCACGCACAGTCCACGGACTCTAAATAAGGCGTGGCGTCGAGCCCAGCTCGCACGCCGCGAGTCTCGGACTATAAAGAAGGCGTGGCGTCGAGCCTAGCTCGCGCGCATAGTCCACGGACTCTAAATAAGGCGTGGCGTCGAGCCCAGCTCCGCACGCGCGAGTCTCGGACTATAAAGAAGGCGTGGCGTCGAGCCTAACTCGCGCGCAATAGTCCACGGACTCTAAATAAGGCGTGGCGTCGAGCCCAGCTCCGCACGCGCGAGTCTCGGACTATAAAGAAGTCGTGGCGTCAAGCCTAGCTCGCACGCAATAGTCCACGGACTCTAAATAAGGCGTGGCGTCGAGCCCGGCTCCGCACGCGCGAGTCTCGGACTATAAAGAAGTCGTAGCGTCAAGCCTAGCTCGCACGCAATAGTCCACGGACTCTAAATAAGGCGTGGCGTCGAGCCTAGCTCGCACGCGCGAGTCTCCAGACTATAAGGGCGCGATAGCGTCGAGATTGGCATCCACACGCGCGCTCCACGAGCACAAGCGAGATGCATACACCGTCCTTCACGCCCGGCGACGTGTAACACCAAGTATAAAGTACTACTTGGTTCCATTGCAAAGCGAGAGGGTTACATGGTCACATGCGTAAGAACCAGTACATCACCCCCCGGCACCACCCGACCAACCGCTCAGCCTTGGCGCGGTGCGGACGAGCCCGCGCCGTCATCGCCACGGCGCTCAAGGACCCCTTCAAGCCATCGGAGGAGGTCCCCCTCCCCATGCAACGTCTGCTGCACGGCGACTCTCGCTGCACCTTCCCCGAAGCGGCCCCAGATCCGTTGGTGGAAGTTCTGCAGGCCAGCCCCGACGGAGCGGATGGCGTCCGACATAACCTCCGGTCGGTCGGGAAGATCCAGTTGAGGATTCGTTAGCTCATGGGTATGCCTACACCCACGAGTATGAAGAGGCGGCGGCGGCACGCACCAACATAGCTGCGATGCTCGCCAAAGGTCTGGCGCCACGAAGAGCAACGCCGCCCCTCCTCGATCAGCCCGGCGTCTCGGCAAGGCCTCCGGCGGTGCGTAGTATCCGCACTCGGACGCTGCATCCCGGCGGGCTGGTTGAGACTCCATGGCCCGCCACGCCAACGCAGACGCATTTCCCAAGGCAAGCGGTTCTCAACAGCAGCCTCCGCCACCGGCGTTCTCCCCTTCTAGGGCGGAGATCTCGCTGCACGGCGGCGCGTTCCCAGTGCGGCGCCCCACGCCCGTGGTCGCAACTGCGTGCGCCACCGGGGCAGCCTCGGCCGCGCGGTTCGTCATCCTTCGCGGCGATAGCAGTGTTCGCTTCGCGGAGGTGGGCCTCCAGAGCCCTTTGCTCCCGAACGCGGGCCTCGTCAAAGGACCGGCTAAGGGCAAGTGTCTGACAGGAACAACGAATCAGCAGGCGGCTAACCATACCGTACAAGCTGAAGTGCACATACTTACCCTCATCTCGGAGGCCTGCAACGCGAGCGCCAGGAGGTCCCCAGTGCATGACGACAGCACCTCTCGGTTGAGGCCGTTGTCGGCACGCTCGGCGGCGGCGGTGAGGTCGCAAAATATCTCCGGGCGAGGGAGCAAGTCCGAGCGAGCGAGCCCCGGCCCCAGCACGCCAGGATTTACCGCGGCCACGGCCACGTCAGCAGCAAGGGGCACCGGCGGGGCATCCTGCACACGGCTCCCGACTTCGCGCACACCTCCGCTGCTCGATCCTTCGCCGCGCACGGGAGACGTCGTCTCGCCTGATGTCGGCAGAATGAGCGAGCAGATCGGAGAAAGCCTCGCGAAGTCAAGGGAGGAAAGGGACTCACACCTACCTCCTGCGCCCCTCGCCACGGCAGGAAGCGGCACCGGGTCGACCACCCAGGGGGACACGGGGGCCTCAACGGTTGGGGAGAAGGTCTTCGCGGCCGCGCCAGCCGCCGTAATCCCGCGGCAAGGCCCGCAGCGATGAACCGACCCTGCGTTGGCGGGGACTGCGTCGGCGTTTACGCTGCGGTGGCGCAGGCGATTCTTCCACGGCAGAACCACCTCCAGTCATTGTCGCCCCCGCGGCTTCCTCCGCAGGGGGCACGCCCTCGTCGGCCGCTACGGTTGATGGCGCACCACCCCCCGTGGTTTGTTCGCGGGGCGGCGCTACCCGGTCGACGGGTCCAATTCAGCGGTGGCGCAAGCCCGAGCACGGGCTCGTGGGCAGCGGCGAGCGCGGGGATCCGCAGCGGTGCGCCCCCGGCGGTGTGGCAGGCCCACCGCCGGCCGCACGCTCCGCCTCGGCCGAGCTACCGCCGGGGCTGCGGGTTGCATACGACGGCCGGGAGCGGGCCCGGCGTCGTGAAGACGACCTGCGGGCTATCACCTTCACGGCACCGGAGTCCCGCGGGAGCTCTTCGGCATCATGCGCTCGGGCGCGGCAATGCCTATAGCCTCGCGGTGCGGTTTATCCGCCCTGTTTAGCCGCTGGACGCGGCCTCGCGAACCGGTGCTCTTTAAGTGTGTACGGGCGAGAAGCGCGCACCGCGCGCCCGCATCTTCTAGCCGAGCCGCTGCGCAGAAATCACGTCGTAGGCGGAACCCAGCGAGGCAGGCGTCTTGGGAGACTTACAAGGTGCGGGGCGGAAGCGCCGAGACACGAGCGGATCGAACCCGTCCCGCGGGGCCATTCTGCGCAACATACTTCCCGGGAGGACGGTGGCGCCGCTCCATGCATCGTGAACTCCTCGACAGGTCGCGCGCGCTCATGCGACGAGCCACACCAACGAGGCTCAGTAGCTTTCGGCGTGTCGTCAATCTCCGCCGGACTTGGCGTCTTTGTTGAGCGAGATTGGCCCACCTCGCATCGCAGCCCGCTCTTGTCGGTCACGGTGTAGTAGAACCACCACCGCCCGGCCGACGCCACGCGCCGCCGAGGCTAGCACGAGGAACAACGTCACGCGGGGCCCGAGCACGAAGTCCACACCACGAAGTTGGACACGCGTCGCCAACCTTCTGGGCGGCGGTGTGCATCGTGCGGGGTGGCAAATAGGCTCGCACTAGGCGCCGCCCCTCGGTCCGCATCGCCCACGTGAAGACGGCTAGGCGGAGTATCGCGTGGGGCGTCGGTGGGCTAGCTCCAACCGGTAGGCCCGCAGACTTCACCCACAAACAACGTCTGAGGCATCCGAAGGCGGCATCAAAGCGACAAAACAATTGCCTCTAAGGGCGGGCCGGCTCGTCTCGCCCCGCGAGGCAAGCGAGCCCCGTCGCGATGCACGATCTTCCTCATCCACGAGCCGTTGCGGCGTCCCCTCCGTCATGCGGCTTTTCCCAAGACCGGGAGGCGAGGAGCCTCCCGGATGCTCCACCGCGTTCCACAATTTGTTGGCACGCGAGCTCCCTCGCGGCACCGGCTTGTACCACGAGGAAGGATGGGTCCCCGCCTTGGGTGGGCAAGGAACATTGCGGGGTGGTAGGCGGCATCGTCGTGGCTAGCCATTTGCTCTTCACGATAGGGAAGGAGAAGAAGAAGGCAAAGGAGCAATGGGCCTAACAATTAGCGCGGCGCAAGCGAGCGGCGGATGATGAAAAGCAAAGCGAGGAAGGGTGCCTCCCCAATGCGGCGCCTTATAAAACCGCCGCGCTGCTGGGGCTCAGCGCCTGAGACGGATCAAATTCCGGCGATTCGCCGCCCAGATTTGGAAAGAAGAACGCCCGAACCTACAAGGCGCGCTGGTAGGTGGCGAGCAGCGACAACGCCCTACCTCTTCAACACGCGTCCAATTTCTGGGAGCGAGGCAAGCGGCGCGGTCACGCAACCGCTCACATCCCACGACGCACGATCGCGAGTCGCCACGTGCCCACCCGCGGCATGGCGCATCGCGACGACGCGACGACCGACTGCCGGGCCAGCGTCGGCGCAATTCCAGCCGCCATTAAAAGCGCACTACAAGGCTACGAGGTCACAAAGCCCCGGAGTGCGCGCCTCTGCTTCGAAGTGGGCGCCGGCTTCGCGGCCACCCGTTCGAAGGGTAGGGACGGAGCGCGCGCGTCTACTTCGACTAGGCGCCGGCTTCGCGGCCACCCGTTCGAAGGGTAGGGGACGGAGCGCGCGCGTCTGCTTCGGCTAGGCGCCGGCTTCGCGGCCACCCGTTCGAAGGGTAGGGGACGGAGCGCGCGCGTCTACTTCGACTAGGCGCCGGCCTCGCCGCCACCCGTTCGAAGGGTAGGGGACGGAGCGCGTGTCTGCCGTGGCGCAAGCTTCGGGTTCCTCAACCACAAGCTTGGAGTAATTCACGGGCGCGAGGGACGGAGGGCCAAAGGACTCGGCGACATGGCCGGCCCTGTGAAGCCCTTCACCATGAGAGGCTCCTGTCGTAGGGGTGGCCCCCACCTAAACCCAGCAGGCCCGGTAGAAGACTATAAGGCCCAGAATAGGCCTTGTGTAATGACATAACTGCCCCTAGAGGGGATGACCGGATGTAAGGGTATAACTGTAAAAGCACTCCCCATGAGTATATATATATGCGAGTAAGCCATGGGGAGAGGCCAAGGCCATTACACTTATCTTCATCACTCTCCACTACCACTTCTCTCTCTGTTTGGTCTGTAGCCACAACACATATGATTTCATTAATTACCAAAATCATTTTTAGGGGCCTAGATGCTTTCACATGCCAACTCTAGCGAGCTTGTCGGTGGCGAGAGAGGTGATGACGTGGTTTGGGGACAGGCAAAATGGAATGGGGAGGTCCAGGTGGAGATATGAGAGGTGGACGTAGCTAGAGGAGCTTTGGTGTGGCGACACGACGATGAAGAGCGGTGGTGGCGTTCGGACTTGTGACGGAGTTGCAGAGGGAGGCTCGCTCTTGTGCTAAAACTAGTTGTTCTGGTCTCAGGGTGCTATCACAAGGCTACATAGGCTAGTGCAAGGACCAATGGTCACCAGAGGTGGTGGTGGCAATGTTTCCCATGGCAGCGCCATGGTCAACCATAGAAATGTCCTAGAAAACTATGACCATTGGCCAAATCGACCAGTGCATGAGCACCAGTGGGTCTCTAGGATGCTCACCAAGGGTTTGGTTAGGGCGGAGGTGGTTAGAGATGGCTCATTAGTGGCGAGCAATGTTAGCAGAGAGGAGGTCCACGATGCTGGTAGGTTCTGCTGATGGTGATGCTGGAAGAAGGTGTGCGTGAGCTTGCTTGCAAGCACACAGTGGTGGAAACAGGAGAAATCAAGCTAAGGCTCACCAAGAAAGTGAACACTGGGAGCACTAAAATTAACGGTGCATATTTCTTCAGATATTCACAACAAAATAGTCATTATACCTATATGTGTGCATACAGGTACACACGTACACGCATACATATGTATACTCAGATACTACAACTAACAGCGCACACTTCTACAATCCTGGCATCATTTTCTATAATTTTTGTAATCGCACAAGAGCAATAAATATATACGTGCAGACTTACATATATATTTCCTAAATTACGAATGCACTGCGAACACTACAAATAACATCACATATTTTTCAGCTATTTACAAAAAAAATAATCATGCTCACCACTAATATGTCCTAAACATGGCTAATTACAAAAATACATTAAACATAGTTACAAACACATTCCACAGTGTTAAACTACCATTTCGCTAATGAAATGCTAACAACATATTATGCGCATTGCTCGTATGCAAATGAAGCATAACTTTTCTTAAAGGTCTTCACCCACTATACAATCCTTTCAACTGCGAAAGCTCCTAAATCACAGCTAAACCATCTCAAAAAACTATTACAAACTCACCCTTTAATCTCTCTTTCTTTCTTTTCCATCGCTGCTCTCTCGCTCGATAGGAAAGAAATCGATTTGCGTGGCTTCGAATGAGACGATAGATCATAAGGCCTCCGATTTTATGCACGCGGAAGGCGTTCATGACTGACATTCCCACGCGGGTGCATGCGGGCGCGGAGGGCCGTGGAATCCCTAGGCAAATAAAACAGGAATCATGTGTTGCGTCATCACAGTTGTCCACACAAGATTCTTCCTCTCCCGTGCCAGACAGCCCAACTGAGCCCCCCTCGCACGCCACGCCACCTGCCAAGCACGACAGCTCACAGGCTGTGGGCCCCGACAACTCCTGTGCGCACCCTTGCCTGCCACTGTCGCCTGCCCTACTGTGCGCCGAATGCCTTGCGAGCTCTGGTTGCGCGGCATGTGATAGATGTCGTCTGCCAAGCTCAAGGTTGGGGCTATTTTTACAAAAACAGACATTCAGTCAAATTTGAAAAAAGGTAGGTATAGTGCCAATTTTTTGATCAACTCTGAAAGAATGCATATTACTACGACTCCCCAAAACAAATACATTACAAAGGGCACCAAACACAGACAAAACAAAATGCCTTTCAAATATATAATACTACATAACCACTCTACAATTTACTCCATTTACAGTGTTGTGATCAGCCATCAGATTGCAGATGAGATGAGATGACAAAGCGAAAGCTAGCTACCCAATTACACTTGTCAGGCAAACGAATCTAAGCTGGTACTACTAGTAGCTGTCAGTTCTAGGTCTTTAGGGATCTCTAGGGTAGATCTAGTGGGGTGCTTCTTTTCTCTAGGGTTCTTGATGTTCTACTGAGAGGGAGAGAGGGGTACCGACCTTCGGATGTAGAGGAAGCAGAAGCGGCCATCACGGGTACGCTCGGTGACGTCTGCGCACGGGCAGCGACGGTCGGGGAAGAGGTGCGGGGCTCCTCGGCGGCGTGTTCCGGGCGGCGGCGTCTCCCTGGCGGCGGTGAACGGCGGTGGAGCTTCCGTCGCTCTGCGCTCCTCTAGATCGGTTAGGGTTTTCGGTGGAGTGCGCGCGCACGGTCAACCTCGTGATTTGTGCCGCCCGCCCCACCTCTTTATATAGCGCGGCGACAGGGCCCACCACCATTATAGGCCGGGCGCCCGATCGTATGCTGAGCAGGGGATTTGGCGTTGGGCCAAATCTCGAGATCATTCTAACATTCTCCCCTTGATCTCAATCTATACTTTATCTTTAATTACTTTTGACTTTACACATTCCATCACAGATTAGTGCATAGAACATGTCTCATCGTCACGGTCAATCGCCGATAGATTCAATGACTACAATACACCTGCGTTCGAAATAGTTACTTTAATCTTTTGGGCCATCTTTTAGTCCAGAATCATAGGCTTTCCTTAAACCCATGCCGCTACATGTTCTCTGAACACGTTGGGTGGTAAGCCTTTAGTAAGCGGATCCGCTAACATGTTTATGTACTTATATGCTCTAGACTTATAATTTGATCTGAACTTTATCTTTCACAACATAGTACTTTATGTCAATGTGTTTGGCAGCACCACTTGACTTATTGTTGTGGGCATACGTTATGCGGGTTCATTATCGCAGATACAACTTAAGTGGTCTATTGATGTCGTCAACCACTTTTAAACGGGTATGAACTTCTTTAGCCGATTCACCGCCCGTGGCCTCATAACATGCTACAAACTCGGCATACATTGTGGACGATGTAGTGACGGTTTGCTTTGAGCTTTTCCACGAAATAGCTCCTCTGCGAGTGAATACATATCCGGATGTAGACTTGCTATCATCTCCCGCAAAATCGAATCAGTATACCCCACTATATGGAGTAAATCTGATTTTACGTATGTCATCATGAGGCCTTTTGTTCCTTGCAAATAACGCAAGACTTTCTTTATCAATTTCAATGTTCTATTCGTGATTGCTCTGGAATCGCCTAAGTAACCCAGTAACAAATGCTAAGTCGGGCGTGTGCACACTTGAGCATACCGTAAGCTTCCGACAGTGAAGCATATGGAACCGCTTTCATTTGATCGATCTCATCTTGGTTCTGGGACATTGAAAATCCCCATATCTGCCGCCCTTGACTATAGGTGCAGGTGAAGGACTACATTTATGCATACCAAATTTCTTTAAGACTTTCTCTATGTATGCCTTTGTGTGATCCCAATATCCCCTTGTTTCTATCTCGGTGAATTTCGATCCTAGAACGAATGAAGCTTCACCAAGATCTTTCATATCGAAGTTTGAGAACAAAACTTCTTTGTCTCGATAGTAGACTAACATCACTACTAGCTAGTAGGATATCATCCACATACAGGATTAGGAAGATAAACTTCCCATCTTTAAACTTTGCATAAACACAGTTGTCCTCTACATTCTCTTTAAACCCAAATTTTCTTATTGTACTGTCATACTTCAAGTACCACTGTCTTGAAGCTTGCTTTAACCCATAAATTGATTTCTTTAGGCGGCATCCCATTCTTTCATTTCCTTCCACGACAAAACCTTTCGGTTGTGCCATGTAAACATTTTCCTCCAAATCCCCATTAAGAAATGCCGTCTTTACATCCATCTGATGTAACTCTAAATCATAATATGCTACTAATGTCATTATGATTCTGAAGGAATCTTTACATGAGACTGGAGAAAAGGTCTCATTATAGTCAATCCCTTCTCTTTGCGTAAAGCCTTTTGCCACAAGTCGCGCTTTGTATCTTTCTACATTCCCTTGAGAGTCATGCTTTGTCTTGTAGACCCATTTACAGCCTACTGTTTTGGCTCCTTTAGGAATAATTTCAAGTCCTGCACTTTATTAGTCTTCATGGACCTCATTTCCTCTTCCATGGCCTCAAGCCATTTTGAGGAATTTTCGCTTCTCATGGCTTCTTCAAATGAGGTGGGATCATCCTCCATTTGAAATTCCTCTATATTATAAATCTGATAATCATCAGAAATAGCTGATCTTCTTACTCTTTGAGACCTTCTCGGGGCCTCCTCATTTGATACATTTTCTGTTTGAGGCTGCTGTTGCTCCCCCTCATCTGTGGCAATAGGTTCTATAGGATCCTGAAGAACAGGTTCTTCATTCTCATTCATTGTTGCCACGGGAGGAACAATAACAGGTGCTAGCACCACAGTGTCTTGCACCGTCGGTGCAGCGACAGCAGGTAGTGTGAAGAATGGCTCTTGAATCATCGGAGTGGGCGCATACACCCGCTTCTCTTCAAGGTCAATCTCTCGAGCTACCATGCCCCCCTTCATCATTTCATCCTCTAAGAAGACAGCGTGTCTCGTTTCTACAAACTTTGTATATCTGTCTGGACAGTAGAAACGATAACCTTTTGACTTTTCAGGGTAGCCAATGAAATGACAACTTATCGCTTTGGGATCAAGTTTCCCAAGGTTTGGGTTAAATACTTTAGCCTCGTGCAGACTCCCCACACACGTAAGTGGTTTAGTGAGGGAACTCTTCCTGTCCACAACAAATGCGGTGTTTTGGGCACCGACTTACTAGGCACTTTGTTGAGAATATGAATTGCGGTTTTCAACGCCTCCATCCATAAACTCAATGGGAGTGTGGAGTAGCTCATCATACTGCACCATATCCATCGAGAGTGCGGTTGCGTCTTTCACCTACTCCATTTTCTTTGAGGTTCGCCCGGCATAGAATCTCGGGCCACTATTCCGTTTTCTGTAAAAACCTTGCAAAAGGTCCAGAACTTGTCCATATGGGGTATGTCGATCGTAGTACTCCCCACGATCGATCGGACTATCTTAATCTTTAAATCGTGTTGGTTTTCAATTTCAGCCTTAAATATCTTGAATTTATCCAAGGCTTCATTTCTTTCTTTGATTGGATAAATATATCCATAACGGAGTAATCATCCGTGAATGTTATGAACGAGTCATATCCATCCACACTTTTCACAGGAAAAGGACCACAAATATCTGTGTGAATAATTTGTAGAACTCATGTGCTTCTTTGAGCGTCCTTTTTAATTTTCTTTACATATTTTCCTTTAATGCATTCTCTGCATTGTTCTAAGTCTGAGAACTCTAATGGAGGAAGAATATCATTCTTTACTAGTCTTTCTATTCTCCCCCTCGAAATATGGCCTAAACGACAGTGCCATAATTTCGACGACTCATCTAGAATTCTCTTTCGTTTTCTGTTTACATTCGTAGACGAGATTCAATCACTTTCTCGCACGCAACGTTCTCATTATCGCATACGACATTCACATCATCACACAATGATAACAAATAAAGCTCATTTCGTAATATGGCAAGACCAACACATTCTTTATTAAACATTATTTCGCACTTGCCATTTCCAAAATTGCAATCATAACCATCTTTGTCCAAATTTGACACACTAATCAAATTCCTCTGTAAAGAGGGTACAAAAGGACATCTCTAAGTAAAAGAGTGGAGCCATTAGCTAATTCTAATGAAAGATCGCCAACGGCTTCAACTTCACTTCGACTCCATTTGCAACTTTAATGCATCTTTCTTTTCTTTGCGTAGTCCTCGTCGAACGGAATCCTGTAATGAATTAGCAACATGAGCAGTTGCTCTGAGTCAATCCACCAAGTGGATTTGAATATTTCACATACAGCATTCATTAATAAAGGTAATAATGTTCTCACCTTTCTTTGCCATTATCATCTTTAAATAATCGTGACAGTTCTTCTTGTAGTGTCCTGTCTTCTTCTTGATGAAGACACCGGTCTTTGTCTACAACAAATTTATTCTGTTGAGGCTGATGTCAGAGGCTTTGCCCTTGTTCTTTGAGAAGAGGTTCTTGTTGTAATTCTTTTCTTGTTATCCTTCACATAGTTGATAGAACCACCATGTGAGGATTTGATTCTTTCCTCCTCTTGCACGCACATAGCTATGCACTTTTCCATGTCCCATTTCTCGGGCTGCATATTATAGTTGACAACAAAAGTGTCAAACTCTTTTGGTAAAGAAGCAAAAACCAAATGAATAAGGAACTCATCCTTGAGAGCCAAATCCATCGGTTTAAGTTTAGATGCCAAGTTGCTCATTCTAAGAATGTGCTCTCTTATGCCATTGCCACGCTGAGAATACCTTTACATTGCAGTGCTTAATCAGTGTGTAGCATAAGTCTTTGAAGAGCCATGAACCGACTCTTTATTTTATCAAGGTATTCGATGGTGATGTCACACTCTGCAATTGAGCCCGAATCGCAGCTCAATTGTGTTCTTTATCACGACCATACATTTCTTGTTGGTGTGGTCCATTTCTTATGATCAAGGTCATAAGACATCCGTAAGGAGCATGATCCTCTGTCTTTTCTCGCCATGCGGTGTCATCCTCATTCTGTTTCCTCACCGCGCCAAAGGCTCGGTGGGACGTCTTGTAGTGAGGACTCGGTCCACCTCACCAAGATAAGCGCTAAGTCTATCTTTTCTTCCACTCTCCATAATTATCACCTTTGAGAGTAGGAATTTCTCTAATACAACTCATCAAGTTGTATCCTCCGAAAAATATTTCAAATACGGTGAGAACATAACAGAAAATTATATGCCTTATTTCCAACGTTGGTCAAAAATACGACATACAATTAAAAACAATTATATCTATACATTAAATCTACATCACCGTAAGCGTAAATAGAAATAATGCATAAAATCATCAATTAAAAATTATAATATTGTTATTATCAACGTTGGTCAGAAAATAACAATATCATAATCATCTGGGATTTATCTCTATTTTTCCAAAATTAAATTCTCCCGTTGGTTCGAATTTAATAATGAAAATCAATTAACATTAACTTTTGCAGCGGAAACTGTAATTATTCTAAAAAATAATTCAATATTCAGAAGCATTATACTGTACTCATCAATCTCTGGAAATAATTAACACGTTGGTGCAAAATTTTCCAGAAATTTTGGTTCAATTTTCATTTAAATTCACTCATAAATGCTTCTAAAAACAATAAAAAAAACATTTGGAATCACTGTTTAAAAACGGCCATTTAGGCCCATTCTTTCGCCGCGCCCCGGTAGCCCGCTCCTCGCGCCACGCGCGCACGCGCGCCCACGCAGCCAGCGGCGCCGGCCTTCTCTAGCGTGGCCCATGGCCGCCTCTTTCTCACCGCGCGGCCCAAAAACCCCGCAAGCCTCCGGCCCAATTGGCCCCGAGCATTCTCGGCCGTCCATCAGGATCGGACGGCCCGGAGTGAGCTTCGCCCGAACAAAAACGGGCAACCCTAACCCTAAAACCATTCGGCTCGATTCCTCCCGAAAACGGATCTCGCGGCGGCGCGCACGCGCACCCGGCAGCGGCGGCTCGCAGCGCGAGGCGTGGCGCGAGCGGCGGCGGCGACGGCGCGGCGCCGGACATGGCGAGGCGGCGGCGCCACTGGCGGCCGCGGCGGCGCTCCATCGGGACGAGCCGACATGGCGGCCCCGACGCGAGCACGATCGCCCATGGGAGGCGGGCGCACGAAGGGCAACCCGAGCCGAGCGGCGGCGCGGCTACCCGGCGACGCGACGGCGGCTCGAGGCGCCGGCCGGCGGCGGCCGACGCAGCAAGACGCGGCGACCTCACCCGTGAGTCCCAATCCCTCCCCTTTCCCGTTTCTTTCTTTTCTTTTGCCGATCCGGTGGGCTAGGGTTCGAGATTCTTTTCTTTTCTTTTTCCCCATCTAGATCTAAGCCTAGTTGCTCTGATACCATTGTCAGTTCTAGGTCTTTAGGGATCTCTAGGGTAGATCTAGTGGGGTGCTTCTTTTCTCTAGGGTTCTTGATGTTCTACTGAGAGGGAGAGAGGGGTACCGACCTTCGGATGTAGAGGAAGCGGCGGCCATCACAGTGCGCTCGGTGGCGTCGCGCACGGCGGCGACGTCGGGGAAGAGGTGCGGGGCTCCTCGGCGGCGTGTTCCGGGCGGCGGCGTCTCCCGGGCGGCGGTGAACGGCGGTGGAGCTTCCCGTTGCTACAGCGCTCCCCTCTAGATCGGTTAGGGTTTTCGGTGGGTCTGGCGGCGGCACGGTCAACCTCGTGATTTGTGCCGCCCCGGCCCCCACCTCTTTATAGCGCGGCGACAGGCCCACCACCATTATAGGTCGGGCGCCCGATCGTAGCGCGAGCAGGGGATTTGGCCGTTGGGCCAAATCCCCTGAGATCATTCTAACAGTAGCATATAGTATGTCGGAGTAAGTTAGAATAGAAGAAGAAAGCAGAGGAGCGCAAAGGCGGCAAGGAAGAGCCATGTCTGGTGCAACGAGTCCTCCACCCTCCTCTGCCGCCAGCCGCCGTAGAGAAGCACCGACTGCAGTGGGAATTGCCCATTTGGGAAAGCTCACAGCAGCGCCGCCACCGCCACGCTGCCGATGATGCAGCCGGCGTTGGAGTGCAACACCCATCTGAGCTCTGTATGTGGTTGCTGCCCGTGCTAGCACCATGCCGTTCCTGTTGGTTCTGAAAGCCGTATGTGCTCTGCTAGACGTCGTCAAGCCAGAGCCCGTCGCCGTCGTCTTGGCATGAAGCTACGGAGTGGCCGCAGGCGTAGAGTGGCACGAGGCGGTCCTCGGAGACGGTCGCCTTGCAGACTGAGCACTGCCTGGCGTCCGGCTGGCCGGACCGCAGCCACAGGCGCACAGATGGAGACTGGAGAGGTGAAAAGGAAGAAGGGAGTCAAGAATGAAAGAGTGATGAGTGTTGGGCCTTCTGTCCATTCTCACTTCAGCAGTCAGCGTAGAAATATATAGGATGGCCTATCCATCCATCTGTTCTGGTCTAGAACAGGAGAAGAGCCCACGCACAGGCCACAAGAAGGGTCTGTTCGTTGCTGATGGTTTTTTTGGTTGTTATAGTCGAAGCGATCTATAGAAACGGTTTATAGAAATTGAGGTATTTGTATTAATTTATAACTTTTTGCTGAGTGTATTATGTAAAAAAAAAAAGAGAGCAAACGGCGGTGCAATACAAGGCACTACAATATTCGGGTCACTATATGATTTATGAAATTATGATATAACAAATTACATGGTGCGTTACAACATACGAAAGTGTAATATGGCTTATAATAATGATCGATAAAGTTGATTGTAGTATACACTGTAGTGGTTTCATTTATATCGGTCAAAATAGCATGCGAGTTTTTATTACTATGTACTTTCTCACAAATAAATATAAAAGCCCAAAAAAGTAAGTCCTAAAAATTGCAGCCCAAAAAAAAGAGGACCAACGGGCCCGAAGACTACAGTAGCGTGTGCGGTGCGGGTGCCCGTGGCGTCTACTACTAGTCTTCTTCTCTCCACTCCACTCGTTTCGGTATCGTCATCGAGTCGAGTCCTTGCTATTTGCAGTTTGCGACGAACCGAGGCAAGGGCCGTCCATGGCTTCCGCGCCGGCGCCGGCGCGCTGCTGCTCCTCCTCCTCATTGCCACTCCCCCCCACTGTCACTGTGACTCAATCCCCCAGCTTCGTCGCCTCCTTCGCACCCCGCCCACGCCCATGGGGCTCCTCGTGCTTCCCACCTCGAGGTTGGCCACCTCCTCGATCGCTTCATCTGTAACAAGCTAATAGAGTACGTACCTATCTACTTGCGTGATGCTTAATTCCTCGGTCAATTCAATTCATCAATCAGGGGGGGATGCGCAGCGGAAGGCCAGGGCGACGGCGCTGAGGGAGGACTGGAGGGACAAATCCAAGCCCATCCCTCCCGGCGGCGTCTACCCAGCCAAGGACCACTGCAGGTAGGCATCCATTCCATCCGTATGCATTGCGTGCAGCCTCAATTAGAACGCACATGCATGTCCATCACTGACTTGACTTCATCGATTCATTAAGCCGCTGTGGTCTCTGCGACACATACTACATAGCGCATGTCAAGAACGCCTGCGCTTTCCTCGGAGACGGCATGTCCCGTGTTGAGGTGAGCTCACCTCTGTCTGCTCGTCCATGCATCTTCTTGCTTTGCTTCCACCTCACGCACACACAACTCCATCGTCTCTCTTCATTTCTCTTTGTCACCCGGCCAAACTGCAAAGTACGTGCTTGCAAGGCATCAAGGGATCAAGCAGTTTGGGTCTGGTTGCATGCGTAATTTGTTAGTCTGTCAGACAGACAGTACACTAATTGTGTACACAGTATCTATCATGCTTAATTTCATGCATGCTTACCAACACTTTTCCTGATTTAGGATTTGGAACCACTAGTCCATGGGAGGGGCAGGAAGCTGGGAGACATGGACGAAATGTACTTCGGAGTGTATCATCAACTCTTATATGCCAGGAAGATCAAACCTGTTCAAGGTATCTAGCTTAATTTCCTTATCCGTCGCCACAAATAATTACCTCTTGTCAACTTCTGAACCATGTAATACATGTACGCCTTACATGTAGGTGCTCAATGGACGGGAATAGTGACAACAATTGCAGTTGAGATGCTAAAAGCAAACATGGTTGATGCTGTGGTTTGTGTACAAAGGCACCCAAACAAGAATCAAATGCCACATCATTATTATTTTTCCTTGCGAAAGAGTTAATTCGTGGACTTGAATAATGTTGTTTGTTACCTCTGCAGTGATCCAGACGACAGGCTTGCTCCGAGGCCTGTTTTAGCCAGGTATTGTGAGATCCATTCCTTGTCAGCTTCAGAAATTTGCTACAGTATATGGCTTGTGCCTGACACTTCTTGAATATACATTTGTAGTTTCAGTAGTTGTTTGCTTGTCTCTGAGCTAAAAACTTTGTTACCAGTCCATCCATGAATTAGTCATGCTGCTCGGGCTTGCTGTAATGGAAGTAAGAGTTAATCTTTGTAACCATGCTCTGGTAGGACACCAGATGAAGTGATTGCAGCCAAGGGTGTGAAGCCAACACTATCGCCTAATCTCAATACGCTTGCCTTAATTGAGGTAAATATGTCTTTTCTTCACTCTATATGTCCCTTTTTGCTTTTGTCGCTAGCTATTGTGTTTTCTTGCCCTTCTCAATATACAGAAGCAAACGGATCATGATGGTAGATATCTGAAAGAAGTCAAAGAACATTTGCTCTTTGGACATGAACTTGGACTTGTTTAGTTCAGAGATTTGCTCCCATATCCCAATTCTACGAGATTGAAATCAGTTAAATAGTATTTGTTTTGGCTACATGGGGATGAAAATCTGTGTTAGCCTATTTAATCTTCCACATCCAATTGTACTTCATGTTCCAATGTATTCCAAAGTAAACCCAAGTCCACTTTAGGTGCTCTTGCCAAAAACGCTACACTTTCTCATTCTAATCAACTCTATCAGTACCTGAGAGTTTCACGATTTCCTTTGGCAGGCAGCTGGTGTAAAGCGTCTTCTTTTTTGTGGTGTGGGTTGTCAAGTGCAAGGTGTTTACTATACCTAATCATTCTTCTAGTTCTGCCAGTGACGGTTTATCATATCTCACAATCATGTAACGTGAATTTATTGGAACTACAGCTTTGAGATCTGTGGAGAAGTACCTTGGTTTGGAAAAGCTTTATGTGCTCGGCACAAACTGTGGTAAGTACTAATGGATCGCTCAACCAGTCAATCTTGAAATTTTTAATTACTGTGTTGCATGGAAGATATATTGGAGATTTGGCTTACAGTAAATATTCTCAGTGGACAATGGTACTCGTGAAGGACTTGATAAGTTTTTGAAGGCTGCAAGCAGTGAACCAGAAACTGTTCTACATTATGAATTTATGCAAGACTACAAGGTGACACTTCGAAATAACCAGTACCTTCTTTTCCCCATTTTGGCACAGTTTCATGTATGTCATATCAATAGCAATACATTTACTTTTTAAAATCAACAGTTTGAAAAAAAGGAATTCATAGTGTTACCATGCTGTTACTTTGCAAAATTTGATACGTGATAGTGTTATATAACTGAGAGTATCTGCAGGTTCACTTAAAGCATTTGGATGGGCATATTGAAGAGGCAAGTCACCTGTTTATCTATTATTCTACAGCATTGGTTCTTCCAAAATAATTTCTTTATTGCCTGATATAAAGCAGGTTCCCTATTTTTGCCTGCCAGCAAAGGACCTAGTTGATGTTATTGCACCGTCATGCTACAGGTACTCTCTGTCAACTGTATAAACATGTTGCCAGATTTTCTCCAAAATTTCTAGCCATCATTCACAACCGAGCTAATGGTCTTACTTCTACCATCCTGCAGCTGCTTTGATTACACAAATGCCTTGGCGGTAAGGTTTCCATCGTTTTAAATTTGAATAGGTACTCTTGTTGGAGTGGTAAATCATCGATTGAAAGGAATCATCTGATTTCTGGCTACAACAGAATCCATTGTTCCTTCCGCCTGTCTACAGAAATAGAAATTCTTACATCATGTCTTGTTGATACCTCACAGAGCCTAGAATAATAATACGACATATACTCATACTGGCAGTGAATGCATCATCTAACTTGGACCGGTCTTATCATTTGATAACTGGAATTGTTATTTCCTAACAGCTTTTCAGAAATTGGACAAACTTAAAAATCTCAATTAATTTTCATATTTTTACCTTGATTTTATGTTTATGAAGTATAGGTCTGAAAAGAATTAACCTTTGTTCTTCTTTTCACAAGTTTGGTCATGTGCTTTAATTACGTGAGTACATCTCTGGGTTGATATTTGTATATATTTTTTAAGACGACATGATCATCCTTGTGCTCTCTATTTCCTTTTTCTGTTGCTATTCCAACAGTTTGCTCACTTATAGAAGCAGCCCACATCTAAAAGTGTTAGTTGAAAAACTGCAGGATTTGGTAGTGGGCTATATGGGTGTACCAAAATACTCTGGGGTTTCCATGACACAGCACCCTCAGTATATCACGGTCAGGTAAAGTGAATGTGATGGCATTTGTTACTAGTTATTGTCTGGCAAATTTTGATTGCTCAGGAGCGAATTGATTTTATTTCTGATCATAACGGTATGCCTTAAGGAACGATCGCGGAAGGGATATGCTCAGCCTGGTAGAGGGCCTTCTGGAGAGCACACCTACAGTTAGCAGTGTACGCATCCATCCACAGCTAGCCAGAAAAGATTAATCATACAGTGTGGTACTAGTACTGCATTATATATGTGGTTGTGCCTTTCTTTTTCAGGGCGTCAGGCAACCATTTGTTATGGAGACAGTTAAAGCTGACGATGAAGCAAAAATGGGTATATTGTATATGCAATAATATGAATCTTAGATGCATGTGTTGTTTGATCTGCAGCATTAATTAATGAATTGGTTCTAAAATGTGATTGACTTGCGTATAAGCTGGAGGTTGAATATGATTTGCAGGGAGAGGTCCTTCTAGCCCAGCTCCTAGATTTGTGGGTAACATCATTGCCTTCCTGCTAAACCTGGTTAGTATGTACTCCTATGTATACTATATGGCACTGCCGGTGAATATAATGCATTCATACTACATTAATTAATTTAATTTTTGGATGTGTTTGCACGTACGGAATTGAATTTGAACAGTATGGTTAGTCAATAGTATATAGGGATGGGATTGGGATGTGATGGATGATGGTTTTGGTTTCAGGTTGGGCCTAAGGGCCTGGAGTTTGCTCGCTACTCTCTGGATTACCACACGATAAGGAATTACCTCCATGTGAAGCGGGCTTGGGGAAAACAGAGGTGCGTATAACACACATATGCATCTAGCTTAGCGTAGTAGGTGAATTAAGCAGTGCGTAGTAGCCAGCATGCACATATATGAATGTGCGTTGCTCGATGGATGGAATGGAATGAATTGAATTGGATGGTGATGATGAATAGTATTTGGTTGCATCCATGCAGAGCGGAGCAACACATGCCATCGTATGCCAAGAAAATCGTGGAAACGTACGACAAGGACGGTCGAATCGAGTCGATGCTGCTCTAGCTAGCTAGAATCTGTGTGTGTATATGTATGTACGCACGTACGTACGCCATGCCTCTGCCTCCTCAACATGATCGAGGAAGAAGAAACGTACGTACGTATATGATACTAGTTGATTGCCCATGTGTTGCTATAGATCTTTTTTGAAAAAAATATCATGTTTCATGTTCTGAAACCACAAAATAAAATCATCACCGTAGTTAGCTCATCGAATCATTCCACCGTTAATTTCTGATCTGACGTTGTCAGAGATTGTGTATGAGCTTATAAAACTAAAGTTTCTAGATATTATTCAACAAATTTCTTTCAAAATTCAATCAAAATTTAGGATGTATGATGCAGATCCAATTGTCTATTAACACCTATCTTCCTCTCTATCTTTAGCCCTATCCTCTTTCTCTCCATGTTGATCTATCCATCTATGGCCGCCGCCGCTAGATTCCTCAAGCCACGGCACATATGGCGTCTCGCTGGTGCCAATGAGGCCCATTAGAGCTATGTCATCATCACCTTCTGCTCATCCTCTGCTCAAGCCTCCCCATGCTCGTCGCTACCACCACCTTCGATGCCTTCTCGAAGCCACAACTTCCACCTCTTTGTCTCAGGTGTCCTTCCTCATGCCACGGCCGTCACAAACCAATTTAAAAGATATGATCAAAGAGACGACTTGCTTGAGCGTGCTTCTACTCCCACCAATCCGTCAAAATCAAAAATGAGTCCTACGTGTCCTAATCCATTCTTGGAATCAACTCCTAATGATAATTTCTGAATGTTAAGAAAAAAACATTTCCTAAATATGATGCACAAATCCTAATTAGGCAAGCTATTCAATTTTTCCTAATTTGTTGCAAGACAATTTTTCATTTTTGTCTAAGTCATTTATTTATTTTATGTCAAACTAATTTTGGGTGTAATGTATCGGAGAATTAATAGTTGAATAAATAAATAAATCATAAAAAACAAGAAAGAAGAGAAAAGAAATATGATGCAAAAATCCTAATTAGCCATGCTGTTCAATTTTTCCTAATTTGTTTCAAGATAATTTTCCCTTTATGTCTAATTCATTTATTTTTTATGATGAATTAATTTGGGTCATAATGTATTATAGAATTAATAATTAAATAGATAAATAAAGCATGAAAAACATAGAAAGAAGAGAAAAGAAAGGAAATTTTGCTGCCTATTTGGCCCAGTCCGCTGGCCCATTCGTCCTAAACGCAGCCGACCTCATACCCTTAATCCTAATCTCATCTTCTCCCTCACTCCTTCCTCCCTCTCTCCCCAATTCCTTTGCGCCTAACCACCACTCTCCTCTCCTTCACAAGGAATCACAAGAATAACAGGATTGAGAATGCCCAATCCCCTCTAGGTTGCATCTGTGTGTCAAACCCTAAGAAGAACAAGCGTATAGCTCTCTGCAAATAATAGATTGATTCATGATGGTCTTTGGAATACATTTTCACTTTAGATTTATATAGATAAAAAATATGCTTGCATATAATTAAATAAAATAGTAGCTCCATATCTCCAATTATAATAAATAAAGACCCAGTTAAATTAGAGTTCCCCTGGTAATATTTAATGCGGCTCAATAATTCTTTCCAGTCAAATAATATATTTAACTACAAATCGTTAGTATGTCTGTATCCGCATCATCCTCCCCTTCTTCAAGAAAAGTCGTTCTCGGTTTTTGATAACTTGAAAATGTACTAAATAAAGAATACAACACGCATACATGATATATATAGTTATCATTTACACTCCTCCCAAGTAGCACATTATGATTACCCGAAGACATAATAAACAAAAAAAACACATATGCATGGTATATGTACGAATCAATTATTGTGACATTTTCGTTGTTTTGCATAAACCTATTAGTACAGTATACTATCTTTCACATCATTCTCCCTCCCGTGAGAAAAAGTCATCTTTGACTTTTCTAAGGATATAAACAAGATATCAAAGGGCAAAACCCGATTAAGTTGTTCAAATATGGGGGAGAAAATTTTTAGTGTCATTCACGCTTCAACTATGTTACTCTAATTACTTGTACATGATTGTATATCAAAGGATGAACAAGTAGGCTTATGAAATCTTTCTAAACATCAAGCACTATTGTTTAAACTTATCTCATTGTGATCATCATATTGCACAAAAGATTGTTTATCCAAAATATGCAATTTTAATTCAGCAAGCTTGTCACATGTAATACATATTCGATAAATACGAAACTTCTTGTATACATCATAATTTCTAATCAAATTAAATTTATATGTGTATCCATAGGTACTAACTAGTGATTTTTGACATGTAATTTCAGAAACATTCTTGATCACATTAGAAAGTTCTAAAGGTTCATTAAACATGATATAGTATAAATAATCATAAGTGAATATTTTACTAAGAACTTCTTGATGAGTAAACAATTCGATATTATGTAAATTAAGTACATTAAATTCAGAATGTGGGGTTTCTAATTGGGCATAAGGGTTCTCATTTCTACCCACCCTTTTCTGGATGAGCTACCAATATATCACCATTATTGTTACCTTGAATGTCCTCATTGATGTTGGTGATGTAGGTAATATCGCTTCCACTTCAAGCAGTGCGGTTTGTTTAGTATTTATCTCATCTTCTTCATTATCCTACTCAAAGTGAGAAAGTACAATACTAGAAGTAGAGAGTAAGTGGTTAGTATACATAATAACATCTTTTTCTATCATCTATTTCTTTTTTCTTTTTGTGTATATCTCTCACTCTCAATTTGGATACTCTTAACCTCACATATGGTGGAATCATACAATTCATAGTTTTTATCACTCTCACTCAATGTAGTTATGTGGCTCTCATCCTCCCATGCGTTTTGAAGCATCTCATCCTCTATAGATCTTGGGCCAGCAATGACATAATTACCATCAACCACGGTCTCTTTATACAGCAACAAGGCAGCATTACATGGTGCCTTAACTGAAGAGAAAGTCACATGCTCGGTCGTCTTCTCATGTGACGCACTCGTGAAGGCATACGAACTTAAGTGTGACCTCAGGTCAAACCGTGATGTACGCCTTTCCATAATTCTCCTCTCCTCTTCTATAGCATAATTCATAAGATCATGCGTACGATCATCATATTTCAAACGAACAGTAGTAGCAATCTCAGCATTCAAATCTCTTTTGAAATAAGCACTCATTGCACATACCTCTATGATGTTAGCACGATATATAGCATAACATCATAATAAGATGCTCTTCACATGATGAAGTAACTCAAGTTCATACTCATATGGCACAAACTCTTTTCTTGTGACCTCCTTCAATTCTTCTCAAGTAGTGACATATTGCTTCTCAGGATATCGCTTCCACTAAGTGTATGCATATTTTTCAAACTCTATGGTGGCTTGTGTCAGTTTCTTGGCTTTAGACAGTTTCTAAAACTTAAGGTTACATTCAAGTTGTTCCACCCATTCAAGATACTCCGCCGCATCTATACTTCCATAGAATGGGAAATACAACTATTGAGAGTTGCACCACGAGGAACGAAATATTGAATATCCTGCCATTGTTAGTATTACAAAAATAGTAAAGAATATGTGAAATCACTCATCCTCACCCTCTTTTTACCAACCGAAGTTCTTATATATCTTCGGATCACGAAGACACACATACCTTTGATGACGGTAGACAATCAAAGGTGATAGATCAAGCGAATTCAAAGTCCAAGTGCTATATGAAACAATAGCTTATATGTGTAGCTTGGAGAGATATATGTAATAATTCAAAAGTTAACAATGCCCTATGTTGCTATCACGGGATATAAGATAAAGCTTGTAAAATAGGACGTGTAACAAGGTGGGTATAAACTCAATGCAACAACTAAGAAACACGCAGCCAAATGGCTAGACCGAAGTGCTTCCAAGAATATGGACACGTAGAATTCTGAAATTCTCCCTTAAAAGAACAAAGCCGAGAGCACCCTTTTTTTCACGCCTCTTTTCTTTTTTTTTCCTTCACTGTTTTTTTAAACCGGTTCTTTTTTTAACCGAATCTCTGTTTCTTTTTTTTTTCTTATGCCCTCGGTTTGGATATGTGAACAGGAGGGAGAGAAAATAATGCCCTCTCTCCCTGCTAGTTGCTAGTTTCTCACGGGAGCAAAGAAAGGACTACACGGTAGTAAGTTTTCTGTAAGTGTTTAGCGGGAGGCGATGCGAATCGCAGGGTGCAGAGGCAACACACAGATGCAATGTGACAGCAACTGAGAACAATCTAACCCAAGGGTTACAATTTGATAATGCAAAACTAAGAACAAATCTAAATACAATGATCTAGGTATATGGTAGTATTTTTGTCAATCAATTATCTGATTTATAGGACTAAAAATAAATATGATACTAGCTAAGGGTAAATAATCCTGCCGTGTCAACCGTGCTCTAATACCAAGATGATACATCTTCGTGACATAGGATCAAGGATAACTTTGGATCGTACAACCTGACGAACCAATGGCGCCAATCACTGTCTCAATATAGCAACCTGTAACAAAATAATTCACCCAATCACACACTTCAATCCTCATCTACTCGACCATGTAAAAGTAGACGTGACATTCTCTCTGCAAAACACGAGGAATCACAAGAATAACGGGGTTGAATCTCTTCTAGGTTGCATCTGTGTGTCAAACCCTAGAAAGAATAAGTGTATAGCTCCCTCTGAAAATAATACATTGATTCATAATGGTCTTCAGAATACATCTTCACTTTAGAGTTATACAGATAAAATATATGCCTACATATAATTAAATAAAATAGTAGCTTCGTATCTCCAAATATAATAAATAAAGACCTAATTAAATTAGAGTTCAGTTGGCAATATTTAATGCGGCTCAATAATTCTTTCCAGTCAAATAATATATTTAACTGAAAATCGCTAAGTATGTCTGCATCCACATTAGTTCTAGTTAAGAACTGTCTGAGATTGTGTCGAGACCCGAATATGCAAATCCGGACTCTCTGTGTATACTGCACTAGTCCAGGATCACGCTAGTGCACACAGTCAAACATAGAGGTAATCTTCACCACAATCACGATATTAAATAAGGAAAACTCGAATTATTAATCAATAACCAAAAGTGAGACCTTATGGTCAAGCTTACAATCTCAATAGCCTTAGGGGCTTAACAGAACTTAGCAGCGGAAAATCCAAAATAAACGTAGTGGCCAATCGACATGCCCACAGGCAATCGAGTGGGGAGCGAAGCCTAGAACGCGTAGTCGTCGTAGTACTCTCCTTCTGGAACCTCCTGCTGGTAGCACTCCTCTTCCTCAACTGAGCAACATAGGCGTAAAGCCGTGAGTACATTGGTACTCAGCAAGCCGTTTGTAACAAATGATGCAGTATAGTATGCAAAGCTTACCAATGGAAGGCTGTAAGGGTTAATTTGCATAAACAGCATTTGGAATTATCATAAATAGATTGAAGGCGAATTGAAGTAAAACAATAAATAATAATCAAAGGAATTGAAGTAACCACTTATGAATCTCCCATCCATAAGCTAAACCAACCACTTATGGACCTCCCATCCACAAGTTAAACCAACAGTGAAATAACCATCCACTGACCAACTACAAAATTTCCAAGAATAACTATACCTCGTGTGAAATCACCGAGCATTGTCCATGACCGAGGACACGGCTATTCGAATAGTTTTACACTCTGCAGAGGTTGCACAACTGTACCCACACGATGTGATTAGCCTCAGCTTAAGGAAATCACAACAAAGCCTTTACAATGTTCAATTCCAACCCAATCCCGCCCGCTAGGTTTCATCACACCCCCTTGCGCCTCATGGAAATCAGCAACCATGTTCATCCCAGCGAGATTGAAATTGAAACATCCCAAATTAATCAGTCAGGTCTGTCCCATACCAGACATGTGGTTTGCACGGTAAGACTCAGATCAATGGCGCACAAAGTTAAGTCCTTAAGTGTTCTCGGGCGAGACTACCACATCCCACGAAGTGCTCCAACACTTCCCCCTTTACTGCACGATCACTCGCCCGAGTGAGAACCAATTTTGTATAACCACCGCCAATGACGCACCAACGTCACGGCACAAATTTTATAACAGTGGCACCAACCACGATTCAATATCTCATTAAGTCAAATTAATTAATCACATGCGATGATACACCCAAACGATAATAAAAGCATGGCTAAGCACACTAATCGTACCAACCCAATGTGATAGTAGCATAGCATCACTACCTAGTTTCCCAACCTATGGTGACAATGGCATCATGGCATTCAAATTATCAAGGAGGAAAATAATCAATTTGGTCATTAACTACCATTACAAGGGTTTGAATAAAATTAGCGATGCAATATAATTTAAAGCAAAATAATTAAATAATAGATTGCAAAATGGGTTCAACATGATCAAAGAATACGACTTGCCTTGGCCTTGCTCATTGACGGCTCTTGATCTTCAAATCGACGCGGCTCCTCGAACGCGTGATCTAACGAGAGAAAACGAAACAAAGAGACAAAATAAATTCAAATAAAATTCAAATGAACTCCAAAAACTTTCAAACCTAAACCAAAAGGTAGAGCTCAATTTTAGATGAATTTAGAAAAAAGAACGGGGTCAATCGGAGCTAGGACGAGGGAGAACGGGCTCTTGGAAAATTAAATCTACAGAAAATCGGAAAAAATGGAAAAGTGCACTGTGCTGTGGACCGGGTGCACGGGAGAACGGGTCTACGGTGAACCCAGCGCACGAAACAGTGCGGCTGACTGGGCGGCTTGCGCAAGTGGCTGGGCTGACGTGGCGACCACGTGGCAGGACACGTGTGCGCCCGAGCTGACGTGGCGGCTGACATGGCTGTCGACGTGGCAAGCTGACGTGGCACTGGGACAGCTCGGGTTGCTGACATGGCACCCACGTGGCATTGACGTGGCATGCCACGCCGGATCTAGGCCGACGGGCACGGCCGACGTGGCCCGCCGGCTCACGGTGCACGGTGGACTGCGGACCCACCGGCAGAGGCACGTGCACGGACCGGGTCACGGAAGGCGAGGGGTCGCGGGTGGCGTCGGCCGGGCGTGACGCGCAGGACCGAGGGGTCGCGGGCGTGGCGCGGCGCGTCACATGGCGGGCGAGCGAGCGGCGGCTGCCGGCGGCGGCGGCGACGCGGCCGGCCGGCGACGGCGAGGAGGCGCTGGCGCCCGGGCGGCGCAGCGGCGGGCTAGCGGCGGCGGCGGCGGCTGGGCGGCGGCAGCGGCGAGCGGCGGCGGGTTCGGTCGGCGGCGGCGAGGAGGCGGCGGGACTCACCGACGGCGAACTCGGCGACGGTGAACGCACGGCACGCGGCGGTGGCGGCGGCGCTCGAGGGACGAGGAAGCCGAGGGCGGCACCTTTATACGCGGATGCCGAGGCGCCGGGTTAAATACGGCGAGTCCGCGGCGAGACGGTGGCGGCGGGCGGAACCGAACGAGACGGGAAGGAGTCCTGCCGGCACGATGCGCTCGACAGTGGGCCCCACTGTCGGGCCGCACCGACGCAAGCGCGGCCGAGATGGCGCGCGGCGGCGGCGGCTGCGACGGATGGGCGACACGCGTCGCCCATCGAGCGAGGAGGGAGGCGGCGCGCCGAAGCGCGATGCGCGCGCGTGGGCTGCGAAGGGCGGCCGGGCGGCAGTCGGACCGGGCGGTTCGGTGGGTTTCGGCCCACCGGCCGGTTCGGGATTTTCTTTTTCTTTTCTTTTTTTTTCCAGAAATTCAAATAATTCTTTTTGAGCTCTAGAAAAATAGCAAATAAATCCAAAAAAAACCAGAAAATTTCCAATAAATTCCATGGGACACAAAGAACTCAAATAAAATAATTTTGGCAAATGTTCATGTTTAATTTAATCATATTAAATCCTTTTAATTCATAAAAATTCCATTTAAGCTTTAATTAATTTCAGAAAAATGCAAATGATGAACTTTATTTCAAAAGCTTCAAAAAGGCTCTGAAAATCAGGATGTTACAAACCTTACCCCCTTAAACGGGATCTCGACCCCGAGATCCGGGCTCACTACTAGAATAGGTCCGGAAACTCTGCCTTGAGATCCTCTTCGCGCTCCCAAGTGGCTTCCTCCTCGGAGTGATTGCTCCACTGAACTTTGCAAAAGCGAACAATTTTATTCCGGGTGACTCGCTCTGACACGCCCAAGATCTTGACAGACGCTCTTTGTAGGACAGATCCTCCCAAGATCAATGGCCTCAATCGCACGACCTCCTCGCACTCTCAAACACTTCTTGGTGGGACACATGGAAAACATCATGTACCCCATCAAGGATGCAGTAGCTCCAATTGATAAGCAACCTCTCCCTGCGCTTCAAAATCTTGAATGGCCCCACATACCTTGGTGCTAGCTTTCCTTCATTTGAAATCGCTTAACTCCTTTGAAAGGTGTGATCCCGAGGTACACAAAATCATCGGCTCAAAACTCGGCTCTCGGCGTCGGTATCCGCATAGCTCTTTTGCTCGGCACAGGCGTCTTCAACCTCTCTGAATCAAACGGACCTTGTCCTCGGCCTCTTTTAAACAATCTGACCAAACACCGACCTTCCCTGTCTCTTTCCAATTGAGAGGGTCCTGCATTTCTGACATAGAGGGCTTCAAATGGTGACATCTGCAAACTTGCCTGATAACTATTGTTGTAGGAAAACTCTGCAAAAGGCAAACAGCTGTCCCACTTAGGTCCATGATCTAGCACACATGCTCTCAACATATCCTCAAGAATCTGATTGACTCGCTCTGTCTGACCATCCGTCTGGGGATGGTATGCGGTATTGAAATTCAGGTGCGTTCCCATAGCCTCATGGAAACTACCCCAAAACCGAGAAGTGAACTGAGATCCCCGATCTGACACTATTTTCTTGGGCACTCCATGCAAACTGACGATCCTTGACATATACAGCTCTGCCAATCTGTCACCGGTGTAGGTTGTCTTTACTGGAATGAAGTGAGCAACCATGGTCAATCGGTCCACGATGACCCAAATCGAATCATAGCCTTCTTTGGTCTTAGCGGACCAACTATGAAGTCCATACCAATCTCTTCCCATTTCCACTCGGGGATTTTCAACTACTGGAGCAAACTGCCGCCTCGATGCTCTGCCTTAACTCTCGACAGACATCACAAAGTGCCACATACTCAGCGATCTCACGCTTCATGCTAGGCCACCAATATTTTTCTTTAATGTCTGGTACATCTTGGTACTGCGTGGTGTATCGAGTACAACGACTCATGAGCTTCTTTTAGCAACAGATCCTTTAACTCCTTCTTATTGGGCACACACAAACGTCGCTTGAACCACAGGGTTCCTTGGGCATCCTCTGAAAATCCTGACTCTTTTCCTTCACTCATATTCTTTTTGATACGCTGAAATGCCTCATCATCCGTCTGAGCCTGACGAATCTGGCCGTCCAAAGTGGGCTGCAACTCCACTGCCGCCAAAAATCCTTCCTCAACCAATTCCAAACTGAGCCTTTGGAATTCCTCATGCAAAGCTGGCTGACTCTCCCGAACCATCACTGAATTACAATAAACTTTTCTGCTCAGGGCATCTGCGACTACATTGGCCTTCCCTGGGTGATAATGGATTCCGACATTGTAATCCTTTATCAACTCCAACCACCTCCTCTGCCTAAGGTTAAGCTCGGACTGGGTAAAGATGTATTTCAAACTCTTGTGATCCGTGTAAATCTCACATCTATTACCCAAGAGATAGTGCCTCCAAATTTTTAAAGCATGCACTACAGCTGCTAGCTCCAAGTCGTGGGTAGGGTAATTCTCCTCATGCGGTCTCAACCGGCGCGAGGCGTACGCTACCACTCTCTTTTCCTGCATCAGCACACAACCCAAACCCTTGCGTGAGGCATCGCAATAAATCTTGAAATCCTTGTTTAAATCTGGCAACACTAGCACTGGGGCTGTGGTCAAACTCTCCTTCAACTTCTGAAAGCTTTTCTCGCACTCGGGCGTCCAAACAAATTTCTTCTCCTTTTGAGCAATTGGGTAAGTGGCTTGGCTACACCGAAAATCCTCGATGAAACGACGGTAGTAACCACCATACCAGAAAACTCGACTGAGTCACCAAGAAGGTGACCGCCAATCCAAAACATCCTTGACCTTTCCGGATCAACAAAGAACTCCTCTGCGGACATCACATGGCCTAGGAAGGCGACTTCCTTCATCCAAAACTCACATTTGCTAAATTTGGCATACAACCGATGGTCCCTTAATTTCGCAATACCATCCTCAGTGCTCCTCATGCTCTTTCTCATCCCTAGAGTAGATTAGAATGTCGTCAATAAACACAACGACAAACTTATCCAAATACTCCATGAACACCTTATTCATCGGTACATAAAATAGGTGGAGCATTGGTCAAACCAAAAGACATCACGGTGAACTCGCATAAACCGTAACGAGTCGAAAATGTTGTCTTAGGTATGTCCTCCGTCGAATCCTCATCGATGGTAAACGACCTCAAGTCAATCTTGAGAAAACTCCCGCTCCCTTGAGCTGATCAAACAAATCATCGATCTGGGTAGAGGTACTTGTTCTTGATGGTGACCTCATTGAGTGCTCGGTAGTCCACGCACATGCGCCGATCGCCATCCTTCTTTTCACAAACAAGATCGGCGCTCCCCACGGGATGAACTGGGCTCGACATAACCTTTGTCCAAAAGCTCTGACCGCTTCTTGAGTTACGCTAACTCATTTCTTTGGCATCCGTAGGGTCTTTTGGAAATCGGAGCGTAGGGTACCAACTCGATCGAAACTCAACTTCGCTCTGGTGGCATCCCCGAAGATCATCCGAAACACATCGGGTACTCCACGGCAATTGGCACATCCTCCAACTGAATTCCCTTGATCCGCAAACCATTACCGCTCTCGGTGATTCCCGCTAGCTGAAAATCGCACTTTCTTCCGTCGGAGCTGGTCAAGGTCATCGCTCGCTCCCACAATACTGAATCGCCGATGCTTCTTGAGCCAATCCATACCCAAGATCACGTCTAGGGTGGATATCCAAAATAATCAAGTCCGCTCTGAACTCAACTCCTGGATGACCATCCGAACTCGGGACACCTAGGTTGGTGCTCAACTCCGACCGGGATTGGATCAAATGAATAGATCCGAGTAACAATTTTCAATCGATGCTTTAAGGCAAAACTCCAGAAACAAACGAATGGGAAGCTCGAATCAAACAAAAGCGTGGCGATCTTTGAATGGACTAGGAACTTACCGATCACGACATCTGCCGCCGCTGGGCCTCCTCTGCAGTGACGTGGTTCACGACCTCTCACCACCGCGAGTCCCGCCGCTCGACTGGCGCTGGGATGCTCCACGCCCGCTCCCGGGTAGGTGTCCGTCTGGTGTGGCTCCCAAGTCGGCGGCCGGAGTGGGGCTCGCCTCGGGGGCATTTGCTAGCATAGTGTCTGGCTCATGACACTTGTAGCAAGTAAGAGATCTTCTTTGGATTGGTGTTCCTTTGCCGCGACCACGGATCCACCAGTCTCGCCCGACCGCCTGGGACGTGGTGCCGAAATTTGGTGTCCTAAAGGTCGATCTGCTGCTGCTGCTGATGCCGATCTTTGAGGCACTCGAGCAGTAGTAAGTGCTGAAACAGCGCCTCTGAGCTTGGTGAGATCGCAATCCTTGCCGAGCCATCCTCCTCTTGCGAGACTCCTCGAGCTCGCGACGAGTATCCTCAATCAAGATGACCTTATCCACCATCCGCTGAAAGCCGGCATAGTCGTTGCCCACGACCGCACCTTCAATCACGGTTTAAGCCTTTCCGAACCTCTTTCGACGGGCTTCATGCGTGGCTACGTCCTCGGCGCGAGCGAAGCTAGTTGAGTGAATTTATTAAGGTATTCACTCACCGACATGTTCTTCTCGCTGCAACTCACGGAACTCCTCCTCTTCATGTCCATCACCCCATCTAGGACATGGGCGTGACGGAAAGCGGTGTAGAACTCATCCCAAGAAATGTTGTTCGGTCCTCGTGGGCGTCACAAGAGTTCTCCCACCACTCTGCTGCAGTCCTCTAGCCGGTGTCTTGCATACAAAGACTCTCTCCTGTCTGTGCTGGGCCAAGTTCAGCTTTTTCCCCATCGAACGGATCAGTCATCCGCCTCCAAAGGCTCAAGAATCTGGAGTAGGTAGGCGGCCTCGTCCTCATAAACTCGCAGCGGGGACCGCTGGTGGGCGGCTCGAGGTGCCGCTACTCGGTGCCGACGCTGAGCCATATTGTTCATATTTTGCATCATCGCTGCATCATCTCGGTGCAGGCCATCAGAACCGATCGAGAGCGGGGTCGTGGTCGCGGAATCGCCTGGGGTGGCTGAGTGGAACTGCTCCTCGGGTTCTCGTTTGTCCGCCACGACTGCGGAGTTCTGGTTTCAACCATCTTGCTTCGCCGCTCAAAAGAAAGACCCTTTTCGAGAACCGACATTCGAGGCTCGATGAGATAAGAGGGAAAAGCAAAGGTAAGCGGTGAACTCGTCTAAGGGGGAATAGCTAATGGCAACCTAAACTAAGCAAACACTTAGCCCGAAGGGCTAACAATAAAACTGGCAAAAGATAACTCCATTAAAAGATGGACATGATTGCAATAAAATGCTTTAAAAGCAAGATTTGACTCACATCCCAAACAATCGCAAATACAAATTTCAACGCTCTACTCGTACTACTAATCTAGTGGCTCCCACTCGAGCACGACAGATAGGTTTCGCTATCCTCATCCTCCGCATCACTATAGAAGACCCACGAGTTGCGGACTGGCGGCGATGCTGGCGGCGTCTGCTCTCTGGCGGGGGCGAAGCGTCGAAGGTACGCCTGACGATCTCCGGTGATGCGTCGTTCCACCTCCGGGCTCGGCGGTGTCGGCGTAGGTAGAGGTACTGGCGGCTGTGGTTGAGGCTCCGCTCTGACTGGCTCTGGCAAACTGAGGGTGACTTCACATCGCTTTTTGAACCTCCGAACGAGTCTGGTCAAGTTGATCTTGTATAATTTGCAAAGCCGCGGATGGCTTTTATATGTTGCTTGTGCGGGACATCCTCCGTGAGATCGATGCTCTTGAAACTATGATGTAGAATCGCTGCCGACTCGTGGTGAAATACAACTGGTGATGCTTCTAATATGTTGCCCTCTATCTTTCTCATCTTTGGTGAGGTAGACGGCAATCTCTTAAACCGAGGCTTCGAGCGAACATAGAGAAGGGCTCTCCATCCTCCCTTTGATTGAATGAAGCTCGCGACATCTAAAGCATTTTACAAGGGAAAGGTCAGTATAGAATTTGCGAAAATAAATCGTGAGAGAATGGGGTGAGGAGCAGAATTTCTGGAGAGAAGATGAGAAGGTATAGACATTACTATTCATCAAATTTAGTTGGTTTGATTTAGAAAATAGGTTTTGAAATTTATTCTAATTCGACCACTCTAACTAGGGCTTGTCCTGCAATCGATTTGGCTCGATACCATCTTTGTCGAGACCGAATATGCAAATCCGGACTCTCTGTGTATCTTGCACTAGTCCAGATCACGCTAGTGCACACATCAAACATAGAGGTAATCTTCACCACAATCACGATATTAAATAAGGAAAACTCGAATTATTAATCAATAACCAAAAGTGAGACCTTATGGTCAAGCTTACAATCTCAATAGCCTTAGGGGCTTAACAGAACTTAGCAAATGGAAAATCCAAAATAAACGTAGTGGCTAATCGACATGCCCACGTGCAATTGAGTGGGAGCGAAGCCTAGAACGCGTAGTCGCCGTAGTACTCTCCTTCGGAACCTCCTGCTGGTAGCACTCCTCTTCCTCAACCGAGCAACATAGGCGTAAAGCCGTGAGTACATTGGTACTCAAAGCAAGCCGTTTGTAACAAATGATGCAAGATAGTATGCAAAGCTTACCAATGGAAGGTCAGAAGGGTTAATTTGCATAAACAGATTTGGAATTATCATAAATAGATTGAAGGCGAATTGAAGTAAAACAATAAATAATAATCAAAGGAATTGAAGTAACCACTTATGAATCTCCCATCCATAAGCTAAACCAACCACTTATGGACCTCCCATCCACAAGTTAAACCAACGGTGAAATAACCATCCACCGACCAACTACAAAATTTCCAAGAATAACTATACCTCGTGTGAAATCACCGAGCATTGTCCATGACCGAGGACACGGCTATTCGAATAGTTTTACACTCGCAGAGGTTGCACAATCTGTACCCACACGATGTGATTAGCCTCACTTAAGGAAATCACAACAAAGCCTTTACAATGTTCAATTCCAACCCAATCCCGCCCGCTAGGGTTTCGTGATCACACCCCCTTGCGCCTCATGGAAATCAGCAACCATGTTCATCCCAATGAGATTGAAATTGAAACATCCCAAATTAATCATCAGTCTGTCCCATACCGGACATGTGGTTTGCAGTAAGACTCGGATCAATGGCGCACAAAGTTAAGTCCTTAAGTGTTCTCGGCGAGACTACCACATCCCACGAAGTGCTCCAACACTTCCCCTTTATCGCACGATCACTCGCCCGAGTGAGAACCAATTTTGTATAACCACCGCCAATGACGCACCAACGCCACGGCACAAATTTTATAACGATGGCACCAACCACGATTCAATATCTCATTAAGTCAAATTAATTAATCACATGCGATGATACACCCAAACGATAATAAAAGCATGGCTAAGCACACTAATCGTACTCAACCCAATGTGATAGTAGCATAGCATCACTACCTAGTTTCCCAACCTATGGTGACAATGGCATCATGGCATTCAAATTATCAAGGAGGAAAATAATCAATTTGGTCATTAACTACCATTACAAGGGTTTGAATAAAATTAGCGATGCAATATAATTTAAAGCAAAATAATTAAATAATAGATTGCAAAATGGGTTCAACATGATCAAAGAATACGACTTGCCTTGGCCTTGCTCGATTGACGGCTCTTGATCTTCAAATCGACGCGGCCCTCGAACGCGTGATCTAACGAGAGAAAACGAAACAAAGAGACAAAATAAATTCAAATAAAATTCAAATGAACTCCAAAACTTTCAAACTTGAACCAAAAGGTAGAGCTCAATTTTAGATGAATTTAGAAAAAGAACGGGTCAATCGGAGCTAGGACGAGGGAGAACGGGCTCTGGAAAATTAAATCTACAGAAAATCGGGAAAAATGGAAAAGTGCATCAGTCCGTGGACCGGGTGCACGGAGAACGGGTCTCACGGTGAACCCGCGCGCAAAAAAGGCGGTGATCGGCGGCTTGCGCAAGTGGCTGGGCCGGCGTGGCGACCACGTGGCAGACACGTGTGCGCCCGAGCCGACGTGGCGGCCGACATGGTCGGCGTGGCAAGCCGCGTGGCACCGGGACAGCTCGGGTTGCCGACGTGGCACCACGTGGCATTGACGTGGCATGCCACGCCGGATCTAGGGCCGACGGGCACGGCCGGCGTGGCCCGCCGCTCACGGTGCACGGTGGACTGCGGGACCCACCGGCAGAGGCACGTGCACGGGACCGGGTCACGGAAGGCGAGGGTCGCGGCCGGGCGCGTGGCCCGGCGTGGCGCGCGGGGACCGAGGGGTCGCGGGCGTGGCGCGCGCGCGCGTCATGGCGGCGGCGGCGGCGCGACGGCGCGGCCGGCGGCGAGGAGGCGCTGGCGCCCGGCGCGGCAGTGGGCAAGCTAGCCGGCGGCGGCGGCGGCGGCCGGCGGCGGCGACGGCGAGGCGGCGCGGGTCGGTCGGCGGCGATCGAGGAGGCGGCGGGACTCACCGACGGCGAACTCGGCGACGGTGAACGCACGGCACGGCGACGGTGAGCGGCGGCGCTCGAGGGACGAGGAAGCGAGGCGGCACCGCTTTATACGCGGATGCCGAGGCGCCGTTGAATACGGGAGGAGTCCGCGGCGAGACGGCGGCGGCGGCGAGTCCGAATGGAGACGGGAAGGGAGTCCGGCCGGCACGATGCGCCGACAGTGGGCCCCACTGTCGGGCCGCACCGACGCAGCGCGCCGAGATGGCGCGCGGCGGCGGCTGCGACGGATGGGCGACACGCGTCGCCCATCAGGCGAGGAGGCGGCGCGCCGAAGCGCGATGCGCGCGCCGCGTGGGGTGGTGCGGCTGGGCGGCAGGTCGGACCGGGCGGTTCGGTGGGTTTCGGCCCACCGGCCGGTTCGGGATTTTCTTTTTCTTTTCTTTTTTTTTTCCAGAAATTCAAATAATTCTTTTTGAGCTCTAGAAAAATAGCAAATAAATCCAGAATAAACCAGAAAATTTCCAATAAATTCCATGGGACACAAAGAACTCAAATAAAATAATTTTGGCAAATGTTCATGTTTAATTTAATCATATTAAATCCTTTTAATTCATAAAAATTCCATTTAAGCTTTAATTAATTTCAGAAAAATGCAAATGATGAACTTTATTTCAAAAGCTTCAAAAAGGCTCTAAAAATCAGGATGTTACAGATTGTGTCGAATTCTCGTAAATAAGCCTCTTTCAGTTTATCAATATTCTCTAATTGCGCTATAAAATAGCATAATTAGACAATACAGATGAACCAAATTAGTACTATTTATAAAAATAAAATCATTGTACAATAAACTTTAGCGCCATGTCACCAACCTGCAATAAACGAGCGACGGACGTGACCGTGGGCCGAGTGCTAGGCTGCTACACATATAGTCTGCTTCCAGTGCACAAGGCTAGCTAGCTATCCCTAGCAACGTCGTCGGTCGTAACTAGGTGCAAGGGCAGTGCGTACTTGCGGGTTCGGGAGCCGTGACACTTGCATGCACGCTGTACCAATGCGTTGCATGCGTGCTATATATGTACATGTGTCTCCACATGGCGCGTGCCAAGTGATGAGTCAGCGGCGGCGCATGTATATCTGCATGCACACAGGTGCCTCCATGCATGGAAGCAAGCACGCAGCAGACCAACACCTGTGGACTAGCTGTCTTCTCGATCGATGCTCCTCTCCAGTCTACATACCTTTGCAATGCAATGCAACAAGGACACGTACGGTGCCGTCCGTACAACACGGCGGATGCATGCACCTAGCTTGCTTGGCCCAATGCAGCGTACGTACAGTCGCTACTCTACGTTTTTGCAGATGGATACTACTATAATACCGCACAGGGCAGGCACGTGCCAAAAGACGAACGCAAGGGGAAAAAAAAAAAGGCGCAGCTAGCCTTCGCCTGTTTGGTTGCCTGCATGTGGATGGCTCGCACCAGCGTATGCAGAAAGATGGTGTTTGGTTGGCTGCGGAGAGGAGAGAGCCTGCACGAGCGGATGCAAAAATAATCGAGCCAGTGAGGAGGAACGCGGTGAGGAACTTCCTCCTCGCTTGACCACGCCATACACTGTGATCACTCATCTGAGCAACCAAACAGGCCCTATAACTCGTGCGTGCTTGCTGCTCCTTCTCACATCACCGAAGGATGTCATTTTGAATATCGACGTATGCAACCTCTAGAATATAAATTTAATTACTAGTTTTTATTATAATAAGTTTATAAAACCCAAGAAGAATATATTTTTTTATGAAGATAGATTTATATATACAATCTAAATATTAAAAAAATATCGTTTGGGACCACGTGCGTTCTTGTGTACTGTGACGGGAGGGAGGGAGTAGTTGGTTGTTGCCGTGACTCGACCTGACGTCAGCGGAGGGAGGTGGGCGCGCGCCACGTGGCCCTAGGAGGCGACTCGTGGAGCCCACAGGGGCGCCCATGTGTTGTCCTGCCCCTTCGTGTCGCCCTGCTTCCTTACCTGGCTCGCGCTCCCTACACGTCATCACTAGTCTCTCTCGTCAATGGAATGGATGGGTATGCCGCCGTCTTCTCCTCTCCTCTTCTCTCCCCAGCCCAAACCATGCAGCTAGCAATTGCGCTCGCGCGGTTTATAAATATCAAGGCAGACAAGCCAGCGCACCGCGTGTTCCAAATTACATGCACACACACATTCATATATAGGATCCAAGCCGACCATAGAATTGCACAAGCTTTAATCCATCCATCCATCCATCCATCCATGGAAGTGGTGCAGCAGCAGCAATCGCAATTGCAGTCTCATCGGTATCTGCATGAGGAGATGATGACCAGCAGCAGCAATGGCAGGTGCACCAGCAGCAGCAGCAGGCAGCAGAGCAAGAAGTGCTGCCCCCTGCGCCGCTCGCGCAAGGGCTGCATGAAGGGCAAGGGCGGGCCGGAGAACCAGCGCTGCCCCTTCCGCGGCGTCCGCCAGCGCACCTGGGGCAAGTGGGTCGCCGAGATCCGCGAGCCCAACCGCGGCGCCCGCCTCTGGCTCGGCACCTTCAACACCGCCCTCGACGCCGCACGCGCATACGACGCCGCCGCCAGAGCGCTCTACGGCGACTGCGCGCGTCTCAACCTCTCCGTCTCTGCCTCTCCATCCCATGATGCCACGGCAGGCCTGCAGCTTCGTCCCCCACACATATCTATTTCTACTGCTGCAGGTGCTGCCGGTGGCGGCGGTCACCACCACCAGTACAAGCCGTCGGCGCCGGGGACTCCGTGCTGCTCCGCCGACGCCTCCTCCAACTCCTCGGTGACCACGGGGGGGTCTCCGACGGACAGCAACTCGGTGTCGATGGCCATGCGGACGGAGACGATGCTGTACGGCATGAACACGACGCAGATGACAAGAGAGGAGGAGGCGGCGGAGGACTTCGAGGCGTACGTGACGCGGCTGCCCAAGGCGGAGGACTTTGGGCTGGAGGGCTTCCGGGAGGTGCCCCTCGAGGTGTTGGACGAAGCCGGCGGCGGCATCAGCATCTGGGACCTCACCATCAGCCCGGACATGATGCCGGGTGCTAGTACGCCGCCACCCAGCAAGCAGCAGCCCGACATGGCCGTCGATAACGCCGGCCTGCAGCGGCTGGGCATGGTGAACACAGCAGGCCAGGCGTGCGTGCGTGCGTGCTGCACAAGTGTGTACCAGTAATATATATTGGCCTAGCCTAGCCTAGCCTAGCCTAGCTTACCTGTCCTGTCCGTCCTGCACTAGCTAGCGCTTAATTAGCCAGTTGTACGTAGATCGTCATCAGATGTACCGCGGATCGATGCATCAATGTACAATATATATATATATATATATATATATATATATATATATATATATATATATATATATATATATATATATATATATATATATATATATATATATATATATACACCGAGCTAGCGAGTCTGTCGGCCGGGTAGGTACGTACGTAGCTAGCCGGTCACTCCACTAATTCATATGTGCCCTAGCAGTGTACATATATGCATGTGTACAACTAGTCAGTATAAATAAGCAACGTACATCATAATATGCTGCTGATCACTGCCTAATTCATTCCGAACATCATAATATATGCATGTGTACAACTAGTCAGTATAAATAATATGCTACCTCCTTGGAACGGAACGGAACGGAAGGAAAACTGATGGCCGGCCGGCATGGAGTTGGGAGTGTTTGCTGCTGTGCTGCGTTAATAATGCATGTCGTGAGCATTTTCGGGGTCCCCCTTCTGTTGTAGCAATTGCCACCAGCACAGCACAGCACAGCACAGCACGTACGCCCGCCTGCCTGCATGCAGCTCAGCGCGCACGTGTCCCCGTGCATGCAACGCACGTGTGCACGGCCGGCCGCCGAGGTGACCTTGCTTTGCTCCTTCCAACCACCCCTCTCCCAAAATTTATCCTATACATGACAGCCAGTGCATGCGGTGCTAATCGTAAAGTAAATTTTAGGAATCTACGCAGTTAATTATGATCAATATAATTATGATGGATTTTAATTGTAATATACCAGTCCTGCGTCCGTACATTATTGCAACGGAAAATAAAATTTAGAAGTAAATATTACTTACTTATTTTAAGTACTAATTATAAGATACTTCAATACAATTTAATTGAAACAATTTCATTGGGACCTTTTATTTTTGCTATATACTTTTTTTTCATATATAAAAGAGTATATCTAAAACGCCCCGTGCAAGATAATGAACTGACTCATTTCGCAAGATAATGAATTTCCCACTGCAACTAACTCCACTGCAAGGCACTGAATTTTCCACTTGAACTAACTCCAGGGATCTTGTCTTGATCAAATTAAGGTGAAAAAGTTTCATTTTGCCGAAAATGAATTTTTCAAAGATTTTATGGATAATTACAGTTCAAGCTCTGAACTGCCTCATGTCAGAGGACATTGCTTAAGCCTACATGATGAACTACCACTAGTCCACAACTAATAAAATGCTATAGTTTAGGAAACACTTCGAGCAGATTCTCTTGTCGACATCACATCAGGACGATCCTTGTTTCCTTATTTCAACTAAACATGCCCATATATATATCAACTATACAAATCGCCTCTCCTTGAAGATCACAACACCCCTAGAGTCATACCAGGTTCCCTCTATAGAATTGAACCAACTTTACTTGTGGTGCAGGCAATAGGTATGGTGTGCTCAATGCTACCGGTGCCAATTTGGCCGCTTGCTTCTTTCCAACACTTGCTTAATACGAGTTCCCAAAAAAAAAAAACACTTGCTTAATACTAGCAAGATGGAGCAGATTGTTGACAATGGAGACTACGGGAGAAAAGCCCAATTTGTTGACATCCTGATGTTGATTCAGTGACAGATGGCTTAATGACTAATGACAAAAGTCAAGGAGCTATACCTGTTAGCTGATGATGAATTTGGGCATGACTTGGCCCCATCTCCTTTTTTGGGCATAGTTTGTAAAATTTGAGACTGTAAATTCTCAGACCTTCCCAAACCCCTGAGTTCAGAGCTACTGCAGCTGGGAACGACGTACGCTATGAAACGTCCCCAATTTTCAAAAATTTGAAAATTATTGAATTCTCAAGGTTTCTTGCAAATTCTTAAACTAGAGCCTAATTCTCACTAATCTACATCCAAATCGTGCACGAATCTTGAAGCAATCTCCTCCATCCATCCAATTTCGCGCGGTTACTGTGCATGACTGAAAAATTAATCTTCCCCGCCGCCTACACCCTCTCGCCACCGCACCTTCTTCCAGCTTCTTCCCGCGCCAGCACACACCGCCAGCTCGAGTGTGCGCTGTGCCTCGCCTCTCCCGCCCCTGCCGAACCATTGATGGCTGCCCGGCCAGCTGCGCCTGCCCTCTCCCCATGCCTCTGCCCTGCCGCTGCCTCACCCCGGCGCCAACCGACTTCCGCCCCCTAATTAAAGCTCTTCACCCCTCCGTGAGCTCCCACCAATCACCAGCAACCTCTCCCCCAGCCCTAATTGTACCAATTGCCGCCGGAGCGCCGCCGGTGCCGGAATTCCCCACGGTGCCCTAATTCTTGATTCTTGTACTCCGGCCAATTAATTTCCAATTCCTCCCGTCAGTAGCATCTCTGGAACCCTAGGAACCTTCCCAACCAGCCGCCTTAGCCTCCCGAGCGCCGCTCTTCTCCGGCGCCGTGAGCCACTTCACCGCCGCCACCTCGCGTGGCTAGCTCAAGACGAGCTTCCCGACCTCGCCGACCCTTCCCCGAGCTCCCCCACCGCCCAAGGATGCTCTAGCACCCACCCAATTGCCTAGACCACCTCCCATTAGCGCACAAGCTCAAAAATGGCCGCGGGAAGAAAGGTCTCGCCACCGGCGAATGCCACCCCCACCGGCCCTCCATCCACTGAAAATGGAATCCTTGGAGTGTCCCGAGTCCGTCCATGCCTTTGGATTTCATCGCGGTTCGTCGTAGCTCCGCCGGCCGCCATCGCCTCCGTCCCTCTCCTCCTGCGGCGTGCGGCGAAGGAGGAAGAGGAGCGAGGCGCGAGCATCGCTTTCCCCGACCGCACCGTGCCGACTTGGCTGGACCCAGCCAGCTCGCCCGCGCCTGACCGAGCCGGACTGAGTGGGTCACGCCGAACCGCATAGCCCGCACCCGAGGAATAGTACCCGACCGGCCCAATGAACAGTAACCGACCCAAAGCCCAAAATGCATGTTTATACTCCCCAGATCGGTTTCGAGCCCGCCAACCCAAATATCAAGCCCAATTTTCCATATAGCCCTCCTATAAGCCTAAAACTCCCATTTATTGGAGTTTCCAGAGTTTCTTTATTCTTTTAAAATTTTATTATATTGTTATTCCTAGCTCATTTTTCGTCGAGCGTGGAATTAAATTGATTTTATTTACTTTGCGCTAGCACGTGACGTCGAGGAGCAGCTGATTCAAGGAGACGAAGCCTCGGATCAAGATCAAGGCCCAGAAATTGAAGAATACGAAATTGTCGAAATCATAAGTCCGCAAGGCAAGTCACATGTTTTTGATCATATTGAATCCCATTAAATTACATTATTTATTTAATGTATTTTCATTATCGATAGTTGCGAACTGATAATTGCTTAAAACAAAGATTTAGAATGGCATGCTATCTAGATAATCCTACCACTGATAAATAGCCCTGTTTACCTTGATGGCCATATTCACCTTGACAACCTTAGTAAGAATTAACATATGATATAAATGTATACAAGATCATTTCATTCAGTATGATACCGTTGGCCGGTAGAATTGAAAAACCCGGAGAGGGTAGGGTGGTATGGGACACCGTACCCTAGGCCGGTGATGCTGGTATGTACTTCTAAGGTATTGGCTGTGGGCCGGTAGGATTTGAAAACTGGTACTAAGGTAGAGGGTGTGCTGTGGGAAATCACGTGGTGATCTACGCCCACGACTTTACCTTAGGGGAAATGTAGGGTAAGGGTGTTGTGGGGGACCGTGCGGCGGTTTTCGCCCACTGTGGGGGACCGTGCGGTGGTTTTCGCCCACCGCCTTATCCTAGAGTGGAGGTTGCAGACCTCAGAAAAACTATGAGGACAAGAACCTTGTGCCAAGTAAAAGACACAGTAATCGCTCAACCACAAGCGTTGACTTGTCAAACCCGGTTTAGTAATCGCCAAATCGATTGAATCTCTAACGAGTACAACCAGATTGATATGGAAACAAGAAACCATATTGAACAACGTTAGATCCTTCCAGACGGGTAGTCCGCTGCGTGGCGGATATCCGGGTTTGAGTTGAGATCTAACGGCACGAGAAAGTCGGTATGAAAGCGGTAAAAGCATACCGACAACGGTAGATTCCTCTCAGACGGAACAATATCCGCCGTGTCGGCAGATAAAGTGTCCGGTGTGATAGCGGACCCCGGTCTGCTTTGGAGGTCTATCGGGTAGAGTCTTCATGAAGAAATGAGCAGTGAACAACCTTGTGTTCTTAACTCTGTCGCGGGAGTTGAGAAACCTTGTGGGTAAAGATGAGCAGCTCTGCAGAGTGAAATAAATGGTATTCAAATACGCCGTGCTTCTGGTTAATGAAGCTGTGTTAATTGGGTGATTCCAACAATGAGGCATAAGTAGGATTTGAGATGATTTAATGTGATAAGTGATGAACTGATCCCGTTAATTAAAACCCCCTGATCTTAAGGAGAAAATGTTTTACTTTCCTTTGGTTTGCAAATAAAACTGCATCCACCTCATAATAAAACCACTATACACCCTCCACCCGAGAACCCTGGCAATTAGTTATATAGTATTTCCACATGTGATTTGCTGAGTACGTGGTTGGAGTACTCAGGCTTGCTAAAATTTTAAACAGAGAAAGCTTGTCAAGAGGAGGAAGAAGTCTCCGAAGACGACGTCGAGCTCTACGATGTAGACGACGCCGAGTGTCAGGGCTTACTCTACACTCAGGCCTGCCTGTGGAAGTTCTTTTGGTAATGTATCTTTGGGTTGTGCGCTCCTTTATGTAAACGTTGGCTGTTAAGCCTTACTTTTGTAATAAAGTCTGATTTTTATGCTTAAGCATGCTTTGGCAATGGTGCACATTCTGCTACAGTACTCGCAACTGAACAATCCTGGGCAGCTGCGAGGGTAACCATACGCCCCCAGAAATGGGGGTGTTACACGCTACCTCCTTATCCTCTCTGCTCATGCCCTGCAATCCACGTTCATCTCCGAGCCCCCGTTGCTTCCCCGCAAAAGATACACCATATCAAGGGCATCTACTGAATGAATCAGCAACATCCCATCTTCCATACCTTTAACCCTCACATATACAAATTCTTCAAACCAAAAGGAATTGAACCCCTGCATATCAAGCATATATAAAGGAAAGTAACTGTTTTAACTCAGATTACATATCCCAGGTGGCAGGTACCATGCTAGAAAAGATTAAAGAGATATTCTCCATGCATCTAGCAAAACAACACACATTCCTACCTTCCCCATCAGAAGTCACCATCTTCAAAAATTCAACATGTAGTATTACACTCCTTGGTGTAGCTTTCATTATCCTACAACAAGAAAAAAAGTTCACAGGTAATTCAAATGCTCGCCATTTCAACACAACATCACTGAATGAATAACAACAAAAAGATTAAGGGCTGACTTTTTGCAGGCAGGTTATTTGCACTTAGAATTATATTGTATGTAGCGATGTCCACATTCATTCCACTTTCAATCATCTCATGATACAGTTCCATTGCAGCAGCAATTCTCCTTGTTGAAAGAATTGATAACTGTCATATAGTTTACAGATATCAATAGAGATCCCTAGAAAATCTCTAATAGTAGAGATCCCTAGAAAATCTCTAACGCATATGTGTAAATCAATATCAGGTTGTATTCTATTTTGAACCGGTGTAATCCTGTAGCATATATGAAAACAGTATATAAAAGGAAACAGAGCAAGAGCTGCGTGTGCCGGCGCACAATTTTCCCATCTGCTATCTTCCTTTCTCTTGTCTTCTATTCTTTACATGGTATCAGAGCCACAAAACTCTCCATCGAGATGTCTTCTACCAACGCCATTGCAAACTTCACTGCTTCCGCATCTAGCTCCACCACGGCTGGACTTCTTCCCACACCATTGTTTGGACATATGGTCAATATCAAGTTGACACAGGAGAACTACCTCTTGTGGAAGGCGCAATTCATGCCCTATCTCCGTGGCCAACAACTCCTCGGCTATGTCAACGGGATGAAACCTTACCCGGCTCAGGTGATCACCGTGACGGAAGAAGGCGGTGCAGAGCAGCGGCAAAATCCAGCATACGAGATCTAATTGCAGCAGGACCAGATGGTTCTCGTGCATTGCTCTCCTCTCTCTCAGAGCAAGTGCTGGCCTGGGTGCTATTTGTAAGCACTTCCCGTGCAGTTTGGGAAGCCCTTGAGAGCATGTTCTCATCAGGCTCTCGTGCGCGTGTGATGCAGATCAAGCGTCAACTCGCCACTACATAGAAGGACACCTCCATGGCAGAATTCTACAACAAGGTAAAGAATTTTGCTGATACATTGGCTTCTATAGGAAAGCCATTGCAAGATGAAGAAATCATTGGATATCTTCTTGCTGGTCTTGATAATGAGTATGATATGATTGTTGCATTTCTTAGCACAAATTTAGAATTTCTTTCTCTTAGCGATGCCTATGCACATCTCCTCAACTTCAAAATGCGTCTAGAGCATCTAACTGCCATGCAGGGTACTGGTGGTATATATGTCAACAGTGCTTCTCGAAACAAACAGTATGTCATAACAACCGTGGATGCGGTCGTGGCCGTGGCAATACTCACTTTGGTGGACAAGGAAGCGGAAATACTTACTTTGGTGGACAAGGAAACAGCAGACCTCAGTGTCAGGTTGTGGCAAGATGGGACACACAGCTATCAAATGTTATCATCAGTTTGATCACTCCTTTCAAGCTAAAGACAACAAGGTTGCATCAGTGGCTGCTACTTCCTCTTATGACATTGATCCAAATTGGTACATGGACAGTGGAGCTACGAACCATATTGCAAATGATTTAGACAAGCTCACTGTCAGGGAGAAGTACTTGGGCAAAGACCAAGTACAGGTAGCAAATGGCTTAGGTATGTAAATTCTTCATGCTCCTATTTTCAGACTCAAAATCGATCTTTACATCTGAAAAATGTCTTGCATATTCCTAAATCCACTCGTCAACTTCTTTCCGTTCATAAACTTACCTCTGAAAATGACATCTTTATTGAATTCCATTCCAACTATTTTCTTGTTAAGGATCATCTCACGAAAGGATCCTTCATTGAAGTAGATGTGAAAATGGATTATATTCTCTCAGGCCAAGCCATAGTTCTTCAACCAAGGAAGCTTTTTCCAGCATCAAACCTACCCAAGTGCAGTGGCATTGCAGGCTAGGCCATCCTTCATCAGTAGTCATTCAACAAGTTTTAAGTTCAAATAGTCTTCCAGTTTCGTTTCCACTTGATAAGTCCTTAGTTTGTGGACCTTGTCAGTTGGCTAAAAGCCATCAACATCCTTTTGTTTCTTCACAAAATATATCTCTCTATCCACTTGAACTTGTGCATCGGATGTATGGGGACCAGTTCATGTTTTAGTTAATTCATTCAAGTATTATGTTAGTTTCATCGATGATTTTAGCAAATATACTTGGGTTTATTTACTAAAAAGAAAGTGTGATGTGTTCAAAACTTTCCTTCAATTCCAAGTAATGTTGAACGATTGTTAAACAAACGCATAGTCTGCGTTCAATAGTTTCAGGGGGGATTTCAGCGTCTTCACTCACATCGTGTATTATGCCCATGCACGCACCAACAAAATGGCACTGCTGAGCGGAAGCATCGACATATTGTTGAAGTTGGGCTTTCTCTTCTTGCATAATCTTCTATGCCATTACGGTTTTGGGATGAGATGTTTCTCATTGCTAGCTTTCTCATTAACACACTACCAAGTAGGGTTATCAACGATCAAACTCCCTTACAGCGTCTTCTTAACTACAAGGCAGATTACACATTTCTTCACACTTTTGGATGCCGCTGTTGGCCAAATCTTCGGCCATATAACTCCACTAAGCTGCAGTTCCGTTCAAAGGATTGTGTTTTCATTGGCTATAGCATGATGCATAAAGGGTATAAATGTTTGCGTACACCCACTGGTTGTATGTTTCTATCCAGAGACGTTGTGTTCAGTAAGATGGAATTTCCTTTTGCAAATGACCAGTCATCTTCCCCTAATCATACCCAGATATATTCAGAGGTCACTCTTCTTCCTATTAATCATCTCCACTCTGAGTCTGTTAACACGAATGTACAAACTGAAGATAACATTCATCCTGTGTCATTGTAGCCTCATCTATCTTTTGCAGAGCCTTCACAACATGGGGAATAGGAAACATATCTTGAAAGTAACTGCATGATTTAGGTGTCTTTCAGAGGTGCTACTGATTCATCTAGTACTGATTCTTCAGGTGCTACTAACCCTAGTTCAGATTTAGTCAGCTCTCCTCCATATGGGGCAGGTACAATCTCACAGGTGTAACCACAACATACTATGCAGACAAGATTCAAGAATAATGTGCGTCAACCGAAACAAAGGATGGATGGAACTGTTCCATATCTGACACGATGGGCGTTTGTTGCCTGCATCAAAGAAGAGCCAATAGACTGTATTCAAGCATTGCAACATCCCGAGTGGAAGAGAGCAATGGATGAAGAATATATTGCACTTATGAAAAACAAGACTTGGCACTTGATTCCACCTCGACAAGGTCTAAACCTGATTGGCTGCAAGTGGATATTTAGACTTAAGAAGGAGTTTGATGGCAGTATTGACTGGCATAAGGCAAGGCTAGTGGCTAAAGGGTTTAAGCAATGGTTTGGTATTGATTATGATGATACATTTAGTCCAATGGTTAAGCCAGCAACCATCAGGTTAGTACTCTCCATTGCAGTCTCAAATGGATGGAGTCTAAGATAACTGGATGTGAAAAACACATTTCTCCATGGAGTACTTGAAAAGGATGTCTACATGAAGCAGCAACCGGGGTATGAGAACATTCAATATCCCAATTATATTTGCAAACTTGATAAAGCCCTTTATGGGTTGAAGTAGGCCCCTCGTGCTTGGCATTATTGACTTAGTTCCAAACTTTAAGAATTGGGATTTGAAGCCTCAAAAAGAGACGTATCTCTATTTGTATACAATCAGGAGGGTGTAGTTACTTATTTCCTTATCCATGTTGATGATGTAGTAGTAACCATCTCATCAGATCAAGCAATTAAAGATTTGTTGCATCAATTGCACAATGAATTTGCCATCAAATATCTAGGAGCATTACACTATTTTCTGGGCACAGAGGTGAAGCCGAGCAAAGATGGAATTATCCTCACTCAGCAGAAGGATATAAAAGAGTTGCTTGGTCGAGTAAACATGCAAAATTGCAAACCAGTAACTACCCCCATGGCTAGTACTGAAAAGCGCTTAGTATGGGAAGGAGATCCTCTCAACAGTTCAGAAGCTTCTACATACAGAAGTATAGTTGGGGCATTGCAATATCTAACATTGACAAGACCTGATATAGCCTTCTCGGTTAATAGGGTATGTCGGTATTTGCATGCCCCAACATCCTTGCATTGGAGTGCTGTCAAATAGATACTCGGATATTTGAAGTATACACTGACCATCGGCTTGGCAATACAAAAATCCTCTTCTATGCTATTAAGTGCATTCTTAGATGCTGATTGGGCTAGTTGTGCAGATGACAGGCACTCCACATAAGGCTTTACTATTTTCCTTGGTAAAAATCTCATCTCCTGGAGCTCAAGGAGATAAGCAACCATTTCTAGGTCAAGCACGGAGTTGGAATACAAATCGCTTGCCAATGCTACAACAGAGATCACTTGGCTTTAGTCTCTTCTTGGCGAACTGAAAATATTTTAGAGTAGACCACCTTATTTATAGTGTGACAATTTGGGAGCAACCTACCTATTGGCAAATCCAGTTTTTCTTGCCCAAACTAAACACATCGAGGTAGATTTCCATTTTGTTCGAGAAAAAGTTGGACGCAAAGATCTGGACGTTAGATTCATATCATCCTAGGATCAAGTAGCTGACATATTTACTAAGCCGCTTGTAGCAAGACAATTTACAATTCATAGACACAATCTAAACCTCATTCTAGTTGGATAAGATTGAGGGGGGCTGTTGAAAGAATTGATAGCTGTCGTACAGTTACAGATATCAGTAGAGATCCCTAGCAAATCTCTAATGCATATGTGTAAATCAGTATTAGGATGTATTCTGTTTTGAACCGATGTAATCCTATAGCATATATGAAAACAGTATATAAAAGGAAACAAAGCAAGTGTTGCGTTGCCCGATGCACAATTTTCTCATTTGCTATCTTCCTTTCTCTTGTCTTCTATTCTTTACACTCCTGACTTGAAATAACTCATCCAACATGATGTTATACAAAATAGTTGTCGGTTTAACCCTCATGTGTAATATTTTTTAATAGAGCCAACATATCATTGATCCATTCATATTTACAATAGCCATTAAAAAGTGTACCATAGGTAAACAACATTAGGTTCACAACCAACTAATACCATAGCATCCAGTAATTTCAATGCCTCCTCCATCTTGCCAACTAAGCATTATCCATCCATTAGGGTATTAGTGACTTTGCAAGCTTTCCACTAAACACAAGTAAAAAACATTGTTTTGACAAAACACGGTTGGCTCCTTGAAACAAGTACAAGAGTAAATCATCTTACTTGCAAAGTCCTTGACATAGTTTGCAGAAGAGGTAAAAAAAATATTCCTTGAAGCCAAAAGTGCACGAAGTTGTACCTAATTCATATATCTAGTTTGGAGACATTCACAACAAGTAAAAATTTTTTACTTGGTTCTGATTTTCTGGCTTTGCTTCACCTAGAATAGCATTACTTGGAAGTTTTATCTTGTAGATGACCTACGCAAGAAGATAGATGGCAAATAAGTCCATCTTAAGCTATGTACCTAAACTATGCGATATAAGCATATAATTGGATTTAATTCCAGCATAATAAAGCATAATTAAAGAACATTTCAAGAGGTACATAATGACATAAATTGCATATAAGTTTGTAATTCTACCGTGCCATTTATACAAGAGCATAAACATAAACCATGAAACATTCTAAATGCTAAAAGGAGCATATTACTTATGTTCATGACAAATGAATCAATTAAAACAGCCTAAAGCTCAGTTTTAATTGATATTATGCTCTCTGAAGTAGAGTTGCTTCAAGACTTAAGAACTTGGCCTTCTCAATACTATGTCAATACTCTTCATCAAGTGATAATACAACAAAAGATTAAATTTGAGCTCTAATTAATGCATTTTCTATCACTGAAATTTTGCATATACAAAAGATAGCAACTTCTAAATTTCGGTATGATAGAAGATCTGTATCAAAGACTATAAAGCAACAATATGACAATAGCTTAAGATGATCAAATAAAAGATAATTTAATCATAGATACTCAAGTAATTCAAAGGTGAAATGCTCCTATTCAAATATGAAATTAGAATACTAGCTACTGCATGCCAGATAATCACAGAGCAACAAGATCCGATTGTTCGAACTAAGAACTCAAAGAGCAATGTGACAGACAGCCGAAAGCATCATAGATTAAGCTCAATTTTAATCTAGATGTACAGATCACTTTCAGTATTTGACAAATTTCATCATTGAGCTTCATCATCGAGCTTTAAACCGAGCCACAAGCAAATAATGTCTTCCAGTACTTGAACTTATATCAGAGCTTATAGAACAAGCATAGCCCGCAATGTCTATAATCAAAAGAACTGAAATACTCACGACGCAGACGACACTCGAAGTCGTTTAGAACTAAACCAAGCCAGCAGAAAGAGATAAGCCAACAAGAACAAGCAAGGCACACTCGAAGGTGTTGACCCATAAAACCTAGCGCCTCTCTGTGCCGCCGTGAGAGAGGAGCATGGTTGATTGTCAGACCCAGATTTTTCAACCTAGAATCTTCTATGATTTACTGCACTATTCTCTGGATTAGTAAATAGTACTCACAGGTACATTGCTGCATCAATTCATACATCACATGAAATATACCGAACCATAATATTACATATCAGAGTTGAAATACACCACGTCGGGTGCTAGTTTACAAAAGGGCTGATCAAGCCAAATACCTACAGTATAAAAGACAGCAGCAGAAAGCATAAACAAAAGTAGGACAAACATCCGCAGGCAAGCGATTGAGGGGTAAATGTGTGCAACTTGTATTATCTAGGTCTAGATAATATATGTACACATAATCTCCATCAAGTCTACTCGTCTAAGACTCGAACTCGCGAAGGTCATCCTAATTCCCTTTGTTGGCTCCTCCATCCATGGCAGGTGTGTTCTCGTAAGCGTAGTGCTCTTGATTTCCTGTTTCTCGTTTTGATAATGCGAGGGTGAGCACAAATCCACTGTGCTCCATGAGCCAATACACAGTATGCAAGTAAATAACATGCAGGGCTTAGCAAGGAAAGGCTCGGGTTGTTTTGCTTGCCAAAAATTGCTTTTAAAATACTATACATAGGAATTTCCTGAGACCTAGCAGTTTGTACTAAAACGTGATATTTGTGTAAAAAGAATGTATTATTAATAGTAGCACAGATTTCATCTACCGTTACATGGGTCCTGCACCATATGCTAACCTTTCAGCGTTATAACCGCTTACCTTATCACTGGGGTGACACCCAAGACAACACAAATCAGGGCTTTTCACTACCCTCAACTTTTCCACTCCCACCCACAAAGTTTTTGAAATATAACTATATCTAGTTAAGTTCCCATGTCCGCCCTTGACTGTGGGCACGGCTATTCGAATAGTTTTCACTATGTAGAGTTTGTACACTTTACCACAAGAGACGATATGCTCGTTGTTCCACATGATTCCTTAGTCATGCGATTGAGTAGACCATCATAGTAGCTTTTTAAAATACCTTGCCCCTTCCATCATCTCATCCATATAGGCTTCTCCCACTTGCTGCTGGTCTCATAAGTTATGCGGGATGTTCTACCCCTAGCGACTAGCCTAGCAGGACTACCCACACCAACTAGCTCGCCACGGCAAACTTCACCCTCAATGAGTGTCCCATTCAAGCCATCACATAGACAACCACTTGCACTGCCCTACTCCCCCACCGATGAGATGACTTTCAGGGTCCAGTAAATTTGTTAAGCCAAGTTATACTTACATACTTATGGTTGTACTTGTCTCACATAGGAGGTCATGACAAGATTCAGTCCGTAGGGTTATCTGGGCGGTTCTAACACTAACCACATTCTCGTGCACCACTGCACTACCCTACCCATACCATCCCCTAGATATTTAAGCAAGTTACGGGTTTTGGGAGCATAACATAATCATGTTAAAATATACCAGCCATTTTCACCCATGACTTCCTAAATCAGTTTCTTAAGATTGAAAGTGATGCTTGGGGCATTTTGGTGCCCCTGAGTATCTAAGAAGTACTAAGTATAGCGTATAATTATAGACTTATTTTTGAAAGTTGTACTATTATAATTTTGCTAGGGTGACAAGGCTCGAAAGCTCAAATGTTCCAAGGGAATGTAGTTGGTGTTACACCCGCAAGATAAATAATAGGTATGTAACTAGAATCTTAAAACAAACATAGGATTCCATATGAAATAGCGGCATGCAATTTGATAATTTAAAACAGAAATAATTTAAAAAAATGTAGGTTCAACGTAATCAAAGTGTTGACTTGCCATGGTCACAATTGGCTTGGTCCTACTTGTCGTGACTTGCTTCAATTCCTGCCTCTTCCTCTTGTGCCTTGTACGCTATTTTACGTTGTGAGAAAATTTGAATTAAAATATGTAAACCAAATAAATTCTTACCAAAAATCCAAATGAGCTCCAAAATTTGTGGTTTTAGTTCCATTGGACAGATATTGAATTTCGATGAATTTAAAATTTTGTTTCACTCAATTTGGAGCTAAGATGAAGTTATGCCTATTTAAAGTTCTCAGTTTAAATTAATTCAAAAATAAAAGGAGAGAGACCCTTTGATAGGTGGGACCCATGGCAGTGTTTATTTTCTTTTATTTACAGTGAAGAATGGTACACCCGGAACCCCAACTGCCAACAGTCTTCAAACAGCAAGCAAAATGCCACAAAAGTTTATCAAAGCACGTCTAAATCAAATATCAGTTCAAGCCAAACAGAGTAAGATCCAAACCTACTTCTTTGCTAGCCCGTCCGAATCTCGGGGATAAGATTCTTTTTAAGGGGGTAGTTTGTAACAGCCCAGCTGTTTATTTCAAAATTTCAGTAAAAAATTTAGAATTAATTTAATTTAAAATAAAACAAGAGTTCTTTAGTTGCCTACATTTGAGAAAGTTTAGTTTGCTCATTTTTTAGCTTTTAAAAAGACTTTTATGAAAAGTAATTTAACTAAAAACTTTAACTTATAAAAGGTATTTGTAAAAATACTATTTGAAAATATGTATTTTAAAGCATTCGGCTTTCATTTGGATTTTCTGAGATTTATTTGGAGTTATCTGGATTTTATTTCAAAATCTTAAAGCAAGAAAATGTACTTTAAATATTTTATAAAAGCCAAAAAGAGTTCATTTTATTTTTTCCCAAGCTTCCCAAAATTTTGTAGTAATTTTTGAGAATTTTCTAGCATTTCGAAATGAATTTCAAATCTAAAAAGTATTTCTACAAAAATTAAAAGACTAACTTTAAGTTTAAAATATTTTTAGTAAGTCCAAAACATTTTATAGAATTTTTGAGCATTTTATGGAATTACAAATCAATTTTAAAAGTCAAAAAGGTATTTTATACAATTTTTAAAGGCCAAATTTGAATTAAAAATATTGTTCCTGTGTCTAAAATAGCTCCAAGAATTTGTTATGAATTTTACGAAATTTTTAGACTTTATTTACTTTTTTTTAAGTATTTATAAAAGTTTCTAGTATTTTCTAAAAAATTAATTCCAAAAGTAAATTCGGTTTATTCTCAAGCTGCCTCGTGTCACTCTCAGATTGAAACCGCCCTTTCTTGATCTAATCCCAGCCGTCCACAGCCACTTAAAGCCTTCAACGGCCAAGATCACCTTCTTTTGCCACATGTCGCAAATCGGCTCACCCACCTCTTCACCTACTCTCTTTTCTCATTGACATGCAGACCCCACCCGTCATCTCCATCTTCCACCTCCCCCTTCTTCTTCCTCCCTCCCTCTCTCTCCTCCAAACCGTGCGCCACCATTATTGCGCGCGCCCGAGCTCAAACCGGCCAGCTCCTCTCCCCAAGAGTCGCCTCGGGCTCCCCTCCCCTTGCCGCTTCACGCCTCTCTCCCGAGCCGCCCGCCGCACAGCACTATCCCCCCCTCCCGCCTCGAGCTCCGTTCGGCCCCCTCCCTTCCCAAGACCACCGCCTGGCTTAACTTCCCTCGCCGCCGCCCCCAACCACCCGCCCGCACGCCGCTTCCCCTTCTGGAGCCGCCGCCTCGAGTCTCCCTCATGTGCCGCGCCGGTGTAAATGCCGCTCGCCCCGTCCCCCTATAAAACCCACCCCGAACCCTTCTTTGGCACCGCCTCCCACCGCTCCTCCTCTCCCACTTCTCAGCCGAGTGCCTCGCCAACCGGAGCCCACCGAACTCAAGCCACCACCGCCACCTTCTCTCTCCTCCGAGCGCCACCGCTTTTCTCCCCGTCGCTGCCCGCCTTCGGCCACCCCGAGCCCGGTGCCGGTAAGCCCCACAACCCCTGCCGCCTCCCCTCCGTCCGCCGCCCCTCGCCGGCCGCCGCCGAGTGCTCGTGCTCCAGCGAGCACGCCGCCCCCGTGCACCGCCGCTCGGCATGGTCATGTCACCAGTCCTTCGCCAATGTGGCCGCCGCGTGGCATGCCACGGCAGCCACGTCAGCACCCTACGTCGTGTCAGCCTTTTTCATTTAAAATAATTCCCGCCCAAAAATTCAAAATTTCTAACGTCATAAATATTCTTTTTATTACAAAAACAAATCAGAAAAATCAGTTTTTTCCCATTTTCTTTCTTTTTAAACTTCCGGAAGCCCTAACTTTCTCATTTTAACTTCGATTTGAGCCGTTCAAATTTCTAAATTCTTCTAAAATCCTAAACTATCCAAATATATACTGTTTTTAAAATTTTAAATTTTATTTGAATTTTGTTTGAATTTCTTTGTTTGGTTCTTCGCGCGTAGATTTCGATGATCTCGGAGAGAACGACGTCGACGACCCGCGCCAGGTCTTCGAGCAAGGTAATTTACACCCTTGACCATGTTGACCCTACTATTTTAAATTATTTATATTGTTTTTTTAAATTATTATTGCATGCATAATTTTATCCAAGTTAGTTTAAAATCATTGGATAGGAGTGGAACCGATATGTTATCGTTGAGTCCTTCGAGGAACCTTTCCTGTTTGGCTTCATCTGTGGCAACGTCTTCAGGTGCATAGCGTGCCAACTGGTTGAACTTCTGCAAGTACTTATTGACAGAGCGGCTTCCTTGGCGCAGTGCTCAAAATTCCCGTTTCTTGAGAGTGACGGTGCCAGTGGGAACATGAGCTTTGGAAAAGTTTCGCATGAACTCATTCCAGGTGATAGCTTGAGCATTGGCATGAGCGGCAGTGTAGGTGTCCCACCATTCTGATGCTGGTCCATGCAGCTGATGTGAAGCAAATAACACTCTTTCCCGATCACTGCACTGAATTATGTCCAGCTTCTTTCCGATTGCTCTGAGCCAATCGTCTGCGTCCATGGGTTCAGTGCTGCTGGAGAAGGTCGGAGGATGCAAGCGCATAAACTCCGATAGCCTTGATTGAGGAGCTTGAGCTGGCACAAGTGGAGCTGGTGGTGCAGCGTTGTTGATGGTCTGCATCAGTAGTTGAATAAGTTGAGTCTGGTTTGCCATCATTTGAGCCCAGTCAGGTTCATTTGCCGGTGGAGGGACAGACTGACTTCCTGGTTCTCCATTCATGTTGCCGTTGTTCCTTGTGTTCACCATCTGCTGGTTGCTTTTAAGAAGGGGAGAGGAGACTCAAGGCAAAGGAGGGAATAGGGGATATTTTGCACAACCCAAAACAAAATTTCAACTTTAATAAAACCTTTATTAATCACTTAATAGGTAATAGTTATGGCTGTCGACAAAAGAGAAAGCTTGATAGCTCATAACAACGTTTTATTACTAGCCTAACAACTCATCCTAGAGGGGTAAGGGTCGTCTTGGAGTCATCCTTCGTGGCTCTCGAGGTACGAAGCATGATCCTTCGAGGCAAAGTTTGAAGTGGTGACAGGGTTAAAGAATTCCAACTGTTGCCATCTATAGTTGTTTTGGAACAAGGGAAGATGCAGAAATAGGTTTGTTTAAAAAATGACATATAGACGAGAAAGAATTGAGATAAGGATAAGCAAAGATGAAGGGGTAAGATAAGCAAAACTTTTGAAATTACTGTTTAGTAAAATAAGTCCTTAGGGTCAAACCATTCTATTCTACCTACGGTCACGTCTTAGTGTCGTCATGGCTCTGATACCACCTTTGTCGGAACCAGGAGTAACGACTCCTGAATCCTCTGTGTAAATCGCACTAGTCCAGGATCAGCTAGTGCACACAGTACAACAAAGATAAATACCAAGCACAAATGACTTCATATATTAAATAAAAGATATGGCCTTATGGCCAAGTCTTACATCAACGCTCATTGGCAAAACAAATAAAGGAAATAACCACGGAAGCAAACTGAAAAGAAGCGAAGCCCAAGCCTGCATACAGGCAAATGACAGTAAGACGCGGCCTATTCGTCCAGATCTTCACCGGAGTTGACGTCTTCCTTCTCTGTGTGGAAAAAGCAAGGTGAGTACAAACTTATACTCCGCAAGTCACACGGAAAATGCACCATAATGATAAAGGCTTCAATGGAAGGCTTATAGGGTAAGTTTGCATAAAACAACATTTAAGAAATACAATAAGTAGATTGAAATTGCTGAATTTAATACAGTAAGTAAAAACAATACTTGTAGTAGAAAGTAATACCATCAGTGCCGGCTCCGACCAAACACCAACCTATCCACGGGCATCCCACCTAGACCATCTTTTCTAAAAGCTCGCGTATGGATTCCATCCATCCACACGCTTTCACTGCGCAACTCTGATGAATTCCATCCATCCACCAGGTTTCAATCTTTCACGGATTCCATCCATCCGCAAGGTTTTCATCTCTCATGGATTCCATCCATCCATAAGGTTTTCGAAAATATTTTTGAAAAGCAAAGTCTAATCCATGAAAAACTTTTACTCAGCATGCCCATGACCGTGGGCACGGCTATCCAGGATAGATTATACACTCTGCAGAGGTTGTACACTTTACCCACAAGACACGATCATCCTTTGTGCCACGCGAGTTACACACTTCCTTAGGTGTGCGGCAGGAGTCGTGACAAGGCCTTTACAATGCAAAGCCTTCAACCCGGTCGAGCCAACTCTAAGGTTTCACCAAGAAGGAATCCACTGCATCGGACCCCTCTTGAGCCTAGACGAGACTTCTCATGGCTTAACCATGCTCGCCAAGTGAGACTTCACATGGCACCAACCACGCCACTTTCAACCTACGACTTGACTCAAAGTTGGGACTTCACAAATTATTCAGCCAGGGTTGTCCCATACCAGCCATGTGGCAGTACGATTAGGGCTTTGCAACAGTAGCTCACAGACCGGTCCCTAATTGACTTAGGCCCAGCCACATATCCCCGTGCATGACAATCAACCACTGCGGCTCCAACCAACAGGGCATGCCTCTGCACCCACCACTCGAACCAATTGCCCAAGTCTAAACCAGGTTTTATATTTGTTTTCAAAATATTTCATAACACTCCTTGACTCACCAAAGTCAAGAGTACAGTTGAAAAGCTTATCATTTCATGTGAAAAGGTTCGTCATTTTATGTGAAAGATATCACAAAACAAATATTATATCTAAGCAGTCTAAGCATTTGATATAAATTCCTCTAGCCAACACTAATGTATTAACTAGAGTTTGAATCTAGGGTGACAAGGTGTTGAGGAATTCAAATTCAATGGAGGAATTAACAAGTAGGCATTAACTATATTTGAAACAGAATTGAAATACGTTGAATAAAAATATGCATGCAATATAATTTAAATCAACATAATTTTATTTGAACATCTGGGATCAACATGATCAAGGAGTGTGACTTGCCTTGCTCTTCAAATTGGTTTGAATCTTCGTCGAAGAAATCTCCCGAATCGTCGAAGTCTACACGTGAAAATAACCCACCAAAATTCAAATAAATTCAAATTGACTTCAAATATTTGAATTGAGGCTAGAAATGGATAGAGGGGAATTTTTGATGAATTTAGAAATTTGAATGGGCCAAATCGGAGTTAGGACGAAAAAGAACGGGCTCCGGGAAGTTTGAAAAGAGAGAAAATGAAAAAGGAGGATTTTTGGAATTATTTTTCTAAAGGAAATTAGATTTATTGCGTCAGCAGGGAATTTAATATTCGGCCGAATTATTTTTCTACTGGAAAATGAGATTTACTGCGTCAGCAAGGGGGTGGGCCGGCTGACAGTGGGCCCTCGGTCCATGGACCGAGTCCACGGGAGGGGAAGTGGCCGACGTGGCAAGGGCAGGCGTGGCGCTGACGTGGCCGATGCGGTCGAGGTGGCCGAGGCATGGCGCCACGTCACCAGCCACGTGGGCACGGGGACGCCGACGTGGGAGTCCTACCGAAGAGCGCTCGGGGACGGTGGCTCGCCGGCGCTCCGGCGGGCAGCGGCCGACGGCGAGTGGCGCAACGGTGAGAGGGGGCCGAGGGAAACTTGGGGGAGGGGCGCAAGCTCACCGTGGGCGACCGGAGACGGCCGGCGGCGTGAAGGAGCGGTGGCGGCGCTCGGCTCACGGTGGCGATGGCCTTTCGGCGGTGCTCGAGCCGGGCGGAGGGACGGAGGAGATCAGGGGCGTCGCGGCGAAGCTGGAGATGGTGTCGGCCAAGCGCGAGGGAGCTAGCGCCGACGGCATTTGCTCACCGTCGAGCTCACCGGCGCAAAAGGGGGAGGCGGCCGGAGCTAGGGCGGCTCGGGCTAGCGGAGGAGGAAAGGAGGGCGGGGTGGGGTGGAGCGAGATGGGGAGGAGCTCGGGGCGGGGGATTTATAGGGGGCAGAGGACGGGGGCGGCGAGAATTTGTCGCCGGAGAGGCCGGGGAAATGGGCGGCGGTTGCGGCCGAGAATGGGGTAGGAGGTAGGCGCCGAGGGTGGGAGAAGTGGGCGTGGGGCGCGGGTCGTGCGGGAGGGGAGTGGCGACACGCTCGGGAAGGGGAGGCGTGGCCGGGTAGGGCGAGAGCAGCGCAACGGCTGGCGGCGGCGCGGGAGGGAGGAGGAGGCGGGGTGGAAGACGGCCCTGGCAAGTGGGGCCGGGGCGTAGCGAGAGAGGGGGGCGCGGGCGCGGCCCCAGCGGCAGAGAGAGAAGGACGGGGGCGTGGGCGGATGGATCGGGATCGGACGGAGGAGGATGAGGGCGGGGCGAACGGGGCGGATGGATTGGGGGGCGACGTGGCGGCCATCGGGAAGGGGTAGCGGGGTGGAGTGGGTGGGCGGGATGGGCCGGTGAGGGAGGACGTGGGCGGCATCTGGCCATCCACGTGGCGGCCGGAGGGGGAAGGGAGAGAATTTAATTTTGTTTTCTGGTTTTTGGGTTTTCAAAAAAGCACAGAAATTCCATTAAGTTTCAGAAAAATACCAAATGACCTCCAAAAATTCCACAAAAATTCAGAGAATCTTCTGGAGGTATTTTGGACTTAATAAAAAATATTTCCAACTAATGTTGGTATTTAATTTTCATACTTTAAAATACTTTTAATTTCAAAAATACATTTTTAAACTCCAGAAAATCCAGGAAACCAAATGAACTCCAAATAACTCCAAATAATTAATTTGAATTAGGATTTTTATGGAAAATCAAAATATCCTTTTATTTAATAATATTTTTATGTTTTTCTTAAAATGCTTTTCAAATCCAACTTTTTCAAAACAGAAATCCAGGCAAAACCAAATTTAAAGATTTAGAAAAAAAAATACTTATTTTAATTCAAATTTTATTTTAATTAAATTCTTTATTTATTTATTATTTTTTTATTTAGCAAAAATTTGGGATGTTACAAAGACCAGGAGACAAGAGATGTGCTAATGAATTGGCAAGTGCCAGAAGTGCTCTTCCTGTCTATCCTACAGCCAGCAAAGTCTGCGTCCGAGTAGGCTCTGAGAGAAAGACAGGATGATAAAGAGTACTAGATATCATAGTTAATAGTAGCGCAAAGGTACCGAAAGATGCGCTTCACCGCCTGGCAGTGAGAGACGCAAGGGGAGGTATGAAAGAGCATGACTAACATCCTTGGGCTCGAAAGAGACAACAAAGGCAGAGTGGAGACAGAAGTGAGACATGCCAGATTTTGAGCGTGTGACGCGCTCGAAGAGATCTCCTATTATCTGCTCTAAAGGATGATCTTTTTGGATATGACGGGGAGGTCTTGGATGAGAGGAAGAAGTGACCTCTACCTCATGAGCTGACGAGGTAGGAGCAGTGCTACTAGCTCCAGAAGATCTGGAAGGAATGGACTGATCTCCTCGAGGTGCGGTGGTAGAAGCAGGCACCTCAAGGAGAGGAGAAACTGGATCGGGTAGACAACCCTCATCTCCATCCTCCTCATCGTCCACAAAGATAGGCTCGGACTGCTCTACAGAACCTGCGATATTGGGCCTAGTCCCCAGACTAGTCTCATCGAAAGTCACCTCACAGGTTTCTACCATTTTGCTAAACTCGTAGTTCCAGACCCTATACGCCCGCGAAGAAGTCGAATAACCCGAAAAAATCCCATCACAAGATCGTGACTCGAACTTATCTAGGTTTTCAGACTTCAGAATAAAACACTTGCAACCAAACACGCGAAAATGAGAGACACTGGGCTTTCGCCTATATCTCAACTCATAAGAAGTGCGATGCAAGTGTGCCCTCAAAAAAACTCTGTTTGAAACATGGCACGCGGTGGCTATCGCCTCAGCCCAAAACTTCCTAGGTGTAGAGTACTCATCAAGCATCGTCCTGGCCATCTCGACCAAGGTACGATTCTTCCTCTCCACGACGCCATTTTGTTGTGGAACATGCAGAGAAGAGAACTGTTGCTCTACACCTGTCTCATTGCAAAACCTCTCAAAGTAGGAATTCTTGAACTCCGTGCCATTGTCACTGTGGATCGCTCGTAAGGCACCAAGAAGCTCAGCAGAAAGCCTACTAAAAGACCCCGAAAATGGGTAAAAGTCTCATCCTTCGAGGCTTAGAAAAACACCCAAGAGTACCTCGAGAAGTCATCGACCACGACAAGAATATACCACTTCCTCCTACTGACTGCACTCTAGCTGGACCAACTGTGTCCATGTGAAGCAGCTGTCTTGGTGCATCGGTCATAGTCACTGTGACCGGAGGATGAGAAGCGGCAACCATCTTGCCGTGCCGGCAAGGAGCGCAAACCAGATCTTTGACCATCTTGAGTTTAGGCAGACCACGAATGAGATCATGGCCGCTAACTCGGGTCAAATGGCCAAATCCAACATGACCAAGTCTCCTATGCCAAAAGGTGAGGTCACGGGACTCAGAAGCAATTAAACAACTGAGAGGATCACCAGAAGACTCAACAAAATCAGCACGAAAGATCCTCCCATATCTAGAAATCCCGCAAACCAGACTCCCCGAAGAATCAAGAATTTTGCAAGCATTTTTCTTAAAGCTCACCTCGAAATCGTCATCGGTAAGCTGGGAAACTGAAAGCAAATTATACTGCACTTACTCACTAAGGCAACATCTTTTAAAACGAATCAATCATTAACGAACACAGTACCTTTGGCGATGACACGCCTAGAAGAAGCATCTCCGGAGGTGATCGTCTCATCACTTGGAGCTTGGGCTAGGGACGAGAACCAACGAGAATCTTTGATCATGTGTCGAGAACATCCGGAGTCAACGAGCCAAACCTCTCCCTTCCCCGCCCGGCGAACCTGAGTCAACAAGAGAGAGATGGCTCAGTATTGGGATAAATCAAAAGAGATTTTTGGAACCCAATACTGAGTCACACGACAAGCAGAAGAAGTAGTCACACATGACTGACCTCTAACTACCCTACGCTCTCCGTCGCTCAGAAAGCCAGAAGGTCTACGAGCAGACCTGAAGTTGTTGTTGGGTTCGACTGCTATGGAAGAGCGAGTCGATGCACCGGCAACACGCTGATCTCCCCGCGGGTAGCTGTCTCAGTGGGAAAAACGAGATATACCCTCAGGACAGCGGATATCACGAGCAGAGGCAAATCGAGGAAAAAAAATAAAAAAAATCAGAAAAGCCAAGTCCTCGATGCTGCCTAAACACATTAACATGATCAACTCTAGACCTCATGTTGGTCTTAGATGTACTCAAGGTCTGGGGCTGACCCTGAATACGCCTAAGAGCCTGAACACGGTCTCTTCGCATGATCTTGGCGTGCCTGAAACATCTCTCAATCATGTGTCCATCCTTCTGACAGAAGGTACAATGAAACTTCGCCTTCTGAGAGGTCGAAGCAACAGGTGTTACCACCTTACTGTCAGAAATCCCTTGGACAAAGCCCGCAGATTTGAACTCAACCTATTTGGTTCTGGGTTTGACCTTGATCACACCTGCTGCTATAGATCTGAGAGCAGCAGGTGGATGCTTCCTAACATCCTCAGAGAAATCATATCCTAGACCTTGATTGAACTTGCAAATCTTGGATTGGTCTAGAATAAGATTCAGCTTCTTCTTGCCTCCAACAAATCTTTCAAGAGTGTTCATAAGATACTGACACTCTTGAAAAAGAGAGATGCAAGATGAGCAGGGGAAGAAGAGACAACAGAAGGAGAGGAAGAGGAACCAATAGCAGAAGAACGGATGGTATGTGCACGCACAGCCGCCTCAACTTTGAGGTCTTCACAAGAACCAGGAGGGACAATCCTACTTTTAGCCATTTGGTGCTCGTGCCTATGCGTCTCTAGCCATTTGAGGTCTTCGCAAGGACTAGGAGGGACAATCCTACCTCTAGCTGTTTGGTCATCGTGCCTAAGCGTTTCTACTTCTTTGGGCTTCTCCCCCACACCAGCACACACAGTACAAGGAGATTGTGACTTCTCTAGAAGGTCCTTAGTTAGCTTCACATATTTATCATCTAATGCAATCAACTCAGATTTTAGTTTTTCACAATTATTGCGTGGTGAGCTAACAGGGTCCTTAGAAGCATATTGAGCCATTTTTTTGTTGTGGTCAATCATTTCTTGAAACTGTTTTGAGACATATTCAAGTTCAGCAGTTAATTTGGGACAGTTCATACATGAAGCAATTGACTCAAGCAAGGAGGCATGCAACTCAGCAATTTTATGATCTGCCTTCTTTAAATTGATCTTCAAGTTGTTGCAATTTTTACAATTTTCAGGCAAATCAATAAGCATAGTGTAAAGACCTCTAAAAGCATTGTCCTTAACCTCACATGAGGTGCAAGATGTAGTCTCAATAGTAGATGAAAAATAAGCTATCCTAGTCATCTCTAATTCAGCAAGCAGACTAACATTCTCCACCTTAAGCATGTCGAGATCAGAAATCACACTATCATGAGCGGTCCTTAGCTTCTCCAAGTCTCCGAGCAAAGAAGAACACATGTCACATTCATCACGGGAGGGAGCAGGTTTAAGTGAAGTAAGCTCCTGTGACAGTTTATCTACTTCCTTATCAAGATCACCACACCTAGCTCTAGATCTAGCATAAAATCTTCCTAACTTAAGGAATACATCATTGAGCTGGTCATAGGAGGGATCTACCTCATCGGTGTCCGTGTAGAGGTCGTCGTCGCCGACGTCGGCCTCGTTGACCATGAAGCACATGCCGATGAAGTCATCGCCGTCTTGGGGTCTTGATCATCCTTGCCGTCGTCGTCACTCCAGCCTTCCATGTCGCTGAAGTCGATGTCGCCGAAGGCGGTGAGGACACGGTGGAACAGCTTCTTGGCTTTGCCAAGGTTGCGGAACTTCTTCTTGCCTTGGGCATGAGCTGGGGGCTTCTTGTTGCAGTTCTTGTCGATGTAGTCGTTCTTGTTCATGCCGCCGTAGTCGTTCTTGCCCCTCTCCAGCTTGGGGCAATTCGCCCGAATATGGTTGGGGCCACCACACTCGAAGCAAATTATCGACCCACTCCTCTTTCTGTCCCTCACTCTCTTGTATGCGTGGGAGAACTTTCTGGCTAGAAGAGCTAACTGGTCCTCTGGTAGCTGCTCTAATTGATCATCAGTTACGTCACAGAGAGCAGCTAGGGAAAAACTAGCAGCATTATCAGAGAAAACACCAAAAGCAGGACTGGGATCGGTGACCAATGCCATCGACTGTGACTTCGACCTACGAGAGACTATGTCAATCTCATGAGTCTTGAGGCGTGAGTACAACGCGTCAAGAGTCAAGGTCGAGAGGTCTGTCGTGTCTTTGATGGTGGTCACCTTCATCTCCCAAATATGTAAATCAAGAGCAGATACCATCTGTCGAGCATTGTCCGAGTCGGGGTATGTGAGACCGACTGCTCGGAGATTGCTCAGAATCTTGTGAAACCTCGCAAAACACTCATCCAAGGACTCACCAGCGACCATTTCAAACTTGTTGTAATCTCGCTTGAACTGGTCCTGTCGTACCGTCTTGATCTGGGTGGTGCCCTCATGGTATGCATCGAGGGTCACCCAGATGTCAAAGGCCGACATCAGATGAGAGATGCGATCGAATTCGCTTCTGCTCAGACCCTGAATTATGATGTTCCTCGCCTTAGCATTCGCCTCAACATCAGCCATATTTCCGGTATTGATGTTCTCATCGGCAGCAACAACATATCTGGTCTTGACCTTTCGCTAGATGGCGTAGCCCTGAGCCTGGATGTAGGTCTCCATCCGCCTCTTCCAGAAGGGATAGCCGATCCCATCGAAGATCGGGGGCTTGGTGGAATACTTGTCTGTCGCCATGGCTCTAGAGACCGGTTAAGATCTACGAGGAAGAGCTAACCGGCTCTGATACCAATTGTTGGATCGAGACGACAACAGAGGGGGGTGAATGGTGCCTTTTACAATTTCGCCCCCAAAGTATCCACTTAAGAATTCTTTCTCCAATAGCTATGGAAGCTACAAAGAAAGAGGAATTGTGCTCACTGGAAATCACACAACAGAATGCAATCCAATCAAATTAGGGGAGAAAAGTCAATTTGAAAAAGAGAACAAATGATTCACTGGAACTGACAACAAACAGACAAAAATGATCACCAAAACTTAGCATTTGCCTTTACTCAAACAGATCTTAGCAATTTAAGAAAGGCCTCAAGAGATTGTACAAAACAGAGAGCTAATGCAATCTACAAGGCAACAACAAGAAAAGAAACAAAGGACAGCCAATCTGAAAACAGCAAGAAGCTGGCAATAAGTGAACATGGCATGCTGTCCAAAAACAGCCGAGAACAACAAAAAACAAGCCAGCTGAAACCTGAAACTAGGCTGAAAACTGCAGAAAATAAGAAGTCACTGAAGATTGAAAACAAAATCAGCAGGAGATTGCAGCAGAACTCAGGTTCAGACTGTCAGTTTCACTGCTGTTTAATAGCCGGCCTAACCAAAGAAAAGTTTTAGAGAAAACCAGGGTAAACAGCCGACAGGAAGAGCAGATTAAAAACTGAACTGGTCAAAAGCAAGGACTGCAGTAGACTTGCCAGTCTAACTGCTAAGATGTTGCCGGTTGGACTGCAAGGATGTTGCCAGTCTGTCCGTCGGAAAGTCTTCGGTCAGACCGAGAGCATATTTTGATGCAGACATAAAACTGGTGGCAGCAAGAATTTAAATAGTGCAGCTTAGAACTGAAGCCCTGCTGACATGACACTTGGCTGCCGAAAGCAGATTGGAAATGAAGGCTTAGAGCAACAGCCGAATAGAAACCTGAAACTGCATAGTAAATATTCACACTGCTGCTGAGAACAGAGAAAGTAGATGCACATTCCCTGTTCTCTTAGGGATCTTTGATCAGAGCATCAAACTAAACAGCTAAAACACCCTCAGGAAGAGGAGAAGCAGACCGAAAGACAAATTTGCCCAAAACTGAAAAGGAAGTGACAAGAAAGTCAATCTACAGAACAAAACTACCTGAACCTGAGAAGAATTCAGTAGGAGAAGAAAAGTCCAAATTGCTTATGAATCTTGAGTTCTTTGATCAAGAGAATGTTAATCTCAACAGGAAACTTGATCTTTGATGAAGAGAAACACAAACCCCACTCAGATTCTCTGGCAAAGCATCAAGAATGAAAGTACTCTGCTTACCGAAACAATGAACCCTGGAAGTACAAGAAAACAGAGGAACTTGAGCAGAGATCATTTGAGATGAAAGCTACAACCAAAAATCTTTTTCTCTCGGGACAACTGAGCAAGATGGCATGAAAACCTTATCCTATTTCAGAGAAGATCAAGTTGCACTTTCTTGAACCAAGGAACAAATCCAAGAAAAGAAAGGCAGAGAAGAACCCAAAAACAGAAACGAGACTCAATCTCTGAAACGAAAAACAGGGAAGCACATCACTCAAACACAGAACTTCATATTAAAACAGAGAGAGGAATGATTGTACAGGATGTTTCTTACAGCACTCTCAACCCAAATCTCTCATCCTGAGATGAACAAATGCACGAGAGAGATCAAGAGCTAACACGCAAGGAGAGAGCTAAACACTACCCCATCTCCTGCACATGCTGGGAGACAAAGCTCAACAGAAATCTGCTCTCTCCTACCAACTCCCAACAGAAAAAGATACAAAGCAAAACCAACCCCTCTAAAGCCGTAACTCCTCTCACAAGCCATACAACCACCAGGTGCACACTACCTCTATTTATAGTGTTTGCTTAACGGGTTTACAACTTGTTTTACCCGCTAACTCAAGCAGCTCTTGCGCTTTATCCATTAGCTCAAAACCACCTCCACTTCCTTTTGTGCAGCCCTGCGCTTTTACCAAAACGCCCCTTCTGCACCTTCCGGGAAGTTTCCTCATTTCTTGCCGCCCAAGCCTCGCAACCACTTCGAGTCCTCGTCGTCTTCGGCACATCCCGACCGCTTCGACCTCAGCACCGCCTATGCCTAGTCCGGTCATCCCGTGCCTCGCCACGACTCCACCTCAAAGTCCTGCAGCCATCACAGACAAGAAACACATTATATAGCACCGCTCAAAATACTGTAACCATACATTAGTATTAGAAGAAATACTCAAAGCCCAAACTGGTCGAAACGAAAAATAAGCGACCAAGCACTTCGACCAAGTTCGACCAGGTTCGACCAAAACCGACTGCACCATGCAACGACTTGGCTCGAACCACTCAAACCAAACTCAAAACTTTCCCGAACAAGCATCAATTACTCATCACACACACGGGGTCATATCCACATGGTCTCTCACCTCGGCCTCTACCTTATTCGCGGCCGTGTCCCCAACCTCTCCCGTGACGCCCTCCTCTCTTGGCGCTACTAGAGGCCTTGTTTTTCTTTGTCTTCGAGCTTCTTGCTTCCCACTTGACTTAGGTAAAGAGAAGTTGATCTCCCCTGTCCTTCGAGTGCCGCCACCCCTTGCTTCCTTCCTCGAAGGTTCTAAGGTGGCCGATCGCCTCCGAGAGCAACATCATTGCAACATCGCTGAACTATTCGATCATTTCGATAATGTGGATGAAACGATCTGGAACCGAACTGAACAGTTTCTCGATGACATCGCTCTCTTCGAGCTTCATGCTGAGCGAATGGATTTTGCCCACCAATGTGGTGAGTTTCATGGAGTACTCGGTAATCGTCTCCGAGTCCTCCATTTGTAACTTGCTCAGTCGTTGTTTCAGCACTTAAGCGGGTGCCTCCTTGATGCGATCTTCTCCAACTCGCATCTCCCTGAGTGTGTTCTAAGCTTCTTTCGCCATCTCCTTCTTCGCAATTGATATCATCATGTCATATGGCAAGATTATCTTCATCTTGTTGGCCCATATGTCGTAATTCGTTTCGCTCAACATTGGGTATTGGATCAGGATCGAGACGCCTCTTGCTGCTGGCTTGATGAGCGTGCCTGACTTTGATGGATCAAGCTTGTTGCCGTGGTCTTGACGAGTGTGCCTAAACTTGATGGATCAACCTTGTTGCCGGCCATCACTTCGCCCCCTTAGGCTCTGATACCAAATGTTAGAGAATTAGCCCAGGGCCTAAACGACTAATGAACTCGAGCTCCCTGAGAATACGCACACGAACACAAGAGTAAAACACAGATCTTTTGGCAACGTGATGCCCCTACATCCTTTTTCTTACATAGAGAAGCAAAATACAAGACTCCGCAACCAACATGCCATCCCACATTAAGAGTCCTAAACAAACACACCTAGACTTTGCCTAATTAAAGACTCCCTATGTCTAGTTACATGCAAACTTTGAAACCTAACCTTTTACGACTGCTACAGTACTCTCATTACGACTGCTATAGTGCTTGACTTACGACCACTGTAGTTTACGACCACTGCAGACCTGAAGACAACTAGATTAACTCATCAGAATTGTTTTAATACTTTAAAGATGAAAAAGTAAACGGTTTTAAAGTTAAAAGTTGAAAATTGAGTATTGTAAAGTGGAGTTGGTGTTGTTATTATTATTGTGTTGTCGGTAAAAGAAAGATGGATTTTGCAGTGTGATATAACAATCTGTTTTGCAACAATGCTTTTAGCATCCTACGAAATGCAAATGCAGATGTTTCATGTACAGTGTACCAAGTTCATAGCTAAGAAAAATAATTAGTTTACTGAATCACTGGCTTGTAGATGCCGATGACGCCCCCCTTGCGAACGACGTAGAACGGATCGACGGCGGTAGAGTCCATCGGAGGTGGCTGGGTGTCCTTTGCAATGGATCTCTTGGTGGAGCGTGGGAGGAGGAGTGCTAAGCAAGGCAGACGGCAATGGGCGGCGAGGGTAGGGGCACCGCAGGAGGCCTGAGAGGCAAGTAGCGTAGGTGGGGATGGTTCAGAGACGTGCCCACCGCTCTAGAAAGCCCACAGAGACAAGAGGAAGAACAAATTGATCCTCGTTGAGATCTACTGACAAGGTGAAATCAATCAATACAGTGAAGTGGGTATGAGATAGGGCAGCTAGCCACAGCGTTACATAATAACGGACTTAGTTTATGATTTATGGTTTCTCTCGAATAAATAAACGGAGTGATTTTTTCGTTATCATTTTGAAAGTAGCTTATTAAACTAATCTTTTAAAAATAGCTTACGGATATTGGATTGTTCGCTCGTAGAAGGATAAAAAGTTATATGAGCGCAGCAGAAAAGACGAGGGGAGGGGGAGGAGCTGCCTGCCTGCCTAGTTGCCCACTCGGCCACGCCTTCCCTTTTTCTCTGACCTCGTCGTCGTCGTCGTCGTCTACGTCCACCCATCCATCAAGCTGCTCCTCGATCCGCACCAAACCAAATCAGCAGTACGAATCGAATTGAATCGAAGACGCAGGCATGGACTGGCGCCCCACCCAGGGGACCGACCCTGCCGCCGCCGCCGCTGGAGGCGACTGGCGCGCCCAGCTCCAGCCCGAGGCGCGCAGCAGGATCGTCAATAAGATGTACGCAAACCCTACCCTACTTTACCCTCTAATTGATTTCCTTTCCCTTCCATCCCCTCGCTTTGATTATCGTAATCGAGTTCAAAATAAAAGATTTCGGGTCAATTTGGCCATCCATCCATCCCATGCAGCCTACTTTGATCCATCCATAATTCCATACCCATACCTACAGGAACAACAACAGATTCGTCGTCGATCCATTCTTAGGTCGCAATTCCCTACTGGGGGATTAAGTTGACTAATTATCTTCTCATACCTCTGCTGATCAATTGTTCACCACATGTCAAAATAATCCAGCCTAATTACCTCATTCAAGTGAAACTCTACTTTAACAACTAAACACAAGTAACTTATTCACCAAAATGTACAAATTCGGTGTGAGAAGATTATAACTTAGGCAATAAACACACACCATGATGTAGATTAATGTAGCATAACACCGAGATGATTTTTTTCGCCGCATTTGGGGTTACCATGGGTATTATTTACTGGTGTGGTGGGAGATGTAATCTTGTTCTCAAGCTAGAGTCGCTCATCTGGTTCCCAAAGGGATCTTCCTCACATGGTCACGAGTCATGACTAGATCAAATGTATGACGGCCTTTTCTCCCCCCATTTCTCCTTTTGAATCATGCATGTGTTGCCTGGGATGTTGTAGCTGTTTGCAAATTGCATGCCATATACTGTTGCGGAAAGTCGTTGAATAGCAATATATCTGTCATTTTATTCACATGTTGCATTATGTGTGTAGAATGGAGACTCTGAAGAAGCATCTACCAGTATCAGTGCCCGAGGGGCTGAACGAACTTCAAAAGATCGCTGTGCGATTTGAAGAGAAGATTTATACTGCAGCCACCAGCCAGGTACATTTAGCCTAACTTTGCTAGCTTCCAGGGGCGGAGCAAGAACTTTTAGTTATGGGGTCCAAACAGGCTACATGGGTCTGTAATAGATAAAGAACTGATCTTCAAATGTTCTAAAAGATTTTCAGGTTGATTTTTAAGTACTTTTAGCACTTTCATATTTTTTTCGACCTTGGGTAATTTTTTCATTCCCCTGCTAAGCTGGTGAACCTTGCCACCAAACTTATTTTCCCAGAATCCTGATTTTTTTTTCCTGCGCTTGGGAACAAATCCCAATTTTTCTGTGGGGCCCGGACTCGAACTCGAACCATGGGAGTACCAGCGCCCGCACACAACCACTGGGAACACATCCCAGTTTCTGTAGCATTTTCAAATAAAGTATCATATAAACAGTAAGTTAGTAACTGGGATTTTTTAAATGTTGTCATTATGTTAACATAATGATAGAATGATATGCCGATCATAAGCTTGGTTTCTCTTTTGTCAATTACCATGTTGAATTTACGAGTGTTGTACATTGAGTTGCTTCAGTCCATTGTTCTGCCAGTTCATGTTTGTATAAGTCGCCAGTGTGTCCGAAATTGTTATATGTGTAAACGAGTAAACAACCTTATGTTAAAAAGAGATTATTTATACAAGTCCATCATGGGATATGCAATAGTATACAGTCATTTATCCCAGACCAAACATCAGACAAGAGTTTACTCCCTCCTTCCATTTTGTGTTGAAAAGGGCCTCAGCATATTGCTTCCACTCCATTGTGGTAAACATTTTCAAAGGGATTTATTTGGTTGGGGTACACTGTGTCACTATTTTCATTTGGATTTCCTGTTTGTATAGACTATAGATTATTTGCGGCAAAGTGGTTTGCTGTCTATATGAGTGGTTTTGCATGACTGCATGAGTAAGATGATATATATTTTTTGAAGCAATTCCTTTTCAACTGTGCTAATCATACAAGAACTTATGGTTGGCAAGTTAGTATTAGTATAAAACTTAAAATTAACATTGTTGGTTTGTTTTGCATTACCCAGTCTGATTATTTGCGGAAGATTTCTATGAAAATGCTCTCTATGGAGACAAAGTCACAACAACCTCCTGGAAGTGCTCAAGTAATTCCAAATCAGAATCCCTCTGGTCCAGGTATCGTATGCAGTAAACTGAGTGTTACCCATTCTACATGCTATCATCTGCACCTTTTGCTTATACATTACTACATTAGCTGTGGCAACCTTGTGAGCTATGGATGATGAAAATTGCTGCTTGCATTAAATGGTGACCCTATGCATTTTATGGCGGTAATCATGCTCCATTTGTAAAGTGGGAAAACCATCTGATGGATGGAGCTATCATGTATAAGAATTTTGCATCTAGCTTTTGTCGCTGGTGGTTTGCACATCCGGCACTACTAACACCTGTTGTCTAAGTAATTTGCATTTTCTTATTCACATTTTCTTTTATTGCTCATTGTGTCTTTTGAAGGAGAAATTTTGTTGTTGCTAAATTTATGATCCATTATAACCTAGATGTTCAGTTAATGTTGTGTGAAATGATGCACTTATTAAATGATTATACCGTGGTAGGCTTTAGTAACTTAACTTTTGGTTGGAGCTAGATTACAGTGATGTGACTATTGAGTTAAAATAACAATGGTTGTAATGGTGTCGTCTAAACGTTGCCTAAACACAAAGGCACCCTAGGGTGGACGCCATGGAGGTCCGCCTTGCCTTGGCCAGTTAGGCGGGTGCCCAGGATTTCTGAGCATCCATGGCAAGCTTTTGGGTGGGTTCTTTTGAGCTGATGGCTTATGGTTTATAGCTTAAATATTTGAATTCTGGTTGTTCGCAAGAGGTAGTACGCACAGAAAAATAGTTGCATGCGATTTTGGTCAGTACAGCTGAACTCATTACACTTTTTACTATAATCTTCCTATTGGCTTCGCTTAGAAAAAACACATCATTAAAAAGCTAATTACTGTAGATAATATGAGCATAAGTCGTGTATAAGCCAAAACAAACCTGCCCTTTGGGTGTCCACCTTGCCAGCTGGATTTTTGGGGTGAGAGGATGGAACCCTAGCCGTCCCCCACCCCCCTTTCCCCTTCCTCATTGCTGCTGACGACCCCTCCCTCTTTTTCCCTGCACTTCTTTTCTGTTCTCTGCTCAATCTGCTTCTCTGTTCTCCCAATCTGCTCTGCTGCTCTTCCCATTTCTCCCTGATCTGCTCTGCTTTGTTCCTCTTCCTCTCTCCCCAACCTGCTCTGCTCTGCTGCTTGTGCTCAGCGCTCTCTGTTCCGCTGTTCTCTGCTCTGCCGCCCTCTGCTGTGTGCTCTGCTGACTCTCTTCTTCACTAGTGTAGAAGTGCAGTGTGTAGAAGTGTAGTACTGCTGATGCTCTCTGCTCTGCTGCCCTCTGCTCTGTGCTTTGCTGCTGATGCTCTCTTCTGTTGTGCTGACCCCTCTAATTTGCTGTTTAATGCATGCCTTTATGTTCGCCTGATGTTGCCCTGGCGATGATTAGGCGACACCCTAATCGACAAGTGGACAAGGCGCCTGTTAGGCGCCGTGATCGCCTAATACACAGTGACAACCATGAAAATAGCAGTGGACCATCTTCAGTTCTTTCTTAGATCATGTTTATTCTCTCTTTGCTGCTACATTCCAGATTATGTTAATTTGGTCTGCTTCTCAGCTTCCCCAAAGGAACTAATGATTAACTGTAAATCAGTTGCTCAACGCTTTAATTGCTTCAGTATATGTGCTTTTTTAATACAGAAACTCACATTTGTCTCATTTTTACCTGTAACATGCTGATTTGAGTGCTTTGCATGCCTTTTACACTTTTGCTAGAAGTATTTGTTCACAAGATATTTAGCACACATAGGTATCTTTTCTGAAACAGCAACTGGACTCCCTCCTCAAGGCAGTAATCCAGCACAATCATCAGCAATCCCCTTGTCTCAGCAACAGGCCCAACAGCCTAATACTTCTACATCTGTATTGCCAGGTGTCAGCCAAACATCCACACTGCAGAATATGTCATGCATGCCGCAAAACACTATGAATAATGGCTTGGAACAAGGCGCTTCACAAGATATTTATGCTGCACAAAGGCAAATGACAGGAAGGCAGCAACAGCAATCACAGAGCCAATTATTTTATCAGCAGCAGCAAATGTTGATGAAGCAGAAATTGCAGCAGAATTCACTTATGCAGCCACACATTCAGCAACAGCAACCTTTGTTGCAGTCAACACAGATGCAATCTTCACAGCAACCCATGATGCAAATGTCACCAGGCCTTCAGACTGGGCAGTCCATTCCGCAGACACAGCCAATGGCCATGCAGTCAGCTACTCAGAGTGGTATTCAACAGAATCCGTTGAACTCAGTACAACAATCTGTGCAATCATTACTCCATCAACCTCCGCAATCTGCTGTGAGGCAGCAGCAACAACCACAGCCCTCCATGCATCAGCAGCCTTCTCTGCAGCAAGCTCAGCCAACTCAGCAGCCCAATATTCCTGCGCAACAACAGCAACAACAGTTAATGGGACAGCAGCCAAATTTACAGCAAAATCAATTAATTGGTCAACAGAATGGTGCTGTGGAGATGCAGCAGCAACAGAGGCTACCAGTTCAGTCAAATAATCTTTTGAATATGCAGCAAACACAGCAAATGTTGAACCAGCAGTCTATGCCCTTGCATCAGCCACAGCAATTGGGCTCCCAGGCAAATATGCCAAGTCTACAGCAGCAGCAACAAAATCAACAGCAACAGCAGCAGCAGCTTCTTGGAACTGTGCCTAATGTTTCAAGCATTCAACGGATGCATATGCTACAAACAAAGGCATCAGTTCAGCAACCACAGCAGCAACAGCATGCTCAGCAGCCATCAACAGGTTTGACGCAACCTCAATCTCAACAAAACCAACTTCAGCAATCACAGCAGCATCTTATGTCGCAATTCCAGTCTCAGCCTAACCAGCTGCAACAACAATTGGGGATGCAGCAGCAACCTTCAATGCAACAAAGACTTCAAACTTCAGCTGGCATGTTCTTGCAACAAAATAACATTGATCAACAAAAGCAATTTATTCAGGCACAAAGGGGCCTTCAAGAAGTTTCATCTAGTAGTAAGTTTCCCATATACTGTCTTTGTAGACTCATTGTATCCATTTATTGTTCTATCCTCTAATGTTTTTCCCCGTGTTCTTATGTTCTACTTCTCTGTTGTGAACCTATAGATATTAATCTTAGATTTCACCAGCTATTTAAGCCAGCTCAGGGATCTGGCATTACTTTCACCTTAGCTTCTTAAGGCAATGTTTATGCTATAAGAACTACTCCCTCCGTTTCACAATATTTGTCCAAGCCTACCATGTGCACAGACTCAGGAAGCACCAAATTTAAGAAAAGTTTATAATAAATGATCATACATACCCCTTAAAAGACATACTATAACCACTTCATCTCTCGCATCATTAAAGCGAGGGTAGAGAGTGGAAATATTGCAATTACTACAATCTTGATTTCCTCAATGGACAAACATTGTGAACGATGCTTCCCAAGACAATGGGCAAACATTGTAAAACAAAGGGAGTAGCTTCAAATTGTTTGGACTAAAAAAATTGGAGATGACAATCGGATATTCATAATTCAGATGCAGTTAAATATGTAATGCACATTGATCATCATGTTGACTAAGCTGACCCCATTGATCTTCCGTGCCTCTCGTACATCACATTTGGTTTTCTGATTCGTGGACATTTTTGCTGGAGAATGCTACTGTGCAACAATCGTTGCGATCTGACCTCGAGCTCATTGTTGTTGCTGTACTTTTTTAGTAGCAAGCGCACTATACTTTTTAAGTAGCAACACCACATTTGGTTCTGATTTGTGGACATTTTTGCTGGAGAGTGCTACCGTGCAACAATCGTTGCAATCTGACCTCTGGCTCATTGCTGTTGTTGTACTTCTTTAGTAGCAAGTGTGCTATACTTCTTCAGTAGCAAGCACACAATTTTCTACTGGCCTCTTTATTCCATCCTATGTTGTACTAGTAGCTTGCTATTTGATGGCTTGTCCATTATTATCTTGTTTGACAGCCCTGCTTTTTATGCAGCATCTGCGGACTCCACTGCTCAAACAGGTCATGCAGGTGCAGGTGATTGGCAAGAGGAGATATATGAAATGGTAAGACATGCTTCCTTCCCTTTTGGTACTCCCGAGCTCGCTCACTTGACCTTTCTAAAAATCATAGAAAAGGACCTCCATACCAAAGAGGTTTGAGATTGCACTGATCTAGATTGATAGAAGATGAAACAAGAGACCATGTTGGATTTTAGGGGCTTTTTCCCCCACTATCTGTTGCACCTCTTCCTTTTCCTTCCTTCTTTTGGTCTGTTTTCCACCAAATTCCTCTCTCTTTTGTTTCCATTTGCAAATAAAGTTAGAACTGAAATTTCATACAGCAACACTTTAGTCTCGTAGGTAGATGTACTGCATTCTGGCTGTCTTCTTTTAAGATATAAAGGGGATTCTGTGTGAATGTGGACTATGGAGCATATTTATCTAAATGTTATAAGGTCATGAGGCAGTTAGCGGTCATTTTCTTGATCATGAAGTTAACGTTAATCAAAACTGTGGTTTATTTAACGGGCATCATGGTTTCTTATTTTATTTCAAATTCCTATGCTTGCAATAGCTACTTGAACTATCTTGCCAGTGCCATATTTGTTAACATAATCACAAACCATGGTTTACTGAATGTTCTGTTTCCTTTTCTGTACTATTCATCTCTGTATAGCTTCTGTGACAATGTTAAGTGTATGTGGTTTTCTTTGCCCACAGGTTAAGAGCTTGAAGGACCAATACTTTGCAGAACTCAGTGAATTGTACAATAAGATCTCTGTGAAGCTACAGCATGTTGACAGCATGATACCACCTCAAAAGCCATCAGACCAGTATGAAAAGTTGAAGAAGTTCAAAATCATGTTGGAGAGTATATTGCAACTCCTGCAAATTAACAAGAACAACATTCAACCTGCTCTGAGGGAGAGAGTTGCTCAATACGAGAGGCAAATTATCAGTATCCTAAATCCACAAAGAAGGAGGCCTGTGCCGACACAAGGGCATCAACAGTTTCAGCAACCTACTGGGCAAGCTCCTAGTTCTAACATTTCACAGCAACAACAGCCTTCCCAAGGTTTTCTACAGCATGATAATCATACTTATCAGATGCCTCAAGCAAGTTTGCCAAGTATGAGCACCGGATTACAGTCCTCTAGTGCAGCTGGAATCCAGCATGTACCTGCACCACCAGCAACAAACTTTGGTGTTCCAATAACACAGCAAAATGTTGCAAATGCACCACAGGCTGGCTCTAATTTGGAGGCTGCTCAAGGAAGCAATTTTAATTCTTTGCAGCCTGGTTCAATGAGCGGCGCATTGCAACAGGGCAGCACTGGGCCCATGCAGAGTACAATGAATGCACAACAGCAGGCCACTAGTAGCATGTTATCTCACAACTCAATGAATACAATGCAGCCTAATGCCAATTCCATGCAAGCAAATGCAAGTTCATTACAGCAGCTGAAGCAGCAACAGCAGGAGCATCATATGATGCAGAATCAGCAAATGAAGCGTCAAATAATTCAACAGTTACAGCAAAAGCAAATGCTTCAACAGCAGCTCCCAATACAGCAACAATTACAGAAACAACAGCAGGCACAGATGCAGGTTCCACAGCTTCATTCTGGAAATGATGTAAACGAGCTAAAGGTTAGACAAGGAGCTGCAATGAAAACTGGAATTTATCAACAGTTGGGCCAACGCAGTAGCTATTATCATCAGCAGTTGAAACAGGGTAGTGCTCTCCCAATTTCATTACCACAGAACCTCCAAGCACCATCCCCACAAATTTCACACCATTCTCCTCAGGTTGATCAGCACAATCTGTTGCCACCTCCAATTAAGACTGGGACACCATTGAATTCATCTAACTCACCATTTGTTCCATCCCCATCCCCATCTGTTGCCCCATCTCCTATACCAGTGGATTCAGACAAGCCACTCTCCAATATATCATCACTTACTAATACTGGGCAGGCTGGACATCAGCAAACATCCCTAGCGCCTCAAACACAATCAATTGCCGTTAACACACCAGGGATATCAGCATCACCCTTGCTAGCAGAATTCACAAGTGCTGATGGAAGTCAGGCTAACATACCAACTCAAGTTCCAACAAAATCAAGTGCAGCAGAAAGGCCTCTGGATCGGTTACTTAAAGCAGTAAGTACCTTGACAACTTCATATTTTGTCTTGTGTTCTTTTTTTTTCTGGTGCAAAATCGATTCATTGCTTAATCAGCATTGTTCTGAATATATTGTAGAACTTGATTCATTTCAAAGACAGTCATATTGTTCTGAAGCATACTGGCATAAAGAACATGAGGCTCAAGAACAGTATTTGGCTATAGGAGTTAGATATACTATGCCTTCTCGAAACTCTCGTGTGTCTACCTTGCTAAAGTTGCCCCATTTCAATCAACTAGTTCTTCAAATGATAACAGTGGTGCCTATTAATTTTCGTTCTCGCCATCTGAAGATCTGAAAGCATGTGTAACAGGAAATAGAATTGACCTGATTTCTTTTTTTCCCCTGATTATTGCTCTACAGAATCCAGATGTATTGTCCAACAGTCTGTTCTGCTGGAGTGATAGTACATAGCAAGTCATTTACACTCTTCAATTTAATCCCACAGAATTAGTTATGTTGATGATATGTCATGGTCTATAATCTTCTGTCCATTTTTTCCGCCTGTTTCATGTTTAACGTTGTGTTATAATGCAGTTGCAAACAACACCCCGCCAGTCTCTTAGTGCTGCAGTTAGCGACATAGGATCTGTCGTCAGCATGATTGACAGGATTGCTGGGTCAGCACCTGGTAATGGCTCTAGAGCTGCTGTGGGTGAAGATCTAGTAGCTATGACAAAGTGTCGGTTGCAAGCCAGGAATTTCATAACACATGATGGAAGTGGTACATCAAAGAAAATGAAGCGTGACACAAGTGCATTGCCTCTTAATGTGTCATCAGCTGGAAGTGTCAATGATAGCTTCAAGCAAACATATAGTGTGGATACCCCTGAGTTACAATCAACTGCAACCTCACGTGCCAAGTGGCAAAAAACTGAGGTATTTTGTTCAAGATTTTGTGTAGATAAACTATGAAAACATGATTAATTCCTGTAGTTTAAGTGTTACAATGACTTGTCTATCTGGACATAGAGAAGGGAAATGAAGTTAACTTGATGGGAGCTGTTCCAAATTGTTGGCTACCTTGTAGTTTTATCTGGCATGTGGTTCATCTTTCTGCAGGTAAACCATGCTCTGATGGAGGAGATCCAGGAGATAAACCAACAGCTCATAGATACAGAGCTCCACGTATGCGAGGATGATGCTGAGTCATTTGCTGCTACATCTGAAGGGGCGGAAGGGACAGTCATTAAATGCACATTTACTGCTGTGGCTGTTAGTCCCAGCTTGAAGTCCATGTTTGCATCAGCACAGATGGTGAGCTTCTAAACGCATGCTCTATGCTCTGGACCTTTATCATTCGCTCATTTCTTCTATGTTGAAATGTGTGGCAGGGTCCAATTTTGCCATTGAGGTTGCTTGTTCCTGCTAGCTACCCTAGATGCTCCCCAGTGCTCCTTGACAAGTTTCCGGATGAACAAAGGTGCGTAGCCACTAGCCAGACGGTATTACATCATGTTGTCCTGGTTCTTTTGGTGTACATTGATTAAACTAACGGTGCTGCATTGTACTTGTGAATCTGCATCAGAAACTCCGATGACCTGTCTACGAAAGCGAAGTCAAAGTTTGGCATTTTGCTGCGGGGTCTACCTGAGCCCATGTCGTTGGGAGAAATTGCGAGGACATGGGACGCTTGTGCCCGCAAGGTCATTGCAGAGTATGCTCAGCAGATTGGTGGAGGCAGTTTCAGTTCGAGTTATGGTGGTTGGGAAAGTTGCGTAGGTGCTTGATCCGTCTGTTCTGCTGGCATGGAACAACTTCATTTTGCGTGGCCATGTGCGGTTGCACTTCACTGGTGCTGGTCATCCTTGGTGACTACATTTATACAACAACAACAACCTCCTTTTGTCTTAAACAAGTTGCAGTATGTGGTGACTATATTTATACCTTAATTAATAATTGAGCAGAGATGCAATTGCTACTCGTCTGTTGTATTTTGTGCTGGTGATTGTATTTATGGAAATCCTCTTCGTTAGCTTGATATGCGTATGGTAGCGGCCCTTTGAGTACAGGACAGGTTTCGCCTATGGACCAAGTGGTGGTGCAGCTGCTGCTGCAGCTTGGTTTCCTGGTCACTGCTAGTATTATGTATTATGATTTGGATGTCAATTGAGACCAGTTGCTTGGGTATAATTTTTTTTTTAAAAAATTCAGCCGAATGACTAAAGCATAGGCGTTCATTTTTATGCAAAAGTTTTTGGTGTATTACTGATAATGCGTTTGTGCTGCAATCGTTACTTTATGATTATATATATAAAATTATACATACATACATATATATATATATACACATACATACATACATAGGAAAAATACTTTTTACTCCCGGGTGTAATTACACCCACCTCTAATATACCACCCAAACAAACTTGAAATACTCTTTTATCACTTCAGGTATACTCATATACTAATTATAAGATATTCTAATGTGAACCACATGAAAAAATTGCAAGGGAGTCCATAGTTTTTAGCGTATTTTGTAAATACCTTTATATACGTACATAAAAAGGAGTATGTTGAAAAAAATATACATACCACATCTGAAAATTTATTTAGACCACCTATATAGTCTTAAATACTCATATACTACATGTACATACTCCTCGTTACGCGAGATACTCCCTACGTTGTGAGATACGACATAGGGTGTAATTACACCCGGGAGTAGAAAAGAGGCTTCCTATATATACATATATATACACACATATATATATATACATATATACATATATATACATATATATACACATATAATAACCTGCCGTCTGGCCACTGTACGGTAGGTCTGCCCAGTGGCCAAATGGTAGGCCATTAGGACCGGCTATTAGTGCTTAATCATCCATTTAATTATGTGCCACTTAAATAATTTTTAGAGGTAATAAAGTGCTGCAAACAATTACTAAAAATATACAATACAACACACTGTGTCAGCGCATAACTACTTAATCACCTAGTTAATTATACGTCATTCTAAGAATTTTTAGAGGTAGCAAATTACCTCAAAAAATTGTAAAACAATTACACAACATACCACGATGCCTCATGAAGCTCCAGCAAAAATGTCATAATTTTTGAGCTCATTTACTATATCTACATATTTAAAAATTATAAATTATGAACTTAGGTAGATAATTAAGCCGGCTAGTTAGCCGACTTAATCACCTGTTGTCCCATGGGTGGGCGCCTGCCATCTGCTCATGGGGCGGTAGGTGCCACATGTCATCTCCTCCACGTTGCCACCCATCCACCGAACAACATAAACGAATTTTTGTAAATACGATAGGAAATGCCAAAAGTGGCTTTAACTCGTCGGTCTTGCTGCTGTGGCATGCGTATATATGCATTATAGATGCAACAGGGAAGGGTAGATATATAGATGTGCTTGCAATATTAGGCCTGCTCGATCTATATCCAGTGAGTAGGTGTCTCTTTCCTCCGCACCTTGCCCAAGTGAAGTCCTCAGCAGTCGGGACTGAATTTTCGAATCCAAATCTTTTATGTATTACTGTACTAGTCCCAGATCAAAGCTAGTGCACATAGTTAAATAGTAATAATTACATAACCAACAATGCTTTATTAATAAAAGAGAGTACAGGCCATAGGACCACTTCATTACAACTAAGGTTACAAGACCTCACAAACTAACAGAACACAGTAGAAGCAAAATAAAACTCTAACGATGACCTATCAGTACACCACAGGCAATTGACTGGGAAATGCAACTTGGAACTCCAGGAAACCTTCGTCGAATCCACACACGAAGTAGTCGTAGGCTCCTTCTTGATCTTCATAACCCTCTGAGAGTTGTTTTGAGTGCAACATATGAGTACATAAAGTACTCCGCAAGTCTTGAAAAAATACAGTAGATGCAAGGCTTAACAAAGAAGGATAATATGGTTTCTTCGCACAAAGCAGCATTATATTTCAAATACCATAATAAATTCTCAAAAGCATCAATTTAACAAAGTAATTGTAATAACTGAAACTGAATAAATTTTCTAGTGAAGGCTCCAACCACCAACACTAGTAAACAGGCTCTAACTGCCAAAGTTCAAGACTACGGATTCCATCCATCCGCACTGGCTCCATCCATTAGGATACATTTTCGAGAGTTCCATCCACTCCCGAGTTCCCAAATTTTTACTTTGAAACCAAAACCAAAGATCTACCATGTGAAAGTGCACATCGCCCGCCCTTGACCGTGGGATAGTTATCTTAATAGCCAACATGCTTCCTTAGGTATGAGACCCAGATAATTTATCACAAAGCCTTTACCTCACTCCGATCTAGCTAGACACCACCCGCTGAGGTTTCACCGTTGAAGGGTTAAATCCACCACAGTCAGAAGCCACCTCTTGCACTATATGAGTACAGTAAATCCTTGTGCCTCACTGTGAGTAAACTAGTAAATCCCTGGCACCCACTTACCACTGGTGATATCTAAACTAAACCTTTGCGAGTTAGTCAGGTAGGTCATATACATATAGACTTATGGCTGTACAGTAGTGCTCAGTTTGGATAATCACAAGCATCGACCCTTAATATACTAGGGCAGCACATTCATAATACAAGTTCTCATGCTAAATCCACACCAACTAGATCTTACCATCCGCCCAAGTCTAAAACCAATTTTCACTATTTTATTTTATTTTAAAAAAACAGCAGCAAAACCTATTGCCACTAAATTACTTGAATAAAATATTAAAGCAAATTATATCAATTTTCACTCAAAGGGTTATACTGACCGACTAGCTTGTCTAAGCAATTACTACCGTTCTAAAGTTATCAAATAACATTAATATAATCTCAATACTAAGGCAAGGGAAGCCTAGGGTGGCAAAGATACATGGTTGTCAATTTCGAATGAGGGTATAACAAATTTGGATTAGCTAATAACCTTAAGACATAAATTAACATTTTATGTAACATAGGAATGCAATTAAATTTGAAATAATAAAATGATTTTTGAAAACATAGGTACAAGATAATCAAAGGAGACTTGCCTTCCTACACGTTTGTCTGGACCTTCCTGCTGCAGATCGAAAAACTCTTCGGCGATGTCGGGTTTTACACACAAAAACAAGAAACCTAAATAAATAAATAAACACAAACAAAGTCAAAAAAATACAAAAAATATATATTGAAAGGAATTTTATGATTTTATATGAATTTGGAAATTTAAACGGGTTCAAAAAGAGCTGGGATGAAGAAATACGGGCTTCTTGAATCATTTGCCATTGTCGTAGACTACAACAGTTAGACAAAGGCTAGGAGTGGTCGAAAGCTACACAGAGTGGTAGGTGATCAGAAACTCTGGAGTGGTCGAGAGACCAAGAGTGGTCAAAGACTAGAACATGGTCGAAGGATAGAACATGGCTAAAGGCGATTGCGGTCATGAGCGATGGTCGGAAGGATTGGAGTAGTCAAAGGAATGGGATGGTGTAGAGTAGTCGAAGGAATCGATCAATTGGAGTGGTCGAAGGAATTGATCGGCTCGGGTGGTCGTACAGTTGTGATGGGATTGCTGAATGTGGTCAAAAATTTAGACATGGTCGATGGTCTACACGTGGTTGGAGGGAGTGGTCGAAAAGTTGGAGTAGTCGAAGTATGTAACATGGTCAAAAGGTATATGTGGTCGAAAGGTATATGTGGTCAGAAGGTATATATGGTCGAAAGGTTTGGAGAGGTCGGAACCATTGCAAGTAGAACATTACAGGAACTAGTCCAAGTAGACTGGAACTGGTCGAACACTTTAAAGTGATCAAATCTTGGTGATCAAAACCTAGTGGTCAGAGGTTGAGAGTGGTCGAAGGATTGATGCGGTCAAAATCTACGAGGATTGTTGAAACACCAAGAGTGGTCATAACTGATAAGGTTGTCGTGGCCGACCATGGCGATCGCAACTCCGAGAGTGGCCGAGAGGCCTGGAGCGGTCGAAAACTATAAGGTGGTCCAAAATGAGGGTAGTCAAAAGCGGCCATGGTCGTGAGCGACCGTGGTCGAAAACGGCTATGGTTGCGAGCGACTGCGGTCGAAAGCGACCATGGTCAAAAGTGGCTACGGCCAAGAGCAACTATGGCCATGAGCGACTGTGGTCGAAAGCGGTCATGGTCGAAAGCGATAGTGGTTGAAAGGACTGAGTGGTTGGATGGTTTTAGCGGTAGGAACTTAGGAGCGATTGGGAGTGGTCGAAGTGACTGAGATCGATGGGGTTGCTGTGGTTGAACGCAGAGCGATTGTTTTCAACCGATAAGGGAGTTTACCAGAGAAGGCTAGAGAGTGAAGGGCTCTGGCAGCGAATTTGCTCGACGGCGAGGCGGAAGACAGCGGCGACGGAGTGCTCCAGCAAGGTCTTGGATGGTAAAGCGGTCGGCGAGGTCGTTCTCGAAACTGGTGGTGTCGTCGGCGGCCTCGGCAACTTCTCTAGAGGAGAATACTTTGGCTAGATGAAAGGGAAGGCGACACGGTCACGGTGCTTCAATTTATAGCTTTGGCAAAGAAAAGGAAACCGATGGGATTTATGGCACTATGCGAGTGTTTTGGTATTCGAGGACGCGCGAAAGGAAGGGAAAGTTTGATGAATTGATTGCTAATACGAATTGATCGGTTTCCAAGTGAAGATGTGGAGGGAAAGAGGCTTTTGTCGGTTGGAGATTTGAGCTTGGGTCTGACGCGAGATAGAAGAAGATGAACAGTGATCAGGCCAAAGAATAAAAGGAAGGAAGGTGGAAAGAACATATAACAAAGAAGAGGTTCGACTGGTGGTTGGTTTTGTTGGAACTCTGATGTTAAGCGTGCTTGGCTTATGGCAATTCTAGGATGGGTGACCCTTTGGGAAAATAATTTTTTATTGGAATTGGGATTTTGACATTTTCTTATAGTATTACACAAATAATCAAAATAAAATCCAAACACTTTTAAAATAATTAATTTAAAATTAATTTTTAAAGAAAGCAAAATTTTGGGATATTACGTCCACTGTCCAAACCGTCTCCTGAGCTATCCTGGACGGCGTGGAGGCCATCGATATTCCTCCCTTTCGATGCTGATCCATCTCCGCCCTTGTTGGGAAATCTGCCCTCCCTGAAGAAATCAGTCCCGTGCATGCATCCCATTTTCGAAAGGCATCCCAGTTCCGAAAGCACGCGATAGTGTAGAATGTGCATCAGAAAGTTACTATTATGTGTGAGTAAAGTTATTGCTAAACACATGTAAAGTTACTGTCAGTTATAACACTACACAATTGATAGTAACTCTACAATAACTTTACTCACGCACAACAGTAACTTTTCAGTGCGCATAGGCGTAGAATAGTGCAACCATTTGTTTGTGTCTATATATATATATAGCTGCGCTAAGCAGCACGTGCACACATGCTACATGCGGGTCGCTGGCTGTATACATGAGCCTCTTGGTACGGTTCATGAATTGATGATAACTTTATTTGCATGAGATAGTAACTTTTACATCTGTAAGTTACTTCATGAATTGATGATAACTTTATGTACATGAGATAGTAAACATTGTCGACTATAACTAATTTCATAAATTATAGATGATAACTTTATGTGCATGAGATAGTAACTACACACGGGTCTCTTGAGCCAGGTGGTTAAGGTCTGACACATGCATGCATGTAGCAGTAGAGAGAAGGGAATAGGTGCACTTGACTTGTGATTTTTATCTTGTTTACATATAAAAATTAAAATAATTCTTTCATCGATAGTTTGATCTACAATCCATTTGCATCATTATTTACAGAATTATGAGATTAGCAAAGCAAGATCCATGTTGAATATATTTTGAAGTTGCGAAATTCGTGTCATTTTTACTACCTAACTTCCTTGTGCATGAGATAATAATTTCATGAATTATAGATGATAACTTTTTATACATGAGATAGTAACTTTGCCAACTATAAGTAACTTCATAAATTATAGATGATAACTTTATATGCATGAGATAGTGACATATGTGAGAACTATAAGTAACTTTATGAATTACAAATGATAATTTGATGAGCATATTATATTAACTTTACCATAATTAATAAACGCTAGTAACTGCCCGTAAGATGGAATGGTGTAGCAATTAGCTGATTAGGTTGGTTAGGATCACGCACTTGTTCTACACACACACATATAATTACAAACCAACACACAGATGTAAAATAAGCGAGCACCCCTAATTGGCCCAACTAGCCAACCGCTCCATCATTGCACCCCATGCTCAGTTAGTAGCATTTGTTAATTATAGTAAAGTTACTATCAAATGTACATCAAGTTATCATATGTAATGCCTGCAGTTATTTTCAGTTACGCATTAAGTTATCATCCATATAGAATGAAGTTACCATCCCCATAATGAAACCCCACCAACCGATCCTATTCTGGAAAGTTACTTTCGGTTACGCATGAAGTTATCATCCATATGGAATGGAGTTATCATCCCCATACGAAGTTATCATCCCATGATGAAGTTACTATCATATGCAATCAAGTTATCATCTATTGTGAATGAATTTACTATCGGTAGCGAGTGAAGTTTCTGCCGAACGCTTATAGTACACAACAATTAATAAATTTCCTCACAACAGGTAATAACTTCACTCACAATAGGAAATAACTTTCCTCATGGCCGAATCTACTAAATTTTCACATGCATGCAGTAGTACAGTTGACATGGAGACTTTTTTTATCTTGTTTACAAGCTAAAAAATACAATAACTCTTTCATAAAAAGTCTGATCTACAATCCGTTTGCGCCATTGTGTTTGAAATTACGAGCTTAATAAAAAAAGATCCATATTGAATATGTTTCGATGCTACGAAATTTATGTTTTTTTATACCAGTCACAAGTAAGTAACTTCATGTTTGTTTGATGGTAACTTCACATATAATAGTTACTGCCAAATCAACACAGCTCGCACCAGGAAGCCAGGCAGTAGGACCTGCACATAGCGTGAGCACATGCACTGAATAGCGCTACCGTACATTGAGTGATAACATGCAAACACAAATCAGGGCCGTTCAATCTACCTTCTATGCCTTAGATTCGTGTGGTTGGAAGCCCCAAATTACTTATGGATTTTTTCCACAAAACCCCCATGCGCCTATTCCCTGTGTGAAATAAAACCCCATTTCCAATCCCGAATCCCCTAGCGCTTCTAGGGTTGCGCTGGCCACCGTGTCCCCCTGACGCATCGCAGGCTGCCTGCCACCTCCCCCTATTTGCGAACCCACCCAACCTCCAATCTCCAATCCCGCGCCTCAGTCTTCCCGGCGCTTCTAGGGTTTGTGAGAGACCATGTGGATGTGACCCTATGCTTGTGATGAGTAATTGACAAGTATTCTGGAAAGATTGAGTTTGGTTTGTGTGGTTCGTGCCAAGTCAGGCACTTGGTGCAGTCGGGTTTGGTTAGAAGGACTTGAGGCGTATTCTTCTTCCCGATTGGTCATTTGGGCCATTTCATGCTGAGTACGATTCATTGATGCTAATTGTGATTACATTATGTTGAGCGGTGTTATGTAATGTATTTCTTGTCTATGATGGTTGCAGGACATCGAGGCGGAGTCATGGCGAGGCACAGGATGACCGGACTAGGCGCAGGCGGTGCCGAGGTCAAAGTGGTCAAGGTGTACCGAAGACGGCGAGAACTCGAGGTGGCTGCGAGGCTTGGAAGGCACGGAATGAGGAAGCTTCCCGGAAGGTGCAGAAGGGGCGTTTTGGTAAATACGCGAAGCTGCATAAGGAAGCGGATTTGGTTAGCATTAGCGGGTAATGGATGAGGCTTAATGGGCAAAGCAAATTGCATACCCATTAGTGGAAGGCTATATAAAGGAGGGGTGTCTCCTGCATGTAGTCAATGTTTTTTTGGAGAAGTTATTAGGGTTTTGCTTTGTGCTTTTCCTTTAGTTGTTGAGAGTTGGTGGAGAGGGCAGATTTCGGTTTTGCTTTTGGTGTCTCCAGCGTGCGTGAAGGAGATGGGATAGGTAGCAGAGTTCCCTTCTCCTGTGCGTGAGTTTCTCAAGTTCTTGTGATGTGTTCTTGAGATGGCAATAAGATCAATTCTCTGTAATCGCGTATGGGGACTCCTCTGTGTTCTTTGAGGTGCAATGAATCCATTTTTAGTGCTTATTCTGATTTCAGTTTGTGTTTCTGCTGTTTATTTGGCTCTTGAGGCATAGAGGGGTTTTCTTGATTGATTCTTGCCTTTTGGATTGCTCTGTGATGGGAAAAGACTCTAGACCACTTGGTCATTCCATTCCTAAGAGCAAATGATGGATTCACTGAGTTATCTCTTCTCTATGTCCTTCGTCAAAATTGTTCCTCTGTCTCTCCATTTCTAGGGTTTGATGATGTTTTTGTCTTTCCTCCAAAAGGATGTGCCCTGATATGAGTATCTGAGTCCTAAGGCTATTGCTTAGCTAATCTCTCAGTCTCATATTCAAAGGATCAAAGATTGACCGGGAATTTGGATTTCTGTGCTGCTCTCTGTAAATTTCAGTTCTTCTCCCAAATGTTAGTTTTAGCCTTTTTTGTTGTCCTCTCTGGTTTCCAAGGCCCTCTTGCTATTTAGGTTGTTGTTGTGCTACTCTAGGCTGAAAAGATTGGGAGCAAACCCCCAATTTCTCAGGTTTCTGAAGATCTGCAATATTTTTGTTTTTCAGAATTTCAGTCTGCGCTCTAGGATCAGGGGACCGGTCAGACCAGATCCATCATGGCGGTCAGACCGGGTTAGTTTGCATTTCCAGTAAGCGTTTAAATCCTTCCTCATAGCTTTGTAGCTATCGGAGAAGAGTATCTTTTAGTGGATACTTGTGGGGAACGTGATTTTAAAAGAGGCACCATTCACCCCCTGTTGCTATTTTCGATCCAACAATTGGTATCAGAGCTGGTTAGCTCTTCCTCGTAGATCTTAACCGGTCTCTAGGGCCATGGCGACAGACAAGTATTCCACCAAGCCTCCCGTTTTTGATGGCATCGATTATCCGTTCTGGAAGAGCCGGATGGAGACCTACATCCAGGCTCAGGGTTATGCCATCTGGCGGAAGGTGAAAACTCGATATGCTGTTCCTGCCGATGAGAACATCAATACCGGAAACATGGCTGATGTTGAGGTGAATGCTAAGGCAAGGAACATCATAACTCAGGGTCTGAGCAGAAGCGAGTTCGATCGCATCTCTCATCTGACGTCGGCCTTCGACATCTAGGTGACTCTCGATGCATACCATGAGGGCACCACCCAGATCAAGACGGTTCGACAGGACCAGTTCAAGCGAGATTACAACAAGTTTGAAATGCTCACTGGTGAGTCCCTCAAAGAGTGCTTTGCGCGTTTTCACAAGATTTTGAGCAACCTCCGAGCGGTCGGTCTCACATACCCCGACTCGGACAATGCTCGACAGATGCTCGCAGCTCTGGATTTGCGTGTTTGGGAGATGAAAGTGACTACCATCAAGGACACCACCGATCTTTCGACCTTGACTCTTGACGCATTGTACTCACGTCTCAAGACTCACGAGATTGACATAGACTCTCGTAGGTCGAAGTCGCAGTCGATGGCCTTAGTCACCGATGCTAGTCTGGTTTCTGGACCTTTTTCCGAGTCGATTTGTGGATTCTCTCTAGCTGCTCTCTGTGACGTAACTGATGATCAGTTAGAGCAGCTACCAGAGGATTAATTAGCCCTTCTAGCTAGAAAGTTTTCCTACGCATACAAGAGGGTGAGGGATCGGAAAAGGAGTTGTCCGATAATTTGCTTCGAGTATGGTGGCCCCAACCATATTCGGGCGAATTGCCCCAAGCTGGGGAAGGGCAAGAACGACTATAGCGGCATGAGCAAGAATGCCTATATCGACAAGAACCGCAACAAGAAGCCTCTAGCTCATGTCCAAGGCAAGAAGAAGTTCCGCGACCTTGGCAAAGCCAAGAAGCTCTTCCACCGCGTCCTCACCGCCTTCGACGACCTCGACCTCAGCGAGGTGGAGGGGTGGAGCGACGACGATGGGAAGGATGACCAAGACTCCAAGGGTGGCGACGACTTCTCCGGCATGTGCTTCATGGTCCTTAAGGGCGAGATCAGTGGCAGCGAGCTCTATTCTGACTCCGATGAGGTTCGCTGGGCAGGGAAGAGAGAGGTTTGGCTCGTTGACTCCAGGTGTTCTCGACACATGACCGGAGACTCTCGTTGGTTCTCTTCCCTAGCTCGTGCTTCAGGTGATGAGACGATCACCTTCGGAGACGCTTCGTCTGGCGCATCATCGCCAAAGGTACAGTGCGTGTTAATGACTCTTTTATTTTGAAAGATGTTGCCTTGGTTAGTAAGCTGCAGTATAATTTGCTTTCTGTTTCTCAGCTTACCGATGACGGTTTTGAGGTGAGCTTTAAGAAAAACGTTTGCAAAATTCTTGGTTCTTCGGGTAGTCTAGTTTGCGGGATTTTTCGTTGTGGGAAGATCTTTTGTGCTGATTTTTCTGAGTCTTCTGGTGATCCTCTCCGGTGTTTAGTTGCTTCTGAATCCTGTGACATTACTTTCTAGCATAGGAGACTTGGTCATATTGGATTTGACCATTTGACCCGAGTTAGCGGCCACGATCTCATTCGTGGTCTGCCGAAACTCAAGATGGTCAAAGATATTGTTTGCGCTCCTTGCCGGCATGGCACGATGGTCGCCGCTTCTCACCCTCTGGTCACAGTGACTATGACCGATGCACCAGGACAGCTGCTCCATATGGACACAGTTGGACCAGCCCGAGTGCAGTCAGCAGAAGGGAAGTGGTATGTTCTTGTCGTGGTCGATGACTTCTCGAGGTACTCTTGGGTGTTTTTCTTAGCCTCGAAGGTGAGCTCCTGGGTGCCTTACGAGCAATCCGTAGTGACAATGGCACAGAGATCAAGAATTCCTACTTTGAGAGGTTCTGCGATGAGACAGGTGTAGAGCACCAGTTCTCTTCTTCGCACGTCCCACAGCAGAATGGCATCGCGGAGAGGAAAAACCGTACCTTGGTCGAGATGGCCAGGACGATGCTTGATGAGTATTCTACACCTAGGAAGTTTTGGGCTGAGGCTATAACGACCGTGTGCCATGTTTTGAACAGAGTTTTTCTTCGGGCACACTTGGATCGCACTTCCTATGAGCTGAGATATGGGTGAAAGCCTAGTGTCTCTCATTTTCCTGTGTTTGGTTGCAAGTGTTTCATTTTGAAGTCCGGGAACCTAGATAAGTTCGAGTCACACTCTTGTGATGGTATCTTTCTAGGCTACTTGACTTCTTCACAGGCGTATAGGGTCTATCCGATCCGGTTCCTCATCCTCTCCTTGAGGTGCCTTCTTCCACTGCACCTCTAGGTGATCAGCCTATGCTTTCTGCTTCCTCTAGAGCTAGTGGCTCTGTTCCTAACTCTTCAGCTTATGAGGTAGAGGCCACTTCTTCTTCTCATCCAGGACCTCCTCAACATATCCAGAAAGACCATCCTTCCAAGCAGATGATTGGAGACCTCTTTGAGCGAGTCACACGCTCAAAGTCTGACATGTCACATTTTTGTCTCTATTCTACCTTTGTTGCCTCATTCAAGCCCAAGGACGTTTGTCATGCTCTTCCTAATGAGTCTTGGGTCAATGCCATGCATGAAGAGTTAGAAAATTTCGAGACAAATAAGGTCTGGTCGCTTGTTAAGCCCCCTCGAGGTCACAATATCATTGGGACTAAGTGGGTGTTCAAAAACAAGCAGAGTGAGGATGGGGTTGTCATTTGGAACAAGACTAGACTGGTAGCTCAGGGCTTCTCCCAGGTTGAGGGTCTGGATTTTGAGGAGACCTTTGCCCCTGTGGCTAGACTTGATGCCATTTGAATCCTGCTTGCTTTCGTAGCTTCTAAGGGTTTCAAACTTTACCAAATGGATGTTAAGAGTGCCTTCCTCAATGGGTTTATTGAGGAAGAAGTCTATGTGAGACAACCTCCAAGTTTCGAGAATCCCAAATACCCAAACCATGTCTACAAGCTTTCCAAAGCCTTGTATGGATTTAAGCAGGCCCCTAGAGCTTGGTATGAGAGGCTTAAGTCCTATCTGTTAAGTCATGGTTTTGAGATGGGTAAAGTAGATAAGACCTTGTTCATTCGTAGGCATTCGTAGGATGACATCATCTTTGACGGCTCTTCTCATACTCTTGTTTCACAGTTCTCGGATGTCATGAGCACCGAGTTTGAGATGAGTATGATGGGCGAGTTGACTTTCTTCCTTGGCTTCCAGATCAAGCAGACTCGGGAGGGTACTTTCTTGCATCAGGGCAAGTACACTCGAGACCTTCTGAGACGCTTTGATATGAGTAATGGCAAGCCAGTGTCAACTCCCATGGCATCATCCGCCACACTTGACCCAGATGAGGACGGCGAGCCAGTTGATCAGAAGGAGTATCGTAGCATGATTAGCTCCCTCTTGTACCTCACTGCCTCGAGGCCGGACATACTGTTGGACTGAAATGGCGACAAAGGGGGGGGGTGAATGTCGACTTTTTTAAAAAAACCAACCCCTCAAAAATAACCCCCTTAATGTATCTCCTTTCCAATAGCTATGAAAGCTATGAAACGGAGCTCAAAAGGATCACTAAAACCCTATACTAATAGAGAGGAAAGCTAGGCAAGAAACAACTGAGGGAAACACGTCTAACAAATAACACCAACACAAGATATCTTAGCCAGGGCCGGTTCAACCACACAAAACAAGCCGGTCAACCCGCCCAGGGCCAGTCAGACCGCCCTTTAGGGGCCGGTCAGACCGCCCCTAGAGTGCCGGTCTGACCTCCCCACAAAAGCCGCTCTGACCACCATGCTTAACCCGGTCTGACCGGACCCCCAAAAAACCTGAACAGCAGACTAAAATTTTTGTGAAGAAGATACAGGAACTTCAAATTCAGAGCAGATTGAGGAAATGCTGCTGCGTTCTTCTACCCAAAAGAGTAGTACCCTATTCTAAACAGTATAGAGGCTCCACACAACATGAGAAATCATTTGGAGACCAAGAATTTCAGAACTGAGCTCACAACTGACAAAGTACAAGAAGTTGCACCAAAAACCAAATTGCTCAATGGTCTTAAATCCTTTGCTCATGAGATTTTGCAGTCAAGTTAGCAATAACTAAAGGACTTCCCAGACAAAAAATCAGGCCAACTCCTGAAGGGGAATAAAGAATCACCTCAAACCCTAGAAAAGAAAAGATGAACAGAGAGGCCCCAAAAAGTGAAATATGAGATTAAATGTGATTAGCTCTTGGGAAAATCGATTAAATGATCTTGGGGCATCATCCCAACATAGAGCAACCCATTTTGGCCCTTCTCAACAAGAAACAACACGAAATTGAGAAAATCAAGAAATCCACTGAGAAGGAACGAAGAACACACGAGCACGAGAGATAAATTTCAGATTTTGATTCCAAATCAAACGAGGATTACAGAGGAGTCCCCATACGCATGGACATCAGAACAAAGGTTGATTACATGGAATCTCTACTCAATCCCTCTCCTCATCCTCTCCCAAACACCCACACACTACATGCTTGGGAAGGAGAACACACAGAGAAGCTACGAAGGAGACACCCTCCAACAGAACCTCTGCCTCTCCTACCAACTCTCAACAACTAAAGCCTAAAGCCAAAGCAACTCTCTAAAGCCCATTTTGACTAAAGTAAAACCTAACAACCCCTTCCATCCATGGAATGCATGCAGCCACAAGGAGGCACCTCCTCCTTATATAGCCTTTGGCTAACGGGTCTCTGACCCGTTACGCCCGCTTAATCCAACGGAACCCGCTCCCGCTTGTGCAGCCTCGCAAAATTACCAATTCGCCTCTCTTGCACCTTCCGGGAAGCTTCCGCGTCTCTTGTCGTCTAAGCCTCGCAACCACCTCGAGTCTCCGCCGTCTTCGACACATCCCGACTGTTCTGACCTCAGCGCCACCTGTGCCTAGTCCGGCCACCTCGTGTCTCGCCACGACTCCGCCTCGACGTCCTGCAGCCATCACAAACAAGAAACACATGAAATAGCACCGCTCGACACGTATAAAGCATAAATACATTAATGAAACCACATTAAGCATGAGATAACCCAAACCTGACAAGCCAACATAATATGCATCCTAACCACTTTGACCAGGTTTGACCAAGTCCGACTGAGCCTGATTGCACCACGCATCGTCAAGGTCCGAACCATCCAAATCAAACTCGACTTTTCTAAACCGTTGTCAATTACTCATTACACACATGGGATCACAACCACATGGTCTCTCACATACACTTCTCCGTGTGTCTGTGTGCTCACTTTCAGGCTTCTCCTCACGTATCTCATCGCCAGGCGGTGAAACGCATCCTTCGGAACCTTCGAGCTCCCATTGACTATGGTATCTGGTACTATTTCTCGTCCTGTCTTTCCTTGAGAGCCTACTCGGATGCAGACTTTGCTGGCTGTAGGATAGATAGGAAGAGCACTTCTGGCACCTGTCAATTCATTGTCACTTCTCTTGTTTCTTAGTCTTCTAGGAAGTAGTCTGGGGTTGCACAGTCCACTGCAGAGGTCGAGTACGTTGCTGCCGCCAGTTGCTGCAGCCAGTGCAGCATTCTCGGACTAAGCATATTGATATCAGATATCGCTTCCTTAGAGACCATGTGGAGAAGGGTGACATAGTGCTTCAATTTGTGGAGAGTGACCACCAGTTGGCTGATATCTTTACCAAGCCTTGGATAGCTCTAGGTTTTTAGCTCTGCGGGGAGAGCTTGGGGTGGTTTGTCCTTATGGACTGCTGGGAGGGGGAGTTTTTGCGCTTCATGTCTTATCTTGTTTATTATGCCCTTACTCCTTTCTGTTGCATTGCATATGGGTGCATGGGGTTAGTCCTTCTAGCATAGATTAGAGTGTTTCTCTTGTCTAGTTGTTTAGACTTGTTCCTCTCATCTTGTGATTCTAAGATACTGCTTATTAGCCGCTTCACTTCTCACTAGGTTAGCTCACTCACTTCTTATAGGTTCTAGCGAGGGTTGGGCCACCCTCGGGTAGACGGGGTACGTGTTTGCTCCTTAGTGTGTTAGATGATTAGCTGATAGTTCTAGAGTCATATGGGGTAGATGAGAGTCAGTCTGAGCCATAGTATCCTCTATATTTTATCTATGCTTTAAGAACTACCTTTTCTGATTTCATTGTCAGCTTCTTGATTTTATTGCTTTGGTTCAGGGGGAGTTCATTTGGGAGCTTCTAGATCTTAATGTTGACATAACTCAACTTGAACTAAAAGTGCATTTCATGTTGAGGGGGAGCTGGATTTTCTGCATTTCATTTTTGAACTGTAATATAACTACATGGAGCCTTGATTATTATCCGTTTATAACATGTTTACAATGCATTACATCTTGCCATGATCTATGCTTACTTGCTAGATTTATCATGACTCTATATGTGTAGTCCAGTCTTTGCCATGATAGGTTGATTAAAATGCACAACTTGAATTAAATCGTGTCGTGTTAGCTCTTGTGACTAGTCTATCTTTAGTTATCCTTTTATGATTCATGCCATGTCAAATAGACTGAGTTGAGTCTTGAATCCTTATTGAGCTGTAGATTGAGCTATACTAGTTTCTTAATGAAACATGAGTTAGTACAACCTTTTAAGAAAGCAAAAAGATCTCTTTTGTGCGAAAGAACTGATCTCACCAATTTTTTCTCATGAGACTACTTGCCATTGCACTAGGCATGAACTCAGGGAGAGTTTTGGATGACCAAGACTATCTTCTTAAGCTTCGAGCTTGGAGTAGTCGCATAAGGCTTGAGATCTAGCACGTGGCTAAACAAAAATCTAGTTGGAAACAATCATAAGATTTATAAAGGAAAAATATGTCCCTTGTGCTACATTTGCTTAATTACACAAAGATCAAGTACTTAAACAAATGTCTCATTCTTGATCTTATAGCATTCTAAATTGACTCAATACTAGCTTCTTGGTTCCACTTAGATTATTGACATGGCCTGCATCATCTTTGGATATCTTTAGCTAGACTATAATCATGGTTGACTTGACATGCTAAGCAATTCGACTAATTTTCATATTGTGACTTATTTGGCCTAGCTTGTCTATACATGCATTGTCTAAAGGATCGCGCGAAGGCTACGAAAGCAGAAAACAAAACTTTTCTACCGCGCACACAAGGACATTATGCTTAAGGAGGGATCATGGATCGTTACCACTAGACGCGCAGCGCAGCGGAAGAAGAGTTGGAGAAGCCGATCCAACCACGCGCGTCGAGGTAGTAGTGGAAGTAGCCGATCGTCCCGAACAGATCGTCTCCTCCACGCGATCAACCACACCACGAGCAGATCCAATCTGTAGGTTGTTGATGCCGATCAACGCTGCAACGAGCAGCGCCTCCATCGGTATCCACACGTTCGGGGCTGGAACGCCGATCGCGAGTGTTCTAGTACTCGCGAGCGGCTAGGGTTTGGCTCGGGAGGTGGCGGCTAGGGTTTAGCTCGGGATTAACAGATGCATGCACCCCTCAGCCCCTCGCCTCCGTATATATAGACCTCCTCACTTGGGCCTCGTGGACCGAGGCCCAATAGGAGTCTATCCGGATCTCTATCCGAATTGAGCCCACATTCGAATTAGTGTTCCAACCTGTTAAGTGTGCGACCCTGTAGGTTCACGTATACTTGGTCGTGACCCGGAAATGCCTTTCCGGTCAACCTGTTAATAGCGGCCTCTAGTAAGACATATTAACCCCAAAGTATACGTAAAGATCATATCACTGAACTCGTAATGTTCTCATGTACGAATCCCTTTGTCTCACGATATAGATTGAGCTCAAGGCGAGACCTGTGTCATCCTCTTAATAGCTCAATCACTCTCTCGATTCCGTGATGGATTATAAACTCGTGATTGACTCCTCAATCACCTTGGCATGGCCATGCACTTTCATAATCCATTACATCGAGGCCCAGAGATATCTCTCCCATAAGGAGGGGCAAATTCTATCTTGATCATTCACATCCCACTACATGTTTCATAGCAAACCCGAAGACTACTTTTATGACTACCCGATTCACGGAGTAGTGGTTAGTAGTCCCAAAATAGGCTACTACGCATGTTGGGAACCATGATGATCTCAAGTCTAAGGATTCTACATAAACACTACTTGAGACCAACTGATGACACATGGAATCTCTGCAGTGTCTCATTGCGGGTCTATCCAACATATGTTCACTAACACATGTCCATATTATTGATTTGGTATCACCATACCATGATCCATGAGACATGATTATCAATCAATACATATGCTGATCTTTGAATCATATTTGTTCCTCATATGATATATGATCAGGGATCATTTAGAATTAGCAACATTTTAGCATTAAGAGTCTCATGAATAAGTCACATACTCATTGATCAATAATGATAATGTCTATTTCAAGGAACAAAGTAATGCATCATAAACATAGTATGTGATATATATAACATCTCCATGTTGCCTCTAGGGCATATCACTAACATTGTCATGATCTTGATAGCATACTTATGAGTTATGGCTAGGTGTAATACTCAAATGGTCATTTTGGATAATCTTCATGGCTCTAAATGCGTCAAATAAATAAACTTCAGCCATTCCATCCATTCTCATGATTGTTTCTCTTCCTTGCATCTTGATGACTTTATTGCCAAAAGGGGGAGAATAGCGGAGAAAAAACCATTTGGGAACTTTCTGGAGCATTGGAGAACAATTTGCTCTTTTTGAACATGGTCATAAGCTTCTTTGTTTTTCTTTAGACCATGCTTGACTTTCTTTCATTTTCAAACTCAAATTTATGTTTTTTCTGGGTTTGTCAATATACTTATCAAGGGTGAGATTGAGAGACCATGTGGATGTGACCCCATGTTTGTGATGATTAATTGACGAGTATTCTGGAAGGGTTGAGTTTGGTTTGTGAGGTTCGTGCCAAGTCAGGCACTTGGCGCAGTCGGGTTTGGTTAGAAGGACTTGAGGCGTATTCTTCTTCCCGATTGGTCATTTGGGCCATGTCATGCTTGAGTATGATTCATTGATGCTAATTGAGATTACATTATGTCGAGCGGTGCTATGTAATGTATTTCTTGTCTGTGATTACTGCAGGACATCGAGGCGGAGTCGTGGCGAGGCACGGGATGACCGGACTAGGCGTAGGCGGTGCCGAGGTCAAAGCGGTCGAGGTGTGCCGAAGACGGCGAGGACTCGAGGTGGCTGCGAGGCTTGGAAGGCACGGAATGAGGAAGCTTCCCGGAAGGTGTAGGAGGGGCGTTTTGGTAAATACGCGAAGCTGCATAAGGAAGCGGATTTGGTTAGCATTAGCGGGTAATGGATGAGGCTTAATGGGGAAAGCAAATTGCAAACCCATTAGTGGAAGGCTATATAAAGGAGGGGTGTCTCCTGCATGTAGTCAATATTTTTTTTGGAGAAGTTATTAGGGTTTTGCTTTGGGCTTTTCCTTTAGTTGTTGAGAGTTGGTGGAGAGGGCAGATTTTTGTTTTGCTTTTGGTCTCTCCAGCGTGTGTGAAGGAGATGGGATAGGTAGCAGAGTTCCCTTCTCCTGTGCGTGAGTTTCTCAAGTTCTTGTGAGATGGCAGTAAGATCAATTCTTTGTAATCGCGTATGGGGACTCCTCTGTGTTCTTTGAGGTGCAATGAATCCATTTTTAGTGCTTTGGACCTACTATTTCTCTTTGAGATGGATTTTGATTTCAGTTTGTGTTTCTGCTGTTTATTTGGCTCTTGAGGCATAGAGGGGTTTTCTTGATTGATTCTGCCTTTTGGATTGCTTTGTGATGGGAAAAGACTCTAGACCACTTGGTCATTCCATTCCCAAGAGCAAATGATGGATTCACTGAGTTATCTCTTCTCTCTGTCCTTCGTCAAAATTGTTCCTCTGTCTCTCCATTTCTAGGGTTTGATGATGTTTTTGTCTTTCCTCCAAAAGGATGTGCCCTGATATGAGTATCTGAGTCCTAAGGCTATTGCTTAGCTAATCTCTCAGTCTCATATTCAAAGGATCAAAGATTGACCGGGAATTTGGATTTCTGTGCTGCTCTCTGTAAATTTCAGTTCTTCTCCCAAATGTTAGTTTTTAGCCTTTTTTGTTGTCCTCTCTGGTTTCCAAGGCCCTCTTGCTATTTAGGTTGTTGTTGTGCTACTCTAGGCTGAAAAGATTGGGAGCAAACCCCCAATTTCTCAGGTTTCTGAAGATCTGCAATATTTTCGTTTTTCAGAATTTCAGTCTGCGCTCTAGGATCAGGGGACCGGTCAGACCGGATCCATCATGGCGGTCAGACCGGGTTTACAGGGGCGGTCAGACCGGTGTGGCCGTGGCGGTCTGACCGGCGGCTATGCAGCGGTCAGACCGGCCCAATAGTTGCGGTCTGACCGGCCCCCCTTTTAGCCTGTTTTGGTTTCAATTTCTTTTTGTGCTGCTATTCTCCTTGGCTATGTTCTTTCTTGCTTCTGTTTTGTGGATGTTAGTTTGCATTTCCAGTAAGCGTTTAAATCCTTCCTCATAGTTTTGTAGCTATCAGAGAAGTGTATCTTTTAGTGGATACTTGTGGGGAACGTGATTTTAAAAGAGGCACCATTCACCCCCCTCTGTTGCCGTTTTCGATCCAACAGTTTGCGTCAGCCGCCTCCCCTGACGCGTCACCAGGGTATAATCTTTCGTCCGAAATTTCGCCTTTCGTCCGAAATTTTGTTGCTTTCGGACCCCCCCCCCCCGAAACATAATATTTTCGGCCAAAATTTGGCCGAATTTAATTCTATTTAAAATTTGTTCAAATTTCATTCAAATTTCGGTTAAATTTCATCAAAATTTTGATTTTTTTGTCCGAATTTCCGACGAAACGAACGAAATTTCGTTATTTCGTTCCTTTCGCCCCGGAACGAAAAAAAATTGCAGCCGAAAGATTATACCCTGCGCGTCACTGGCCGCTGACTGAGGCTCCCCACTTGCGTCGTCGGCCTGCCTCCACCCCTCCTGAGGCTCTCCCGGCTCCCTCCCTGGCCTCCCGCAGCTCCCTGCCTGGCCCGTCGTGCCCCCTAACCCTCGGCGAAACTGCCCCCTCCATCACCGTGCCACCGAGAGGATCTCATTGGAGCTAGCGGACTCCCCAAAGGGTGCCGCCCAAATGCATCGGTTCTGTAATATGAAAGAAATTATAGACCAGGACTCATCGAGGATTGCAACACATCTGATATTAGAGTTCCAAATTCATGCCTTTTTTAACCATCTCTGTGGTATATGCTGTTGTGCTGCTAGATTTTGGGCAAAGCACCACAATTAGTTGCATAATCGCTAGGCAGGTCATCATGCAGGTAATGATGGGTTTTATGAAGTCATACAAACGTATCTGTTGGCTTGCATATCATGGTCCATTCTTGAGAATTATTTTTCCAGTGAATATGGTTAGCCTTTTGTTTAGTTATTTATGACATATTTTTTAGGGGTTTCTGGACATGAAGATGATTGAAGAACTGGGTAAGGAACCTCATCACCCGAGTCGTTGCCATTGCTCCAAGCCTTACTGTCTCCGCCGTCGTGTTCACGCTCATGGCCACCGACCTGGTCGCCATCGTCTACCTGACGTTCAGGAAGTACGTCGCGGTGTCCGAGAGGGCGTAGGGCTAGATGGAGACCGCATGGCGCTGGCGTCCGCTGCTGATGGAGACCAGCCGGCGCCGTACAGGAAGGACCTGTCTGATGCCTCCATGTAGTGATGATGAATCCTCATTTTTCTAGATGTTGTTCTGGCTGATATGCGAGTTGTCATTTACTAGATGTACTGGCTTGGACGTAACCATTTGATTGTGCTGGTGCTAGCTATTTGATAAGAGTTATTGTTTGGAGTGGTAGCATTTGCACACTTCTCTGTCAAAGTGAAGTAGCATAGAAGTGAAATTCTATGGTGCCACATCAGCTACTGTTCCTGAACCATCTCGATGCGAGTCTAATTTTTTTGCCTAGGTGCACATGAACCTCTAGCAATTTTTTCAAGACAAAAAACCTGAGAAATTTGATGGGAGACTTGCATGTTAGTAGGCACATAGCAGCAGCGCACATGCCATAGTGCAGCACAAACATATGATGCATGTAGGTATCATATTAAACCCGAAAAGCAATGATAGGCGGTATGCAACATCAAGGTCCAACATGAAAAATGAAATGATACTCTCTAGCTCAGTGCCATTTCAATGGAATGAAATAAAATGCTGCCTAATAAAAGTGAAACAAGTAGTATAACCATTGCCTGTCATAAACCTGGCTCATGTATAACATTAGAATATCCCAGATGAGCTGTGGCTACAGCAGCAGCAGGCCACCAAATAATAAGCAATGTTTGAGGTTCACATTGCGAGTCTAAAAACAAAATTCTCCATGAAGGAAGGTAAAAAAGTAATCCAACTCAACGGTTGACTGTCTTTGTACTTCGGTGCAGTTTTATTACAAAAATCAAGAAAAACATTCATAGATGCAGCTTACAGCACTGGGGGGTCACTGAAAAAAATCCAAGAAAAAAATACGCGGGCATTTCAGAAATGCAATGCTGCATTCTGAACACCAAACTGGCAAATGAACATAAAGAAGGTGAGGGCAAAGCAATATACACTACGCTACTTTCCACCAGAAGCAGAACTACAAAATTCATTCATCTGCACTAGAGGCTCTCAACATTCATTTACAAGGGGTAGGGTACAAGCACTGGCAAGCATATTCCTCTTACAAAACACTATACATAGGGGAACACTAGTAGTGTCTCCGCATACTCTTTAAAGAGTCTAGACTACACATGCTCCTGCTGCATTTTACTACACATACTACTGCTGCAATAAAATGCCATCATCAGATGTCCGCTGAACTAACAAGAATCCACCCAATGTGACGACCAAGCAGATGCAAAGAATCATAAAGAACCGGGCAGGCTGATATAAGGCTCATAATCCAACGGAGACCAATCCATGCAATGTAATGATCCCACACGACGTTGCTGTCATCGACAACAGGCAAGAACTGCACAAGTGAAGGAGGAGATTCCATCTTCTCCATGGCTTCCACCGCCATTGCATCTGCAGTGATTGTCTTCGGGTTCCTGAAAGATCAAGCAGGCCTATTAAACAATGCTACAGATCATGTCCAAAATTAATACCATAACATATTTACACTAGGACATACCTTAATACAAATATAAGGAGGGGACCATAATTTACAAGATATTCATTCATCTTGCGAAGACGGGATGTTTTTGACCACGCAGTGACCAAGGGTTCCCGCATATTTTCTATTATGAAATGCTAACATTGATCATTCAAGCATGAAGGATTTCCATATATCACTTAAAGACAACAGCATAGCACCACAAGAAGACGAGGAAAAAACAAAAACAACAATTGAAGCTTCATGCATCCAATACAAGCAAAACCATAAAATATGTATTCTAAAAACTATATTCAAACAGCCTCCCTACAATACTGATCAAACAGCACATAACACGCCAATAGCCTAAAGAAGGTGAAGAAACAATGCAACATTCATAAAAGAAAAAAATTATTAGTTTTCTAGAGCAGAAATTCGTACTCGAAGCCACATCAGTGTAGGACCCCCCTTGTATCTTACACTTTTTTATGAATCTACAACTGCACGCCTGACAAGTTAAATGACCGATCCAAGACATAAATCCGATAATCAGCAACCTCTCCACACAGCACAAACACCCCCTAGAAACAACATCACAGAGCAACCGACTGCAACCTATTAATATCACACAAGAAGCTTACAAAGTAGCTGAATATTCTAGGAGCGCCGTGCGAGCTTCAACAGAGCGTGTGACCACATACAATTACGCATTTACATCGGAAGTCTAGAACCGAAATACTCCATGATTCTATGGTAGTTGCAAGGCCAATATTAGTTGCGTATACATTATTAAGGAGTTAGGGTTTTGATGTGCTTTTTTCACCAAGCATTTCGACGAGTGGATAAGGAAAAGTGATGAAGAGCTAAAACGGCTCACCTCTGTGACCTCGACGATCGCTGGCCTACTCGAAGAGCTGGGCAAGATGCTCATTGTCAACGTGGTTGGGCAGGTTCCCAACGTACACCTTGGACTCCTATGGCGACAGTGCAGGGGTGGAGGCAGTGGTGGAGGGTGTCACTGATCCAGTTGGGGAGGGGGTGGTGGCGCCCTAGTGGTTGAGAGGGGGCAACGCCGGTCCAGTGGTACAGCGGGACAGCGGTGCCCCGGTGTTAGAGAGGGGGCGGCGCTAGTCTAGTGGTGGAGAGGGCGCGGTGGCGCGACGCTGGGGAGAAGCCCTCAATCACTTATGGCTTTTTTCCACAAAACCCATGTGCGTCTATTCCCCGTGCGAAATAACCCCCCATTTGCAATCCCCCGCATGGTCTCCCGATGCTTCTAGGGTTGCATTTATGAGAAGGAAATCGTTCTGATGTTCATTCATATATCTTGATAGACAGAAGATGCTTAGGGAGCTCAGGTGCCAAGATGGCTCTGATACCAAATGGGGACCCAGGCAGCGACTCAAGGATTTGGTTGCTACGATGTAGCATGGAGAATAGCTTCGAGTGAATGGATATGGGACAGAGTGAGTGATGCAGGTTGGAAGGATGATATATTTTTATTTTTTAATTAATATTAAAACATGAACAGGAGTGACAAACAGTAAATAAGAACATAAACATAAATAGTAAATAAGAACATAAACAGTAAAGAAGAACGTAAACAACATTTAAAATATATGCAACACACAAAGAACTAGAAGATAAAAGAACATATGCATAAATTAGAACATACACTACAAGAAAACCCCCCTATAGTAACGCTGTATTGTTATGTTTGATCGCTTTATTTCGTTTCTACAGGAATATAGGCACGTTTTTGTAAAGCGTGTTAGGAGCGTCTTCGTATGGACCGTGTCAGGAGTTGTAGAGACGAATTCTTTAAGCATATCTATGAGATAAAAAGACGTTTTATAGAGACGCTTAATGCATGCCTACATATATTGTTACACTTTTATAGACACATTTATACAACGCATCTATCAGTATAGTTACGTCGTATAGCAGCGTTTCATCACGTATTAAGAATTGTAGAGACAGTCTCGTAGCTACATTTATATTACGTGTCTACTAATATAGTCACGCTTTATAATGACGCTTTAATGCGTATTAAGAAGTATAGTCACGCTTTATAACGATGCTTTAATGCGTATTAAGAAGTATAGTCACGCTTTATAATGACGCTTTAATGCGTATTAAGAAGTATAGTCACGCTTTATAATGACGCTTTAATGTGTATTAAGAAGTATAGACACGATTAATAGATACATTTATATTACGTGTTTAATTATATAGACACGCTGTATAGTAACACAGCCACGTGCTCAGAAATGTAGAAACGATATGATGATACATTTACATTGCGTGTGTATCAATATAGATTCGTTGTATAGTAACATCTTGTTGTGTCTCAAGATATGTAGAGACGGTTTCATATGTACATTTATATTTCGTGTCAGTAATGTTTTATATATATATATATATTAATATACACACGCTTTGTAGTAACACCTTCTTATGTATTAAGAACTGTGATGTTTTCTTCAAAATGGACATCCAAATATAGATAATATCCGTATGATTAGATAATGACAATGCAAATCACCAATAGTATTCCATTTGTAAAATCATCTCTTTAGCATCCATAAAACAAGATAATAATTAGTTCACTCCCTGGACATCATATAGACCAGTAACTATATCAAACTAAATGGTTCATCACATATGTGGAGTACAGGACAACCAGAAACTCCTAGTCCTAATAGCAGAGAAATACAAAGGCTCCATCTTCATCACCTTTGCTCCACACCAGAAGAAGGCATCAAGAAGACCTCGATCTAGATGCGGATCTAGCCACGCAATTGAGCAGATGCAGTTGATAATAGCATTGACACAAAAAAATTGTAGTTTGAAATGCCTGCAAGTTTCTAAGACTAAAGCATAAACAAATCTACAAAAACATGACGCTACATTGCATGATGACCATAATTAAAGAATAAAACATACCATGTTGTTTGGAGGAATTGGTTGGAGGAAATGCCGGATCGAGGATGGGATATGTAGGTGGCTTGGCGAGCTCCCTCTCACCACGAGCAAAATGGCACTTGTCACTCAAGACTACAAGTATAAAGTATAAACCAATATCCAGGACACTCAAGTACAAAGATCAACACAAAACACACATAACTCATGCAATCTGTAAGTGCTTATACCAATGCTTCCATTACTTAACATTACTAAACCATATATTAGTGCACACTCGATTACCAATTAACGAGAAAGGAGAACAACATATAATGTTTATATGCTAGAACAAAAACACACAACTGTGAATTGAGGCACTGTTATGTGCCTTATTCATTTGAACATTATCATAGAAAATAGCCAACTCATCTACGTGTAGTGCATGTATTATGATCTACAACATTCCATACAGACACGCATCAAAAATAAAATTTACTGAGGAGAACTAAATCGTAACTTTGATACATAGTGAAAATTAGAAGCTACCATCCAACTTGCTGGCAACCGACAGGAAAATTAAAAACTGTATGAATCATAAGCAGTAACAGTGTATCAGAAAGTTTTTTCTAGAAGAGTAGTGCTATCAGACAAGAAAAAGTTTTTTCTAGAAGAGTAGTGCTATCAGACAAGAAATACATTGGACATTAGCATTAGACCGCAAAAACAGTGAACCGGTTGGAAGAAATAGTCTTAAAGAATGATATAACAAGAGATAAGGTTAAGAAACTCACACGGCTAACAAATGTCCTTACTAAAATGTATAATAGAAAAACATAACCATGCAATAGAAATGGGAGAAAAGAAACAGAAAAAATGACCCTTAGAAGTAAATATCAACATAGTACAATCTGATACCTCACCACCAATGGCAAATTTAGCGCCATCTATGCTGAAAGCAAGACATTTTTGCGGTCCAGCAGATTCAAGTGGTGGAGCATCTCTTGGAATAAGGTGAACAGTAAACTCTTCAAAAACCAGTTTGAATAGCCCACAATTTTAGTATACGGTTTAATTATGAAGCCCTATACTTCATGAAAGCAAACAGAAAAGGAAAAACAAAGTGCAACAGTGCAGATAAGATTTAACTAAGAAAGTGAGGAAGAATATGTGTGCTACTCGAATGATCATTTAACCAGTGTAGTTAAGCATACTTTGAGTTAATCAGAAAAATATAACAACAGAAACACCTATGCTAAAAAAATATCACCAATTGGATGTCACATAAACCCTGTATAGCTATAAAGTGTAAATCACATAGATACTGTTCCATTCTTTTAAGATTTTGTACCTCGTTATCTTATGAATCTATAAATAACATTTGTTATACTAAATTCTGAGAAATTCAAAGCGCAAACATTATCTTTTCTCCACAAGTCATGAAGCATGTATTTGTTACTATAATCCCATTCCTAGGAGGGGAAAATAACTCTTATTTTTGGACACTAAAGAATTGCACTTCTAGAAGGCTTCGTAGATCTTTAGAATTTATAAACCTCAACCGAACTAACACAATCAATCTGTACAAAACCCTCACTCAATTGTATAGGGGTTGTATTTGAGCCTTTGGGTGTGCGGGAGAATCGTACCACAATTATTTTTAAACAGAATTACCCAACCCACCAAAGACGTGCATCACAATTAACCCGGGCATGTAAGTGAATTCAACAAATTTGGATCGGGCACGAGCATCCACTCGAATCTCCCAATCCATCGCCGAAGTGCCGGCGACCTCAAAGTTCATCACCAACAAGCGGTGAGTTAGTCGAGAGGAGCAGATCATGCACTGCAGCCATTGGCCATGGTGCGAGATGAGCTCTTCGCATTGGGGTGCTCCACGATGCGCGCGATGCGTCGCTCGCCCCTCCCGACCACAATCCTCACCGCAACACAAAGCCCCAAGTCAACTTAGTGAACTAATCAACCTCAAAGCACCGCGTAGCAAGCCGTGTGGATTGGAGGGCCATGGAATCGTGGGCGAGCTTGTAGTCCTTGTAGAGGAAGTAGCCGCCGGCAGCGGAGGCGGCTGCCGCGAAGGCGAAGAAGGAGGCCAGCCTCACCACGCAGCATGAACCCATCGTTCTCCAGTTCTTGATGAAGACGAGGTGCCCGATCTTTCGATGAGATGGATAACTTTCGATTTTGGTGGAGGTGACCCTCACGATCCGACTACAACCGTACGACGACGCTTGCGCCTTAGCAATCGCTGAACCAACTCCGAAGTGTTATTGATCTCGCTGGAGGCGCGATCAACTGAACACGGTTCAATCCTGCGAGCAATCGAAGAACTAGCAAGAATAAGATATAGGCAATCGACATTGCGAATATGAATGAAGCACAAATTATATTGCGAAACACAAAGGTGGGATTCGAAGATGTCTTGACGGTGGTCGTCCAACACAATGAAGAACAAAAGTTTGCACAATGGCTAAACCTAAATTCAACGAAATCCAAGTCTTAGCAACGGCGCGGCTCCTTTATAGGGAGAACGACCAGGGGCGTCCAAGGGCACGCCCTAGGGTTACAAGGCCCATGGGCCCAAGTGGAGGTGGCGCAGCACCCTTTTTGACTCGGACTCAGAAAACAACGTGGAGTAATTTGATGATTACGGCCGGCTCAGATGGAATTTAAAGATGAGGTCGGATCCTTTGGAAAATAGACTTCCTAAGCTTTCCATGAAGTACAAGAACGTCCCAATCGGAGTCCGTATGAGGAAGTTATGCCCGTTTGAACTTGGTACCAACGCAGCAGTCCGAATCTGATTCCAGAACGTGTCCAACTCGAATTCTTGTTTGGCTTGGCCCCAAAGTGACGTGGTGAACTCCATTATTCCATCCAGGCATGTCCATGACTCCACGTCCTTCTCCTTCATCCTTTCCCAGGTTCCTAAGCACAATTAAATCACTTGCATTAGGTAGCGGTCTATTCTCAGTAATATATGAACCTAGGAATGAATTCACCTGGTAATTAAGTTGACGAGCACGAGCTCGAGTGAGTGGTCCTTGCAACCCTTGCTGTGGCTGAGTTGTATCCATGGAAGGGATGTCCTCATCAGTTCTTGTGGAGTCTAACCTTTGCCGCCTCCTGCCTATGCCTTTTTTGCTTGTTCCCCTTCCTTCTGCTGCTCGGTGCTGCAAGGCTTTCTTTTTTTGCCAAGCGCCAACTACGACGTGCCCTCCGCCTCCTCCCCTCTGTCCTTCTCCTCTCCGCCAGCAGCAGGGACTCCGATTGGGATGATGACCGGTGGTGTCGGATCTCGCCATCACCGCGCCTCCCAGCCCAGATCCGGTGTGGGATGGGCGGAGGAGGAGGCGCAGCAGCGGGTGGGGAGGAGGAGGCGAGGGCGGAGCGGAGGAGCGGGGGAGGAGGAGGCGAGGGCGGAGCAGAGGAGCGGGGGAGGAGGAGGAAGCGGCATCGCGCGTGGGGAGGAGGAGGCAAGGGCGAAGATGGGGAGGAGGCGGCGGCAGTTCGGCGGATGAGGCAAACGCGGAGCGGTTTCGGCGGATGAGGCGAAACGGAGCGGTTTCAGCGGAGGAGCAGGGGCAGCGCTTTGGGCCCACATGTCGGCGCAAGTAAACTGAGTGATTGGTCTGTGGAGAACGGACGGACTGCCACCAACTCCAATTTTTAAGTAGTAGAGATTGAGATTTTACATATTATATAATGGCCAATGCTTTTAAATAATACTACTGGGATTTTACATATTATACAGTTAGCTAACCAAATATTTGATTATGCTAATAACTAACAGATGCTAATAACTAACAGAGACAGGACAAAAGGTAGTACACTTACAGCAATAAAAATTTGAACCATAGATACTACATAAGCTGAGAGGCTGAAGTGTGAAATTTGATTTCATACAGATCCTTCGCAAAGTTAAAGGGTGAAGTTTGATTTCATACAGATCCTTCGCAACTTGTTGAGAGGCTGAATTATACAGTCAGTTCGTAAGATATAAATCTACCTGCAACAATACCCGTACCCACACACGGGTAAAATTATTTACCCATACCTATATCCGTACGGATAAAAATACCTGACGGTTAAACCACCGCATAATGCACACCCACTGCGGACAACAAAACTCAAGAATATATCATACGATCAAAATCACATGTCGACAAATATCTGTACGTAAATGTCGACAATAACATCACCAAATAAAAGTCTAATAGTCATAGATTTGATAGTTGAGCTAGGCCACAAGTGTGTTTTTATGCTATCTTAGGTTAACTTTATGAGGGTACATATATGTTCGAGCCAGGTATAAATTACCTACGTGTTCGCAAGTACGGGCAGTATGCAGGTGTTGAAACTTGCAAGGCTCAAAAAGGCATGAAACGATCGAATTTTGGGAGTCAAACTAGGTAATAAGCCTTTGGTATGCAAAAGTTATGCCTATTTTACTGTATTGTTGTCCGCTAACACTGAACAAAACTCTGGATCCGTACTAACGTATAAAGTTGTGTATACAATCCTACTAATAGATTTTAACGAGGTTTTAAAGTATTAAATAAATCTTAACATTTTGCACCTAACGATATTCACATATAAATGTTTTTAGCATTTTTTTCCTAATGACCTTCACAAATTGGTTTATAGGTTGATGGTTAGCACTCACAATGGTTGTATGAATTCAATCTCTTCGATTGGACTCATGGTCCTAGTTTTTGTTTGTTTCTTCTAATTCCACAGTTGAAAAAGATAAAAAAAAATGTTGCATTAAGTTGGACTCGAACTAGAGACCTACCTATTAAATTAATTAAAAATATAAATAAAGCTGCAATAAAGGGCCAAACCACCACACTAAGAAACCTTTTTCTTTATAAACTGATATTTTATTAGACAAAATATCACACTTAATAAAACAACACACTAATATTGGTAACTTAATTAGCTGCAGCAGATGTCCATGTGGAGACGTGATGGGTGATGGCGCGATTGAGAATGCCTCGGATGACCGGGAAATTTGGAAGTGGCTATGCCAGTTGTTTGATACGCTTTACGACGTGTCTACATGCTACGGATGGTCAAAAGTATCTGAAATTTCGTGTCATATTGAGATATTTCTAATATCAAAGCAAAAAACATTTTTAATATGTATGCAGATAGTTGTTTGTTACGCTTTGCAACGTGTCTAGATGCTATTGACGATTTAAAGCGTGTCTAACTCCGTGTCATTTTGAGACGCTTTTAGTATCATGTCAAAAGGCATCTTTAGATGGCTATAGACGCTTGTATGATACGCTTAAAAACATGTCTAGATGCTATTAACGATTAAAAGCGTGTCTAACACCGTGCCATTTTGAGGCGCTTTCAATATCATGTTAAAAAGTGTCTTTAGATGCCTTTTGATGGTGAAAGCGTGTCAAATGTCGTGTCACATTGATATGCTCAAAAAGTCGTGTCAAGAAGCGTCTTTACGTGTCCATGTAGAGACGCTTTCAGCGTGCGTTACTATGAAAGCGTGCCTAGAGGGGGGTTTTCTTGTAGTGTGGGTTCATGTTTGTAGGCTTTGAAAAATTTTGAGATCTATTTCTGCTCTCAATATTATATATTTGTGGTATGGTTGAAAAATCATTTGATCGTCAAAGTGGAGGAGTGAAAATGTATGGATATTAATTCAGATGCTAAGGCTAATTTCTCTCCCCTCGTATAGGTCAACAAAATATTCTTGGAGTTCTGAGAATACTTTAATTTGTCTCTCATGGTATTTTTTCAAATTAATTCTAAGATATCTTTCCCTAGGCAAGACAGTCTTTGATTGGTTTTAAAACTCAATCTAGAAATAAGAATATCATGAGTAATAGTGCTAAAGAGTTCTTTTGAAACTATACTCTCCCTTCTCACTTTGTTTTTGTGGCTACAATTCTCTCTTCTCACTTGTCTTTGGTGGCTACATGCAATCTCATGTTCTATATCAATGCAATCTAGTTTTAATAATGCAAGAGTTCTTATATATGGGAATGCCATTAGAAGTTCTCTGATATTTATGCAAGCTGGAGATGCAGTTGTAGTGGATGCACATGTTTGTCTATGGTTAGAACTATTGCTTGGTGAGCTTGTATTCAACGTCAGTATTTTTGAAGAATCTGGTAATCTCATATAGAGATCTGATATCTTTGAATAACTTAATAGTGACTTTGTATTCAAACATGATACTTTTGAATAATCTGGAGGTATGGCATCCAGATCTGATACTTTTGAATCTTTTGGTGATCTCATATTGAGACATGATATTTTTGAATCATTTGATGATCTGATATTCAAATCTGATGTCCTTGAGGATTTCAGTGATCTGGTACCCAGATCTAGTATGATGTTGAATTCGTTTTTTATGATGGATCATGTCTCTTTCAATAACCAATTATATACTTGGTTTGAATAGCATCTTACCCTTTTAAATGATGCCTTAATGAATATATTATGAGCCATGACTATTTGATAGTGACTTTTGAGCAACACCCAATATAAATTATCATGTGGGCAAAATTGCTGGCTAGGAAGGTGTTCTCAATCATTCCAAAGTAAATTTTCCTTCATTATATGAGCTACTCTAGGGAGACAAGGACAACTAGGTTTTGGAATGTCATAAAACCTAGCATGGGGGGCATATGGCTGCCTAGATTTTCGTTTATGACCCATATTACTAGTGAGAAGATTCATATAATGATCATAAGGACCTAAAGAATAATTATGATGATCCTTTAATGACTTCTTTTAGATGAACACCTTTTTGCATGTAGTTTGCTTCTCTTTTTGAGGCCAATGTATAGGAAAAAGGTGAGCATTTTTCTAGTACAATAAGTCTATGTTGCTAATACTTTGAATTTTAGTTAAGGTTTCTTCAATAGATATTTCATTGATAATATTTTCTTTTCCCAAAGCAATTTTTATGAATTGACTCAATAGTGCTTCTTCGGGTATGGAACAAAATTTTATTTCTACTTCTTTGTCCATGATTTCAAATTTGATACTATCTTTTGTTACAAGAAAAGGATGAATCAATGATAAGAATGGTGTTCCTAGAATGATTCTTTGTTTTAGATTTTTAACAAGCAGAAAGGAAGTCTTAATATAAACACCAGAAATGCAAATGTGAACATCAGAGATTTTATAGTTTACTTTAATATGGTTCCCATCAGCACTATGAATTTTGTGAGTTGATATTTCGAAATATTTGAAAGGAACAATTCCACCTCAAATACAATTCACATTCGCTCCTAAGTCAATTAAAGTTTTGTAATTGAAGTGAAATCCATCGACAAATTTATATGAGATTTCTACATACCATTTTTGTTTGAAATACGTTTCTATGGAGCTCATTACTTCTTGATTGTTTTGTGGAATTCTTTCTTCTTCTTCAGATTCACTTTGTTTTTCAAATTCACTTTGAGTTTTTACCTTTTCTTGGTTTCTAAAATTTAAACTCTTCTTTTAAGATCTCGTATCTCTTCCTTTATATAGTTTTATTCTTGAAGGAGGTCATTTAGATCCAACTGTTTTTTTTTTGTTTTTCTATGATTTGCTACTCTTTAAAAGACTTCATCTATGGAGAAATACTTTTTATGCTGGATATCTTTTCCTAACTTTTCTTTGTTAGTTTTGATTTTTGATAAGAATCTTTCCAAATAACTTCTTTTTCTCTTGGATTTTGCACCGTATCAATTGTGCCTAATACAAATTGTTCTAGGCCTGTGAGACTAGGATATTTTCATTAGAGGTATCCTCAGAGACATCTTGCTCACAACAAGAGCATTCACTATTTTCACAATGATTAATTTCTTATTTATCTTCATTTTCAAAGCTAGATTCATGGTCAATATGATTTAGGATATCTCCTAACTTTTCTTTAATGTCTTCAAACCTTGATTCTAGCAAGGCTTGGATTTATTTTTTGATTTTGGATTTAAAATATTTGCTTGCTATATGACCCTTTAATCCACATTTGTAGCATACAATTTCTCTTGGTTTATTGTCTTTTTTAAGAGGTTTTCTATGCCGCTTGCTCTTAATATAGTATGCCTCTTTCTTATTATCAACATGATTTTTTCTAAATCATTTAACATACTTTGTCTTATTCCTACTTTCATGTGGATATTTGTGGGACCCGGAGTAGAAACTTCCGGACCCCCCTGTGCATTACAGTACTAGTCCCAGATCAAAGCTAGTACACACAGATAACCAGAATAAAACGGTACATTGTCATCCACGATTTATTACAATAATAACTGAAGTTTACATTGGTCATTGCCTTACGAAGGTTCACAGAACCTTAAAACAAAAATAAACACAGCGGAAGCAAAAAGTAAATTAATCAACCCATCAATCTGCCACAGGCAATTGACTGGGGAAACGAATCCTAAGCATCCGGGAAGAATCCACCGTATCCACACTCGCACGTAAGTCGAATTCTCCACTTGAGCTTCTTCATCCTCTGCTAATGTATTTGTAGAGCAACATGTGAGTACAAAATTGTACTCCGCAAGTCTTGGGAAAGATGCATAGATGCAAGGCTTCACAAAGGAAGGCTATATGGTTCTTTTGCAAAAATCAGCATTTTATTTCAAATCTACATAATTACTTCAAAGGCCATTTGATAAACATCTTTGTTTTTCATAAATGAAATTAGATAAATAACTTAGTGAAGGTTAAACCACCAACACTAAATCTCGGGCTATCGCCAACTTTCAAAACTCAAAGTTAAACCACGATCCGGTTACACCACGATTTAAATCACGAGAGTTACACCACTCTCAAGTTTGACAAACCATTTTATTTTGAAATCAAAATCAAACTTCTACCATGTGAATGCATTCCTTGCCCGCCCTTGACCGTGGGCACGGCTATTCGAATAGTTTTTACTCTGCAGAGTTTGTACACTTTACCCACAAGAGATAAATTATCTTAATAGTCAACATGCTTCCTTTGGCATGAGACCCGGATAAAATATCACAAAGCCTTTCACCTACTCCAAGTATAGCTAGATACCACCCGCTAAGGTTTCACCACAACTCGAATCCACGAGTGGAGCCCCCTCTTGCGCCGTATGAGTACAGTAAACCCTTTCCCTCACTATGAGTAACCAGTACACCCTGGCACTCAATACACCACTGGTGATACCTAAACTACACCTTTATAGGTTAGTTAGCTAGGTCGTACCCATATAGACTTGTGGTTGCACTGTTTTGCTTAGTTTGGACAAACACAAGCGTTGGTCCTTAAACGACCAGGGTGGTTCATTCACAATTCCAAAAATTCTCGTGCTAAACTGCACCAGCCAAACCTTCCATCCACCCTTGTCAACTTTTCCCTTTGAAATTCATTTTTACTTTTTAAATTAACAGTGGTAACATCCATTACCACTTTTCAAACAAATCATTTAACAATGGTAACATCCATTACCAATGTACAAACAAATCATTCATCAAAACATTTAGCAAACATGCTACTCATTTGAGCATTATTACATTGATTTGCTACGCTAAGCATTTGCTAGTATTTAAAAATTCAACAGATGTAATACTAACTCATTATTGAGTAAAAGGGATATCCTAAGTTAACAATGGTATAAGGTAAGCAATTTTCAATGGAAGGTATAACAAATTGGGTATTTAACTAAATTTTCTAAATCAAATTATCACTTGATATAACATAAGCATGCAATAATTTAAAATAACTACCTAATCATTTTATAAATCATTTGAGCAAGTTGATCAAAGAAAACTTGCAAAACATAGGATCAAAATGATCAAAGGAGACTTGCCTTCCTGTGCTGGGTTGAAATTTTCCGGGGCTTGCTCTTGAAGTTCCTCGGACAAATCGGTCTCTACACGTAAATCAAGAAATCCAAATAAATAAAATAAAATAAAAATTCAAAAATTGAAACTAAATATACCAATTGAAATATTAGAATTTTAGATGAATTTAGAAATTTGAATGGATCAATTTGGAGCTAAAATGGGCAAGATATGGTGTTGGAAGTTTGAAATCGAGAAAATGGAAAAGATAATTTCTGGAATTATCTTTTAACTGAAAATGAATTATGACGTCAGCACGGATTTTCTTGGAATTATTTTACAAAAGTAAATTCTAATTATGACGTCAGCAAGAGAATTAAAATAAAAATACAGAAGCCGACATGTGGGCCCGGTCTACGGTGGACTGAGTCCACGGACCATTACAAATGCTGACGTGGCACGCGGAAATGCGACACGTGGCATGACACGTGGCATCCGACGTGGCGCTGACGTGGCACCCGGATCGGGTTTTCGGCTGACGTGGCTCTGACGTGGCAGACACGTGTCTGCCACGTGGCAGACACGTCAGCTAGGGCTGACGTGGATGACTGAGGTGTCAGGGCTGACGCGGCGGGTGCGCGGCTGTCGGCGGAGGTGGATCGAACGGCTGTGGTTCGGACGCGTGGCTGCATCTGGTGCGCTGATCCAGATCCAAAGCGACGGCGGCGATGAAACGGCGAAGACGCGGGAAACCGCGCGATGGCCGACGCGTGGCTCGACCCGTCGCGCGAGGCGTAGCGCGACGCAGCGGCGGGGCCGAGGGAGGCGCGGATCTGACGGCCGTGCTGAGGACGCGTGGACGCATCCAGCCGCCGCGAGTGTGTGGTGGAGATGCCGTGGTGCGATGGCGGGAGACGCGACGATCGCCGACGCGTGGCGCGCGTCTCTCCGGCGTCGCAGACGCGATGCGCGCGAGCGCGGCGCGCGCGGCGCGCGGCCGAGGGACGGGCGTCGGAGGCGTCTCACGGCGCGCGGACCGAGGGGCGACGCGAACGGAGGACGCGGCGGATGACTCACCGGCGGCGACCAAATCCCACGGCGGCGACGGCACGCACGCGAGAGAGGAAGAGAGATGGATAGTGCAAAGGGGTGAGAGGGGTGGCCGGGGCTCGTTTTATATGCGACGGAGCAAAAACCGACGCACGTCCTCGCCGGCGTAAATGCGACGGTTACCGACGCTTCGCGGCGGAAACGGGCATCTCCTCGGATGAAAACGGGCGCAGTTAACGGCGGCGACGAGCGGACGCTCCCGGTTCATTAAAGGCGAAGAAGTAACGGCCGAGGAGACGAAACGCGAGCTTGGCGGCGGCGCGATAATGGCGACGACACGCGAGAGAAGGAACGGTCGCGCGGGGACGAAGGCCTAACAGGTGGGACCCACTGGCAGTGACCTACGCAGACCGGCGGTCTCTGACAGGTAGGGCCCGCTTGTCAGCGCAAAAACAAAAAGAAACTCAACCTCGCGCGAGCGGGCTCGAACGCGCGAGGAGCGGGAGGGAAGAGAGCGGCGGTGTAAACCAGTCGGGCGGGGAGGCATTGCCTACCCAATAAGGGTAGGTAATCCCTTTGAGGATTAGCCGCGGGGAAGCCGGCGGATGTACGACACGTGGCGCACGGAGAGGGAGGGGAGGCGGGATGGCGCGGACGGAGGGATCGGTCCGGGCGGAGATGGACGGATGGATGGTGACAAGTGTCACCGAGGAAGGGTTTTGATATTTAAAATTTCTTTTTTATATATTTCAGAAATCAGAGGAGGCTTTAAAATAGTCGAGAAAAATACCAAATAAATTCCAAAATTGCAGACAAATTCACATAATTCATGATAATGTTTTGAATATATGAAAAATATTTCCAACCTATTTTGATATTAAATTTTTATTTTTAAACAGAACTTTATATTCTGAAAAATCCAAATAAATTGAGATAATTAATTTAAAATTATTTCTTCCAAAATAAAGCAAAAATTGAGATGTTACAAACCTACCCCCCTTAGAAGGAATCTCAACCGAGATTGAAAAGAATGAAAAATAGATCAGGAAACTCTGCTCGAAGATCTTCTTCACGTTCCCAGGTTGCTTCCGATTCTGGATGATTATTCCACTGCACCTTGCAAAATTTGATAGTCTTGTTTCTTGTACAGCGCTCTGCCTCTTCTAAAATCTTGACAGGAAATTCTGAATACGTCAAGTCTTCTTTTAAATCCACCTCTTCTAAAGGTATTAACTCCTCTGGTACTCTTAAGCACTTCTTCAACTGTGATACATGAAATACATCATGTACATCTGACAACTGAGGAGGAAGCTCTAACTGATAAGCGACTTCACCTCTTCTGGCTATAACTAGAAATGGTCCGATATACCTTGGAGCAAGCTTTCCACTGACCTTGAAACGTCGCATCCCTTTTAAAGGTGACACCTTCAAATACACATGATCCCCTGGTGCGAATTCCAACATTCTGCGACGATTATCTGCATAACTCTTTTGTCTGGTCTGTGCTATTTTCAGTCGGTCTCGTATTAATCGAACTTGCTCTTCGGCTAGCTTCAAGACATCGGGTCCGAATACTTGACTTTCTCCAGTCTCTGACCAATATAATGGTGTTCTGCATTTCCTGCCATACAAGGCTTCAAACGGAGACATCTTCAGACTAGACTGGTAACTGTTATTATAGGAAAATTCCGCGTAGGGTAAACTTTGATCCCAACTAGCTTTGTTGGCTAAAGCACACGCTCTTAGCATATCTTCCAATATCTGATTCACTCGTTCAGTCTGGCCATCTGTTTGAGGATGATAAGCAGTACTGAAATTTAAATTGGTGCCCAAAACTTCATGAAGCTTCTGCCAAAATCTTGAGGTAAATTGCGTTCCTCTATCCGATACGATCTTCTTTGGAACTCCATGCAGACATACAATTCTTGACATATAGAGCTCTGCCAATCTATCTCCTGAATAGGTAGTCTTTACAGTATGAAATGTGCAACCTTTGTTAAGCGATCCACTATAACCTGATTGAATCATACCCGACTTGGTTCTTGGTAGTCTGTTATGAAATCCATTCCAATTTCCTCCCATTTCCATTCTGTATCTGCAGAGGTTGCAAAAGACCGCAGTCGTTGGTGCTCGCTTAACCCTTTGACATATATCACATAAAGCTACATATTCTGCAATTTCGTTTCATCTTGGTCCACCAAGAACTTTCCTTTAGATCTTGGTACATCTTTGTACTTCCGGATGAATGGAATATCCTGATTCATGAGCTTCCTTTAAAATTAAATCTTTTATTTCCTTCTCTCTCAGTACTAAAATCCTTTTTCCAAACCAAAGAATTCCTTCTTCATCTTCCGAGAATCCAGTGCTTTGCCTTTCTTCATGTTATCTTTTATTTCTTTAACATACTCATCTTCTTTCCGAAGTGCCTTGATCGATCTTCTAAAGTGGGTTGAACCTTTAATGTAGACAGAATTCCTTCATTTATCACTCCCAAATTGAGGCGCTGAAATTCTTCACGAAGAGTTGACTGACTGTCTTGAATCAACATATTGCTAACATGGATCTTCCGACTTAAAGCATCCGCAACTACATTGGCCTTTCTGGATGATAGTGTATTCCCACATCATAATCCTTTATCGTTCAAGCCATCTTCTTTGTCTCAGATTAAGATCGGGTTGAGTGAATATATACTTTAAACTTTTATGATCCGTATATATCTCACACCGATTACTAATTAGATAATGCCTCCACAACTTTAGAGCATGCACTACAAAGACTAGCTCTAAATCATGAGTGGGGTAATTTTCTTCATGAGGTCTTAATCGCCTTGATGCATAAGCAACAACCTTTCCTTCTTGCATTAGTACACATCCAAGACCTTGTTTGGATGCGTCACAATAAACTTCAAAATCTTTTCTAATATCCGTAATCGCAGAATCGTGCTGAAGTTAATCTCCTCTTTAACTCTTGAAAACTATCCTCACAAAATTTGTTCCATTCAAATTTTCTTTCTTTCTTGAACAATCGGGTTAAAGGTCCGCAATCTTGGAAAAGCCTTCAATGAATCGACGATAGTAACCAGCTAAACCTAAAACTTCGATCTCGATTCATCGTCTTGGGTGGAGTCCAATTTAATACATCCTTAACTTTTCCAGGATCTACAGATACTCCTTCCGCTGAAATTACGTGTCCCAAAAACTCAATTTCCTTTAACCAAAACGCACACTTGCTAAACTTGGCATATAATCGTGTTCACGAGTCTTTGCAATACTATCCTTAGATGATCCTCATGTTCTTTATCGTTTTTGAATAGATAAGAATGTCATCTATAAAGACAACAACAAACTTATCTAAATAATCCATAAATACTTTATTCATCAAATTCATGAAGTATGCCGGGGCATTTGTCGATCGAAAGACATCACCGTATACTCATATAGTCCATATCTTGTGGCTAAGGTCGTCTTTGGTATATCTTTCGGTCTAATCTTCAATGGTGATATCCTCGATCAAGATCAATCTTGGAGAAGACACTTGATCCCTTGAGTTGATCGAGCGGATCGTCGATCCGGTAAGGGATACTTATTCTTTATAGTTACTTCATTTAAAGCTCTATAGTCCACGCACATACGCCGACTACCATCCTTCTTGTTTACCAAAAGCAGGGCTCCCAAGGTGAAGAACTTGGTCTAATGAAACTTTTCTCTTGTAATTCTTGAATCGCCTCTTGACTTCAGCTAAATCATCACCGACATCCGATAAGGTCTTTTGATATTGAAAATGTACTGTAATGTGATTTATAACAAATTCAATCTCTCGATCCGTGGCAATCCCGCAATTCCTCGGGAAAACATCAGGTATTCGCAAGCTACCGACACATCCTCCAACTTTTTCCTTTTAAGTTGGTTAACATAATGTTCTTCTTTGAGCGCATAATCGCCTCATGTCTTATCCGAATTCCGCGAATTGGTAAGACTAATGGCACGATTGGCACAATCTATCATCCTTTATACTTGATCAACCAATCCATACCAAGTATTATATCTATGCCATCGAGTCTATTATAATAAGGTTCGCTAGGAACTTTACTCCATTTATAATTATGGTTGCACGGGCTAACCAATTTAGTCCTCAATTCTTTTCCAGAGATTGACTATCATAGGGTTCTTTAGCAAACACATATTCCAATTATTTCTTTCAGCAAAAGCTTTTGTTACGAATGAATGTGTAGCTCCGTAATCAAATAATATAATTGCTGTACTGAATTAACCAGAACTTACCCGAACTACGCCCGTGCATCTTCCGCCGCTTCTACGGTGACATGATTGATACGCCTCGTTGAATGGTTGTGGAGCCCGAGGTGTCCGAGGGCTTCCACGCCCTGACCGGTAGTTGGAGCTCTTGCTGGTGTAGGATCCAGTTGAAGCGGACCGGGTTACCGCTGACGCTCAGGCAACCATCGCATAATGCCCCATATTTTTGCAATTGTAGCATTGCACTCCTGCAGCTACATTTCTATTCTCTTGTTGTTGGGCTGCATTTCTAGTTCTAGGAGTTTGAGGCAAAGGGCGGCGCGAAATGGGTGTTCTTGGATGACTATGCACCGGAGGCCGCTTGTCTTGTTGTTGAGTAGGGCGTTGACAGAACGCGCTAGCGCATCGTTGGGCTTGAAACTTCCTTTTCCTAGCATCAAAAAGCTGACGCTGGGCATCTTCTTGTACTAAAGCTTTGTTCACCAGATGTTGAAAGGTAGGGTAGTCATTGGAGACTAACTGAACTTTGAGGTTGGGGTCCATTCCTCCCATGAACCTCCAGATCTTTGCGGCATCAGTCGCCACATCTTCCGGTGCATATCTTGATAATTGGATAAATTTACTCAGATATGCGGAAACGCTAAGGTTTCCTTGTTGTAGCTGATGAAACTCCTTCCTCTTCATTTCCATAATACTCATAGGAATATGAGCAGTACGGAAGGCTTCCAAAAATTCTTCCCATGCAATATTCTGGGCATCTTGATGTGCGGCACAGTAGTTATCCCACCAATTAGCAGCAACTCCCTTGAGTTGGTGGGCGCGTCATGAACCTTCTCATGCTCGCACATTGAGCCAAATTGAGTTTCCTTTCTATTTCTTTAATCCAATCATCCGCCTCCAAAGGGTCAGCAGATCCTGCAAAGGTCGGAGGTCGGGTTCTCATAAATTCCCAAGTTTAGACTGTGGTCGTTGAACTGGTGCTTGCTGGACTTGTTGGACTTGATTTTGGGCCAAAGCTTGAAGTAGTTGCAATCGCATGGCCATCATCTGCTCCATGTTGGGAGCTTGAGTCGCGGAGGTGGAATGTTGTCTTCGGTTGAGCATTGGGGTTACTGCACGCCGGGTTGTTCCTTGTGTTCACCATCTCAAACGGTTTCGTGGTTAGCAAAGGTAAGAGGAACTAGCATAGATAAGAGGTTAGGGAAACTAAATAACATCCCAAGCCAACACACAAGAAGAAACCAGCAACCACTTAGGGAAAACTTTATTGAAATCAAGATAATTTTATGAATGGCTGCACCACAAGTGCACATAGGCTTGGTACTGATCCATCCAACACACCAAAATATGATAAAGCGTTCTAAAACGTGGACAATTATTTGGGTACTATCGACTCAACTAACTACTCATCCTCCACGATGATGCGCTCCTCGGATCCTCCTCGGGTCCTCCTCTGAATCCGATAAGTGTCTCGCCCACAACCACGGCAGCTTGTTCGCGAACGCGACCGTGATCGACTCGATCGAAATCGGAAAACCGAGCGAGATAGCCTGGCGCCCTCGCTAGATCCTCCAATATCAACGTCGGGTGGCGGATCGAGCGTCGCACACTCTTCCTGCAGTAAGCCTAGTGCGAGGTCCCGTAAACGGACCGGAGCAGCAAGGGGCTGGTGGAGTCGGTGTAGTGGTAGCGGCTCGAAGACGCTCTACCCGCCTCGGCAGCGAGCCCCGCTGAACGGCGTCGGCGTGGCAGCCTCACTCTGCAGAGCTGGGCTCAAGAGTGTCGGAGTGGTCGAGCTCGACGAAAGCGCCTCAGAAGAAGTCCGATCTCCATCGAGCTCTAGCGTAAGTCGCTGAAGCCGCAGAGTGTGCCGCACCGTGAGACAAGCGCGGTCGCCCACCACCACCGGAAAAGCTCGATGAGTCGCCTGCTCTCGTCGTCGGGAAGAAGCAAAAGGTGATCGTCGTAGCTCCTCCTTGTGCCTCCGCACAACTCCGAGATAGCCAATCGTGCCGCATCTGGATCGCATCTCGAGCGAGAAGGTCCGTGGATACTCAATATGACGCTCAACTGGTCAATCCTCCGTCTCGAGCGTAAATGAACACCTCCATGCTCCAGGAGTCCATGTTCATCACTCGCGTGTTCCGCCCTCTGAAAATAGGCTGTTGAGTGTACTTCAGATGCTGCATTAGCTGCCGTAGAAGAGTCGCAAAAGCTCCCTCGCTCTCGCCATGAGAATGGTGATCCCACGGGGCTGATGACGATGAACCTGCCATCTACAAGTTTGAAAAGAGGAGAGATCAGTAAAGATTTTTAAATAGTGAAAAGGGAGGACAGAAACAAGATACTAAGTAAGAGAGAGTAGAAGCAAAGAAGCTTATATATTTTTAATATATTCTTTTTAAACATAAGTCCTTAAAACTTCCCAAAACCTAGGGTTCGTCCTACAGTCAAGATGGCTCTGATACCACTTCTGTGGGACCCGGAGTAGAAACTTCCGGACCCCCCTGTGCATTACAGTACTAGTCCCAGATCAAAGCTAGTACACACAGATAACCAGAATAAAACGGTACATTGTCATCCACGATTTATTACAATAATAACTGAAGTTTACATTGGTCATTGCCTTACGAAGGTTCACAGAACCTTAAAACAAAAATAAACACAATGAAGCAAAAGTAATTAATCAACCCATCAATCGCCACAGCAATTGACTGGGAAACGAATCCTAAGCATCCGGAAGAATCCACCGTATCCACACTCTCGCACGAAGTCGAATTCTCCACTTGAGCTTCTTCATCCTCTGCTAATGTATTTGTAGAGCAACATGTGAGTACAAAATTGTACTCGCAAGTCTTGGGAAAGATGCATAGATGCAAGGCTTCACAAAGGAAGGCTATATGGTTCTTTTGCAAAAATCAGCATTTTATTTCAAATCTACATAATTACTTCAAAGGCCATTTGATAAACATCTTTGTTTTTCATAAATGAAATTAGATAAATAACTTAGTGAAGGTTAAACCACCAACACTAAATCTCGGGCTATCTCGCCAACTTTCAAAACTCAAAGTTAAACCACGATCCGTTACACCACAGATTTAAATCACGAGAGTTACACCACTCTCAAGTTTGACAAACCATTTTATTTTGAAATCAAAATCAAACTTCTACCATGTGAATGCATTCCTTGCCGCCCTTGACCGTGGGCACGGCTATTCGAATAGTTTTTACTCTGCAGAGTTTGTACACTTTACCCACAAGAGATAAATTATCTTAATAGTCAACATGCTTCCTTTGGCATGAGACCCAGATAAAATATCACAAAGCCTTTCACCTACTCCAAGATAGCTAGATACCACCAGCTAAGGTTTCACCACAACTCGAATCCACGAGTGGAGCCCCTCTTGCGCCGTATGAGTACAAGAAACCCTGTCCCTCACTATGAGTAACCAGACACCACGGCACTCAATACACCACTGGTGATACCTAAACTACACCTTTATAGGTTAGTTAGCTAGGTCGTACCCATATAGACTTATGGTTGCACTGTTTTGCTTAGTTTGGACAAACACAAGCGTCGGTCCTTAAACGACCAGGGTGGTTCATTCACAATTCCAAAAATTCTCGTGCTAAACCGCACCACCAAACCTTCCATCCACCCTTGTCAACTTTTCCTTTGAAATTCATTTTTACTTTTTAAATTAACAGTGGTAACATCCATTACCACTTTTCAAACAAATCATTTAACAATGGTAACATCCATTACCAATGTACAAACAAATCATTCATCAAAACATTTAGCAAACATGCTACTCATTTGAGCATTATTACATTGATTTGCTACGCTAAGCATTTGCTAGTATTTAAAAATTCAACAGATGTAATACTAACTCATTATTGAGTAAAAGGGATATCCTAAGTTGACAATGGTACAAGGTAAGCAATTTTCAATGGAAGGTATAACAAATTGGGTATTTAACTAAATTTTCTAAATCAAATTATCACTTGATATAACATAAGCATGCAATAATTTAAAATAACTACCTAATCATTTTATAAATCATTTGAGCAAGTTGATCAAAGAAAACTTGCAAAACATAGGATCAAAATGATCAAAGGAGACTTGCCTTCCTGTGCTGGGTTGAAATTTTCCGGGGCTTGCTCTTGAAGTTCCTCGGACAAATCGGTCTCTACACGTAAATCAAGAAATCCAAATAAATAAAATAAAATAAAAATTCAAAAATTGAAACTAAATATACCAATTGAAAGATTAGAATTTTAGATGAATTTAGAAATTTGAATGGATCAATTTGGAGCTAAAATGGGCAAGATATGGTGTTGGAAGTTTGAAATCGAGAAAATGGAAAAGATAATTTCTGGAATTATCTTTTAACTGAAAATGAATTATGACGTCAGCACGGATTTTCTTGGAATTATTTTACAAAAGTAAATTCTAATTATGACGTCAGCAAGAGAATTAAAATAAAAATACAGAAGCTGACACGTGGGCCCGGTCTACGGTGGACTGAGTCCACGGACCATTACAAATGCTGACGTGGCACGCGGAAATGCGACACGTGGCATGACACGTGGCATCCGACGTGGCGCTGACGTGGCACCGGATCGTTTTTGCCGACGTGGCTCGGCGTGGCGGACACGCGTGTCCGCCACGTGGCGTACACGCGTCCGCCACGTGGCGCACACGCCGCCTAGGGCTGACGTGGATGACTGAGGTGTCAGGGCTGACGCGGCGGGTGCGCGGCTGTCGGCGGAGGTGGATCGAACGGCTGTGGTTCGGACGCGTGGCTGCATCTGGTGCGCTGATCCAGATCCAAAGCGACGGCGGCGATGAAACGGCGAAGACGCGGGAAACCGCGCGATGGCCGACGCGTGGCTCGACCCGCCGCGACGAGGCGAGCGCGACGCGGCGCGGGCCGAGGGAGGCGCGGATCGACGGCCGCGGCCGAGGACGCGTGGACGCATCCAGCCGCCGCGAGTGTGTGGTGGAGATGCCGCGGTGCGATGGCGGGAGACGACGATCGATCGACGCGTGGCGCGCGTCTCTCCGGCGTCGCGACGCGAGCGCCGCGGCGGGCGGCGCGGCGCGCGACCGAGGGACGGCGTCGCGGAGCGTCTCCAGCGCGCGCGGACCGAGGGGCGGCGTGAACGGAGGACGCGGCGGATGACTCACCGGCGGCGACCAAATCCCACGGCGGCGACGGCACGCACGCGAGAGAGGAAGAGAGATGGATAGTGCGAAGGGGTGAGAGGGGTGGCCGGGGCTCGTTTTATACGCGACGGAGCAAAACCGACGACGCCCCGCCGGCATAAATGCGACGATTACCGACGCGCGGCGAAACGGGCATCTCCTCGGATGAGCGAGCGCGATTAACGGCGGCGACGAGCGACGCTCCGGTTCATTAAAGGCGAAGAAGTAACGGCCGAGAGACGAACGCGAGCTTGGCGGCGGCGCGATAATGGCGACGACGCGCGAGAGAAGGAACGGTCGCATGGGACGAAGGCTCGACAGTGGGACCCATCGGCGGTGACCTCACGCAGACCGGCGGTCTCGACAGTGGGGCGCGCTGTCGGCAAAAACACAAAAAACTCAACCTCGCGCGAGCGGGCTCGAACGCGCGAGAGGAGGGGAGGAAGAGAGCGGTGTAAACGATCGGGCGGGAGGCATTGCCTACCCAATAAGGGTAGGTAATCCCTTTGAGGATTAGCCGCGGGGAAGCCGGCGGATGTACGACACGTGGCGCACGGAGAGGGAGGGGAGGCGGGATGGCGCGGACGGTGGGGATCGGTCCGGGCGGAGATGGACGGATGGATGGCTGACAAGTGTCAGCCCGAGGAAGGGTTTTGATATTTAAAATTTCTTTTTTTTATATATATATTTCAGAAATCAGTAGGAGGCTTTAAAATAGTCAGAAAAATACCAAATAAATTCCAAAAATTACAGAAAAATTCACATAATTCACTGATAATGTTTTGAATATATGAAAAATATTTCCAACCTATTTTGATATTAAATTTTTATTTTTAAACAGAACTTTATATTCTGAAAAATCCAAATAAATTGAGATAATTAATTTAAAATTATTTCTTCCAAAATAAAGCAAAAATTGAGATGTTACAATATTGAAATCCAAATGATAGCAAAAATCTCCCATTTCTTTTTTTCCCAAGACCTTTCATTTCTTAAGTTGGTCTTTAATTTTAATATGATTACACAGTTCAGCACCTACCAACTATATTTCTGGGTGATTTTGCCTATGTCTAGATATTGATAATTTATACTACTCTCTCCTTCTTTTCTTAAAGAGTTTCTAACCTTTTCAGCAAATAAAGGAGGTAGTCCAAATATATATTTTCTTTCCAAAAATCTTGATTAGGATCAGGTAGAGTATATAATTTTGATAAAAATGTATCTTTATACCACCTAAAATCAGACATAGTTTTGCATCTTATGTTTACTAATTATTCTCTATTTTTCTTATAAATATCTTGATAATTTCTAGTAAAATGATAGACTATATTGTAAACTAAGGTAGTCAGGGCATCCGAGATGTTATCGATAGGATTTTCATGCATATCTACCCAGACTATAGGACTTCCATTTTCGTCTATCTTGACTGTATCAATAATTGCTTGCTTTTGATCAGTATCCAAGTAGTAATCCCACCAGCCTCTCAATTGACCAGAGAATCCAACAACAATCATTGAGGCTACTTCTCTTTCTGGGTTACTACTAGCTATGCAAGCATTAGCATACATGATCATTTGATGGCAAAGGGTAAATATTTGATATTTTGTGTATCCATCTATATTCTAATCCATAATTTCTTTGCCATTGAAATATACCATATTACTAAATTTGAGGTCTTTCTTCAAATTGTAGATCAACATAAGTTGGTTTAGGATAGTAGTTTCTTGTCCTAACAGTATAAGTAGAAGGTTTAAATATCTTATTGATCATGACATTATTTTCTTCAGTAGAGATTTGATTAATATTTTTTATCTTTAAGTTATTTAATTTATTGGCTAACTTACCAACCAATTCTTTAGATACAAATGATCCTATTGCCTTTTGTTTCCCAAGTTTTATATTAGGACTTATTATTTGTGGGGTAAATAAAGGAGTGACAAACTTAATACTAGATGATTCAGTTTGAAAATTAAATGGACAATTTACTTTTACCTCAATCCTGGCTGACTTGGAGCCTTCCAAGAGGATATAGTCGATATGATCCGTTTGTTGTCCACGAGCATGTAAAGATATATTTGTAAAGTTTTGTTGCTCCACTAGGTGTCCTATGTGTTCTACTTTTATAGGCTCACCATAAGTGCTTTTGGAAATATTTTTTAATGGGGATGCTTTGGAACTTTCGCCTTGGGAAATATTTAGAAGTTGGATAGATTCGAAGGGAGGATGCACATATTCTTCAATCTTTCCACCAGAGGTCTTCCATTCTTTCGAGACATTTTTGATGACATTTGAGTTATCAGACCTTAGATTATTTCGATAAGTTTTTTGATTATTTATTTCAAATCTTAGTTTGTCTAGTTTAGACTTTAACTCATCTAGATCTAACTTTGTCTTAATTTTGGTTTTCAATTTACTCTTTGGTTTGAAGAATCCTTCCAGATATATGATCTGGCTATTTTCATACCAGTCAAAGAAGTAAATATGTTTTTTTGTTCTTTCATTTCTTTGTACCAAACTTCTCTTATTCTTTTAATATAAGGATTGTCTACATTTTTGTAATATATTTCAAGCTTAACCTTGTTTTCAGGGAGATCAAGATTTCTTCTAACGAGATCCTTATTAATTTCAAACTCATGATCTTCTACTTCCTCTATAACATTGATCTCAAATTCTGATATTGAGGGCTCGTACTGATCATCCTCATAGGTTGCATAGACAATATTATTTGGTTTTAGCTGTGGTCTATTGTTTAGGCTAATGGAGGGTCTTGGTTGAAGGAAAACCATTCTTTTTGAGGAAAATGTTATCTCAACATCTCCATCTAGTGTCTCAGTCAGAGACTCTACTTCATTTTATTGAGTGGCTTTTGGTTCTACTGCTTGGAGGAGAGTCCACTTCTCAGGAAGTGTTATCTCATTCTACTTCAAGGTTTTAGGAGTGATAATGTGATTTCTAGGATTGGCTTGGAGGAGAGTGGTTAAACCTTTCAGTGTATTCTATTTTGTACATGGAGCTAAAGTGGTCATGGCTTTGTACTATATTTTATATGTCACTGAAATATTTTCACTTCCAGATTTAAGATCAAAGCGAGATGTTTGTAAGCTCAATGTCAAAACCTAATAGATATTTAAGTCTAAAAGAATTACAGAAAAATTTGGGAAAGTGTTGAAGAACACCGGACCATTACTAAGACTAGCTTCAACCATTCCTAGCAAAGAGTCCTTAAATCTTTTATCTCTACAATCTCTTAAACAAGCCAACATAGAAATATTTAAACCTTTTCGAGTTAAAGATCGGATAGCCACTTGAACCAAACCAAAATGTAAATAATAATATTGAGGTTTTGCTTTTATATGATTGATTTCTTTTTCAGAAAGAAGATGCAATGGTTCACGCAAAGAACTAATAGAAAGAGTTTTTCTATAGTTTTAATATAATAATCAGAACGTAGAGAAAACGTGTCTATATGATATATTCTTAATATTTACCTTAGGTACTCTCCAATTTGTAATATTTTGCTCTATATCCTCAAAGCAGACAGACGAAGCATTCTTAACCGACATCGTTTTGATAGACCTATCGTTACTACCAGAGGATTCCAGACGGTCAGTTACACTAAGAGACCTGGCTAGCCAAAACATCTTACACGAGGATAAAGGAGGTTGGATAGATAGTTTTCCAGTCAACGGCAGGGAAAATCCCACTATAAAGATCAACTTTTCGGATAGGTAGTTTCCAGATAACGGTAGGGTGAACTCTTGATTACAATCGACCTATGCCCTTTACAAGCTTACCCAGCCAATAATTTACGCTATTTACTGCGCTTTCTAGACGACTTACCAGGCAACACAACTTTGGACTTACCTGCTCGAGGCTTTGAGATCTACGCATTTCGACTTACCGCCACACCTTGGGGATCTCCGCTCCGTCCATCATTGGATTGCAATGAAAATGAAATGTCGAGCGATCGATATCTTCCATGGTATATCAAAGAAAAGCACGAGTTAGATTTCCGGCCCTTCATTTTAGATACTGCTAGCACCATCATGGCTCACGTATAGTATAATTGACATGGTATACGCTAACATAGTAGCAGGAGTAGAATATCTGTCAGTAGCTAGCTGCCTCCTTAATTGCTTGTTTCAGTGCAGCTCGGATCTTCTAGTCCTGTAGATACATTCCGGCCGGTGGAGGCTGGAGTACGTACTACATATCAGACAGGAATCTTGTACCTGGTGACGCTGCTCTTCCATTGAATCTCCCATGTCGTGTCGGTGATGATTTTGCTTTTACCCACCTGCTAGCCTAGCGGAGATTTCTCTATTTGTTGAATCGGAAAGTTGGGCTCGTTCACTCACACCTTTCTTTGATCATCGATGGCTTAATTGGTAACTTGCTCAAGTAAGCACCCGACATACCAATTTATTATCCTTGAGGCTCGCTTCTTCCCATCTACGTTATTCTTCTTTGTTACTCGCATTAAGTATTTGCATGCCTTCGGTCCATTAGGGGCTGTTTGGTTACCTGCATGTGCTCATGCAGCTGCATGAGCGTGGCCAGGCTGAGGAAGGAAGCTCCTCAGCCACGTTTCTCCGCTCTAGTTGATTTTTTGCATCCACTCGTGCAGACTCTCTCCTCCATGCAGGCAACCAAACACTATCTCTCTGCATGTGCGGGTGCGAGCCACCCGTATGCAGGCAACCAAACAGCCCCTTAAAGCCCCGATCCAGAAGATAAACTTGTTCAGCCTGCGTTCGTCTCCAACGGTCACTAGCTAGCACACTCCTCCATGCATGCATCAACAACCCTTTGGTTAATTAGTTCCGGATGCATGCTAGCTGATCCAAACTTTTACTCTAGTCTTCTACATGGTCATGCGATCGATGCGCTTGCAACTACCATGACTGTTGAATTAAGCTAGTCGTGTCAACTGTGTCATGTCACGATTTTGTTTTAGCTAGCATGCATGCCGCTGTAAGCGTTCGTTGCATGCGTATTTGTACGTATTTGGCAATCGTGTCCATCTTTTATGGAAGATAACCTTGACGTATTTGTAGGCTAATTAAGATGTAATCTTTACTTGCGAAAGCTGTAATCTAGTTCCCAAAAATGTAACCTTCTGATGGCAATAAAAGGAAGAGAAAACCATAAAATTAAGCTTGCGTGTTCTCTGTGCACCAGACCTGACACAAACCTCGTGTGTGTGCATTCATCCAGGAAGGTGTGTGTGTAATTTGGGCCTAATTACCAACACTTGGTATCAGAGTATGGTGTGTTCTTTGCATCTGAAGATCATGGCGGGAGGAAGACTTGTGACTGAGCATGGAGAGGTGTCGGAGGTGAAGAAAGAGAGCCTAGTACCGATGGCACATCCACAACTCACGCGCAACAACTACACCATCTAGGCTATGAAGATGTGTGTCGTGTTACAAACCTAGGAGGTGTGGGAGGCTATATAACCGGCTGGCGACGCATACAAGAAGGATGGCACGGAAGTCCACAAGGATCGTCCGGTATTGTTTGCAATTTATCAGGCAATCCCAAAGAGTCTCATGCCATCCCTTGCCGGAAAGGACTCGATGAAGGCGGCGTGGGCCATGATCATGATGACGCATATGGGGCACGAACGTGTCCGAGAGGTGAACCTACAAACCCTCAAAAGGGACTGAAGATGCAGGACGACGAGACGATGGAAACATTTGCCGCCAGGGTGTCGTCCCTGGTGGGTGGCATTCATGGCCTTAATAAGAAGAAACTGGAAGAGATCAACGTCGTCTAATGGTTTCTTCATGCAACCCTGCCACACTACATGCAGCTCGTAGGTAGTGTGTGGATCTCAAAATGCTCATGATCGAAGACCTCATAGGCCGGTACAAAGCCTGTGATGAAAGAGTCCGAGGTAGCTTCGATGATCTAAAGGAGGGCGAATAATTGATACTAACATGTGCGCAATGGGAGGTGCTATCCACTCGAGGCAAAAAGGGGGATGTGATCTCTGGCAGCAGTGTGAAAAAGAGCTTTGGGTGCAGTAATGACTGCAGTCACATCATGAAGAGTTGGTGAGGAGCCGGTCAAGGAGAAGAAAAATCTAGCAATGATCCTGAGCCCAAATTTGATAAAAAAGATCGTAGCTTAAATTCCCTACTGGAGATTAGGCTTTTTGGAAAAGGGTATATATGTGCATTAAGTGAGTTGGGTATGCTAATAAAGTATAACCTTCCATTATATTGGTCTGGTTCTTTGATTAATTTCTCTATCATGAATTTCCAGTTCTCTGATCTTGGATAAGTTCAGTAGCATAGTCCTTGCAATATGCATTTGCAATTAACAACTACTTATCAGATACTTCTTTCTAAATGTGTGTTGATATATCTAGTAGATACCTGCATCTAAACGGCGCAATGACTAAAAACACGCTGCCATGCATCCTCCTTTTCTTTTTCATTCTTAGTTTTCTGAAATTGCCGCTGAATTATCTTCGGAGGTTTATCTACTAGAAAAAGGTATGTGCCTTAAGAGAAAAGGGTACACTGATAGATTAAGGATGAACACTATTTAGCAAGTGTTTCATGCAATTTTGCTTCTGATGAAGTAGTATGAGTCAATGCAGAAAAGGGTGTACTATGAAAAGCTCTGGTTGGATGTAAAGCACCATGTGACTAAATAAACAATTTAGCGCACCTTTATTTTTCTTTTTCCTGTTTTCTAGTATAGTGACTGGTCCAACCTCATTAGACAATACATTGTAGAATATGTATGTTAATATTAACTATACTACTTTATTTTTCTGAGTTCTTGCAGCAAAACACAATTCAATGATGAATTACAAGGAACAATGCTTATTCATGGTGACGACATAACTGATTGAGTCCAAAAATCAATCGAGCATGCCGCACCACAACACTGATGGGGCAATACGCAAGAACATTCCTATAGATTTTGATTAAAATATAGAACTATGACATTGAAATAGTGCTAATAACAATCTTGTATTACCTCCTTATACGTCTCAATGAGAAAACTATGGTATGTCTTGTTACCAAATCTAATCTTCAATGTTTCACAAAGGTCAGTTTGAGTATGATAAAATGGAACTCTACCCCCTTTCTGAGAATTTATACTCCACTTAGGTTTTGACATATATATATGGATATACCTCTTTCTATAAGCAAGGCCTGTTCTTTTTGGCTGCGGCTTATGGTTTTTGGCTGAAATTTTTGAATTTTGGCTGTTTACGGTACAGATTACGGAGAGATCGATACTCACTTGCGATTTTGGCTAGTAGAGATGTTGGGCTTTTAACGTGTACTACGTTTAACTTGTAGACCCCGTCTTGAAAAAAATACTCTGTTTAAAAGTTAGGTACTGTAGCAGCTGCGAAAAGCTGACCGGCTAGGCCCGCAGTATCCCCCTATACTTCATATCTGAATGAAGTATGTAGTACTGATCATACTTTGTTGAGTTTTATATACTCTGATACATGGTATGCTACTTTTTTAAGTTCTTCCAAACCTGATACTTCTTTGCGTATTTTATTTTATTGCTTCCGAATGTTTCACCAACTAGTAGTATCGGTAGCAAATTTTCAATTGGGCGGTTCCACCTAATCCCGAATTAGTTGTGCATGCATGCACATTTAGAGACAAAATGTGCATGCATTCGGCTGCTAACGAAGATAATCCCGAAGTATTTTCTTTTCTTCCACCGGGTCATTCGGCTGCTAACGAAGATATCCAATAGGAAAGAATCTATTTAGTTGGCTCCCATCTCAAAGTAGATCAACTGTAGAAAGATATGGGACTACATACTCCCGGGACTACAAAATGGGCGTATCATTACTACAGAAAGCCTAATACTAGACGGCAAATCACAGACGGTTTGACAAAACCGTCTGTGATCGACACTAACATAGACAGTTTTAATTGGGACACCGTCTATGTTGATGGCGTCGGAGAAAACAAGTATCACAAACGGTTATTATCGATGAACCGTCTGTGATATTCCAATATCACAGAATTATCACAGACGGTTTTTTTTATTAAAAACCGTCTGTGATAAGCTGATTATCACAGACGGTTCGTATTAAAAACCGTTTGTCATATGTTTTCCACCTTGTAATTCTCCAAAATTTCATAATTTCCTGTCTGAGTCCGAGTAGGATTCAGTTTTTAGACACCTTCAGTAAAATGGGCATAACTTTTGCATACGCTGTCTGTTTTTGACGTTCTTGTACTCGTTGGAAAGCTAACGACGAGCCCGATCCAAAACAATGACCAGCTTGTGCCAGTCACCCTCCAAGACCCCAAAAATTGGCCATCTTTGGACCTAAACCCGCGTTGCAAGTTTTTGGTGTCTGTTTTTGCCTTTTTTTTCTTGGTCTTACTTTCGGAATTTGGATTTTGCTTCAACTGCAAAGTTGTAGATCTCGTCGAAACATTTCAAATGAGTATATATAAGCCATATAAAACTTTACTATTTTATCTTTTCAGACTAGTTGTTTATATTGCATCGGTATATAAAATTTTGTGCTCTACTTCACAGACAGTTCTAGCTATAGAACCGTCTGTGATATTCATTCATCACAGACGGTTCTATATATAGAACCATCTGTGATAATCTGACCGCTGGGCCCGTCGATCCTCCTCAACTCAATCCTAGCCAATAGAAATCCACCAATCCTCACCCCACGGATCGTAGCTCCGCCTCTCCATTCCCGCGCCAAAAATTTTGAACTCCCGCCTCTCCCTCCCCTATAAATATAACCAAAACCCAGCCTCCTTGCTGGTCTCCTCTTCCTTGTTGTCCTTCTCCTTGCTGTCCTCCTCCTTGTTGTTTTCCTCCTCCTTGCTATCCTCCTCCTCCTTGCAGACGACGCACAAGTCTACGGGAGGCAAGACACCGCAGAAGCAACTAGCTCGTGCCAACTGTGCAGACGCTCAATCAACGCCGATGATGGTGGGCGTCAAAGACATCCAGCTCATGTGTTGCATCAGGGGTGAGAAGGCATAGAGGATCTTTGCTTTTTCTTTGTTCTTGTTGTGTAATCTGCTCGTTGTTTTGGGATATTGTAATGGTAGGCTCTAATCTTAATAAAAATAGATGTTTTCTGTTTGTGAAATGAATTGAGATGTGGATTGAGATGTGAATTGGATGTATACATGTACATGTTGATCTGCTTGTTTCAGAGGGCATGACTAGCATTTCCTGAGGCTAGCTAATAAACAAAAATAAGTTTAGGAGTAGAAGGGAATATCACAGATGGTTTTTAACTAAAAACCGTCTGTGATAACTATATATCACAGACGGTTTTTAGTTAAAAACCATCCGTGATATTTGCACCTGAGCGGTTGTTCAAAACCGCTCGTGATGACCTCATATTATCATCGACCCATAAATTGCATTTATCACAAAACCGTCTGTGATGACATTTTTGAACCGTCTGTGATGGCCTTTTCTGTAGTAATGTATACATGTATACATACATATACATATATACATATACACATATATACATATACACATATACACATGTACATACATATACATATACATATACATATACATATACATATACATATACATATACATATACATATACATATACATATACATATACATATACATATACATATACATATACATATACATATACATATACACATACATATACATATACATATACATATACATATACATATACATATACATATACATATACATATACATATACATATACATATACATATACATAGGTACTTAGCAAGTCGTTTGTAATAACATACAATATAATTATACAAAGCTTACCAAATAATCGCTAAGTGGTTATTATGCAGAAAGTAATAATTGTTGGTGGTTCATTTCGTGAATGGTTGGTAATGGTCAGTATCCGACTAGGTTTTATGAAATCTCTACCCCTCGTGTGAAATCATCGAACATTGTCCATAACCAGGGACATGACTATTCAAATAGTTCTACACTCTGCAGAGGTTGCACAACTTTACCCACACGATATGACCATCTTGTAATGATTGTGCAACAATATGCTTTCTTAGGCATGCTGACCAAGAAGATCACAACAATACCTTTAAAATGCTCAACCTCAACTCAATTTCGCCCACTAAGGATTTACTATCGAGTAGGCTAACCATCTAGTTGGAGAGCCCCCCTCTCGTGCCCCTAGAAATGTCTAACCAACACCTAATGACATCTCAATGGTGAAACCAAAATTGAAACATCACAAATTAATCAGTCAGATCCATCCCATACTGGACATGTTGTTGTATATAAGGTTCAGATCAATAGCGCACAAAATTAAGTCCTTAAACATTACCCTAGTAAGAAATCTACATCCCAAAAATGTTGACCACACTTTCCCCTTTACTACATGATCACTCGCCCAAGTGAAAATTATTTTTGTATAACCAACACTAATGGCATTACCCATATCATGGCACTCAAATTTTATAATTGTGGCTTACAACAACGAGTCAGTATCTCATTAAGTCAAAAATTAATGAATTAATCCACATGTGATGATGGACCCAACATACTACAAGAATGTCTAAGCAGATTAAACATACCACCAATGTGACAACTAGTATTGCATAATTAGATAAATACTCATCTAAGGTGGCAATTGAATCTTGACATTCAAATTACCAAGGTAAAATTAATCAAGTTGGATAATAACTACCAGATACAAAGGTTAGTATTGAATTAGCATTGCATCATAATTTTAAATAAAATAATAAATAAATAAATTTGAAAACTAGGTTCAACATGACTAAAGGTCACACCTTTCCTTCACCTTATTCAGTTACCAACTCTTGGTTTTCTGGTCTTGCTTCTGCTCCTTCGAAGACGGTATCTAATGCGAGAGAAAACGAACAAAATATAAATAAAATTTAAACAAACTAGTAAAACTAGAACCAAAATATATAGCTCAATTTTAGATGAATTTAGAAAAAGGAATCGGGTTAATCAGAGCTAGGACGGAGAAGAACGGGCTCATGGAAAATTTTTCAGAAAACATATTCCTAAAGAATTGAGAAAAGTGACTGTGATATGGACTGGGTCTATGGAATAGTGCTGATCTATGGTGGACTTGGTCTATGGAAGAGTGCACAAGCTGATGCATTTACTGACGTGGTGGTTGACTAAGCACTAGGGCTGACGTGGCGGTGGCATGGCATGACACATGGCAGACCCGAGGCATATGGTTTGACTGATGTGGCAGTGACACATGGACTTAGTGCTAATGTCATCACTGACGTGGCTACTGACTAGGACAACACGGTGCTAGGGGCTGATGTCATCCTGCTGATGTCATCGGTGCTTAGTGTGAGTCATCACAGAGATCCAACAGTTGTCAGTGGGCCACGTGGATAAATCTCAGCCATTGGATCAAGGTGTCAGCGCAGATTTGGATGAACGGTCACGACGATGATCGAATGGAGAGGGGATGACACATGTCGAACAGTGATTGGCTGGCAGAGGTGAAGCATCAATGGCAGCCAAGGTGTCGGTACAGACGCGATGAGGCAGTGCAGGGCAGAGTAGTGACCGGTTGACCGGTGGGAAGGGTGAGATGGCGAAGGAAGGAGAAGGGCTCATTGACGGGAAGGATGTCAGCGGCGCAAGTCAACGGTGATGAAGGACGGCGAGGACAATGGTGCTCAGCTTGGTTATCTTGCCGGCAATGAGAAGGAAGATGATGGCTTGAATGTTGAGGCGATGAAAGTATCTAGGCCCGTAAAAATGGTTTTGGTAACAAATGAATTTATGTGAATATGAGACTAATATGTTTATTGAGTGTTTAAAAGGCTTAGTCCCTAAAATGATGATAAGAGGCATGCTAAGGGTCAACATGAAGATCAAAGTGGCTCAAGTCAAAGGTATATGTGGACTAGGATCCTTTTTCATTTTTACCGATCTCAGGAGAAAGGGTGAAAGACCAGATTATAGGATAAATGTCATACCATTAAGAGGGATCATAGTTAGTAACTTGATAGTATATTCTTATGCCATTTGGATCGATTTAGAATCATGCATTCATTTAAAACTAAAATTGATAGCCAATCTGTGCTTTATCTGAAAAAACAGAAGTATTGGAGTTTCAATAGTGGAACTACTGTAGAGAGGTAGTACCGCAACCTTCAACGGTACTTTCGGAGCACAAAAACTTTGAAAAATCAAGTGGAATGTTTTTTCAGAGAGCACCCTTGAAGTCAATTTGCGCTCTGTCTAGACAATTGAAAGTATCGGCCTGCAAACCACGATACTTCCGCTTTCCGGAAGCTCTGTCAAAATCGAATGGAATGTTTTCTCCAAAGAGCACCCTTGGGTTCATTTTGTGTCTGCGGCAAATAGAAGTACCGGAGTTTCAATAGCAGAACTACCATAGAGTCATAGTACTGCAACCTTAAATGGTACTTGCAGAGCACGTAAGCTCCGAATAACCCGGGCGGAACATTTTTTCCAGAGAGCGCCAACTCTTGTTCTCAAAGCAAACGGATGTACCGCGCCAAAATTTTGGAACTTCCAAACATCGGAACTATTGGGATTACAACGGCGGTAGTTTCAAGCCGACTTCTAATGACTAGTTCAGAAGCTCTGAAATAGCCATTACTGTTATGTCAGAACAGGTGCAGAAGTACCAACCATTGAACGGTGGTACTTTCGCTCGCCCAGAATTTTTCAGGAAATGCCCTGTAACAGCTAGTTTTGGTTGATGAGGGTATAAATACTCCTCAACCTACCCAAGAACAGAAAGGAGAGGCTCTATTGAATATCCTCGAGCATGCACTCCACACCTCATTTTCTCATTGTGCATTCATTTGAGGTGGTTGAACCAAAACAAGTGCATTCCATCTCTAGATTGATCCTTTGGCACTTGATTGTCGTCAAGCGAAGCTGTGATTTTTTACTCTTGGTGCTTGCCAGCACCTGGATGGCTTGGTAGAGTTTGTGCGGTGACTTCTTCAAGAAGGTTCTGAAGAAGCCCGGCATCGATTTTTGAGTGATTTGGTATCCACCATCTTAGGAGTGGAGGAAGGACAACTATTAGTGGATTGAGGAGCTGAGGCTTTATTCGTGGAGCCGGTCCAAGTAACTTGGGTTTTCCTCAATGTGGATTAGTGGAAACGACAAGTTTTAGATCACCACGGTAAAACATCGTGTGTACATTGGTTATCTCTTTGTCTCTTTTTCAGCTCTTGTATTTCTAGTATGTTGCGTTTGTCATATTTACTTGTGCTAGAGCTTCTTGTAAAGACTTATACATGTTGTGCCTTAGACATACTAGAATTGTGTAGGTTTCAATTGCTTTAAAATCCTGCCATACTAAAATTAAGATAATTATTATTAGAAGGCAAGATTATTTTTTAAGACCTTCTATTCACCCCCACTCCAATCGGTTATTCTTGATTCTACAATTGGTATCAGAGCTTGGTCTCTCATTTATTAGACTTAACCGTCTAGAGAGAAAGGATGGTTAGTGAGGGGATTGCTATAGGAAAGGCACCTCTTTTTGATGGCTCAAATTATTTTTATTGAAAAATTAAAATGTCTATTTATCTCAAGCCCATGAGTCCGAGCATATGGAAAATCGTAAATGAGGGTTATGTTATGCCTCTTGATCCACTGCACCCTACGAAACAAGACGGACGTAATGCTCATTTAGGTGCTCAAGCTGTGAATGCTCTATTTGGAGCTTTGAATGCGGACGAGTTCAATAGAGTGAGCAATTTAGAAACCGTTCATACTATTTGGACTACCTTCTCAGAAATTCATGAGGGAATATCCACAGTCAAAGAAGACAAATTGCATAGGTTTCAGATTAAATATGAGAACTTTACAGTGTTGCCTCATGAGGATATAAATGAAATGTATTCACGTCTCAACAACATTGTAAATGAACTCAAAGGCCTAGGTACTAATCTAACCGATGTTGATATTGTAAGGAAGATGCTTAAGGACTTTCTGGAGAAATATGAAACATTGGTGACATTCTTTCTCAACTAGCCCGAGTTGACAAGGATGGCACCAACACAACTCTTGGGCAACCTCATAACAAATGAGTTGTATAAGAAGAACAAGGAGGAGCTCTTGGAGCAATCCTCCTCCAAGGGTAAGAAGATCACCGCTTTCAAGGCTAAAGTGATGTCAAGTGAAGAATGCGAGGATGATGAGGAGGACTTTGAGGAGAATTTGGCTCTCCTAGTGAGGAGATGAACAAGTTCATGAAAAGGCGCTCATACCGAAGCACTAATCATGAAAAAAAATGAAGAAGGGGCACTCCTACAACACCAACAAGCACTACAGCAATATCCATTGCTATGAGTGTGATGAGAAGGGGCATATTGCCTCTCAATGCCCTATAAAGAAAGATGACAAGAAGAAGTCATCAAAGAAAAAGAACTTCAATGGTAGAAAGAAGCTTTTCAAGAAGCTTCAAAAGAATGGTAAAAATGAAGCCCACATTGGAGAGTGGGATTCCGATGAGTAGTACACCAACTTCGATTCAAGTGAGGATGAACCTCCTAAGAAAAAAGGACTTGTCGGTATTGCTAGCAAGGAAGCTCCATCACTCTTCTCATCTCCAATATGCCTTCTGGCAAAAGGAGAAAAGGTAAAATCTCTTGGTGGTGATGAACCTTCCTATGATGAACTTATGAATATGCTAGTTGAATTAAATGAATCTCTTGGAAAAGAAAAGTCAAAATATATGATTTTAAAGAGATAACATATCTCTCTTAAATAATCTTATGAGGAGCTAAAGGAAGCTCATAACTTCCATGTCCAAGAAAACCCAAACAAATTTTGCACTAGCATTGGTATTACTTGTGAAATTCTAAATGAAATGCCTAGTGTAAAAATTACTAGAGATAGCATATCTACTTCATGTGATGACTTGCTTGCAAGGCCATGTTCCCCCAATATTGATTCTAACAATGCAATGGCTATGTCATGTGATGATAAGCTCATTAATGAGAATAATTAGCTAAAGGAATAAGTGGCCAATCTAAACAAAAGTTTAGAAAGATGCTTCAAGGGTAAGGCTACCCTTGACAAGTTGTTGAGTGAGCAAAGGTGCTCATTCAATAAGGAAGGTCTTGGATATATACCCAAGAAAAAAAAGAAACCGGCAAACAAACTCATAAGATATGTGAGGCAAAATGGTAGGTATTGTTAAAAATGCCAGGAATTAGGACATGTACAACGAAATTGTCCTATGGATAAGACTCCATATATTGGTTTATTTGACTCATGCTATATGCTTAAGAAATTCAAAAATGATAGTGTTATTACTAAATTTGTTGGTACGTCAATTTTGGATGCTAAAAAAATACCATTTGAGTAGCCAAAGCCTTGGTTACTAACCTCTAAGAATCCAAACAAATTTGAGTATCTAAAATAACTTGATTTCTTTTTGTAGGTGAACTACAAGACTGGTAGACAGCATTGGGTGATTGATAGTGGGTGCACTCAATATATGACCGGAGACCGAAAGATATTTACCATATTTGAAAATGGGAGCAATGGGAGAATCACATTTGGAGACAATAGCAAAGGAAAGGTACTTGAGTTGGGTAAAATTGCTATTTCTAATGAACTTTCCATTTCAAATGCATCTCTAGTAGAAATATTAAATTTTAATTTGCTATCGGTTGCTTAATTATGTGATCTAGGCTTAATATGCTCCTTTTTCTAAAGAAGAAGTAACCATTTCAAAAGAAAAGGGAAATGAACTTGTTTTCAATGGTTTTAAGTTCGGAAATCTTTATTTGGTCAATTTTTCTTCTAGTGATTCATGCTTAGAAACGTGTTTAATGGCAAAAACTTCTTTGGGTTGGTTGTGGCATAGAAGCCTAGGTCATGTAGGTATGCTTGAACTTAAAAAGCTTTTCAAATATGACTTAGTAATTGGGTTGAAAGATGTGAGGTTTGAGAAAAAAAATATTATGTAGCGCTTGCCAAGCTGGAAAGCAAGTTGCAAACTCTCATCCTTTCAAAAGTATCATGTCAACTTCTAGGCCATTGGTACTCATATATATAGATTTGTTTAGGCCAACAACTTATAAGAGCATCGGAGACAATAGCTATTGTTTGGTCATTATAGATGATTACTCAAGATATACATGGGTATTCTTCTTAAATGATGAGTACGAAACTTCTGCCACTTTCAAAAAAAAATTTAAAAAAGGCCCAAAATGAATTTAATTTCAAAATAAAGAAAATAAGAAGTGACAATGGTTCTGAGTTCAAAAACACTAAAATTGAAGATTTCTGAGATGAACTTGGAATAAAGCATAAGCTTTCCACCACCTACACTCCCGAGAAAAATAGAGCTGTAGAGAGAGAGAATCGAACATTAATTGAAATGGCTAGGATAATACTTGATGAATATAATACTTCCGATAAATTTTGGGTGGAAGCTATTAACACCGCTTGTCATGCCATAAATCGTCTTTATTTACATTATCTTTTGAAAAAACTTCCTATGAACTTCTCATTGGAAGGAGACTGAATATTTTCTACTTTGGAGTATTTGGTTGTAAATGCTATATCTTGAGAAAGAGTGTTCGGCTTTCTAAATTTCAAAATCAATGTGATGAAGGATTTTTGCTTGGTTATTCTTCAAATAGTAAAGCTTATAGAGTCTTCGGTAAAAATTTCAGTTTAGTTGAATAATCATGCGATGTTGAATTTGATGAGACTAATGGCTCTCAAGAAAAACAAAAGAATTTAGATGATGTAGGTAATGAAGGACGAAGGATAATAATGGTGAACATGCAAATTGGAGACATCAAGCCAAAGGATGATCCAAGTACATCACCTTCATGAAAGCAAGTTGAAGCCCCTACTTCCTCCACAACAAGCAACACACAAGTTATAGATGACGAAGTAAAGGAACAACAACCTCTACCACTAAAGATTCACAACGCAATCGCCAAAGATCATCCAATAGATCAAATATTGGGTGACGTGAGTAAGAGTGTTCAAACTAGATCTAGAGTAGCTTCATTTTGTGAATATTACTCTTTTGTATCTTCTCTTGAGCCAAAATTTGTAGATGAAGCACTAGATTATTCAGATTAGGTAAATGCAATGCATGAACAACTAAGCAACTTTGTCCAAAACAATATTTGGACATTAGTGGAAAAGCACAAGGAGCACAATGTGATTGGCACAAAATGGGTTTTCCACAACAAGCAAGATAAAAATGGAGTTATGGTAAAAAAAAACAAGGCAAGGTTAGTTGCTCAAGGTTATACTCAAGTTGAGAGTTTAGATTATGATGAAACTTTTGCACCCGTAGCTACACTCTAGTCAATTCACATACTACTTGCCTTTGCATCTAGCTTTGATATCAAACTATTTCAAATGGATATCAAAAGTGCATTCTTAAATGTAACAATTTTTGAACTTATTTTTGTTGAGCAACCTCTAGGTTTCAAAGATTCTAAATATCCTAACAATGTGTATAAACTCTTACAGGCGCTATATGGCTTAAAACAAGCTCCTAGAGCATGGTATGAGCGCCTTTGAGACTTACTTCTTTCTAATGGATTTGAAATTGGGAAAGTTGATACAACCTTATTTACAAAAATCATAGATGATGATTTCTTTGTATGTCAAATTTATGTTGATGACATCATATTTGATTCTACTAACCAAGAATTTTGCAAAGAATTTGTTGAAATGATGTCTAGAGAATTTGAGATGTCCATGATCGGGGAATTGAGCTATTTTCTTGGACTTCAAATCAAGCAACACAAGGATAGGACTATTATAAGCCAACCAAAATATGTGAAAGATCAATTCAAGAAGTTTTGTATAGAAGATGCAAAACCCATCAAGACTCCAATGACAACAAACGTGCATCTTGACCTTAACAAAGGAGGTAAGCTGGTAGATTCAAAACTTTATAGATCAATGATTGGTAGCTTACTTTATCTTACTGTATCTAGGCCCGATATCATGTTTAGTGTTTGCATGTGCGCACGCTTTCAACTTTCTCCAAAAGAGTGTCATTTGATGGCCGTAAAGAGAATTCTAAGATATTTAAAGCATTCCTCTAGCATAGGGCTTTAATATCCTAAAAGTGCTAAATTTAAGTTAATTGGATATTCGGACTCCGATTATGTGGGTTGCAAAGTGGATAGAAATTGCTAAGATATCAATTGCTAGGAAGGTCATTAGTATCTTGGTTTTCAAGGAACAAAATTCCATAGTACTTTCCACCGCCGAAGTTGAATATGTCTCCGCAGGTAGTTGTTGTGCTCAATTGCTATGGATGAAGCAAACTTTGATGGATTATGGAATTAAATTTGACAAAATGCCTCTTTTGTGTGATAATGATAGTACGGTAAAAATATCCAATAACCCAGTCCAACACTCAACAACCAAACATATAGATATACGCCACCATTTCTTGAGAGATCATGTAAGCAACAAGGATATAACAATTAGCCACATCCAGACCGAAGACCAATTAGCAAATATTTTCACAAAACCTCTAGATGAAAGCCACTTTTGCAAGTTAAGAAATAAATTAGATGTCATAGGTTACTCAAACATTATTTGAACTCATGGCTCATGTTTTTCATGCTCATCTGGAGTTATTTGTGGCTTTTTGTGAAAAGAGTTTTTCTTCTATTTTTGCTAAAATCTCTATGTCTATATTGCTATATTCCAAGGTCATATTTATGTAATGATTTTATTTGAGTGCAAAACTAGAGATCATTTGCATATTTTTATGTTCCAAGTCCTATTCCCTAAAGTTCCAGAAATATCAGAACTACTGCTGTTGTTTTTGCGGTACTTCCGCATTCCGGAACTACCGACAGCATAATCATGGTACTTCCGCATGCATTTATGGGCAGTGAACCATAACCATCAAAAACTAAGGTCTTTTTTCCCTAAACTCCTGCTCTCCTCTGGATGGTCCAACCTCTATAGCCGCTCAAAACTGTGCGCTCCTCTCCAACGAAAAACCCCAAAAACCTCCTATTCGATCTCCAAATCCGGTGGGGATTTCTTCAGTTTTTGGTGATTCCTTGTATCCTAAGGGTTCAACTCTTCCAATCCACAAGTAAATGGGATCAAATCCTTTCTTTCGCCTTGTTCTAGAACCCTAGGTTTAGGTCTAAATGTTGACATGAAATGCGAATGATTTAGAGTCATTTTGTTTTGGGCAAACTACTAGATTTGGTGCCTAATGATGTTTGCACATCTATTATATGGATTCAATCCAAGAAAAACACCAAAAATTCCATATATTGCTTGCCCTAGAAACAGTCAGGGTAATCGAAACTACCGCTCGACGAGCGTGGTACTACCGCAGCCCGGTACTACCGTAGCCTGAACAGTGGTACTTCCGATTACCCTGATAAAACAGCCATCTCATTCCATTTCTTTTCAAACCTTTTTGTTTCATCTCTCCATATCTCTGATGTCCTTTCTCCTTGTTTTTAAGATGCCGAGGACAAGGAATGCTGACCGCAAAGTATACTCCTCTTCTGTGGCTTCAGGTCAATCTTCGGAACCTCTTGCAGCCCATGTGCTTCCTCCGATACCTCCAGCCACCTCAAAATCTGCTAGAAAAACCAGAGAGGACATAGGCAAGGCAATAGCTTCTGAATCAGAGACAGAGCTAGAACAACAGGAGAGCTCACTTCTTGAGCAATCAGATGAGGACATGCCTAATCAAGAAGAGCCTCAAATAGACCTTAAAAAGATCACGGCTAAAGAACATATTCGGCTATGTCATAGAAACCAATTTCTGCTTTCAAGTAACTCTATCAATCTAAGGTTTCACACAAAGTTTTAAGAACAAGTGTATGAGCAGTTGTATAGACTAAACAGACTCTTTGATGATCACAAATATGTTGATTGGGATCATCTGGACTCCATTGATAAATATGATGGAACTTATAGGCTGTTTCAAAGAGCTGGAATACAGAATCTTGTGGCTTTTAAAGTAGACTATAATGAAGATATAATCAGGTAGTTCTATGCTACACTATATATTTCTCCTAATTTCTAACATATTTTCTAGGTGACAGGCTGCCAATCTTTGGATTCAAATAAGCATAAGTTTGAGCTGGCTCTAAGGATAGAGTCAAGTGCATATGAGAAGGTTTATGATAGACCTGCACTTGAGCTCCCCGCCATATCTGAGTACTATGATCAGAATTCATGATTTGTCCCAAGCAAGCTTGTTGGCCTTCTTCCCATACCCAGCCTAGTCAATCAAATTATTAACTACACCATTCTTCCCAAGAGTGAAAATTATGATGCTATCAGAAGCCTTGCATGGAACCTCATTGACTATGATATGCAAGGTTGCAAATTTGATGTGGTTGATCTCATTATCTGGGAAATAGCATCATCTAAAAATGACAAGATCAAAAGGATAAATTACGCTCCATACATTATTGCTTTGATCCTTCGAAAGATCGAATTCCGTGGTAGTTTGGGGGCATTCACAAAGCTTACAAGCCTCGAACAGGTCCTCCAATTCCTCCAACTTCCCATCCTCGAGCTCAACAACAAGAAGAGCCTGAAGCAACATAATGAAAAGAAGAAGAACAAGTCTCTCTATCTCAGATATACTCGGCTATTATCCAGATTTGTGACTCTCAAGCCGAGGCATTCGCTTCCCTTTCCTCCAGGATGGACTCTATTGATGAGAGAATCACCTCTATCGAGCATGCCTTGGCTTGTTCTCCATCTCCAATCCGTTATGGTCGCCGTCATTGACGTGACCACAAGAGTAGCCTTTTTGGTCATTTGATGCCAAATGGGGAGAAGACATGAAAGGGGAAAGACATGAAAGGGAAATCACAACGAAGAGAAGAGAAGAGAAGAGAAGAGAAGAGAAGAAGCCAAGTCTATCTATCTATATATTTGAATATGTAATAATTTTATGATGTAATGACCTTATGCATGTAATGAACATATGCACTCTATCTCAATGCCGTGCCTTTGTTGAATTTGAAAGTGTATTCATCTTGTGCTAAATTGTTATATTGTTTCTCCCTCAAGGTCAATAAACAAGTGAAATTCCATCAAATGTTCTTAAAAATCATTACAAGTGCTTGCAATATTTTCCCTCATTTATATGCACATGTTTAGGGGGAGCTTTCCTTATATTGACTTTAAAAACAACTAATTATCTAAAACTCATATGAGATCATTGCAAGAATTATTTACTTTCAAAGTCACAAAAAACTATACAACTAGTTTTCAAACAAGTGGTATATTCAAAACTTTATTCACCTCATAATATTTGTATTGTCATCAATTAGCAAAAAGGCAAAGATTGAAAGCATCTAGGCCCCTAAAAATAGTTTTGGTAATTAATGAATTCATGTGAATATGGGACTAACATGTTTATTGAGTGTTTAAAATTCTTAGTCCCTAAAATGATGATAAGACGCATGCTAAGGGTCAACATGAAGATCAAAGTAGATCAAGTCAAAGGTATATGTGGACTAGGGTCCTTTTTCATTTTTATCGGTCTTCGGAGAAAAGGTGGAAGACCAGATTATAGGATAAATGTCGTACCATTAAGAAGGATCATGGTTAGTAATTTGATAGCATATCCTTATGCCATTTGGATCCATTTAGAATCATGCACTCATTTAATACTAAAATTGATAGCCAATCTGTGCTCTGTATGGAAAAACAGAAGTACCGGAGTTTTAACGGCGGAACTACCATAGAGAGGTAGTACCGCAACCTTGAACGGTACTTCCGAAGCACGGAATCTCCAAAAAATCAAGCAAACCGTTTTTTCTAGAGAGCACCCTCGAAGTCAATCTGTGCTCTGTCTGGACAATCAGAAGTATCAATGTGTAAACTGCAGTACTTCTGCTTTCCGAAGCTCCGTCAAAATCGAGCGGAACATTTTTTCCAGAGAGTACCCTCGGGATCATTTTGTGTTGCAGAAAATGGAAGTACCGGAGTTTCAATGGTGGAATGTAACATCCCAAATTTTCCTTTATTTTAATTCCTTTTTTTTGGAATTTTAAGTCCCCTTTTTGTTTTTGCCTTGTTTTAAAAGTTAGTGAGTTTGGGAGAATTTGTGATCAAAATAAGTTTAAATGCTTTTATTTGGGTTCCTTGCATTTTTCTAGATTTATAGGATTTTTCTGGGATTTATTTGCATTTTTCTGCTATTTTCTAAGCCTAAAAGTCCTTATTCGGGTTTTTAGAAAATCAAAAAGGAAATTAAAAACCAGCCGTCCCCTCCGGCCGACACGTGGACGGCTAGATGCCGCCCACGTCGCCACCTCCATCCCGCCTCCTTCCTCCCCGCCGCGCCGCGGCGCGCTCAGAGATAGCCACGCCGCCCCGGCCCATTTCGGCCACCCCTCGCCCACTTAACCCCCGCCCCATCCTGGCCGCTCGTTCATCTCCGCCCATGCGATCTCGGCCGCTCCCTTTCACATAAACCCCGCACTCATCCGCCGCCATCCGATCGCCCGCCCCGCGATCTCACCCGTCCGTGCCCCCTCCCTCCCCTTCTCCACTGACGGGCCGACCCCACCCGTCGGGCCCGTCCCCTACCTCGCGCCGCCGCCATGGCCGTTGGCCGGCTCCACCCTAACCGGCCTCCTCCCCCTTATCTCTTCCGCGCGCCGCCTCTCCCTTCGTGCGCCGCAAGCCCGCGCCCACCTCTCCCCCGTTTTCCGCGCACGTCGCCCACTTTCCCCACCCGCCTGGACTCTATCCGCAGCTAACCGCCGCCCACCTCCCCGCTTTCTCCGGCGAAGAATCCCGCCGCGCCTCCACCCCCTCGGCCCTATAAAAGCCACCCCCGAGCACCATCCTTCCCCACTCCACCTCGCTCCACCTCCCATTTGCTTCCTCCGGCGCCCGAGAGCTTCCCCACCGCACGCCTTCTCTCCGCCGCGCCACCTTCTCCTCCGGCGAGGATTGCCGCGGCGAGCGCCGCCGAAGCCGCCGAGGCCGCCCGAAGCCGCGCATCGCGCCGAGTCCTCCGCCTCTTCCCCGTGCCCAAGCGCCGTCGGAGAGCCCCGTCCGCCGGTACCCGAGCGCCTCCGTCGCCTCCACCTCGTCACCGGCCACCTCCGTCCACCGCCGAAGCCGCGGAGGTATAGGCTTGCTCGCCTCGCCCCACTTCCCATTCCCACCTCGCCGTCCTCGCGTGGCGCCGCCGCCGGCGACTTAGGGACCCGTGGCGCCGCCGGTGACCGCGCCACCTCACCGGCCCGTCTTTGGCGTGTCGACCACGTCGGCGCCACCCACGCACCAGTCGCCCGTCGGCGCCACCCGCACCTCCTGCCACGTCGGCCACCGCCTTCCGTGGACCGGTCCATGGACCGAGGCCCACATGTCACCGACCCAACCCCTAGATGACGTCATGCCGACGCAAAAACTCGAGTTTTCCGTAGAAATTTAATTCGCCGAAAATGATTTTGGTGCTGACGTCATAATCCTCAATTTCCGTACAAAAATAATTCCAATATTTCCTTTTATTCTTTTTCCCTGAATATAAACTTCCCAGAGCCCGTTCTTCTTCGTTTGGACTCCAATTTAGCCCAAACAAATTTCTAAATTCATCAAAAATTCCCCTCTACCCACTCCTAGCCTCAATTTGAATTTTTGAGTTTATTTGAATTTGTTTTGAATTTATTTTGAGTTTGGAGGGTTATTTTCACGTGTAGATTACGATGATTCTGAAGATTTCCTCGACGACGGATCTCACCAATTCGAAGAGCAAGGCAAGTCACCCTCCTTGATCATGTTGATCCCAGAATTGCAAATAAAATTATGTTGATTTAAATTATATTGCATGCAAATTTCTATTCAATGTATTTCAATTCAGTTTTAAATTTAGTTATTGCCTACTTGTTAATTCCTCATTGATTTTGAAATCCTCGATACTTTGTAACCCTAGATTAAAACTCTGGTTAGTTCAATAGAATGGCTAGAGAAAACTTTATAGTTTATGCTTAGCCTTGCATAGATGAAACTTAGGTTGGGGACACCTTTTCACATAAAATGTCAAGCTTTTGGATAGTATTCTTGACTTCGGAGAGTCAAGGTGGTTTACAAAACTATTTCAAAATAAAATATAAAATCTGGTTTGGACTTAGGTTAATGGTTAGAGTGGTGGGTGCAGTGCATGCCCCGTTGGTTGGAGCCGCAGTGGTTGGTCAGGCACGAGGGTATGTGGTTGAGCCTAAGTCAATTAAGGACCGGCCTTTGAACTCATCATTGCTAAAGCCTTAGCGCACTACCACATGGTGGTATGGGACAGCCCTGGCCAAATAATTTGCGGAGTCCCAACTCGAGTCAAGTCGTAGGTTGAAAGTGGGCGTGGTTGGTGCCATGCGAAGTCCCACTTGGGTGAGCGTGGTTGTAGCCATGAGAAGTCTCACCTAGGCTCAAGAGGGGTCCGGTGCAGTGGATTCCTCATCGGGTGAAACCTTAGAGTTGGCTTGGCCGAGTTGACGATTTCGCATTGTAAAGGCCTTGTTATGATTACTCAGTCGCACGCCTAAGGAAGCGTGTATTGGCCGACATTATGAGGACATCATATCTTGTGGGTAAAGCTGTACAACCTCTGCAGAGTGTATAATCTATCCTGGATAGCCGTGCCCACGGTCACGGGCATGCTAAGTAAAAGTTTTTCATAGATTAGACTTGGTTTTACAAAAATGCTTTCGAAAACCTTATGGATGGATGGAGTCCATGAGTGTATGATTAATGTGTGGATGGCTGGAATTCACATGGATTGTTTTCGGGAAAATTGGTCCGGGAGGGATTCCCGTGGTTAGGTTGGTGTATGGTCGGAGCCTGCACTAACGGTATGAATTTCATTAAAGTATATTGTTTTTATCTACTGTATTAATTCAGCAATTTCAAACTATCTATTGTATTTCACAATGCTATTTTCACAAACTGACCCTATAAGCCCTCCATTGAAGCCTTTATCATTATGTTGCATTTTCCCGGGTGATTTGCGGAGTACAAGTTTGTACTCACCTTGCTTCATCATAACAGAGGAAGATGTCTACGACTACGGTGAGGACCAGGACGAGTAGGACGTGTCTTGCAATCGTCTGCCTGTGGGAAGGCAGTTGGGCTTCGCCAGTTATCTTTTTATGTTCCGCTGTTATTTCCCTTTCATTTGGTTTATCAATGTAAGACTTGGCCATAAGGCCGTACCCATTTGCTTAATATATTTGGTCATTTGCGTTCGATATGTATCTTTGTTTGGCTGTGTGCACTAGCTGTTCCTGGACTAGTGCGATTTACACAGAGGGTTTCGGAGTCGTTACTCCGGGATCCGACAAAGGTGGTATCAGAGCCGCGATGACTCCAAGACGCGACCGTAGGTAGAATAGAATGGGAACCACTAAGGACATAATTTCTTTAAAATCATATTTGAAAGATCTTGTAAAATCTTGTCTGTTCTCTTCCTTTACTCAACATCCTTCCACTCGTTTTCTAACTCCTTTCCTTTTTCAAATTGTAGATGTCCGAGACCCCTACCCAAGTCACTTTTGGCACCCAAGCCGGTCACTTAGCCTCCTGCCTTCAGAGTCTTCTGCTAGAGATAGGCTTCCAAGGCCGCCCAATTTATCAGGGGTACCAGCAGACCATCGGAGAGCAAGAGTACTGGCGTGTCGAGGTTCGGATTTTCGCCAACGCGGGAGATACAGCCGCCTTCCACATCTTTGATGCCCCACAGAGGCGAGACACCTTCCTTGCTGGTATCCAGGATGCAGCGCGGGAGGCCATCTGACGGTTGAGAGAGATGTATTCACCTGAGCTCAAGGACTCCGCATTCCGGTACTACCCCCGCAGATACCCAGCGAGTTCGCACAGCATCTACGCATCCACCGAGACCGAAGGCGACTCCCGGCTCAAGCAGCAAGTAGAGCTCACTCAGGCTTTGGATGGAGCTTCTGAGATGGCCGTGGATGAGTTGAGCTACCTCGCCTACAAGCTTCGGAGAGCAGAGGAGGAGCTAGCCATGTTCCGAGGGGCAGAAGATTGCGCTTCCTCAGTCAGCAAGATTAGCGTCGAGTCTGCACCTAAGAAGTGTCGCACCGGCATCAAGAAGCATTACTTAGCTCAGTTCAAGCCAGCCCAGTAGGAGGTTCTTTAGAGTTAGGCCTTAGGCTAAATTAGAACACATTTGTGAGCTGTATTTCCTTGTCATCAGCCACAAAAGTATCAGGATGAAATAAATTAATAAAGGAAGTGTTTTGTTGTTTTCTTTGGAAAGTTTTGCCTTATTTGCTTGTCTTTGTGTGTGGGATGGAACAAATAGAACCCCTGGTAATCTCTCTTCTCTTCTAAAACCTTGGAGGCAAACAGATGGTGAGCACAAGGAGCAACAGCAATGGCAATCTCAATGGGATGCAAGAGAGGCAGACCACTCCGCCACCCCCGCCAGCTAACGGACCCGACTGGACTCAATTAATGGCCAACCAAAACCAACTGATTCAGCTGCTGGTCCAGACCGTCTCCAACCCTGCGACATCAGCTCCTCAGCCGCAGCCAGCTCGTGCACCTCGGTCCGCTTTGCTCGAGTTCATGAGGATGCGCCCATCGACCTTTTCAAGCAGCTCTGAGCCTATGGATGCTGACGACTGGCTTCGAGGGATCGGCAAGAAACTGGACTTACTGCAGTGCACTGATCGGGAGCGAGTCCTCTTTGCCTCCTACCAGCTGCATGGACCTGCCGCAGAGTGGTGGGATGTTTTCATCACCTCGCAACCTGATGCTCAAGCCGTCACATGGAAAGAGTTCTCTCGGCAATTTCACAAGGCCCATGTCCCAACTGGTCTTGTCACTTTGAAGAAGAAAGAGTTTCGAGCTCTGCGACAGGGAGGTCGTACTGTGAGTGAGTACCTCCAGAAGTTCAACCAGCTGGCACGTTATGCACCTGAGGACGTTGCCACAGATGAGGCTAAGCAGGAAAGGTTTTTGGAGGGCCTCAATGACAACCTCTCCGTTCAACTCCTCTCGAGTGACTATTCCGACTTCCACCAGTTGGTCAGTAAGGCGATCCGCCAAGAGGGCAAGTACGTAGAGATGGAGAATCGCAAGCGGAGGATGGCTACCCAGAGGGCCAATACTGGAGGATTCCCTAAGCCTCGCCACACCCAGCCATCCCCTGGCAGTTCCAAGCCAACTTTTCAGTGCCCAGTTTTCCAAGCCAATCGCCCTTCATCGCAGCCAGTGAGGACTCCTGTTTCCGGTGGATCAGCACAGAGGACCCCCGCTCAGCCCGATGGGACGACCTGCTTCTATTGCAAGGAGGCAGGGCACTTTGCCCGGCAGTGCCCCAAGAAGATTCAAGCTAATGCCTGTGCAGGGGGACAGAACTCAGGAGCAGCTTTTAAGAAGCCTCAAGGTTTTATCAAGGGCAGAGTGAACCACATTACTGCGGAAGAAGCCCAAGCCTCACCAAATGTTGTCTTGGGTAAGTTTTTGGTAAACTCAATCCCAGCATCTGTTTTGTTCGACTCTGGAGATTCCCATTCGTTTATTTCTGAAACTTTTGTGGTTCAAAATGGGATGAAACCGGTTCCCCTTAGCATTCCCATGATAGTCCAGTCCCCTGGAATTGAGATGAGGGCCAGTACCCTATGCCCGAGAGTGGAGTTACTCGTGGAAGGAGAACCATTCCTAGCCGAGTTGATTGTCTTAGACTCTCATGGGTTGGACGTAATACTTGGTATGGATTGGTTGTCCAAGAATAAAGGCAAGATAGATTGTGCTTCCCGGTCCATCACCATCACCAATGATCATGGAGTAGAGGTGGTCTTTGTACCCAAGATACCTAAGATGAACCAGTGTACCCTTTCTCACCTTCAAGTCTTGGAAGAAGTGCCAATAGTACGGGAATACCCGGATGTGTTTCCGGAAGATCTACCTGGGATGCCCCCAGACAGGGAAGTTGAATTTGTAATTGACTTAGTCCCTGGTACCGCCCCTATCTCCAAGAGGTCGCATCAATGCCCGCTAATGAGTTAGCCGAACTTAAGAAGCGATTCAGAGTTGGAAGATAAGGGCTATGTTGGCCTAGCTCATCACCGTGGGTGCACTGTCCTTTTCATCAAAAAGAAGGATGGTAGCATGAGGATGTGTGTGGACTATAGAGCACTTAATGAAGCCACCATCAAGAATAAGTATCCATTACCTAGGATCGACGATCGCTTCGATCAGTTGAAAGGAGCAAGAGTTTTCTCTAAGATAGATCTGAGATCCGGGTACCATCAACTAAAGATCCGAGAAGAGGACATACCCAAAACTGCCTTCACGACTCGTTATGGTCAATATGAGTTTACAGTCATGTCGTTTGGGTTGACAAATGCCCCGGCATATTTCATGACCATGATGAACAAGGTGTTTCTGAAGTATTTGGATAAGTTTGTGGTAATCTTCATTGATGACATCCTCATCTACTCCAAAAGCGAGAAAGACCATGAAGAACATCTCAGGATAATCCTAGGGAGCTAAGAGCCCACCAACTTTATGCCAAGTTCAGTAAATGCGAATTTTGGCTAAAGGAGGTAGCTTTCCTTGGTCATGTTGTGACAGCTGAAGGAATCGCCGTGGATCCCTCTAAGGTTGAAGCAGTAATGGATTGGAAGCAGCCTGCAGCAGTAACAGAAATCAGAAGTTTTCTTGGACTTGCTGGATATTATCGTGGCTTCATACCGGAGTTCTCCAAGCTAGCCAGACCCATGACCCAGCTCCTAAAGAAGGAAAAGAAGTTTGAATGGACAAAGGCTTGTGAGCAGAATTTCCAGAGCAAATTAGTGGCAGCTCCGGTACTCACACTACCAGATATTCGTAAGGACTTTGAGTTGTACTGTGATGCATCCCGACAAGGACTTGGTTGTGTGTTAATGCAAGAGGGAAAAGTGGTAGCTTATGCATCTCGCCAGTTAAGGCCTCATGAAGGAAATTACCCCACTCATGACCTGGAGTTAGCCGTGGTGGTTCATGCATTGAAGATCTGGCGGCACTACCTCATCGGTAACCATTGTGAGGTATACACGGACCATAAGAGTTTAAAGTATATTTTCACCCAGGCGGAGCTCAATCTGAGGCAGCGACGATGGTTAGAGCTGATCAAGGATTACAACCTTGGAATTCATTACCATCCAGGCAAAGCCAATGTTGTGGCCGATGCATTAAGTAGAAAGGTTTATGCAAACTGCACTTTGTCAGCAAAGGTTCAGACCCGACTACAAGAGGGAATAGCCCGTCTCAGTTTGGAACCCAAGAACCGGGGTAACCTCATGTCTTTGGAAATTCAGCCCACCCTACCTGAGCTAATCAAGGAGGCTCAGAAGGTTGACGAGGATATTCATGAGATAAAGAAGAACATGAGAAGAGGCAAGGCCCCTAGATTCAGCGAGGATGAACATGGAGTCGTTTGGAATGGGAGTCGTATCTGTGTACCGAACAATAAGGAGATCAAGGATATGATTATGAAAGAAGCCCACGACACTCCATACTCCATACACCCCGGTCGTACCAAGATGTATCAAGACCTCCGGGAAAAGTATTGGTGGGTCAGTATGAAGAGAGAAATTGCTGAGTACATTGATGCCTGTGACACCTGTCAAAGGGTCAAGGCGGAATATCAGAAACCTGCTGGACTTTTGCAACCCTTACCTATACCCAATTGGAAGTGGGAAGAGATCGGCATGGACTTCATCACCGGACTACCCAGGACTCAGTCCGGATATGACTCTATATGGGTAATAATAGACCGTTTGACCAAGGTTGCACATTTCATACCGGTCAAGACTACCTATACTGGAAGTAAGTTGGCAGAATTGTACATGTCTCAGATTGTGTGTCTCCATGGAGTTCCCAAGAAGATTGTGTCAGATCGGGGAAGCCAGTTCACTTTTCACTTCTGGTAGAAGCTACACGAAGAGTTAGGGAGTAAGCTAAATTTCAGCACGGCTTATCATCCCCAAACTGATGGCCAAACGGAGCGAATCAATCAAGTGTTGGAGGACATGTTGAGAGCTTGTACCTTAGACCTTGGTGACAGTTGGGATCGAGCCCTACCCTATGCGGAGTTCTCCTACAATAACAGCTATCAATCCAGTCTGCAGATGGCCCCTTTTGAAGCCTTGTATGGAAGAAAGTGCAGAACACCGCTGTTTTGGGATCAATCAGAGGATCCTCAAGACCCCAGGCCCACACTCCTGCAGGACGCTGAAGAAAAGGTCAAAAAGATCAAAGAGAGACTAAAAATAGCTCAGTCTTGACAGAAGAGTTACGCGGATAATCGTCGACGAGACCTGGCCTTCGCAGTGGATGATTATGTATACCTGAGGGTGTCCCCACTCAGAGGAGTCAAGAGGTTCCAAACCAAGGGAAAGCTTGCACCAAGGTTCGTGGGACCCTTTAAGATCTTGAGTCGCAGCGGTGAGGTAGCATACCAGTTGGAATTACCATCCGCCATGGTTGGGATCCGCGATGTTTTCCATGTCTCCCGCTTGAAGAAGTGCCTCGAGTACCCAGCGAGAGCGGCAGCACTTGAGACTCTTGATCTTCAAGAAGACCTCACCTATAGAGAGCAGCCAATTAAGATCCTTGAGACAGCAGAACGTCAGACCAGAAGGAAGACCATCCGTTTCTGCCGAGTGCAATGGAGCAACCATACGGAGGATGAAGCCACCTGGGAAAGAGAGGAAGAATTGAAGGCCAATCACCCCACCTCTTTTGCTAGCCCGTTCGAATCTCGGGGTTGAGATTCCCTTAAGGGGGGGTAGGTTTGTGACATCCCAAATTTTCCTTTATTTTAATTCCTTTTTCTGGGAATTTTAAGTCCCCTTTTTATTTTTGCCTTGTATTAAAAGTTAGTGAGTTTGGGAGAATTAGTGATCAAAATAAGTTTAAATGCTTTTATTTGGGTTCCTTGCATTTTTCTAGATTTATAGGATTTTTCTGAGATTTATTTGGATTTTTCTGCTATTTTCTAAGCCTAAAAGTCCTTATTCGGGTTTTTAGAAAATCAAAAAGGAAATTAAAAACCAGCCCTCCCCTCCGCCGGACACGTGGACGGCCAGATGCCGCCCACGTCGCCACCTCCATCCCGCCTCCCTTCCCTCCCCGCGCGCCACGCGTGCAGCCCAGATAGCGGCCACGCCACCCCGGCCCATCTCAGCCACCCCTCGCCCACTTAACCCCCGACCCATCCTGGCCGCTCGTTCATCTCCGCCCATGCGATCTCGGCCGCTCCCTTTCACTTAAACCCCGCACTCATCCACCGCCGTCCGATCGCCCGCCCCGCGATCTCACCCGTCCGTGCCCCCTCCCTCCCCTTCTCCACTGACGGGCCGACCCCACCCGTCGGGCCCGTCCCCTACCTCGCGCCGCCGCCATGGCCGTTGGCCGGCTACGCCCTAACCGGCCTCCTCCCCCTTGTCTCTTCCGCGCGCCGCCTCTCCCTTCGTGCGCCGCAAGCCCGCGCCCACCTCTCCCCCGTTTTCCGCGCACGTCGCCCACTTTCCCCACCCGCCTGGACTTTATCCGCAGCTAACCGCCGCCCACCTCCCCGCTTTCTCCGTGAAGAATCCCGCGCGCCTCCACCCTCGGCCCTATAAAGCCACCCCGAGCACCATCCTTCCCCACTCCACCTCGCTCCACCTCCCATTTGCTTCCTCCGGCGCCCGAGAGCTTCCCCACCGCGCGCCGTCTCTCCGCCGTGCCACCTTCTCCTCCGGCGAGGGATTGCCGGCGAAGGAGCACCGCCCGAGCTTCGCCGAGGCCGCCTCGAGCTTCGCCGCATCGCGCCGAGTCCCCTCCGTCTCTTCCCCGTGCCCAAGCGCCGTCGGAGAGCCCCGTCCGCCGGTGCCGAAGCGCCTCGTCGCCTCCACCTCGTCGCCGGCCACCTGCTCCACCGCCGAAGCCACGGAGGTATAGGCTTGCTCCCGCGCGCCCACTTCCCATTCCCACCCCGCCGTCCTCCGCCAGTGGCGCCGCCGCGCGACCAAGGACCCGTGCGCCCCGCCGGTGACCGCACCACCTCAGCCGGCCCGTGCTGGCGTGTCAGCCACGTCGGCGCCACCCACGCACCAGGTCGCCCCGTCAGCGCCACCCGCACCTCCTTGCCACGTCGGCCACCGCCCCTTCCGTGGACCCGGTCCATGGACCGAGGCCCACATGTCAGCCAGCCCAACCCCTAGATGACGTCATGCTGACGCAAAAACTCAGGTTTTCCCGTAGAAATTTAATTCGGCCGAAAATGATTTTGGTGCTGACGTCATAATCCTCAATTTCCCGTACAAAAATAATTCCAATATTTCCTTTTATTCTTTTTCCCTGAATATAAACTTCCCGAAGCCCGTTCTTCTTCGTTTGGACTCCGATTTAGCCCAAACAAATTTCTAAATTCATCAAAAATTCCCCTCTACCCACTCCTAGCCTCAATTTGAATTTTTGAGTTTATTTGAATTTGTTTTGATTTTATTTTGAGTTTAGAGGTTTATTTTCAGGTGTAGATTACGACGATTCTGAAGATTTCCTCGACGACGGATCTCACCAATTCGAAGAGCAAGGAAAGTCACCCTCCTTGATCATGTTGATCCCAGAATTGCAAATAAAATTATGTTGATTTAAATTATATTGCGTGCAAAATTCTATTCAATGTATTTCAATTTAGTTTTAAATTTAGTTATTGCCTACTTGTTAATTCCTCATTGATTTTGAAATCCTCGATACTTTGTAACCCTAGATTAAAACTCTGGTTAGTTCAATAGAATGGCTAGAGAAAACTTTATAGTTTATGCTTAGCCTTGCATAGGTGAAACTTAGGTTGGGGACACCTTTTCACATAAAATGTCAAGCTTTTGGATAGTATTCTTGACTTCGGAGAGTCAAGGTGGTTTACAAAACTATTTCAAAATAAAATATAAAATCTGGTTTGGACTTAGGTTAATGGTTAGAGTGGTGGGTGCAGGCATGCCCTGTTGGTTGGAGCCGCAGTGGTTGACTGTCGTGCACGAGGGTATGTGGTTGAGCCTAAGTCAATTAAGGACCGGTCTTTGAACTACTGTTGCTAAAGCCTTAGCGTACTACAACATGGCTGGTATGGGACAGCCCTGGCCAAATAATTTGCGGAGTCCCAACTCGAGTCAAGTCGTAGGTTGAAAGTGGGCGTGGTTGGTGCCATGCGAAGTCCCACTTGGGTGAGCGTGGTTGTAGCCATGAGAAGTCTCACCTAGGCTCAAGAGGGGGTCCCGGTCTGGTGGATTCCTTACTGGGGTGAAACCTTAGAGTTGGCTTGGCCGAGTTGACGATTTCGCATTGTAAAGGCCTTGTTATGATTACTCAGTCGCACGCCTAAGGAAGCGTGTATTGGCCGACATTATGAGGACATCATATCTTGTGGGTAAAGCTGTACAACCTCTGCAGAGTGTATAATCTATCTCGATAGCCGTGCCCACGGTCACGGGCATGCTAAGTAAAAGTTTTTCATAGATTAGACTTGGTTTTACAAAATGCTTTCAAAACCTTATGGATGGATGGAGTCCATGAGTGTATGATTAATGTGTGGATGGCTGGAATTCACATGGATTGTTTTCGGGAAAATTGGTCCGGGAGGGATTCCCGTGGTTAGGTTGGTGTATGGTCGGAGCCTGCACTAACGGTATGAATTTCATTAAAGTATATTGTTTTTATCTACTGTATTAATTCAGCAATTTCAAACTATCTATTGTATTTCACAATGCTGTTTTCGCAAACTGACCCTATAAGCCCTCCATTGAAGCCTTTATCATTATGTTGCATTTTCCCGGGTGATTTGCGGAGTACAAGTTTGTACTCACCTTGCTTCATCATAACAGAGGAAGATGTCTACGACTACGGTGAGGACCAGGATGAGTAGGACGTGTCTTTCAGTCGTCTGCCTGTGGGAAGGCAGTTGGGCTTCGCCAGTTATCTTTTTATGTTCCGCCGTTATTTCCCTTTCATTTGGTTTATCAATGTAAGACTTGGCCATAAGGCCATACCCATTTGCTTAATATATTTGGTCATTTGCGTTCGATATGTATCTTTGTTTGGCTGTGTGCACTAGCTGTTCCTGGACTAGTGCGATTTACACAGAGGGTTTCGGAGTCGTTACTCCGGGATCCGACATGGAACTACCGTAGAGCGGTAGTATCGCAGCCTTAAACGGTACTTCCGGAGTACGAAAGCTCCGAATAACCTAAGCGGAACGTTTTTTTAGAGAGCTCCAACTCTTGGTCTCAAACCAAATAGAAGTACTACACAGAAATTTTGGAACTTCCTAACATCAGAACTACCAGATATCCAACGGCAGTAGTTTCGCGCCGACTTCCAACGGCTAGTTCAGAAGCTCTGAAATAGCCGTTACTATTGTATCAGAATAGGTGTGGAAGTACCAGCCATGGAACAGTGATACTTCCACTCGCCCTGAATTTTTCAGGAAATGCCCTGTAATGGCTAGTTTTGATTGGTGAGGGTAAAAATACTCCTCCACTTGCCCAAGGATAGAAAGAAGAGACTCCATTGAATATACTTAAACATTGAGCATTCACTCCACACCTCATTTTCTCATTATGCATTCATTTGAGGTGGTTGAACCAAAATAAGTGCATTTCATCTCTAGATTGATCCTTCGGCACTCGATTGTCGTCAAGCGAAGCTGTAATTTTTTACTCTTGGAGCTTGCTAATACCTGGACGGCTTGGCGGGAGTTTACACGGTGACTTCTTCAAGAAGTTTATGAAGAAGCCTGGCATCGATTTGTGAGTGGTTTGCTGTCCACCATCTTCAAAATGAAGGAAGGATAACCATTAGTAGATTGAGGAGTTGAGGCTTAATTCGTGGAGCCGGTCCAAGTCGCTTGGGCTTTCCTCAACGTGGACTAGTGGAAACCGGCAAGTTTTCGATCACCACGGTAAAACATCGTGTGTACATTGGTTATCTCTTTCTCTCTTTTTCATCTTTTGTATTTCTAGTATATTGCGTTTGTCATATTTACTTATGCTAGAGCTTCTTGTAAAGACTTATACTTGTTGTGCCTTAGACACACTAGAATTGTGTAGATTTCAATTGCTTTAAAATCTTGCCATAATAAAATTGAGATAATTGTTATTAAAAGGCAAGATTATTTTTAAAACCTCCTATTCCCCCCTCCAGTCAGTTATCCATGATCCTACAATTGAGGGCATAGGTAGCTTGGGATGCGGAAGGCGAGGGCTCGACATAGATTTATACCCGAACACCGAGGTCTCTAGGGTGACCATGGAATCGAGGCCGAGGCGAGCATGGCGAGCAGGAGCGCTTGTGTCTAAGTCGAACATGGGGAAGCGTGTCCAGCTTGGGGACGAAGTGCTTAACTAGTAGGGCCCACCGGTCAGTGGCACGGAGAGGGTGAATGGTGCGGATGCGCACCACGCGGGAGAAGTTGATGGCTGGTACGTGGCAGGGTGTGGGCTAGCAGGCCGGTAGGTTGGGGAGAGATTGGGCCACGCAGAAGAAACAGACCGATTGGGCCAGAGTTAGGGTTTTGGCCCAAGAGAATTTTTGGATTTTCAAGGAATTTTTTATTTCTAGAAATAGGAATAAATTCAATTGAGCTTCTAAAAATAACAAATAAATCCAAAAAACTAAGAAAATATAGAAAAATTCCTTACAGCATAAGGATGTTTACTTTATTCAAATTAAATCTTTTAAATTTGTAAAAAACCAAATTAAGCTTTAATTAATTTATAAAAATCCAAATGGTGAATTTTATTTTAAAAGCTTCAAAAGGGCTCTGAAAAATAGGATACTACAAGTTAATTATAAGTTCACCTTATTAAGAGTATAATCAACTGTAGAATTGAGCGTGATCGTGGAGATTGTGTTAATGCTTGGTATATCCACATCATGTTTTTTTGTACAAAGCATATATGCTGTAAGAAACATTGAGAAAGAGTTCATCCAATGAAGCTAAAGTAGATATATTGTAATTATTTCTTTTTACTAGCAATCAACTATTCCAAGGCTGACTTGTGTCATGGTTATATTGAGCATCCTGTATGTTGCATAGATGTTTGTTGGTAGCCAAGATATTGGCAGATGTCACTTTACACAAATGTGGAACTCAATTAAGTAGGACAATTGGTTGTTGTCATTAGAACTAGATAGCTCATACCCTTTGGTTTGTTGTAAAGTATTGGTCCTCTGTGGCATATGGTATTTGTATTCCAAGTGCACTGGCCTTAGTTATTTTTTGCCTAGTGGCAGATGGTATTTGTATTCCAGTGGCATATGTTATTTGTGCCATGTATGAGCCTATTTTTGTACGGGTTCCACTGGCCTATGGTACAAGTTAGTTTCACTAGCCTTTGTTAAACAAAAGAGAATGGCCTAAAGATCTGAAATTATGAAATGATATCCTATTTTAGTGTAATACCCTGTTACTCGAGAGAGAATAGATTAATCGGGGAAAAAGGACCAAATAGAAAAGAGTTTAACAGGGATTTTAGGGGGGATTTCTGCAAAACCACAGCAACCTGGGCCTGGGCCCTGGCCCAAGTGCTGGCCGGCCAAAGGGGGGAGGCGCCCCTCCCCCAAACCCTAGCCGCCACCCCCTTTGCCCCCTCCTCTTTCTCCCTTGAGCCGCCACCTCCCTCTCCCCCTTGTGCCTCCCTTGTCCAGCAGCAGCACCACCTCCTCCTCCATTGAAGCCCCCTACTGTGGGTGAAGGAGATCCCCTTTGCTGCCAGTCAAGCGGAGGAAGGAGATCGATCACCGGGAGGCGTTTTGATCCGGAAGACGGAGAAGAGGAAGGGAAAAAGGGAAAAGGAAGGGAGAGAGAGAACGTGTGGTGTTTATCGTGTTCTTCAGTGGTTCATCAAGAATAATCCCTAATTTCCCCCATTAGATGCATATTTTATTGTTGTAGCAATGTCGATTTTGTGGTCTGCTCAGGATAGATTGTGTTAGATGGTCGTTTTGATATAGTTTCGTGTGGATTCAGTTCTGGACGTCTCCTAGAGTATTGTAAAGGACGTCGCCATATTTCCATGAAGTGCTAGAACACGTTGTTTGGACCTCTGTAGTAGAAGTTATGATTTTTTTAGTGGGACTGTTCTGCAGATTTGTGGGTTTTCTATCAGGTTTTGGTAAATCGTGTTATGCAATTAGAAAAGGGGGAATTAGAGACGCTCAGTATAATAAAAGTTGTAGATAATTGTCTCAGATTTCTACAAAGCTCAAGAACTCATGTTTCGAACACTTGTACTGAAAGTTATGGTATTTTTAGTACTCTGTCCAGAGAACCCGACGTGAAATTGATGTTTTAGAAAACTGGCTTGTGTGGGTATAATTTGGCCGATTCAGGGAGGTTCACCAACTAGGTTTAGATGGAGAATTTAATTATATTTCCAGAAAGTCTAAGAACACCTCATTCGGGCTCCTGCACCAATAGATATAGATTTTTGAAGTTGACTGTTCACAGAGGGGACAGATAGACCCCTAGGATTTGGGGTTGAAGTCGAGCTGGACATTTTTGCGGGTTCACGATTGTTCTTTTTATATAGTTTTGGTCCACTACCGTTATCTTAGAATGCGTTATAATTATTATTCAGGTGGTGGATTGATCCCGAGGCAGCTCCTTCTGCACGTCCCTCATCCTCTCGCGGTTAAGGCAAGTATAATGATGGTTTAATTTGATATTGTGGAATGTTGATGTTTGATTTATATTGTGAGAAATTGTGTTCATGGTTGTGATGAAGGAACACCTATTAATGTTCATGGTTGTTCGTAAGTTGTGAATTTCATGAGTACTTGTGCAATGTTGTTGTGGATGCATGTTTTTATTAAACTGAGATTTTCATACATATGTATCATGTTGGCTTATTAAAGTCTTGGTCATATGATGACTAAGCATTTGTTAAGGTCCCCGTCATGTTGATGACGGGCTAAAGGTTCCCATACTTGCGGAGTATGGGCAATTGGTCCCTGTAACAGATGGTACAGGCATGGGTGTGCATCGACGGATGCACACTTTGCATTACCGGTAAAATGCAAAAGAGAAGAGATAAAGATATTGTTGATCATTCTGTATACCATGATTTATATAAGTAATTGTTGGATGTGCTCATTAAATGGTGTTCATGTACGTTCTTGTTACCCTTTGTTATATTTGCTGAGTCATTGGACTCACCCTTGTTGTTTGTTGTGTTTTAGGTACCTTTATGAGATCGGCATGCATGGGGAAAAGAAAGGAATAGTCTTGTTGCACATTGCACGATCAATTCATAATGGTAAGAAAGGAAAAAAATAAATAGTAGAAGAATGAATTACTTTAAGCAACACTATGTTCATTGTTTGCTGAAATTAAACTGTAATAAATGGATAGAACATTTATGGTGTTTCCGTTCTTTATCAAGATGCTAGTCCTATGAAAGTCCTTGTCACCTAAAGTCAATTTTGTTTAGTTTTGGTCGAAATACCTGTTGGATATCTATTCTTATTAAATTTTCTTGTTGAAACCTCTGGCATAGATAACTATTCAGGGGAGGTTCTGCCGAATTTTTGTGAGATGTGTTTAGTTTATCCTTGTTCATTACTAGTTTGGTAGCATTCCAGGTCAATGTTTGGCTGAGGTGTTACATTTAGAATCTCCTATTGTTCTGAATCTCCCTTTTGTTTATGTAGAAAGGCGATGTCAGGCCACCAAGGAGATGGGGGGAGCAACGACAACCTCCCCCCTCCCCAGGCGATGGAGGCTGCCACGATTTAGTATCATTCCTAAATAGCACATGCGTCATCAAGAAGGCCTCGTAGGGAGCCCATGCAGATCGGCCTTGGATGGGTCAATGAACAACTGGCATCACCGCAGTTGTACCACGACATGTGCAGGATAGGGCCGACCTATTTTTTATTGCTACATGACACACTTGTCAAGCATTATAGTTTGCAATCATCAACAAGCATTACCTCCAAGGAAGTGTTGGGATGTTCTTGTGGACTGTGGGGGTGCCACAATCTAACAGCCAGGTGCGCAACTGGTTTACACATTCAGGATCCACTATGAGCAATAAATTTCATCATGTGTTGGACTACTTGTATGCCATGTTGGTGGAAAATGTGAGGCCAGTGGATCCAAGTTTCAGTGGTGTGCATGACAGATTAAGGGGACATAGGTTTTACCCTCACTTCTCTAGGGCCATATGTGCCATCGACGATACCCCCATCCCGGTCATAGTCCCTGCCAACATGTGTGTCATGCACACTAACCAGCACAGATACACTAGCTAGAATGTAATAGCCGTATGTGACTTTGACATGTACTTCATGTTTGTGGTTGCCGGATGGCCTAGATCGGTGCATGTGCGCATCCTGCTTGACACACTTGCCGGTTACTACCATGTGTTTTCACATCCTTCCACAGGTACAACTTGCAATCTACTTGTTACAATGCATAAAGAAGTATTTTATGTATGTCCATATGACACAGTTGTTCAGTAATTTGCAACGCAGGGAAGTCCTACTTGGTCAACTTGGGGTATCCTAATAGGAAGGGGTACCTTGTGCCATTCAGGAATAGTTGGTACCATGCAGCCGAGTTTGCATATGGTGGTCAGCCACAGGGCGCAAGGAGATGTTCAACTACATGCATTCCTAGCTAGCAACGTCATCAAACGTGCCTTCGGTGTGTGGAAGAATAAATGAAGCATCTTGGAACACATCTCCAGCTTTGACATAAAGACATAGAAGAAGATAATTTCTGGTGCCATGGTGTTGCATAACTTCATAATTGATGCTAGGCAGGGTGACATAGATTTTGACAATCCCCACCTAGCCACGGATTATGGTACCTCCAGAGTAGATGCCACTTCGGACATCAGTGATGTACACATGAATCAGGTACGTGATGCGTAGTGGACAATCTAGTCACGTGATATATCTTTGCCATTGTGGTACGTTCAGCTGAACGTATGCTTGTATGGTAGTACATTTGCTTTTGCCCACGTAACAAATGCATGTTTGACTGCAATTTCGTATTTGTACATGAACGCCCGTAATGAATGTGTGTAAGCTACTTTTTGTATTCGTGTATGTACGCATGTACTGAATGCATATGATTTGTGATGACCATTTCTACGTATGTTGGTTTTAATGCCAAAAGTTAGAATGACATGATGCGATCTGTGCTTGTTCCAACACACTGCATTAGTCATCTGTGCTTGTTCCAGATCATGTAGTCGACTTCATCATTTCTTAAGTGGTAGTTAATTCGGGACTAAAGTGGTAGTTCCAGATATGCTTTTGTTTTAACTTTTAAGTGGTAGTTAATCTGGTAGCGATCTGTGCTTGTTCCAACATGCTACATTTGTCATTTGTGCTTGTTCCAACATGTTGCCAAAAACATGCATTAGTACAACCATAACACACGTATGTAGGTTTCATGCTACATAACATTCAGAAGTGTCATCTGAGGCAACTATAACATTCAGATGAAGCTAAAATGCACGTATGTAGGTTTCTTGTGTCAGGTTGCATTAGCTAGCGCAATTCAATTTAATCAGCAAAAAGCCATAAGTTATTAGCTCAAAAGAACAATATGGCTTCTCTATCAGTCATTATTATTTATCAGCCGCAACCAAAAGCCACCAAGCCAAATAGAATGGGCTCAAGAATACACAAATTGGACCCCGTCCGTAGAAGTTATTGACTTTTTAAATTGGATCCTGCTAGCTGCTCCAAATTGAGTCCGAGTTCGAAACATCCCTTCAAAATTTTCTTTTCCTCGTTTATTTTCTATTCAATCCATGAGGGGCAAGTAAAGAAAGTCTTCTAAATTTTGAAAAGGCATGGAATAAAAGGAGACTACCCATACATGCCATGGACCCAATATTTTTTCAAACTCCCACATGTCATTCTTGACATCTTTTGCAGCATGCACTCTAGTTGCTATAACTTGTCGAAAGCTCCAATCATGCATGGTTTGATCTGTTAAAAAGTAGACTCGATAACCTATCTAATTATGCATTTTGTACACATTGGAAGCCTCTGAATTCATGTGGATATCTTCATGAGCTTAGTGGACAGGACTATGAGCACCATGTTGACTGAAACATGATTGATCTTTATCTTCATCTTGGGCTGAATGCTTCCCTCCATAGTGGTGCTACAGCTACCTCATCCCTTGGGCTGGGCTCTCTCTCCTTCCTCTGGCCCGCACTATTTTTATGGCATTCAGCACACCTACGCATATAAGCAAAGTCATAGTAGCATTCTTTCATAGGAACATAATTATAATGATTAAATTTCGCTTTGCCTAGGCCGCATCGTTTGAGCGGACCATTCTATGCTGGGCCTTAATTATTGGAAATCGTTTGGGCCTTAATCATTTATCGTTTGGGGGGGATGAAAAATCGACCTACCGGAGGGGTGGGGTGGTGACATTCTTGATTGTTACGATATTAGGCTTAAGTTTTTTGAATAAAATATTCAATCACTCTGCATCTCCTTCTTCGTATTCAGAAGAATGGCTGCTGTCATTCGATGCGTCGGAATCCCACGGATTAGGTCAACCCAAGTCCTGATAAGAAAGGCCAATGTAACTAGCTAGAACCAAGATACATCCATTGATAAAAATGAAACATAGCACAACCATTTGCAAAACAGGAGAGATGAGCATGTCCAGGGAAATGGGAACATACATACTAGACGCATACTCCCACTTCTCCACCGCACTTTGATTTGTTTGTTTGGAAGATCTAGCTACGTGAAAATCTGCTAGGCTTCAGGCTGGTTAGTAGGATCGTTATACATGTTGATGTAAGGGTTGGTTATTGCCTGCTGCCGATCGCAAGCACCAACCCGGCATGTGTACAACCACCTCTTCTTCCTTTCTTTTCTTTTCTTTCTTTTTTTTTTGGGTTTTGAGGGTGTTGTGGTTACAGACCAAACAGAGAGAGAGTATGGCAGTGGGGAATTAGGTGAATACAAATGGCTTAGGTCCCTCCCCATGGCTTGTGCTGCATATATACATCTATATGGGGAGTGCTTTTACACTAATGCCCTTACATCTGAGCACTCCCCTCAGGGGTATTCATGTCATTATACATGCACCATTTTGGGCCTTACATTCCTCTGACAGGCCTGCTGGGCTTAGGTGGGGGCCACCCCTACAACAGGAGCCTCTCGTGGTGACGGGCTCCACGGGCGGAAGCCATGTTGCCGAGCCCTTTGACCCCCTCCATCCCTGCGGCCTGTGAGCGTATGCAATCGTCTGTCGAAATGTAGTGTTCGCCTTATTGCGAAGGTATGGCACCGGGCGGCTTGGCGAAGGCTTCGTCATCCACAGTCCTGCCATGGCGGGGTCGGGGTTGTCGTCCGGAGCGAAGGTCGAAGTCGAGGTTGGCATTGCAACCGAGGCGGTGGATTGGGGGTCGAAGTTGCCTCCAATTTGGCGGGGTCGGTGGTTGCCCGGGCCAGACTGGGGGTGTTGGCGGAGTCAGATGCGTCGGCATAGGTAGGCGGAGCGGGTCCCTAAGTTGTCGTGCGCGCCCCTCCGGCGTCGAGCGCCCTTGACGATAGGCGACTGCCAGCCTGCCCAAAGAGGCTTGGTTGACGCGGCACGGGACTTGAGGGGTCGTGGCAACACCACGTTGCGACGTTCCTGCTCCTGGGCGTCCACGTGGTGAAACACGCTTGGCGTGGTGCGGGTCTTGAAGCATCATGGTGGTACGATGCTGCGACGCTCCTCCGCCGGTTGGACTCCTGCCGGTTGACTTTCACCGGTTGGACTTCTGCAGGTTGGCTTCCCCGCTGATGGGGTATATATAGCGTGCTGGTGCAGCATTGTACCTGCATTGTGTGCTCGGATAGATGCTGCTCTCCTAAAATGGGCCTCTTCAGTGCATCTACATTCCATAGCGGCACTACGCGGCTTGGGGAATGTTGATGCACTGATGGAGGCATGTTTTTCTTGGGAGCTTGATTAGCGTCTGTTAGCGGTGACTGGTCGCAATTGCTGCGCTCGCGCTGTGTTTCTGCATATAACGGCAAGGTTTGCCCTGTTCTCTTAGACAGACCCACCTTCAGTCGGGGTTTCTGGTCAAGCCCGTTTGCATTACTTTCGAAAGAATGTTGATGCACTGAAGGTGGCCTGTTTATGATAACAAGCCAAAACTTGGCGTGACGTAACCTCCGGCCGTACGATGTGTGGGGAATGCCGACGGATGAGTCCCCACGCGCGAGTTCGCTCCTCGAACCCGAAGCCGAGGTCGAGACCGTGGCCACATTGGTGGCGAACGGCGAAGTCCTGTGCTGGAGCCATGCCGTCCCGCCGAGACGGTGCCTCCCGCCGAGGCAGTGCCTAGGAGGCGAAGTCGGGCGCCGAGGATGTGCCATCCCGCCGAGGCGATGCCTACAAGGCGGGCAGCGAGGCGGTGCTCCGAAGCCGCTGGTCCCCTACCTCGGAGGATAGTAGCCGCGGAGAGCAAGCGCTTGCGGGGTGGGCCGAGGGTGCTACGTGCGTGGGGGTAAACGCACGGGCGTTCCGTCCCCTATCCTTCGAAGTGGTGGCAGCGGAGCTGGCGCCTAGTCGAAGTAGACGCGCGAGCACTTCGTCCCCTAGCCTTCGAAGTGGTGGCAGCGAGCCGGGCGCCAGCCGGCGAGACGCGCGAGCGCCCGCCCCTACCCGCCGGTGGTGGCGCGAGCGCGCGCCAGTCGGCAGACGCGCGAGCGCTCCATCCCCTAGCCTTCGGAGTGGTGGCAATGGAGCTGGCGCCTAGTCCAAGTAGACGCGCGAGCGCCCGCCCCTAGCCGAAGTGGTGGCGGCGAGCGACGCCAGTCAAAAGACGCGCGAGCGCCCGTCCCCTACCTTCGGCGGTGGCGGCGAGCCGACGTCTAGTCGGCGACGCGCGAGCGCTCTCGCCCCTACCCTTCGGTGGTGGCGGCGAGCCGAGCCTAGTCGGCAGACGCGCGAGCGCTCCGCCCCTACCTTCAAGTGGTGGCGGCGAGCCGCGCCTAGTCGGTAGATGCGCGAGCGCCCGCCCCTACCCTTCAAGTGGTGGCGCGAGTTGGCGCCAGTCGGCGAGACGCGCGAGCGCCCGCCCCTACCCCGAGTGGTGGCGCGAGCTGGCGCCCTAGTCGAAGTAGATGCGCGAGCGCTCCGTCCCCTACCCTTCGAAGTGGTGGCAGCGGAGCTGACGCCTAGTCGAAGTAGACGTGGGAGCGCTGTCCCCTAGGATTGCGCAAGGGCAGCCTCTGGTGCGTCACCTTGGTATTTCGGGGGATGCGCATAGGAGCGGGCTCCCGTGGTGCGCTTTGCAACCCATAGAGTACATCGGGAGAGCATTCGCGTCTCTTTTATACTCCGGAGAGTGCACGGGATCGACATCCGCGTCTTGTTTATACTCCAAAGAGTACGCACAAGAGCAACGTCCATGCGTGCGCGGTGTTCACGTCTTGTTTATACTCCGTAGAGTGCGTAGGGATGGCATCCGCGTCTTTTTTATACTCCGGAGAGTGCGCAGGATCGACGTCCGCGTCTTGTTTATACTCTGAAGAGTACGTACAGGAACAGCGTCCATACATGCGTGGTGTTCGCGTCTTGTTTATACTCCGTAGAGTGCGCAGGGATGGCATCCGCGTCTTTTTTATACTCCGGAGAGTGCGCGGGATCGACATCCGCGTCTTGTTTATACTCCGAAGAGTACGCACATGAGCAACGTCCATGCGTGCGCGGTGTTCGCGTCTTGTTTATACTCCGTAGAGTGCACAGGGATGGCATCCGCGTCTTTTTTATACTCCGAAGAGTGCGTGCGGAGGCAAACCTCAACGCTACGTATTATTTATACTCCGTAGAGTGCGTGCGGAGGCGTCCCTCCGCGCGTCTTTGTTTATACTCATACCCGTGTCTTTGACAGAGAGTGCACGCGCGGACGCGTGTCTTTGTTTATACTCATACCCGTATCTCTAACGGAGAGTGCGCGCGCGGATGTGTGTCTTTGTTTATGCTCATACCCATATCTCTGACAGAGAGTGCGCGCGCGGACGCGTGTCTTTGTTTATACTCATACCCGTATCTCTGACGGAGAGTGCGCGCGCGAACGCGTGTCTTTGTTGCGGGAAACAAGAAAATTTTGTGCAAACGGTGAACTTTATTAAATTCCCGTTTGCGCAGGTGAGCGGTTACAAAAGAGGGGAGATATCGACCACTAACCGCTTTTAGGACGGGGGCGACCGCTGGCGAGCCGCTGCTGCTGGGGCAACCTTGTGCCCGAGGAGCGCGAGACGCTCTCCGGGGGCACCCGGGGGCTCCGCACCTGCACACCCGGCCTAGGCGCCTTGGCGAGCCGCGTGGCATGGACCCCTGGCGCCAAGCTCTATGCGCCGAGCCATGTCCAGGTCACCATGGACGATGATGATGGCCCGCGGTCCAGGAAGCTTCATGCACAGGAAGCCGTGGTGCGGAACTGCCCCGAGAGTATTTAGGAGCGGCCGCCCCATTATGGCGTTATAGGGGTATGCAATGTCGATTACGTCGAAGATGGTATCTTCGCTCCTCACGTTGTCGTTTTGGCCGAAGGAGACTTGGAGGCATATCTGGCCCAAAGTGCGCAAAGGTTGCCCTTCAAATCCTTGCAACGGGATGCCTGAAGGGCCCAACCGACTCCGAGGGATCCCCATTTGGTCGAAGGCCGCGGCGAACAGGATGTTCGCGGAGCTTCCTCCATCGACTAGGATACGCCTGACCTCGCACCCTGCTACGAGGACCCGGACGACCAAAGGGTCTTGATAGGGAAACTCCACACCCTCAGCGTCAGCGGGCGTGAATGTGACTTCGTGTTGTGCCCATTCCGGCGGCGCCTGCGCTGGGTATGCCGCGACGTGGTGCAGCCTCCTCGTGTAGGCCTTCCATTGCCGCGCCGAGGCGAACTCCAACGAGGAGCCTCCAGAAATGACGTTGATGATCCTGCGTTGGGCTCCTTCCGCGGTTGTAACTGCAGGAGGCCCTCCCGAGGTTGTTGCACATGTGCCTGAATTCGCAGGAGGCCTTCCTGGGGCTGCATTCCTTGGTCCTGGGGGTGTTGGACGTGGGCCACGACGGGCGCGCGTGCCTCTGGATTTTTGTCCTTGGCGACGCTCTGTCGGAGCGCAGTGATAGTGGTGCAAGCACGCATGTCATGGTTGCTTCGGCCGTGGATTTTGTACCACTGCCTGTGGTGCTGGTCGCTGTACTCTTCGCGGGTTCTGTCGTCGCGACCCCGGCCACACCCCCGTCCTCGGCCCCGGCGCCCTCTGCCTCCGCGACCTGCGGAGGCATTATCTTCGGAGCCGCCCTCGATGTCAAAGACGTAACGAGGTTTCCTGGACTTACGTTGGTCGCGCTTGGGCCTATCGCCTGACGGGTCATTGTGTTGGGGGTCTTTGCGTTCGGAGGCGCCCTTCGGCTGCTCTTGCTTGCGTTTACCTTTCGAAGAGCTCTGCTTCGGCGAGCCTTCGTTCTTTGCCGAGCCTTCCGCCTTATTGGTGTCGGAGTCGTCACCGTGTCGCCGCGCGCGTCCTCTTCCGCTCTAGCATACTCTTCCATCTTGTCGAAGAGCTTCGCGACCGTCTTAATGGGCTTGCGCGCGTTGTACTCGGCTATCGGTCCCGGTCGGAGCCTTGTATTGCTGCGTTGATGACGGTTGTTTCGTTGACGTCCTTGACCTGGCAACGCACTTTTGCGAAGCACTTGAAGTAATCCCGGAGCATCTCCTCAGTTTTTTGCTTGACTGCGAAGAGCTGGTCCGCATCGACACGCTCGACGTAGTTTCCCTGGAAGTTGTTGTAGAGTCGATCGCAGATCTGTTCCCACGCGTAGATGGACTGTGGTTCAATGGTGAAGAACCAAGACAGCGCCACCCCTTGTAACGCGAGAGGGAGTCCTTTTGCCTTCGTGGTGTCGTCTCCGCCAGCGGCTTCGATAGCGGTCTCATACACGCGCACGAATTCCCGCGGGTCGGAGTCGCCCTTGTATGCCTCGATGACGCTCGGGAACTTGAAGTCCTCAGGCCATGTCGCCTGCTATAGGCCTGCGGAGAGCGGGGACTCTGGGTCTACTCGCTGCAATGGGACGCGACTAGACGTAGGGGCATTGCGGCTGTCCGCCCTCTCCGGAGCGGGTTCGGATGCCACCGCCGGGGGGCGTGTTGGCTCCGAGCCTCTTGCATGTCTCGCACAGCTCCGCGGAGGTCTGTTAGCTCCCGCTGAAATGCGCTGAGGGCCGCCAGCAGGCGATCTCCACCGCGACGTGGTGGGCCGCCGCGCGCCGGCGGTACGATCGGCACAGCGGTGACCACGGCTGCAGGCGCCTGTGCTGCCCGCCGCGTTGTCTCGGGGACCACGAGCGGTGACGAGGTCCGCGTCGCCGCTGGGACCATTCACCGCTTCTGCGCCGGGTGGGAAAACAGATGCGCCTGCGTGGCCATCGCCAGGGTTGGTCGTCGGGGCGGTGTTGGTGGGGTCTGGCGGCGCGGCGACGTTGGCGAGGTCGGGCGTTGTGTCACTGGTGGCGGGGTTGTTCGTCGCAGCGGTGGCGGGGTTGGGCGTCGCGTCGCGAACGTCGATGTTCACGGTCGTCACACTTGCACCGCCGCCCGCACTGCGCACCGCAAAGCCGGCCCCGTGTTGACGCGAGACTTCGCCGCTTCCGCCTTTTTCTTTTTCGCCGCCGAAGGTGAAGCTTTCTTTGGTGCCATCCTCCTTTAGACCTGGAGGCTTGCTCTTGTCCTCCCCACGGACGGTGCCAACTGTTGTGGTTACAGACCAAACAGAGAGAGAGTATGGCAGTGGGGAGTTAGGTGAATACAAATGGCTTAGGTCCCTCCCCATGGCTTGTGCTGCATATATACATCTATATGGGGAGTGCTTTTACACTAATGCCCTTACATCTGAGTACTCCCCTCAGGGGTATTCATGTCATTATACATGTACCATTTTGGGCCTTATATTCCTCTGACAGACCTGCTGGGCTTAGGTGGGGGCCACCCCTACAACAGGGGGCATGTAATTTATTCTCCCTAAAATTTCTACGAACAAGAGCTGGATTGAAGTCTTGAAGAGTAGCTTGTGATAATAATGAATTGTCGGCGAGCATGGCTTAAGTAAACACTAATAACATAATAGCTTCCCTTATCTTTTGTACTCTCGTGCAACTGTTTGACATCATAATAATACGGGATATGCCCTATTCAATTCGGCTCCAGCTTTTAGTTTTTAGCTTCTTAATTTGATCTTTTTCTGTCTTTCTGATTTTTTGGGGTTTTTTGTCTTTCCTTTTTTCCCGTATTCCTTTGTATTGTTTATGACGAGAGAACTTATTTTTTTTCTATTTTTAATTTTTTTAATTTAATTACACCGAAAAATCTTACAGTAGCCATAGTAAAAAAAAACTCAAACAGTGAAAAAACCCAAAAGCTAAAATCATAAGATGGTTAGGTGGACGAATGTCAATGAATGTGTTCTTACATTGGGTGGTTAAAACTCTCTTGAAGCCAAATGGAACATAATACCACCACTTTGTCAGTTGGCCCCTCTCATATAAATTTTTTGGCTGTCTCATGACTACGGATAAGTATGAATTAGGCCCTTTTTATTTTGGTTTGAGCTTCTGATTTCTGACTTATTTTTTACTATTTTTAAATTTTATCTTTTTCTGACTTTTTTAGCTATTTTACCGATTCTCTTTTTCCCGTATTAGTTTGCATTGTCCGTGATGGGCTATCTTTTTCATTTTCTTAATTTTTTTTAAATTTAGTTACGTCAAATAAAGCACCATTAATCACAGTGTAATTTAAATTATAAATTAATTTATTTCAGCCTAATCGAGCAGCACCTTAATTTGATGTCCCAGCTGCAAAAACAGATTGACTCGACCAATTAGTATTATATATACTGGAAAAGCGGAAAAAGTGCTTTTTGATGGAAAAGGCGATGTGTGACGTCAGGCTATATAGCCGATGAGGAGCGCTGGAGATGGATCCGTCGATAGGAAGAAGATTAGGGCCATGTTTCAAACAGCGTAGTTTTTGGTTGAAATAGCGCTACAGCGTTCGTTAGTTTGTTCAAATGTATTCAATAAAAAAAATGAAAAAAAGATAAAAATAATAAATATATTATTATATCTTTACAAACAATGCAAGGAAAAGAGCGAGAAAATCATGTTAATAGACCACTATATTCAAGACGAGTTTTGACTTCAAAAAACTAGAAATAAAAAGATTAAAATTGTACAAAACAGGACCTGGATGAAGAGGGCCCAAAGCAAAGGCATCATCATGTACGCTGCATACAGCCATATATAACGGCAGCAACCCCCTCCTTGGTCGCGGCGCTGGTCGGAGTTGAGGTGGGGACGAGGGCCGAGTGCATATGAACTTGTGAAGAGATTGGAACCGGCGGCGGCGGCACCCAACGAGGAATATACAATTACGGAAAGCACACGAGGAATATATAATTTGTTTACTATGTTCGGTAAAGCCTACGTCTTGGGAGCCGAATCGTGATTAGGGTTATAAAAAAAAGCACAAAGAGATCCTTTTCGCGATTAAAATTACAAAAGATCGATGGTATGATTTGTACCCTATTTACCTTGATATAGCCCTCTCCTCTAACCATGCCATATCTAAACAAGCCATACACAACGCATGCGTACTCTGTTAGACCGTTTATGGTGCCTAGTTTGGGTGGAACAGATCGAAGAGGACAATACACCAGGGAAAATTTTAAAACGAGAACTTATTCTTAGGTAAATCAATTGGGAGATGCTTCTCTCAAGTGTCCCATATCTATTTTCCATATTCCATATGAAAACCGTCAATTCTCATGAGTGTTGGCTCTTTGCCAGCTTCTGTAGGTGGTTTCAAGGGCTGGACTGATTGTCCATTAATGCAGTACGTGAACGAATTTTTTATACGAAAAATCCATTTTTTATTCAAAATTGTAGAAATATATCTATGAGAATTTTTTTTACAAAAATAGGCTCCAGTCGCCTCTCATTGGACGACTCGAGCCAATCGCCCAACCGGGAGGCGACACGTCTGCAATTTGCTAACGGTTGGGCGAGTTATTGTTGTCGTCCGGGCGTTGGGCAACTGGAATCCAGTCGCCGTACGGTTGGACGACAGCAAACCAATCGCCTAACGGCCGAGGGACAGGGGGGGTTAAAAGGCAGCACGCTCAGCCGCCGTCGCCACTGCCTCATTTGTTTTCCATTCGTTTGATCGTTCGGCGAGAGAAGAAAGGAGACGAGAAAGAAGAGAAAGGAGAGAAGAGGAGGAAGGAGGGGAAGAAGAGAAGGAGGGGGAGAAGAGGAGAGGGTGAGGAGAAGGAGGAGAGGAGAGGGTGATATCTTCACATTCAGGTATTTTTTTAGTACATTGCATTTGTAGTTTATTTTGTATGAAATGTTAGTGGGAGTAAAAATTGTAGATGTAGAAAATTTAGTATGAAAAATTTAGTACAGTTTTTAGTATAGAAAATTTGTAGTATATATATTTTTTAGTATGGAACATTTTTAGTACAGAGATTTTAGTACAATTTTTAGTATATAAATTTTTTTATAGAAAATTTGTAGCACACAATTTTTAGTATAGAAAATTTAGTTAACGTAATTTTGTATGAAATGTGAGTGGTAGTAAAACTTGTAGATGCAAAAAATTTAGTATGGAAATTTTAGTACAATTTTTAATATAGAAATTTTAAGTATAGAAAAATTGTAGTATACAATTTGTAGTATAGAAAATTTGTAGTATATTTTGTATGAAATGTTAGTGGTAGTAAAAATTGTAGATGTAGAAAATTTAGTATGGAAATTTTAGTACAATTTTTAGTATAGAAATTTTAGTACAGAAAATTTGTAGTATACATTTTTTAGTATGGAACATTTTTAGTACAGAGATTTTATTACAATTTTTATATAGAAAATTTGTAGTGTACAATTTTTAGTATAGAAAATTTAGTGAACGTAATTATAGGAAATTAGCAGGCGTAGAAACGGAGAGGAGACGAAGAAGCAACCGTAAGTGTAGATCTAGATAGAAAAAGTTAAATATTTGTCGTACTAAATTTATTAAACATGTAGTTTTACAAAATTAACAACATGCATATGAAATCTACGTGCGTACGAAATTGTAGTCTAGAAATTTCATTCACTGTAATGTACAAAATGCAGGTATGGATAGTTTAGAAATTTCATTCACTGTAATGTACAAATTGCAGGTATGGCGCGTGATGGTCATGACTCCGCCTGGCGGTATCCCCTGTTGGACGAGCACGTGGACCGCGTGCATCGTGCTTCCCGTCGTGTGCCGCCACCGGGGAGCGCGGACGAGTCGGCTGAGTTGGGAGTGGTCCGGACACGCACACCTCGCGTGGCCTGGAGATTTGACCCCCGTTCGACAGCCATGTTTGCACTCCGCCAGCGTTTTAGTGCTGCTGTAAGAACGTTCCATGCTGACATTCACCATGTTTGCAGACTGCGGGATACCGGGCTACTCCATCTTGCCCGGATGGTGTAGGCCACGGACGAGGATGGGCCCGCCTTGGCCACGGGCGGGGACGAGGCCGTGGAGCGATCACAACGCTTCCCGTTCGACCGTTCCCTGCTGACGGCTTTGGTAGACCGTTGGCGGCCCAAGACGCACACTTTCCACCTCCCATTCGGGGAGATGACGTCGACCCTGCAGGATATGTCCCTACTTCTTGGTCTTCTGATCGCGGGAGGCACTGCCTTCCTACCGGAGGCCCCGGTCAAGTGGCGTGTTGACCTGCTCGGCAGATTCAAGGGGGTCCTTTCACCGGGTGCCATGGGTGAGTACCACATCTTACCGGTGAATCAGACCCACGGGCCGTCACTGAGGTGACTCGCACAGTTCTGGGTACGTAGTCTTTACAATCGATCGTGTCGTCGAAACTCTTATTTGTGTTATTACGTACTAATAACATCTTGTTTGTATTCAGGTGGAGCGGATGGACCCAGAGGCGGACGATCACCAGGTCTCACGCCACTTGGAGGCGTACTTGCTGTGGCTGTTTGGTTGGGTGCTCTTCACCAGTAGCCACGGCAAAATTGGTAGATGCTATGGACTTGGTTGTATTGAGCCTCAGTATAGAAACCTACTGCCTAAGTGGTAATTTCCAAAATAGAAAACCCTAAAATTAAAAATGGGCAATCATGAGCTAAATCCGTGTTTTAAGAAAATCAAGTGGTCCTTGAATTAGAGTCCAAAGGAAAAGCGTAAGCACAGAGACTCGGTTGAAGCTAGCTGTTGTAATGAATGGGGTTGATTACGTTCCCTCTAAATTAGAGAGTAAGGGGTTCATATATCTAATACACGCGTGTAAATACTAACGTAGCAAACGTTAATCAAAGAACCAAGTCATAATATAGGTTCTTTATTGTTATTTAGAAATAAATTAGGAATGATTAAGAAATATAAAATTCTGAATTATGTAGAGCTATTTTAGATGCTCTGCCTGCCGACAAGCATCATCTATGGATGGATGGATCGATCGGTGGAGCCGTGTAGGCCCGGCTACTAGCTGCTCTGCTTTCACCTTGGCTTTCCCTTCCTCGTAAGAGAGCGCACGGCAGGGCAGAGCAAAGCAACGCAGCGCAGGCGGCTCCGCTTCACTTTGCTCACTACTACGCCGCGCCGTCAAGGGAAGGGAAGGGAAGCATCGACTGAAGTGAAGCAGTGATGCATACTGCTAGACCAGCACTCCTCCTCCCTCACTACCTCCTCCTCCTCCTCCTCGCCTCCTGCAGCCGCAGCTTCTTGCCCTTCTCGCGGTCGGCGCCCTCCGACATCGCGCTCCTCCTCGCCACGGTCAAACCCGCGCTGCAGGGCGCCGCTCCCTCCCCCAACGCGCAGCTCGCCACCTGGAACGCCTCCACGCCGCTCTGCCTCTGGCGCGGCCTCCGCTGGTCCACGCCCGCCGGCCATCCCCTCCTCTGCGACACCGCCGCCGCGCGAGCCAACCTCTCCCTCGCCTCCGACCCCACCCTCCTCCTCGTCTCCATCCGCCTGCCCGCCGCTGCCCTCGCAGGCCGCCTCCCGCCGGAGCTCGGCGCCTTCTCCGCCCTCGACTCCCTCTACCTCGCCGCCAACTCCCTCTCCGGGGCCATCCCCCTCGAGCTCGGCAACGCGCCCGCGCTCTCCGACCTCGACCTCGCCGACAACGCCCTCTCCGGCACGCTCCCGCCCTCCATCTGGAACCTCTGCGACCGCCTCGCCGACCTCCGCCTCCATGGCAACGCTCTCACCGGAGCTATCCCCACGCCGGCGGGGCCCAACACCACCTGCGACCGCCTCCGCCTTCTTGACCTCGGTGCCAACCGCTTCTCCGGCGACTTCCCGTCCTTCCTCACAAGCTTCCGCGGCCTCCAGCGCCTCGACCTCGGCGGTAACCGCCTCTCGGGACCCATCCCGGACTCCCTCGCCGGGATGAGAGCCCTCCAAAATCTCAACCTTTCATACAACAACTTCTCCGGCCAGCTGCCTCCGGGCTTCGCGGACTCCACCTTCACCGCGGAATCGTTCCTTGGCAACAACCTGTCGCTGTGCGGCCCGCCGTTGCGCCAACAGTGCGTGTCCCCTTCGGGCCTCAGCTCCGGCGGCGTCGCCGGGATGGTCATTGGGCTAATGGCCGGCGCCGTGGTCGTCGCGTCGGTGTCCATCGGGTGGGCGCAGGGGAGATGGAGGCGGAACAGGGTAAGGCGCGCGGCGGAGGAGGGGGTGGAGACGGAGGAAGGCGGCGAGGGCGGCGAGGGGAAGCTGGTGGTGTTCCAGGGCGGGGAGCACCTGACGCTGGAGGAGGTGCTGAACGCGACCGGGCAGGTGGTGGACAAGGCGAGCTACTGCACGGTGTACAAGGCGAAGCTGGCGGACAGCGGCGGCAACATCGAGCTGCGGCTGCTGCGCGAGGGCAGCTGCAGGGACGCGGCGTCGTGCGGCCCGGTGGTGCGGCGCATCGGGCGCGCGCGGCACGAGAACCTGGTGCCGCTCCGGGCCTTCTACCAGGGCAGGCGCGGCGAGAAGCTGCTCGTCTACGACTTCTTCCCCCACCGGACGCTCCACGACCTCCTCCACGGCGGCGGCCTGACTCCTGGGGAGGGCAGGCCGGCGCTGACGTGGGCGCGGCGGCACAAGATCGCGCTGGGCGCGGCGCGTGCGCTGGCGTACCTGCACGCGGGGCACGGGGACGCGCACGGCAACGTGCGGTCGTCGAACGTGCTGGTGGACGAGTTCTTCGTGGCGAGGCTCGCCGAGTACGCGCTGGACCGGCTACTGGTGCCTTCGGCGGCGGAGGCGGTGCTGGCGGCGGCGAAAGCGGACGGGTACAAGGCCCCGGAGCTGCAGTCGATGAAGAGGTGCAGCCCGCGGACGGACGTGTACGCGTTCGGGATACTTCTGCTGGAGCTGCTGATGGGGAGGAGGCCGTCCCCGTCGGCCTCGGGGGGGCTGGACCTGCCGTCGGCGGTGAAGGTGGCGGTGCTGGAGGAGACGACGATGGAGGTGTTCGACGCGGAGGTGGCGAAGGGGGTGCGGAGCCCCGCGGAGGAGGGGCTGGTGCAGGCGCTGAAGCTGGCGATGGGGTGCTGCGCGCCGGTGGCGGCGGCGAGGCCGAGCATGGCGGAGGTGGTGCGGCAGCTGGAGGAGAACCGCCCCAAGAACATCCGGTCGGCGCTCTACAGCCCCACCGAGACGAGGAGCGACGCCGGCACGCCGACGACCACCGTCTAGCAGCTGGCTCGCATGCGTACGTACAACTGTACAAGGTGTACGACACACTATATACATCGGGATAGAGAAATTTCGATATTTGACATCGAATAAATGCGCTCTCGCTTTTAACACGGTCGCGTGCGCTGAAAATTTAACACATCGCTGCGAATTCTTTTGATTCGCCGTATTCTCTTCATTTTCGCAGTGACAAGTGTCAAAATAGGAAAGGAGAGAAAATGAGGAGAATCCTCGAATCAAAAGAATTCGCATGATGGTTAAATTTTCAGCGCGCGCGAATGGGGTTAAAAGTTGAGAGGCGCACATATTCAGTGTCAAATATCGAAATTTCTCATCGGGATATGGACACCTAGCTTAGCTACGTACGTGCGGCGGCGGCTTCTTCTACCTCGGCTCGACTCCAAGCGTAGTTCTGCATGTAGTGGTGGTGACTTGTGATCCATACCAACAACGTATCTTATCTGCTTATTTTTCCTTTTAAATTCCGCAATTAATCAGGAGCTGGTCGGTGTCCGCTTCTGAAGATCTGTACTATATTGTAATCTGGATTATAAGACGATGCCAAACAACAGGCAGGCGGACAGTAGTCCAGATGCAATATCTGCTGCTCACGCTAGCTCTATGTATGCATGTAAACAGTTTACTATAATTAAGATGAATTAATTATTGCCCATGTCCTGTTGGAATAAACCACGTCGCGTTTATTGTGCGTACGCGTTGAGAGCGTGTGGTGTGCGTTAATTGCGCGGTCGTTGCATGTGCGCGTGTGTTGCGCAGTGTGCGGCGTGCGTTGCGTGTGGCATCTGCACGTGTGTTGAGGAGGGCGTTAGTTGCGCCGGATCACACGCGATTAGTTGCTCCTGATTGCAGTACACGTGTGTGCGTGTGTTGGCTATAAAAGGTCTGTAAGCGCTGTGCTTTGAAAAAATAGAAAAAAAAAGGGGAAAAAAAGATTGGCGTTGCGTCGCCCGGGCGTTTCGTCGCCTGTCAAAAATCCTCGTGTTCTAGTATTTGATCTTGGGCTAATTCTATCATTTGGTATCAGAGCCGGTGAAGTTCGACAGCAAGCTGATGGCCGGTGACGAGCGTACGCCGCCATCATCTCCGAAAGGCGTCGGCGACCCAAACCGGCGCAGAGCAGCACGACGTGAGGTCATGGTGGAACGCGTCATCAAGGAGTCCAGCGGATCGGTGGAGTTCGGTGTTGACGCGGGCTAATTACCACGAGCGGGCGTTGGTGATCTTGGTGAATTTGAGGCGCCGGGCTCTGGCGTGCCGTGGAGACGAGCGACGCCGAGCGCCGCGAGGATCGGCCGGGCGTTGGCCGCCATCTGCGCGCGGTGCCGACGGAGATGCGCCGGTCTCGCCGTGAAGAAAAGTGCCAAGGAGGCATGGGGCCGTGAAGACGATGCGGATGGGCGACAAGCGCGTGTAGGAGGCTAACGCGCGAAGCTCCTCAAGCAATTCGAGAATGTGGCATTCAACGTTGGTGAGTCCATCGACGACCGCCATGCGTCTCGGCTCCTCGTTGCGGAATTGCGCGAGCCGGGAGAACATCGAGGAGGTGCGCGTCGTCAAGAAGGCGCCGCGTGGTGCCGCTGAAGTACAATCAAGTCGCCGTGTCCATCGAGATGCTCATGGACTTGAATACGATGTCGCCAAGAGCCGTTGGACGACTCGAGTTGCTGAAGATCGGTGCGCGCCGAGGCGATGCGGACGGCGTCGGGCAATTGCCGCCACCGAGGAGCAATGGGAGCGCGCGCGCCGTGGCAACGGAGGCGCGAGCGCGCATGGACTTCGTCAAGAACAGCGCCGCGTGCAAGGGGCGCGCCGGCGACGACGACGACGACACGAGCAAAGCATGAGCTCGGGACAAGTAGACGTTCGCGCCGCACCAGCGAGGAAGGTGCTACAAGCGTGGCGCACGTGGCCACCTCTCCGTGGATTGCCGAGCCAAGGAAGGAGAAAGCACCGCCGCCGGCGACGACGAGCCAGCACTCATGTAGGTCGCGCATGGGGTGTCGTGGTTTAGGGGTGATTGTTGGAATAAACCACGCCGCGTTTATGCGCGTGCACGCGTGAGAGCGTGTGGCGTGCGTTAATTGCGCGATCGCTGCGTGCAGCGCGCGTGTGTTGCGCGATGTGCGCGCGGCGCGTTGCGTGTGGCATCCGCGCGTGTGTTGAGGAGGGCGTTAGTTGCGCGGATCACACACGATTAGTTGCTCGATTGCGATGCTGCGCGTGTGTGCGTGTGTTGGCTATAAAGGTCCGTAGTTACGCGTGCTTTGAAAAAATAGAAAAAAAGGGAAAAAAAGATTGGCGTTGCGTCGCCCGGGCGTTTCGTCGCCTGTCAAAAATTCTCGTGTTCTAGTATTTGATCTTGGGTTAATTCTATCATGTCCAAGATCGTGTAGCTAGACGCTCTTTTGTTAGATGAAAGGCATCACTGCCCAGTTTTATTTGGAAGCTAGAAAGTAAGGGTGTTCCGCTTAGAGGTGGCAATGGTTACCCAAAACCTGAGTACCCGATGGGTTTTACCCGATAAGGAGGTGGGTATGGAAAGATATCTTCACCCGCAGGTATACTGATGGGCAAAAATCTCTACCCATCGGGTGGAGCGGGTGCGGGTACAGCTGTATATTACCCGTACCCGTATACCCGTGGGTAAAATATACCCGCATAGTAGGAAATTATGTGCTTCATGGTGACGAATTTACACATTACTAAGAGAATTTTGTACCATATTAATCATTTGGCATCAACATTAAGGAAAGGAACTCAACAAATAAGTAACCGATACTCTGGAATAAGCTAAATAGAAAGAGGAAAATTTTAGTTCCAAATTGCACAAGATGATACTTCAGCAAACTAATTGGGTATGGGTTACCCGTCGGGTATAAATACCCGCGCGGGTGCGGGTACGGATATTGTAGCGGGTAGAGTTATATCTGTCGGATGCGGGTATGAGGTGGCTATACCCAGCGGGTATGTACCCGTTGCCATCTCTAGTTCTGCTCGAGCCCAGCCTACAATGTATCGCTCTTTTTTCCGTATTATGTGTGATAAGCCCATGTTTTTTATTTTAAAATTTTTTTACAATTAATTACATCAAAAAATTATATCAGTTACTATAATACATAATAAACTAACTATAGAGAAAAAAAAAACATAAGCTGACTTATTTAAGCTGAACTAAGCACCCAACCAAGCTAAATAGCTAATTATCTAAGCACCCAACCAAGCTAACTATGCTCCTGTGAACCCAGCCCACTGCTGGCTTTGTGTGCTGCGAGTGGCCGGCCGGAGGATCGAGTTGGACTTCGGAAATGGAAAGATTAACCAAAAAAAAAAAGAAAGAGAAAGAAAGAAAGGTAAAAGCGGCACTTACAACTTTTTAGGTAGCCAAAGGGAAGACTCTTTGTTTTCTTTTCCCCGGAGGATATGTAGTAGTGGGACAGAGGCACAGAAGGATGAAGTAAAAGAATCCTATCTTAGCCCTTTTTTCGTTCTTTTTTCATTTATTAAAAAAAACACCCGGAATCCTGGCCTAGCTGCGTGCATGCTACCTCTAGCTAGCTAGCCAGGGAATGGAAATATGGAATATGGACGATAGGTGGAGCTTTGTTTGGTGATAGTTTATGACTTTTTTAATTAAATCTAAAAAATTTTAAAATATAAAAATAGTTTAGCCTATCACAAACAATGCAAAGGAATACGGGAAAAAAAGAAAAGCAAAAAAAGCTAGGAAAAAACGAAAAAGGAATAGTGAATTAAAAGTCAGAAACTGAAGCTGAAATGAGCAAAACCTTAAATGGATCCTGTCATCAGTGACTACAAGTATACTGTATAGTACCTGAGAACTAGGCTGCTAGCTTCATGTTTGAGAATTTTTGGCACATATAGCGCGTTTTGAAATCGTATTTGTAAAAATAGCCGTATGCACACGAGAATGATAGAAATGACACTTCTACCTCCCAGTGACCGGCCAGCAGAGCCCGGCTAGCGTGCTACAAGGGACTGCCACCCGGTCACCGGTGGCTCCCCCTGCCGCCCTGCCACCGGATGGCAGGTAATTAGTAGGCTTAATTATCTGGCTAAATTAGTATTTTTTACTTACTATTTGTTTGATTTTTAAATATAGCAAATGAGCTAAAAAATTACTAAATTTTATGTCCATCCTCCCGACACAATGTATTTCATTGTATAATTTTTTTGACATTTATCCGTTGTGAATGTTGCTAAAAAATTTGTACGATTATGATATTTGTATGAGTTATTACATATACCAAATGAGCTACAAAAATTACAAAATTTTATGTGCAACCTCCCCCGCATAGTCGACGTAAATGTCTAGTTTTTTGGGAATTTTATGTGCTCTGAATTTTGCTTGACTGTTGTTGGTGCGCCGGTGCCACGCGGGTGGAGCACCGTAACATGATTTTTTTTAAAAAAAAATCTTATTTTTGTTCAAAATTATAGTAACATTGTGTGATCATCGTATGTTGTTGTAGTACGATAAATTTCAGAAGAATTTTGTGGGCACGATTGAGGTGGCAATGATTTGTAAATACGAAGGTAAGTGATATTGTGATGTAACAGGAAATTCATATATAGAGAATAACTTTAAATAAATGGTGTAACAATACCAAAACGACAGTTCATTCGACAAGGAGTTGCATGGCACGCAAGCTAAGGAACTAAGAATAGTACACATATGGACTAAGAGGGTCGAACTACTACGTTGACTGCGACCATTTGCCCATCCTCATGGGGTCGGCGTTGTAGTCCTCGTCAACCGCGCTGGCCTTGGCCATCGGTTCATGTTTTCTCTTGCGCTTTGCCTCATGAGCCTCGCGCTCCCTGCACCTGCACGCCTCTAGGTGAGCTTCCGTCTCCCATCGGATACGCTCTCTTTGATCTTCAGCGCGTCGCCACTCCTCCATCCTCTCACATGCCGTCTGCGTGTCCCACTCCTTGTAGTCCAGCTGCCATTGGTCGTGTAGGCGAATCTCCCGGTCGATCCATTAACGATACACGCATAGCGTATCCGAGACTACGGAAAGAGTGAAGAGCTTGTTAGTGCATGCCATACAAGACAGCTGGTAGAAGAATATAATGTAACCCATCCTTACCAGCTAGCAGTAATGGGCTATGTCCTAACGTCGGTCGGGATAGTCCTAGGCATAGTTATTGTAACCTCAGTAATGCATGCCCAAGCTCAACCGGCCCTTGGACTTGAAGAACTTGCATGCGTCCATGCACCAGCAAAGGGGGCATCTTCCCTACAGGCGAGTCATATGACGAATGCTCTGTAGGAACATTCATGTATGTGTTGGGTTGGAGGTATGGAGGGCTTCATTTCTGGGAGGTGGCCTCTTGGCACAGACTGCTTGTTTGTCCCGTGCTGCTACAGCCCTTGCTAGTCAAATGATCTCCTCCCATTGCTTCCCTATTGTAGCGATGTGGTGATTTAGCTTGTGCAGAAAACACAGCGCCAAAAGGGTTGTACTTATAGGCTAAGCCCACGCAACGTACGTTTTATAAGTCCAATTCAGTTTAGGTAAGTTTGCATCCACGAGGCAAGGGCCCGCTGGACGATTCATGGACCAGCATACCATAACGTCGTTGCATAAAGCTGCCTCACCAGCTCCCTCACATGCACATTTGTCACTCTGTCCATGCCGTTCCCCTCTTCCACTACCTCGCACACACATTTGTCACTCTATCGGTGCCATCCCACCTCTCCCGTTCCCTCGCGCGCATATTTGTCTCTTTGTCCATGCCGTACCCCTCGCCCTTTCCCTCATGCGCACATTGTCACTCTGTCCGTGCCGTCCCCCCTCGCCCGCTCCCTCGTCCGCACATATGTCACTCTGTCTATGCTATCCTCCCTTACCCGCTCCCTTGGGCGCACAGTTGTCACTCTGTCCATGCGGTCCCTCTCGCCAGCTCCCTCGCATGCATATTTGTCACTCTGTCCATACTGTCCCCCTTACCCATTCCCTTATGCGCACATTTGTCACTCTGTGCATGCCGTCCCCCTCGCCCGCTCGCTCATGTGCACATTTGTCACTCTGTCTATGCCGTCCCCCCTTGCCCACTACCTCATGCGCGCATTTGTCACCTTGTCCGTGCCATCCCCCCTCTTTCGCTCGGCTATACATATGGACCTCTAGTAGTTGCTTATCGCTCATCTCAAATGTGTTTCACTTGTTGATCTCACGCTCGTGGTAGTAACATACCATGGCAATAACACACTCTGAGGTACAATTAGCCAATAGTTTTTTTCTGTCAGTGCTAATGGAGCTTCCATGCTAACCGTTCTTTTTTTTGCAAATGGCGAAATGTAACTTTGCTCACTGGATCGATCCTCCCCATGAACGCCATGTTGTGACGTACATAGCTACATTGTGAAATTGAATCTTAGAGTTGGAGGCACGAATTTATGATCTCAATGAGCAGAATGATAACATCCACCAACAGATGCAGCGTGAAAAGGGCAATGAGAGGTCGTCAACATAGAAAGTTCCTATGATCCCACATGCTACTGCGCAAACCCTAGTTGCGCATGTGCGTGCTACTACAATGACGGCCAGCCACGTCCGAGGTGCCCCCCTTAGCAGCACTCCATATGGGTAGCGCCAGGCACGTTCTACCAGTAGGCATGTTCGGAGATGCGTGTACCACGGTTCTCCCCTATTGTACGCAGTTATGTTCAATCTCCTAAAGCATATAACTAAGTGGTTGATACGTCGTTGCAGTTGCCATAAATAATCACATGCAATAATAGATTATGGATGGCTAGGGTTTTGGCCATGTAAATCTTGTCTCCCTAGACTTGCATCACCGGTGATATATCCCCTATTGTTTGCTAACAGAATTTGCTGATGTGGCGCACATAGTTGCAAACAGACTAGGTGCATACGACCATGGCATATGATTGCGCGCTTATGACCACAGCATACAACCATGGCATGCGACCATGGCTTACGACTATGTGTCTACGACCACAGTATACCAAAGCAACAAAACAACGAGCCACCAAAGACATAGCGCTAATCATAGATAGGCCTGCTTTGGTTCATCTGCATTTTCTTATTGTGTTGTTTTATAGTGCAATTAGAGAATGTTGATGAACTGAAGGAGGCCTATTTATAAAGACGTGAGAACGCAATTACAAACGGTTCTTAAGTAGAACCGGTTGTAATAATAGACTGTCACAGATGGTTCTTAACTAGAACTGTCTATGATATTAGACTATCATAGACGGTTTTTAACTAAAACCGTCTACGTTGTAACTTATGACAAACAATTTGAGATTCATCTGTGATAACCACCCGTTACCACAGATATATAAATTCAGATGGATCAGAAACCATCTGTGAAGACCCTTTCTGTGGTAGTAAGTTCTCACACGCAATAGGAGAGAGAAATATGCATGCATGCAATAGGAGAGAGAAGAGAATAAGTACAGTTGATGTGGGAATTTTTATCTTATTTAAAACGTAAAAAAATAAAAATAACTCTTTCACAAAAAGTCCGATCTATGGTCCGTTTGCACCATTGTATTTCAAATTACGAGCTTAATAAATCAAGATCCATGTTGAATATGTTTTGACACTGCAAAATTTGCGCCATTACAACTGTAATTAATTTCATAAATTATAGGTGATAACTTTTGTACATGATATAGTAACTTTGCTAAATATAAATAACTTTATGAATTATAGATGATAATTTTATGTGCAAGCGATAGTAACTTTACGATAACCAACAACCCCACTAAATGATAACTTCATGAACTGTAAGTAACTTTATGAATTACGGATAATAACTTTTTGTGCATGATATAGTAACTTTACCAAATATAAGTAACGTGATGAATTATAAATGATAACATCATATTCAGGATATACTAACTTTTTCATAACTAACAACCCCACTAAATGATATCTTTATGAACTATAAGTAACTTCATGAATTATAGATGATAACTTTTTCGACATGATTGACTGATGGTGGGTTGGTGGGACAATTGGCTGATTGGTAGGGTCATGCGCTTATTCTACACATAACTACTGAAAACTACTCTTATATATAGTATAAATAACAGGGGCACCTGGTCTCCAGGCTTCATGATTGAGACTTTCTATCTATGATTGATTCAGTATGCTAAATCAATAACTTACTTTCCAAATTGATGCCTTTTGAACTAATGAAAACCGATTTGCCTGATATATTATATATCATTGCACTTGCACGCATCTAAAAGCAATCCAAAGGCGGGTCGCTGGCTGGATTCCAGGTGCGGTTGGTGCATAACTTTATTAAGTATAGATGCTAATTTTTGCATGAGATAGTAACTTTGCAAATATAAGTAATTTGATGAATTACCAATGATAATTTTATGCTCAGGAGATAGTAACTTCCCATAGCATTGTAATATGAAAGTTATAATGTGAGAACTGTAAGTAACTTTGTGAATTATAGATGATAACATTTCATGCATGAAATAGTAACTTTGCCAACTGTAAGTAACTTTATGAATTATAGATGATAATTTTATGTGCATGAGATAGTAACACGCATGAGAACTGTAAGTAACTTCATGAATTACAGATGATAACTTGATGTGCACACGATAGTAACTTTACCACAATTAATAAATGCTAGTAACAGTCTGTGGGGTTGGATAGTGGGGCGATTAGCTAGTTGGATTGGTTAGGGTCACGCGCTTATTCTACGCGTAGCGACCGAGGATGTAGGGCGGGAGGGCGGCAGCGAGGCTAGAGGGGCACAGGGGAGGAGAGGCTGGAGGAGATTTCTGAGGAGGGGAGTTGAGGAGGTGGGGGTAATCAGCAAAATATCATTGGGAGGCAGGGGTTAAATGCAAAATGGTATAACAATTCAATGCATCCCACCCACCTAGATCTAAGCCATTTGGGTAAGATTGGATGGCCAACGTTCGCATTAGCGTGTTAGCAATAGATATGCTCCCATTTATATATATGTATATATATACATATATGTATATTACATATATATGTGTATACATATATATGTATATATACATATGTGTATATTACATAGATATACACACACACATAGATATATATACATAGATATATACACACGCATACACACACACATATACACACACATATACACATATGCGTACATACATATATATATACATACATACGTACATATATATACATACACTACACACACAGATATAATATATATATAATATACATATATGCGTACATATATATATATATATATACACACACACATACATACACACAAACAGATATATATATACGTACATATATACATATATAAATATATACATATACATAGATACATATACACATACACATACACATACGTATATATATATATACACATATATATATATATATATATATATATATATATATATATATATATATATATATATATATATATATATATATATATATATATACACACACACATATACATACATACATATATGTGTGTGTGTGTGTGAATATATACGTATATACAATATATAGATATATATGTGTATATATATAGACACATATATACATATATGTATATACATGTACATACATGTACATGCATGTATTTACGTGTATGTACATGTATGTATGTATGTATGTATGTATGTATGTATGTATGTATGTATGTATGTATGTATGTATGTATGTATGTATGTATGTATGTATGTATGTATGTATGTATGTATGTATGTATGTATGTATGCATGCATGCATGTATGTATGTGTTGTAGGGGAGGCCCCCACCTAAACCCAGCAGGCCTGGTAGGAGGTTATAAGGTCCAGAATAGGCCATGTGTAACGACATAAGTGCCCCTGGAAGGGATACTCAAATGTAAGGGTATAATTGTAAAACACTCCCATGTATATATATGGAATACAGGCCATGGGGAGGACCTGTGCCATTACTCATCTCTCTCACTCTCCACTACCATCTCTCTCTCTGCTTGGTCCAGAACCACAACAGATTGGCGCCGTCCGTGGGGAGGACAGGAGTAAGCCCAAGTTCAAGGAGGATGGCACGGAAAAGGCTTCACGACGGCGGCGAAGGGAAAGAAGATGGTGGGGCGAGCGTCGCGTGAGCTCCGGGGCGGCGTCGGTATCGTCGCGCGGGTGGTGGCGTGGCGCAGCGTCGGGGACCCGCCGTCGGCACCGCGACGATCGACCCGCCATCGGCACCGCGACGACCGACCCGCCGTCGGCACCGCGACGATCGACCCGCCGTCGGCACCGCGACGATCGACCCGCCATCGGCACCGCGACGACTAATCTCGTCATCGGCGCTGCGGTGACCGACCCGCCACCGCCGCGCACGGCAGTTCGGGAGCCCGTGAGGTGACCGTACCGCGCCGACCGCCCGCTGGGCGCACCGTGGCCCGCCACGCCGGCGAGAAAGCGCGCATCGGCGGCCCTCAACGCGTTCGGCGGGAGCTAGGGGACTTCGCGGGCTGTCTCGTGACATGCAAGAGGCTCGGCCGCGAGGCGCGCCGGTGGCCACGCCGAGCCCGCGACCGGAAAGGGCGGACAGCCGCGACGCCCTCACGCCGGCCGCGTGCCGCCGCGACGCTGCCGATCCGCAGTCCCCGCCGGCAGATCAGAGCAGTGGCGTGGCCCGAAGACTTCAAGTTCCCTAGTGTCATCGAGCCATACAAAGGTGATACGGATCCCCGCGAGTTCGTGCGCGTGTACGAAACCGCGATCGAGGCCGCAGGCGGAGATGATAATACAAAGGCGAAGGGGCTCCCCCTCGCGCTGCAAGGAGTGGCACTTTCTTGGTTTTTTACCATAGAGCCAAGCTCCATCTATGCGTGGGAGCAGCTCCGCCATCGCCTTCACAACAACTTCAAAGGAAACTATATCGAGCGAGTCGATGCAGGCCAGCTCTTCGCCGTGAGGCAGAAACCCTCGGAAAAGCTCCGGGACTACTTCAAGCGTTTCGCGAAGATACGCTGCCAGATCAAGGATGTTAATGAGACAACCGTCATTAACGCGGCCATACAGGGCCTTCGTCCGGGCTCCTTGGCTGAATACAACGCACGTAAGCCTATCAAGACGGTCGCCGAGCTCTTCGACAAGATGGAGAGGTATGCGCGGGCTGAGGAAGACGCGCGGAGACGCAACGCTTCCACCCTCGATCTTGCTCAAGCGACGCGCTCGACATACGACGAGGGGGTGGGCGACGACCCCCCGAAGCAGGCTCGCAGCCGACAGCCCCGGGAGGACCCCCTGGGAGCAACATCACCAGGGAGCCGGAAGGCTCTCCAAAGAGCAGACGCAAGCCCCGGCGTCACCAGCGCAGACCACACAAGGCCCGCCATACCTTCGTCGTCGAGAATGCCCTTCGAGGACGCGAAGGCGAACTCGGCCGCGATGAGCGACCCCGAGCGGAGCAAGAGCAACTCTATTACGGCAAATGGTGCGAGGTGCACGGTTATGGTAATCACTATACGAAGACGTGCACCGCGGTCGTGGAGTTGCGACGGCGATGGTCGCATCTCGACTCGCCCTTGGCTCCTCGCCGAGGTCCAGAGTGGCATCCGAGGGGCAGCCCTCGCAAGCTTCAGCGGGGAGGACGACCGCGGTGCGCGCCGTCAACGCTATCACCGGAGGCTCCTTATCAGGGGCCCCCTTGGAGCAGCCGCAATCGTGGTTGCCGCCCCGCAACATCACCTTCACCGTGAATGATGCTAGGGGCGTGGAGTTCCCTCATCAAGATCCGTTGGTTATCCAGGCCCACATCGCGGGTTGCGACGTCAGGCGCATCCTTGTCGACGGGGAGCTCGCGAACATTCATGCTCACGAGGGCCTCGATCGTATGGGAACCCACCGGTCGCTGGAGCGGCAGGAGCTCGCCGAGGCATCGGAGGTCAACCGCTGCAGGCCATAGGGCAGGTGTCCCTCCCCGTCACGCTCCACCAGGAGAGTAACATCTGGACCCAGCATGTCATCTTCGATGTTGTGGACGTCGCACACCCCTACAACGTCATATTGGGACGGCCCGCCATCAACTCCTTCGAGGTGGTCCCACACCACGCCTTCTTATGTATGAAGCTCCCGGGCCCGGAGGGTGTCATCACCGTCTTCGGCGACCAAGAGCTTGCCAGGCGCATCAAAGTCGGCAGTTGTGGTGCAGATCGCCGGCACGCCCTACCGGACGTGCTTGGCGATGCGCCCTCCGCCCCGGGATGGACGCCTAAGCCTCGGCCCGAGGGTGGAGTCAAAAGGGTACCGCTCCAGGCGGAGGGGCAGTTCGTGTCTATTGACGAGGGGCTCCCCCCGGAGGTCGAGCAAGATTTACTCCAAGTGCTTCGAAGCAACACCGACATCTTTGCATGGTCACCGGAAGATATCAAGGGCGTGGACCGCGCAGTAATCGAGCACCGCTTGGCGGTCCGCCCCGACGCCAAGCCGGTCAAGCAAAAGCTTCGCCGCATGTCCATGGATCGGCAGCAGGCGGCCAAGGTGGAGGTGGCAAAGCTTCTTCGAGCTGGGGTCATCCGCGAGGTCCACCACCCAGAGTGGCTTGCCAACCCAGTATTGGTCAAGAAGGCTAGTGGGGCCTGGCGCATGTGCATCGACTTTACGGCACTCAACAAGGCGTGCCCAAAGGACAATTACCCTTTGCCGCGCATCAATCAATTGGTCCTTTACCCGCCTCGTCGTCATTGCCCTGGCCGCCCAGCTCGGGAGGAATGTCGAGGCCTACGTCGATGACGTGGTAGTCAAAACTCGGCAGCTCGCTTTGCATGGCCGGGACCTCCAGGAGACCTTCGACAACCTCAGGAAGGCTGGCATCAAGCTCAACCCTGAAAAGTGCGTCTTCGGCGTGCAGGCGGGCAAACTTTTGGGCTTCCTCGTGTCCGGGTGGGGCATCCAGGCGAACCCTGATAAGGTCGACGCTATCTTGGGTATGAAGCCGCCCAAGACGACGAGGGAAGTCCAGAGGCTGGCGGGCCGCATGGCAGCCTTGAGCCGCTTCCTATCCAGGGCGGCGGAGCGGGGTTTGCCATTTTTTAAGACACTCCGCGGGTGCGACGGATTTCGTTGGGATGGTGACTGTGCGGAGGCCTTCAACGCGCTCAAGAAACACCTGGCGAGTCTCCCACTGTCGCCCAGCACCAGAGGCTCCTCGTGCTCTATCTCGCCGCGTCGGCTACCATCGATCGGCCGCCTCGCCCTAGAGGAAGGCGCTGACAACAACAGATACTTCATCTCCGAAGCCCTTCAAGGCGCCAAGACGAGATATACAGAGCTTGAAAAGCTTGCTTACGCGTTGGTCATGGCCTCCAGGAAGCTTCGGTATTATTTTTTGGCCCATCCAATCACAGTGCCTTCCTCATTCCCTCTGGCGGAGATGCTGCACAACAACGAATCCACAGGGCGCATCAGCAAGTGGGCTGCCGAGCTCGCCCCGTTCTCCCTGACATACGCCTCAAGGACGGCAATCAAATCTCAAGTTCTCGCCGACTTCCTTGCGGAGTGGACTCCGCCGGCCCAGCCTGCCCAGCAACATAACGACCCGGTTTGGACACTCACCAGCGACGGAGCCTACGGCGTCGCGGGCGCGGGTGTAGGCGCGGTAATCGTCACGCCCGAGGGGCAGTGCCTGCTATACTCGGCGCGCCTTGCCTTTCCAGCTACCAATAACACAGCCGAATATAAGGCGCTGCTCTTCGGCCTGGCAAAGCTCAAGGCAGTCGGCGCACGGCGGGTGCTCGTCCGTACAGACTCGCGTTTGGTGGCAGGCCACGTCGACAAGTCCTATCAAGTCAAGGACCCCGAGCCGCCAAGTACTCGCCTGCTAGGGCAAGGGAAAGGCACTTCTTGGGCATCACGATCAAGGCCATCCTCGCGGAAAATGAGCAAGCCGACGCCGCAAAGGCGGCTACCAAGAATCGCCACCCCATGATGGGGCGTTCTATGAAGTACTATCATAGGCGGCCATCGCGCAGGACAACCGGGACGCGGCCCTCGTTCACCGCATCGTCCAGCAGGGTGACTGGCGAGAGCCCATCTTCAACTTTCTGTGGCATCACCGAGCCGAGAACCCCACGAGCTCGTGCCGCAACACCGCACTGTGTCCTTCGTGTGTTGAATGGATACTCTACAAGAAGGGGGTCTGCGCACCGCTCCTGCGCTGCCTCTCAGGCCAAGAAGGGAAGAACCTCCTTGTGGAGATCCACGCGGGCATGTGTGGGTCTCATCTGGCGCCGAGGTCATTGGTCGGCAAGGCATTCAAGCAGGGTTTCTACTGGCCGACTGCCATCACTGACGCTCAGGACCTCGTGCGTTGGTGTCAGGGGTGCCAGTGCATGGCACGGATCATCTGCAGACCCCCGACGACCCTCAACCCCATTCCCCCGGTGTGGCCGCTGGCACGCTGGGGTGTCGACATAGTAGGACCACTTCCACGAGCCCCAGGAGACCTGCGATTTGTGGTAGTCGCGCTGGAATATTTTTCCAGATGGCCGGAGGCAGTGGCCCTGGCTAAAATAACCTCGGTGGCCATGCAGCGTTTCCTCTGGCAAAACATCATATGTCGCTTTGGCGTGCCCAGGGAGCTCACCGTGGACAACGGCCTGTAGTTCGACGCCACCCTCTTCAAAGAATTCTGCGAAGGCATGGGCATCACACTTCGGTTCGCCTCAGTTGGGCACCCCCAGTCCAACGGAGCGGTTGAGAGGGCAAATGGCGCCATTTCCGCCGCCATCAAAAAGCGCTTGGTCGGGTGGCCGAAGGGCAAGTGGCCAAGCGAGCTTCACAGCGTCCTCTGGTCTCTTCGCACAACGGTAACACGTCCAACGGGGTTCATGCCTTTCAAGCTTCTTTTCGACGATGAAGCAGTGACGCCCGAGGAAATCAAGGCTGGTTCTTGGAGGGTCCTCGTCCAGGTGCCTAACGAGGACCGCCGCGTGTCCTTGGATCTCCTCGATGGGGCGCGGGCAAGTGCAGCTCAACACGTTGAAAAGTACGCGCGGCAGACAGTGCGTACCCAGGACCGGTCCATATACCCGCGAGGCTTCAAGCCTGGAGATCTCGTCCTCAGAACGGCGCTCCATGCGGAGACCGTCGGCAGCGGAGTCAAGTGGGAAGGTCCATTCATCGTGACGGAGGCATTGCGAAGGAGCATACCGCTCGCCACGCCGAGGGCGGACTCTCGCCACACGTGGAACGCGGACAAGTTACGGCGATATTACGCCTAGAGGCAGGACAAAAGTTATAGCGGCATCTGCCCCTTATTGTATGATGCTCGCCCGCGCAAACGGGAGTTCAATAAAACTCGATGTTTGCACAAGTACCATCGTCTGGCCGCAATATGCAGAGGACTATAAATTAAGTCGTAGCGTCGAGGTCCGCCTCCGCACGCACCAGTCTACGGACTCTAAATAAGACGTAGCGTCGAGGTCCGCCTCCGCGCGCGAGAGTCCACGGACTATAAATTAAGTCGTAGCGTCGAGGTCCGCCTCCGCACGCGCCAGTCTACGGACTCTAAATAAGACGTAGCGTCAAGGTCCGCCTCGCACGCGAGTCCACGGACTATAAATTAAGTCGAAGCGTCGAGGTCCGCCTCGCACGCGCGATTCTGGACTCTAAATAAGGCGTGGCGTCGAGGTCGCCTCCGCGCGTGAGAGTCCACGACTATAAATTAAGTCGTGGCGCCGAGGTCGCCTCGCACGCGCGTCGATCGGACTCTAAATAAGACGTAGCGTCGAGGTCCGCCTCCGCACGCACCAATCTACGGACTCTAAATAAGACGTAGCGTCGAGGTCCGCCTCCGCACGCACCAATCTACGGACTCTAAATAAGACGTAGCGTCGAGGTCCGCCTCCGCACGCACCAGTTTACGGACTCTAAATAAGGCGTAGCGTCGAGGTCCGCCTCCGCGCGCGAGAGTCGACGGACTATAAATTGAGTCGTAGCGTTGAGGACCGCCTCCGCACGCGCCAGTCTACGGACTCTAAATAAGACATAGCGTCGAGGTTCGCCTCCGCACGTGACAGTCTATGGACTATAAATAAGGCGTCGTCGGCCCAAAACACAGCTTATAACAGTAAGAATAAATGGTGCATCATCCCATTGCAAAAATATGAGGTCAAATGATTACAGGTATGGGCGCGCAAGCGCGAACCCCCCTCTCTCCGCCTGATATGATCAACACCTCAGTCTTCGCGCGACGCCGAGGGGCCCGTGCCACTGCCATGGCCTCGGAAAACTTCTTCGAGCCAACGGAGGAAGTCCCCTCCCCCGCGCAGCGTTTGCCTTACTGCAACCCTCGCCGCATCCTCCCCGACACGACCCGCATCCGCGGTGGAAGTTCGGAGGCTAGGCTCGATGGAGCGAATAGCGTCCGCAGCGCTCCGCCGCCAGAAGATCAGTGAGGGTTCGCGGCTCCGTGATGTGCCTACACCCACGGGTGTGAAGCATGCCGAGGGCAAGGCACGTGCCAAGATAGCCGCAGTGCTCCCCGAAGGTCTTGGCGCTGCGAAGCGCGACGTCCGCCCCCTCCTCGATCAGCCCAAGCGTCTCCATCAGTCCTCCGCCCGTGGGTGGCGCCGCACGCCAACGCACGATCGCGGAGGGCCGGTTCGAGACTCCATTGCCCCCCAGGCCGACGTGGACGCATCGTCCAAGGCGCGGGTCTTCCCTGCAAGAGTCTCGGCCAGCTGGGTCTTCTCCTCCTCCAAGGCGGCAATCTGCCGTAGGAAGGCGGTGCGTTCCTCTGCAGCGGCGCGTTTGGCTTCCTCGGCCTCGACTTGTATGGATGACAAGGCACCCTCCAACGCGCGGAGCTCTTCGTCCTTTGTCGCGTGAGCGTCATCCGCTTCACGAAGCCTGGCTTCTAGGGCCCTCCGCTCCCGGATACGGGCCTCGTCTAGCGCGTCGCTGATGACAAGCGTCTGAAAGCAGCAATGAAAGTCACAGGCGCCCGGTAGCACCATACAAAACACGCGGCACACGTACTCACCCTTATTTCCGAGGCCCGCAGCGCCAGCGCTAGGTGGTCTCCTCGCATGATGACAAGATCCGCCGGTCAAGTGCGCATTGGCGATTCTCGCGCCATGGTGAGAGCACGGAGTATCTCCAGACGCGGGAGGTAGTCGGACAAGACGGGTTCGGACCCCACCGCGTCGAGGGCTGTGGAGGCTTCGGCCGCTTCGACAGTGGCAGATACCAACACGACACCCTGCACAAGGTTTTGGACTTCGCGCACTCCCCCGTTGCTCGATCCTTCACCACGCCCGGGAGACCTCGTCTCGCCTGATGCTGATGGAATGAGCGAGCAGATCGGAGAGAGTTTTGCGAAGTCGAGCGGAGAGAGGGAGCCACACTTACCTTCTGCACCCCTCACCGCAGTAGGAGGTGGTGTCTGTTCGGCCACCGATCGGGGCGTGAGCGCCTCGGTGGTCGGGTGCGAGGCCCCCCCGGCGACATCGGGCGCCACAATTCCAAGCATGGGGCCTGCAACGTTGTAGCGACCCTTCGGAGGTGGGGGAGACTGCATCTGAGGACGTTTCGGCTGAGGAACCGAGGGCGATTCCTCCGTGACGTTAGCGGCCGCAGCTCCTACTCCACCTTCGGTCTCCGCCGCGCCGGACGTGTCCCTGGTAGTAGCAGCACCATCAGCCACGACCCTCTCGTCAGGCGTAACGTTCCTTTCGTGTTGGCGGGCTCGGCCAGTGAAGGTCGTGCCCGCACGCTCAGCGGCGTCTCGGATAGTGCGGCCGAGGAATGAGGCGCGCGCCCGCCGAATCGTCCGGCCGGGCGTCACGGTCGAGCATCTCGCTCCCGCGGCGCCGGTGCCGAGGTGGTGGCGGTGGGTATGGCAGCCTCAGAGCGAGCCCGACGCCGTGAAGACGAGGCGTCTGCACGGCCGCCACCGCCAGGATGACCCGAAGCCCCCGCGGGAGTCTCTGCTGGTAGCGGGTGTTCCGGCACAGTAATACTCAAAATCTCGCATGTGCGGTTCACCCGCCTTTGCTTCGCCGTTTGGGTCGCGGCCTCGCATAGCTTGTGCTCCTCGAGTATGTATGGGCCAAGGAACACCTCAGTCGCGCGCTCCGTGTCTTCTAGCCGAGCCACTGCACAAAAGACAGCAGGGCGATCACGTGAGAACAAGTGCGGATACGTCAAGAGATGTCTGCTGCACTCTAAACAACTTACAAGGGGCAGAGGGCGGAAGCCGGCGGGACACTGGCGGGCAGATCCCGTCCGCTCGGTCATTGCCCCGGCCCGTGTATTTCCACGGGAGGACGGTGGCGCCACACGCACATCGTGAACTCTTCGGCGGTCGCGCATACTTAGCCGTGGCGGCGACGCCGACAAGCCTCGAGTCTCTGCGCGTCGCCGCCTCCGCCACGCTTGGCGGTATTGAGCGAGATGGGCCGCCTCGGCATAGCGAGCCACTCGGGCGATCACGTGGTAATAAAACCACCACCGCGTCCACCGGACTCCACTTCCCAGGCGGCGGCCGCGCTGGGAACTGGCGTCGTGCAGGGCGATCGCAAAGACGAAGTCCACGCGCCAAAATTGGAGATAGCTCCATCTCCGGCCTTCTTGGGGCGGCGGCGGCGTGCGAGGTGGCGAAGGTGGCGAACAGCGCGCTGACGCCGCCTTCGTCGCGTCGCCCATGTGAAGACAACAAAGCGGACATCTGCGCTCGGCGTCAGCTGCGCAAACTCCAACCCATAGGTCTGCAAGACTTCGCCCACAAACATCTTTGAGGGCATGCGAAGGCCGACGTCAAAGAACACGACGAAAACAATCGTCTCTGTCTCCCGGGGCTTCGGCTCCGTTTCGTTGTGACGGGGTAGGCGAGCCCCATCCCGATCCTCGATCTTCCCGTCAAGAACAAGCCGCTGCAGCGTCTCCTCGGTCACGCTGCTCTTTCCCAACATGCGGGAACAGCGGCCCCCCGAGTATTCCATAGCGTCCCATCGCCTGTCGGCACGCGAGCGCCCCCGCAGCACCAACTTGTAATCCCGAAGGAAGGACAGCTTGTCCCAACTAGACGAGGAGCCGCCGCCGGAGGGCGAGACAGCGTCGCCATGGTGGCCATTGTTTTCAAGGTAGGGCAAAGAAACCAAGGCCGGAAGTCGCGCTACTACCGGCACGGAATAAACCAGAACTAAGCGGCAAGTGGGACAAAGTGCTCCCATCGCGGTGAAGGCACCTTATAAAGCCCGCTCGCCTACCCCACGGCCAGAAAGCGCAATTAGGTCAGAACCCCAGCGGTTCGACTACGCGCGGCCTGGAAAGAAGAACCGCGGCACCGGAGAAGCGCGCTGTAGGTGGCCAGCAAGCGACAACCTCAAAGACGTGCTTGACACGCGCGCCCCGCTTCCTCGGGAAGCGGCGAACAGCCGCGAGCACACAACTGCTCACATCCCACGATGCGCTAGTTGCAAGCTGCCGCGTGCCCCACCCACGCGAAAACAGACTGCATAACGTGATAGCCTGCCCACTGACAGGCCAGGCGTCGGCATGATTCCAGCCATCATTTAAAGCGCACTATCAAGCCGCGAGGCCGTGCGGCAACGCGAACGCGGGAAAGCGCGGCGCGGCGCCGCTTCACCATCGACGCCACGATTCCGCCACGCCGCCAACATGGACCCCGAGCCAAAAGTTTAAGCCCCCACGGCGGCTCGGCTACGCCGCGAGGGACGGCGCAGGCGCGTCTCGCCGGCTAGGCGCCGGCTCCGCTACCACCCGTTCGAAGGGTAGGGGACGGAGCGCGCGGCGTCTCACTTCGCCAGCGCCGGCTCGCGCTACTCGTTCAAGGGTAGGGGACGGAGCGCGCGCGTCTACCGGCTAGGCGCCGGCTCGCCGCCACCCATTCGGGGTAGGGGCGGAGCGCGCGCGTCTACCGGCAGGCGCCCGGCTCGCGCCACCCGCTCGAAGGGTAGGGGCGGAGCGCACGCGCGTCTACCGCTCGCCAGCGCCAGCTCCACCCATTCGGCGGTAGGGGACGGAGCGCGCGTCTACCGGCTGGCGTCGGCTCGTGCCACCCTTCAAGGGTAGGGGACGGCGCGCGCGTCTACCGGCTAGGCGCGGCTCGCCGCCACCCATTGAAGGGTAGGGGCGGGCGCGCGCGTCTACCGGGCAGGCGCCGGCTCGCCGCCACCCGCTCGAAGGGTAGGGACGGAGCGCGCGTCGTCACGCCGCCCAGCGCCACTCCATCGCGACCGCTGAAGGGTAGGGGACGGAGCGCGCGCGTCTACCGGCGAGGCGCGGCTCGCGCCACCCTTCGAAGGGTAGGGGATGGAGCGCGCGCGTCTTCGGCGGCGGCGCCGGCTCGCGCCACCCGCTCGAAGGGTAGGGGCGAGCGCGCGCTGCCGCCTACTTCGCCAGCGCCGGCTCCCGCGACCCGCTCAAGGGTAGGGGACGGAGCGCGCGCATCTGCCGGCAGGCGCCCGGCTCCGCCACCCATTCCAAGGGTAGGGGACGGAGCGCGCGCCTACCGGCCAGACGCCACCCGCCGCCACCCATTCGGAAGGTAGGGGATGGGCGCGCGTCTATTTTCGGCTAGGCGCCCGGCCGCGCCACCCGCTCGAAGGTAGGCGACGAGCGCGCGCGTTCGTTTCGCCTGCGCCGGCTCGCCGCGACCCGCTCGAAGGGTAGGGGACGGAGCGCGACGCGTCATTTTGGCTGGCGCGGCTCGCGCCACCCGCTCGAAGGGTAGGGGCGGGCGCGCGTCTACCGGCTGGCGCCGGCTCCACCGCCACCCGCTCGAAGGGTAGGCGACGAGCGCGCGCGCGCGTCTTTCTACGCGCAGCGCCGGCTCGCCGCGACCCGCTCGACGGGTAGGGGACGAGCGCGCGTCTACCGGCAGGCGCCGGCTCGCTGCGACCCGTTCGAAGGGTAGGGGACGGAGGGCGCGCGTCTATTTCGGCTAGGCGCCAGCTCCGCTGACACCCGTTCGACGGGTAGGGGACGGAGCGCGCACGTCTGCCGGCAGGCGCCGGCTCGCCGCCACCCGCTCAAGGGTAGGGGACGGAGCGCGCGCGTCTACTTTGGCTACAGCCTCTGCCCCTGCTTAAGTTCGGAAAAGTTCACAGGCCGCAGGGACGGAGGGGGCCAAAGGACTCGGCAACATGGCTTCGGCCCTGTGAAGCCCTTCTCCATGAGAGGCTCCTGTTGTAGGGGTGGCCCCACCTAAACCCAAAGAGTTCGGTAGGAGGTTATAAGGTCCAGAATAGGCCATGTGTAACGACATAAGTGCCCCTGGAAGGGATACTCAAATGTATGGGTATAATTGTAAAAACACTCACCATGTATATATATGGAATACAGGCCATGGGGAGGACCCAGGCCATTACTCATCTCTCTCACTCTCCACTACCATCTCTCTCTGTTTGGTCTGTAACCACAACAGTATGCATGTATGTGTGTGTGTATGTTGTGTGTGTGTGTGTATGTATGTATGTATGTATGTATGTATGTATGTATGTATGTATGTATGTATGTATGTATGTATGTATGTATGTATGTATGTATGTATGTATGTATGTATGTGTATGTGTGTGTGTATAAATAACAGGGGCACTATAGTGGCCAAGCTCCATGATTGAGACTTCCATCCATAATTAAGACTTTCGATCCATTAACTAAATCAGTAACTTACTTTCCAAATCGATACCTTTTCGAATTAATGAATGTTAACGGGTTTGCCTGACATATTATATACTATTGCACTGGCGCACATCTAAAAACAATCTAAAAGCAGGGAGACTTGGTGCCCAGACACCATGGTATGTATGTGTGTGTAGTATAAATAACAGGGGCACCATGATGCCCAATCTCTATGATTGAGACTTTCCATCTATGATTAAGACTTTCCATCCATGATTGATTCAGCCTGCTAAACCAATGACCTCCTTTCCAAATTGACGCATTTTCAAATTAATGAATGTTAACAGGTTTGCCTTATATATTACACTTTCACGCATCTAAAAGCAATTCAAATGCAGGTAGGCTTGGTGCCCTGACACCATGGCGCCATATTTCAGCATCCATATATATATGGGCATGTTCATATCGAAACGGCTTCTAAAAGCGGCTTTTGCTACAATACCTAATTTTAAAATGGAATATTTTCTCAAGACGGGGTCTACAAGTTAATTGTAGTACACGTGAAAAGCACAATATCTGTATCAACCAAAATCACAAGCGAGTATCTCTCTCCGTAATCTCTATCGTAAACAGCTAAAATTCAAAATTTTTAACAAAAATTCATAACCCACAGCTATATCAAATAGATCCTATATATACCCCTGTCTGCCTTTGCTGCTCCTTTGTTCGTGCCCTGGCCTGCTGGTCCACACTGGCTTTATTTCTTCTGTGTGAGAGCAGGATCGATATATCTACATTGGGATTTGAGGATTAGATGCATGCACGCCCATTAGCTGGTTCTGTTAAGTTCGCCACATTATTAGTTATTCCATGTTAGTTTAGTTTCTCTAGCTCTAATCTCTCTGTGGATAGGCTATGTTTAGATTATAGGAATTTTTTTACGATTTCTACAGGTGAATTAGACTTCGTTTGGAATATGGAAAGTTTTTTTTATCCCTGTAAAATTTCTACGTTTCAACGGGCCAGCAGTAATCAGAGTAAAAGCTAGGTGCGCATGCATAGCAGAATTCTTTCGGGTTTTTAAGCTTAGCTCACATATGTGGAAAGCAAGCTGCACGGAATAGAAAACGGTACATATGGCTTATGCCCGGTTCGTTTCGATTTAAACTTCTGACTTCTAATTTATTTTTTTATTATTTTTAAATTTTAATTTTTTTAGCTTCTTAGCTTTTTTGTTAGTTCTTTTTTTGCTATATATTTACATTGTTCGTGATGAGTTAACCTGTTTTTCTATTTTTAAATTTTAGTTACGCTAAATAAACCACCATCAGCTATAATGTAATTTTAATCAGTTATAGTATAATTTTAATCATAAATCAGTTTCTTTCAGTTAAACCGAACGACACGTTAATCGAGCACCGGAGCTATTTTACTTGATCGTGTACTTTGGGATTGTAGCCCTACTGGTTAATGAAGTAAAGATCCCGATGCCAAAAAAAAAAAAAAGTCTGAACCAAAAGAATAATACGGCTCGCAGCAGTACGCTCTGCTGGCTCGTGCAATTAATGATGCGACAGGGGTGACTGACCAGTACTGGATCTGAATAAAAGGAGAGGCCTGCACCGCACCGCACGCAACGTTGCGGAGTATTCATCTTCCGTTCGAGTGCGTGCGTGCATCGCCGTACACACGGAGAGCAAGAGCGAGGTCGCTAGCAGCTAGCTAGTATGTATGGCTATCGGTGCGTCACATCTCAGATATGCAAAGCACACCTACGAATGAAGATGAAGATGGAACGCAGCACAGCACAGGAGAGGTGCAGTAGAGCGAAAGGTCCGCACGCTAGCTGCCTGCCTGCCTTTACATGATGCATGCATGCACAGGGAAAATAAACACTGCTGTATCTGGTCGATCCTAATCCTATCAGAATGATCAGGATGGAAGGAAAGAGAGATGCAGGCTTAGCAGACAGCTGCTAGGTGAGCCGTCTATATCCATCGTCACCGCTCAGATCGGCGAGCACAGTGACTGCCCGGTTGGTTGATCGAAACGTGCGTGCAGTGCAGCGCAGCGCAGCGCAGGGAGACATGCCTGACGATTCCGATCCGATCCCACGCTAGCAATAATGCAGTAAACAGCGGCTGCCTAGCATGCATGCCTTGAACCCGTGTGGCATGCATGTCTGTTTGCTTGTTTAATTCTCCTTCTTCTTCTTCCTCTTCCGGAACGTAGTACGATGCACTCATGTGCAGCGCGAACCAATTAAAAGCACATACATGCATCTTCTCTGCCTCTCACGTCTCGCCATCTCATCGCCATCTTCATTCCTAGCCACCGTGGTACGGCTCAACATATATAGAGATCTACCCCAGCACAATTTACACCGTACTAGTGTTTTTTCTCCTAGTTAATCAATTATCTAAGAAAGAGTTGGTGAGTACGGAGGGATAGTTCTTCACCTCCTTCCACCTCTCCTCTCACATCCCTCTTCCATCCTAAAATATTCTAACAAAAAACCAACCCATAGCATATAAATTAACTATTAAATTTTGTGCCTCTCACAAATTCCTTTTATATGTGTCTTCATCATCCCCTTATATCTCTTTGATTTTCAATTACCACCAATAAATAAGGTTGCAACATATGTTGATATCGCTAGGTCACTATGTTAATCACTGTCGAGTGAGGCCATCTCTGTTGATCTAATTTGGCCACAGACAACACAATAATGCTAATGCCTAGCGGAGAACGCGGTGTAAGCTAATTTCAACTGCGGAGCTTGATAAAGTGCTAAGGTGGAGCCAATAGAGTAGCATAAGTCCGGTCTATCGCATGGACCGAACAACACAGCGTGCAGCAATAGGCAAAAGGGACTAGCTGCTATCCGGGCAGTCACATCAACCATACACAGATCGAACCCACGAACAATCGAGTTAAAACAAAATAGAAAAGAAAAGGAGTTAATAGTGTAATTTAGCACTAGTTTCTGTTACAGATTTTCTTTTTAAAAAAGCGTAGTGTAGTGATATCTATTATCTATCTATCTATCTGCCTGTTATTATATTGCTAAAACAATTTAAAAAATAAGTCAATATGTTCACTCTCAATTGCTGAAGTTAATCAGAGAAAAAAATATCTATTAATCAGAGAAAAAAATATCTATTAATCAGAGAAAAAAATATCTATATCGTCAAATATGTTGAATTCAGATTATAATATTACATATTAAATAAGTACAGATTTAAGTGTTGTTATTGTTGTGATGCGAGGGCATTTTGGGAATTTCCCAACTGAGAAAAGAGAAAAAGGAGGAACTGCAGGCGGGGCCCACCTGTTGGTGAGCCGCGTGAAAAGATAAGGGAGGAGACGCAGTCTCCTCCCCGAGCGCGTCTTGTGCATGTGCGACTGCTCAGGCCCGGGCGGTCGTTTCGTCTTCGCCCCAGATCCGACGATTCGGCGGCGCGGTGGAGGAGCGGAGAATGGGGGCGGCGACGAAGGTGCGGGCTGGCCCGGGTTCCTTGGAGCCGGCCGCTCGCATCATCTCCCGCAACCTCCCGCTCCTCTACTTTAGGTCGAGCTCATCCTCCGTGCGGGTGAGAGTTTTCCAATCTGACTTGCTCTCTTGGGTCTTCTTCTTCCTCTTGGCTCTTCGGGTTGTGCGGAGATTTGGGGGCTTCGGCGCCATCTCCGATTGAAGTCTTTGCTTCCAGTTTCTGTGCACCTTGTGCGGTGTGAGAAGAAATCTGGAGAGTGAAGGCTGATCCGAGGAGAGGACAGAGGCGGTGACAGCTCCTTGTTGCTTGTGAGCGCACTTTGGCCGGTGCGCTCCTGTGGTCTTGTGCGGTACTACCCCGACCTTCGACTCCGGTGGCGGCTTCCCGAGGTCGAAGAGGGCATTGTATCTCCGTCAACAACACTTCTCTACTGCATCGGCACAGAGGGGTGCTAGGTTTTCTAGGACAGCACTTTCGAGTGTGCCTTGCCCTGGTTTCTGTTCTTCATCGGCTTGGTATTCTTCTAGAAGGCTTTAAGTGCTGTCTGCACCATAAGTATATTGAACCTTCTGCATTTGTGGCAGCAGTACTTGTTCTCATTTTCAGTTCAAGTACTTGTGAATGCACTGTTTATTTGTGGGCTCAGATTATGCTCTGTGATGAACTAGTCAAATACTGATTGTGATCTTGATAAAAGAATTAGTTTTGAGCTCTATTAGTTTGATTCCACTAACTGAGCCGTAGCCTGTTGTATATCTGTTGAGAAGAAGTGTTTACATGCAACTGAATTTGTTAAGTATGCCGTAGTTTCATGATTCGGTTGGATCGATTATTTTTCATGAGAATATCTTATGTTGATTCTCAGATCAATTCGATCTTTCCTTTGAACTGTCATTGCTTGCTGCTTGTGATCCAGAAATCTGAGAGAATACTGTATGGTATACCTTTGCATGTGAACATTTAAGACTGAAATTCAAGTTAGATATCTTCTATGCTTCGTTCTATCAGTAGGAATATATTTAGAGCTCAAACCCTGATTTTAGTCATAAGATCATTTATGAAGAGTATCGACATTAGCATGAGAAGGCCAAGATTTATAATCTTGCACAACTCTGTTCTGATGAGAGCGAAATTGAAGCAACTAATTTCTTATATGCTAGATTTAATTGCTCTTTTGCTTAGAGAACATCATGGTATTTTATTCCCAGCAATCTTGTGGTTGTATACATCAGATATATACATTTGAATAAATGGCATGGTGGAATTACATGTTTACATGCAATTGATGTCATTTATAATATGCTGGAAATGTTTTGAATATATATTTAATTCAGCTGGAATTAAAAACTGAAAATATGCTTATACCGCAAATTTTACAACAGTTATAATTGTCAAAGTTTTAAGTCACTTCCTTCACATCTTCGTAGCAAGGTCCCAAAAAAGCTATAGCTAGTTATTTACCTATTTTCGCCACTACGCAACTTAGCGTCTAGGGTCTACAAAAGCTATAGCTAGCTTCGTAGAACCTTGATAATTGTATAAATAAGACAACTGTATTTTTATCATAAGCATTAGAAATTATATACAAAAAACATAGCTCTATGTTTAGAGTATCTAAATATATAATAAGTATTATCTAGCTACGCAATTGCGTGGAAGACTCAGCTGGTTTAAGAATAAGTCCATATAACACCTAAAACTTTGCTTGAAAGTCTGTCCAGTACCTCAAACTATGAAATCAGATAGTGACCCCCCGAACTATGCAATCCGGTTCAAATAACATTCTGAACCAGTTTCGCATGGTTGTATTGCTCACATGGCGTGATGAGTGGACGGTTTTACTACGTAGGATATGCAGAGCCTACAAGGGCTTCTCCCCCATCGAGCTCCCAACCATACTTTTGTGGCCACCACCCTTTGTAGTTCCCTCACTTTCTGTTTTGATTTGGGAGGGAAGACCCTGAGGGCCTCATTTGTCATTCGCCTAAATATGATCAGCATGTCATCCTATATGGTAAAAATGTGCACTTATCGTGCCACGCGGGCAATACCACCATCCAAAACTGGGTCAGGGTGTTATTTGAATTGATTATAAAGTTCATGGGTTAAATATCTGGTTTCATAGTTTGAGTGTTGGACGGACTTTCGAGCAAAATTTATGATGTTATATGTATTTTTTCCGCTGGTTTATTATATTATTAATAAAACAAATAGAAGCATATGGATGGTAGTATATAGCTACGCAATTGTGTTAGGTCTACATTACATAAGTATTAGAGTTGATATAAGCATATACATCCTAGTATCTAGCTACCCAATATAATCGTAATGAAAAATCTGACTTCTTTTATGCAAAGTATATGTAAATTTATGAAATTTTAATAGTAATATATAACGACATACGGCTATGATAATCTGCGCGTGCGCCAGGAAGTTACTACTATTTGTAAGTAAAGTTACTGTTAAATACATATAAGGTTACTACCAGTAGTGTACTGATAGTAACTCTACATATGTTTAATAATAACTTTTATTATAAATGATAGTAACTTTTTGACGCGCATTTTATACTGCGTGCAGAATAGTGTTTCTGTAAGGACATATAATAGTAGCGTGGCTACACATGCAAAATGTATAGTTGGGCCTGGTTTCCGTTGGGCCACAGCGGAACAGGCTCGTCCTAGATTTGGTGGCCCAATTGACGGAGGCCCCTTCCTATGCCTGGGTTTGTTCGTCTACCCTCCTCCCCGTCTTCCTCTAGACTTCACTTGCGACCCAGGGTTCGTTTCCCTTCCCAACCAAAACCCTAGCCGCCGCCGCCGCCGCCGCCGCCGCCGATTAGACTCAGATGGGCGGCAAGTGCCCGCACCGCAAGGTCAAGAAGCGCAGGCTCTCGCACAAGACGGCGCGCCGCGGCAAGTTCCTCATCAAGGCCGACGACGCCGTCTACGACGAACTGCTCAAGCTCGCCGAGGAGAGCAAGGACGCCGACGCCAAGCAGCTCCCCGTCGACGAGGACCTCCCCGGCATGGGACAGTTCTACTGCCTCCACTGCGAGTATGCCTCTCAACTCTCAAATCCATCAGCCTGCTTAGATTTCGTCCCTTCATATCATCAGATAAAAGTAGCATCTTTTTGTGGCGCGAATGTGATGGCCTTGCTTGACTGAGCACTATGCAAATCCTTGGCTCGTTATCTCAACATCACGCCGTTTTGGGTCAATCAGGGTTGGTTCCTGTGATGAATTGTGTACAAAACAAATTAATGAAATTATGTGCTGCTGCTGAAATGTCAGATTAAGCTGTGATCACTTTTTTGTATTACTCGAGTGAGTCTGAGGAGAGTTGTGGTGTACATCATAACGAGTGAATCCTTAGTGATGTCCTCCTGGTCTGGACGGTGCCTTCAATTGAACTGAGATAGCTTGGTAACTCTTGTGATGAATCAGGGTTGTTATTGTTGCTGTGCTTGTAAGGAGCTGCAGTTCTCATACAACAATCCAACTCTTATTTTTCTTCTCATCATCATATAATAATACTTGTGGTGGTGGTGACTGCAGTCGGTACTTTGCAAATGAGAGCGTGAAGGAGGATCACTACCGCTCAAAGCGCCACAAGAAAAGGTGATTCCCTTGTTCTAAGTCTACTTATTACAATAGAACCCGTGTTCAGAGAGAATAAACATGTTTTTGGGAACATTCTTGTGTCGCAGACCCTACTCTATTTAAGAATGTAAGGTAACAGTATGTGTGTAGCCGTCAAATTAAGTGAAATATAGAAACTTCTGATTTATGTAGTTGCATACTTATATGTACCTTGTTGCATGATGTTGTAGCTGAGCAGACAAGATTCTGCTCTAGAGTTTCTCCTACAGTTTGGATGAAGTGACTTTTTGTTTGAATCATCTGTACATGTCGCGAGTTTTAGATGTTCAAGAGCCATGTCTATATTGTTAGGCCAATGTAGTTGGTCAGAACAGTGTAATGCAATTAGCCGCAAGAGACCAATTTTTGGGAATTACAGCCAGATGAAAGGCCGTTTTGTATGTTGGGTGTAGTTAGTACATGTCGGCATAGATGTACAATTCTGTACTAATAACTTGAGCTTGAATGGTACTATACTAGCTTATGAGCATGCTCTTCCCATCGATAGAAACGTCTGAGTTATCAGCTTTAGAGGTGGTCTCGATGTGTGTAAGTGGCACAGTTTAGTCTACTATGTTGTTGCTGTATCTAATCACGACCTTTTGATACTTGTAGGGTCAAGCAAATGTCTGGACCAGCCCCCCACACACAACTTGATGCCGAACTTGCTGCTGGAATGGGAATGCCTGACAATGGCCTGAAGCTTATGTCCATGTGAACCTCCTTAGTCCTTGTTTCATGTTTTTCTTACTGCCATGCATCTGTACTTGTTTTGCTTCATAGTTAACGTAGTAGATGGTGCTTGGTGGTCCATGAGTTACTTTTAAGAGGTCAGGGGTTACTATATTTTGCCTGCCTCATTTTGTCCAACTTGTGTTTGAAAATCTGTTACTGATCGACATTCGTGACAATAATGTCTTCGTGATTTAGCTGCACATGATCTGTCTTATCAGCTAGTACTATGGAATAGAACTTTACAGCCCATGTTTAATTATTTGCATCGGCTTAATTTCCAAGGGGCTTTGATCGTTGGGTAACCTTGGCTGTGCTGCCGTGGGACACTAGAGACTGTAGGTTCTCTCCTTTTATGCAGAGATTTCTCGCGTCTTATCATTTTGCTTGGGACATCTATGTCTGTAGGGACTTGCACAGCAATGCCTTTGTATTTCATAGACAAGTATATATAGGTCCAGAGTATTGGTCACATAGGGTTGTGCCTTTATCTTCACATGTGTATGGATCTATTTTCACACCCCGTGGTATGATTTTTGCTCAATTTTGGATCTACCATTGTCTACTGTCGATGGCCATGCTTCCTCGGAGAAGGACATTCATTCCCTAGCTAGGGCCATGTTGGTAGTGTCGCGTGGATTGTTTTACAATATCTTAGGCTGCGTTGTCACTGTAAGTCTAACTATAAGCCGTGCTTTGGGTATGTGACATGTACTGTAAGGCACCAATTCAGCTCGACCTCGTGTCCATCCGTGAAAAGAAAAAAAAAAGAAAGAAAACTGTACGTGTGGTGCTGTACCTTTGTTGCATGGAGTGTGAGACTAGGTGCAACCTAGCACAGCACAAACCGGCAAATCTTGCTTAACCAAACGTTATTAGGGTAGGATATATAGACTACTCTGTTCATGGGTAAGTGTGTGATGAATCAAAACCGGTGAGCTTGCAACTCGCTACCAAAGGTCAAGAAAATAGTTGAGTGGTAATGGCACGGTTCGGCCGGGTTCAAGCTTTGACTTATCATTTTCTGCTAAAGTAACTAACTTTTAAACGGTACGTTTTTTGAAGATAGAGTCTACAGGTAGATTGTGATGGACAATACACTAAGCTCAGATATACTGGTTAAAATTATATATAATTATTTTCTCAACACACACACACACACTCTCTCATAGTTAGAATTCAAAACAATAACCTAAGGCCAAATGTTGCTGCTGAAACGGGCAAGAAGATGAAGGAGGGCGGAGAGAGAGAGTGGCGGGACCGCGTCACATGCGATAGCGCGCGCAAGCGGACACGAAGCCACACATGCGTACAGAGCGAGGGAGAGTGAATGATTTTGCCCCCAAACCGATCGATCCATCCACCAATGCCCACTGACCGTGAAATGAAAATGACTAGATGCCATTCAATTGTTATAAGCACTGCTCTAGACTTGTTCTACTGTACTTACCTGCTTGATTAGCAGCTTGGGTCTTGTGTTTTACATGCCGGGACCTAGTGAAATTGTTTGCATCATTGATGCCTGTAACTTGCAATAGATTTGCATGCCTGCCCTTCCTTTCTACAATGGAATATTGGAGTCCCTTTCCCTTTCTTTGGTTCGTCCAGTTATTTTCCTCCACAGTGTGTGTGTGTGTGTAGTGTCCGCTTTCGCCCCACCCCAATCATGCTGCTCCTACTGTCTCATACTACTGTACTACTGGAAACCCAGAAGCAGACTAATAACACCCTTGGAGGGCAAGGGAATAATACTAATCATTCATAGGAATCCATCAACATTAACTTTCACATCTCCAGAACAGAATCCAGATGCAGAAAAGGTGCGAGGAGCCAAAAGCAACGGTTCCTGTCACGCGCGCTCTCTGCCTCGGCCTCTGCCGATCTCGTTTTCTAATCGACGACACGAACACAAGCCCAGGCCAGCTCTGGAAAAAAGAAAAGATCATCTTTATTATTTCATCAGATCAGCGTGTCCTTGGGATCAAAGCCTCCCCCAAATGATTAGCATGGCAATCTTTTATTAGCGATATGACCTAGAGACAATAATAAAGATGGTTGTATCACTTTTGTATTTATGATCTTTTGAATAACATGTTATTTCGTTTCTCAAATAAATGTCTTTCATTTTGATTAACAAGTATGTGGCTTATTGATGAAACTCTTTATTCATATTTTGACGTTATTCTAAACTATCATTGATCTTATATCATTATATGGGACAATTATGATCTAGATCAACATATGTATTGATTGATGATCATGTTTCACAGATCATAAATATGTGGATGTCAAATCAATAATGTGAACACATGTTAAAGAACATAATGTTGGATTGACCTACCATGAGACACTGCAGGAATTGTTATAGACCTACCATGAGACACTGTAGAAATTATTATATTCTTAAGTGTCATTAGTTGATCTTATATATAATGTATATAGGATCCTTAAACCTAAAATCGTCACGATTTGCTACATGTGTAATAGTTTACTTAGGGGGTTACCAAATACTACTTTCGTAATTGAGTGGTCATAAAGGTACCTTTCGGATTTACTATGAAAAATACAGACGAATGTAATTGATCAAGATGGAATTTGCCACCCCTATATAACGGGAGAGATTTTACAAACAATATATAATAATTAAAATATTAGGATCACCATGGCCAAAGGAGGTACTTGTCTTGTTCTTGCTACTCAAGGAATGTTTCGGGCGCATTCTCGAAGTTGTTTGGCGTGGCGTTGTCTAATCGATAAAATCCCAGATAAATGCAAATAAGAGCCAAATAAATTTAAACAGATACAAAACTTAAATATTTTTGTATATTCAGAAAGATCATGATTTTAGAAGAAGTTAGAAACGAAGATCACTAAACTTAGAGTTCGTATACAAAAGTTATAAGCGTTTGAGTTTTGGCTAGGTTTCTATAGTCTCTTTTTGACTGATACCATACTCTTTTTTGACTGCTATAGTGCTCTTTCAACTTCTAATACTCTTTGGCTGCTACATCTTTTCGACTTCTCATACTCTTCAGCCGCTACAGTGCTCTTTTTGACTTCCAACACTTCTCGGCTGCTACAATGCTTCGTGCGACTTCTAACATTCCTTGGGTGCTACAGTGCTCTTTACGAATTCTAACACTCGTCGGCTATTACAGTGTTGTTTATGACTTTAACACTCGTTGGTTGCTACAGTGCTCTTTACGACTTTTAACACTCGGATGTTACAGTGCTCCTTACGACTTCTAACACTCTTCAGCCGCTATAGTGTTCTTTATGACTTCTAACACTCTTCGTCTACTACAGTGCTCTTTACGACTTCTGACACTTCTCAATTGCTACAGTACTATTTATGACTACTCACAAGCTTTGGCGCTATAGTGTTATTTATTACTTCTAGCATTCTTCAACTGCTACAGTACTCTTGTTCACTCTACCACTTCAGTATTCCTATCTCTCGAGAGAGCCACGGCTCGTCGCCATCGAGAGACTCCTTGACGGACAGGGTGTGAGCCAAAATGGAGCCAAGACCTTGACCCGCACGCCTAGGTGAAGTATTGAGGCCCGACTTGGAGGATAGGGCAGTTGGTGATGAGGTCCTGTAGCGACGGAGGCAGGGGAATGGCAATACGGGGCTATGAGCTATTAGGGCTCAATTCAGTGCTAGAGGAGCTTCCATTAGGGAGGAGGAACTCATTGAAGGTGTCAAGGTGATGACAGTACTTGAGGAGGAGCGGAGGAGGCTAGCAACGGAGACCTTGTCAGCAACGAAGAGGTCCGCATCGATAGTGAATTCCAGCAATAGTGAAGATACAAAAGGGTGCACATGAGCTTGCTGCATGCATGTAGAGGTATGGACGAATCGAATCAAGGTACAACTCACCAGAGAGAGAGAGGAAGACTTATGGCAGCATCCTGGTCGGAGATGAAGAAGGAAGTCTAGCCTGAGTGGTCCATTGCACGAAAGGTCAATCAAATGAGTATGATGCTTAAGGGAGAGGTAAAGGCCTGTTGTGATGGAGTTGGGGACGAGGGAGTTCACCAGAGTTGCTAGAACACGGTAGCGTGCTCGTCGGGGTCATGTATGGCTTCGTTTCTCGGTGCTTCAGTGAGCAAGGTGCTCAAGAAACATGCACAAGAGACCGAGGAGCAAGCTGAAGAGCAAAGGCGCAGTGGGGGAGGCTTTGTATGTACGAATGGCTGAGGGCAAAGCGCGAGTTCTCATGAACACAGCAGAACGGCGTGCTCGATTTCTCACTGTGGAATGTGAGGTGCAGAAGAAGACAAGGGGGAAGAGGTGCGTCGCGTCGAGGAGATGGGTAGACGGGGGTTGGCAGTAGGAGAGAGGAACTATGGGCGCAGTGTCAGAAACCAGGGGCAGCACAACCATGGTAGAGCTGGCATGGGGCGTGGGTGGAAGACGATCCCTACCAGCGGGCCCGACACGTTAGCGAACAAAGAGAGGCAGTGGCAGAGCAGGGAGGAGGAGGTAATAGCTCACGGCAGGGGATGGCGTAAGGCTGATATTCATGGAGCACAGGCAGAGGCACGGGAATCACATGGTTGGCCGCCAGATTAGATAGGAAGGGAGGGAAGAGAGATAAGCGAGGAAGACGGAAGAAATAAAGGAAGAAAGGGAGAAAGGATTGAGTGGGGCCCACCTGGAAGAGAGAGGAGGACGAGAGAAGATAAGATAGCTGGCAAAAGGAGCATTTTTCACCTTTTGAGATTTAATATTGAATTCCAATTTGAATCCTGAATCTAAACTCAAATTTAATTTTTTGGTCCTAAATAGTTAGAGGCAATATCTTTATGGTTATGCTTTTAAATTTTACTTTAATTCCTTTTTATAACTAATTTTAGTTTTAATTTCATTTTCAATTTATGTTCAATTTGATAATTTCAAAACATGCTTCAATTTTTATTTTCAGTGTCATGATTATGCTTGGGAGTCTTTGAGTCGATTTCCACCATAAACTTTCTCATACAAACTTTTGATCTTCTTTTTAGTTTTTACAACTTGAACTCAATTTTTGAATTGCATTACATGCACTTTTGATTTTTGAAAATCAAAATTTTCAAAGAAACTCTAATAAAGAGCCAAGGAAACAAAATGCATTCAAAAAGTTTAATTTTTTTTTCATATTTGCATGCCTTAGAATTTGAGATGTTACGTATCCCTGATGTTATGTCATTATATGGGGCAATTATGATTTATAGATCAATACATATATTGATTGATGATCATATTTCGTGAATCATGGATATGAGGACATCAAATCAATAATATGAATATATGTTAAAGAACATGTTATTGGATTGACCTACCAGAAGACACTACGGAAATTATTATATTCTTAAGTGTCATCAGTTTGTCTCATACATAGTGTATGTATAATACTTAGACCTAAGATCGTTATGATTTGCTACATATGTAATAGTTTAGTTAAGAATTATCAAACACTACTTCATAATTGGGTGGTCATAAAGGTAACTTTCGGATTTACTATAAAATATGCGAAAGAATATGAGCGATCAAAGATGGAATTTGCCCCTCCTATATAACAGAAGAGATATTTCTAAGTCCCTCAATGTGGTTGAATTAAGAAAGTGCATGTCCATATTGAATTTGGTTGATAAGTCAATCACAACTGAGTAATCCGTATAAACACTATATAGGTTTGTCCGATAGAATCTTTATGTATATTTGGGAGTTGTTATGTTTTACTAGAAACTGCTACTGACTTGTGGAGCAGATATGAGTTTTTGGCCCATGGCCAAATATATGAACCTATATGGTCACAAACTTAATGGGTTGGAACGATAAGGGTTCAGATGATAGACTCCAAATGAGATATGTCTCTACTCGTATTGAATAAAGATCTAGCCTGGGGCTTTTTGAGTTGGATACAATATCTGATCATATTAGATAAGAATTCAATTGGAGACTATATAAAGGGAGGTGCAGGGGCTGAAGGAAGTATCCAGAGACACACCCATCAAAACCCTAGCCGCCACCTCTCATAACTCCTGTCATGCACAGTGGTGCTAGCATACCAATACACGACGTTTCATTCCTGGATGTGTGGACCTCGGTAGAGGTGCTGCTGTGACTGTGGCGCTGATCGGGACGATCGTGAGGAGAAGACGGTTGGGTAGAGGATGATCAACTATTTCCATTACACCGACGCGCGCTTCATTGAACCGGCTGCTTCAACTTTTTTTTTTGCTGTACTGCACGTTTAGTGATAACGATCTATGACCATTTATTCGCATAGCTTTTTAATTTACATAGTAGAAAATTTTAGCCTATGCTAGTGGCCTAGCTGCATCCTGACATCTTTAATCCCAAGCAATGGCTGGCTATGGGGGCACTACTGCTTGATCCATTTGCAATGGTTTAGGTCATCTTCCAGATCTCTGCAGTTAGTTGACGCACATCACATGCGATCGAGATGGCAAGGACAAGTCTCCCTCTCTATTCCCTTCCCTGACACACACCAGCTTGTCTAGATCTCTTTGATCTTTGCTTCCTTTACAAGTGGAAGTGGATGGGAGTAGTTGGAATTTTGGACCTATTTGGACCCCTAGACACCACAAATTCCGGTTTTGGCCCCCTATGAAAATTTATTCCACTTCTGGACCCCTATTGAGCGCGAAATCACGGGAAGGCGACACGTGGGCGGGTCGTGCGGAAGCCGCCGCGACGCCGAAGCCGGGCGCGCGCCACCATCAGCGTCTCTCGCCCAGCGCCAGCGCCGCCGCCCGCGCGTCTCCCCGCCCAATGGCGCCCCCGCCCGACCGTCTTCATGTCCTCGGCAGCAAGACGCGCGCCGCGCCAAAACGCGCGTCGGGGCGTGCAAACGCGCGGTCGGGGCGGGGGCGCGCGTGGGCGCGGCGCGCGTGAAGCGCGGCGCGCTGGCGGGAGCGGAGACGCGCGGTGGGCGCGGCGCCCGGCTGGTCGTGCGGCCGACTTCCGCACGACCCGCCCACGTGTCGCCTTCCGTGATTTCGCGCTCAACAGGGGTCCAGAAGTGGAATAAATTTCCATAGGGGGCCAAAACCGGAATTTGTGGTGTCCAGGGGTCCAAATAGGTCCAAATTTCTGCACAAGGGGAGGAGAGCCACGCCAGCTAGCTCAGACTAGCAATGGCATCTCAGGCTCAGGTCCCGTGCGGTTGTGCCAATTCAAGTGACATGGCTAGCTAGGTGGTAGGCCATCGCATCGCCTTCCCCGGGTCAGGGTGGCTGGTGTATCAAGCAAATGCAAGTTTGTTTCATCTGCTTGCTCCTCGTACCTCGCGGTCATTGCTTATCAGACCCAGACATGAGACATCCTCCTTGCTTGAGTACTCACTCGATGCAGCACTGGACGGTCAGTCAGACCACCATGTCTAGCTAACTGTGTAGCCGCTTGCATACCTCCACTAGTACAGTACAGTACAGTACAGCAGCTTTTATCTTATCATTCATTCACTGAAAATATTGATATCCCCATGGCCATGGTACATTGGTACACCCCCAGAAGAAACTACCGGCCGGTTACTACCTGCAGCTGCAGGGACAGTGTCTGGTGAATGCCAAGGACAATCAGAGATGCCTGGGCTGTGGTTACCCGTTAATTTCCTCCTCTTCTTCTCATCTCCATTAATTTCATCTCTCGAGTCTGATGGACACAGCAGATTTCCCTACTCCACACATGTTGTCACAGGCTGGCTTAGAAGATTTGACAGTGGCATTTGAGCCTTCCAGAGAGAGAGAGAGAGAGAGAGAGAGAGAGCCCATTTCCTTTCTTTCCCTTCCAACTGAGTGACCCACCATTCTTTCTGCGCTCTCCTAGGCCTGTTCCAAATAGACGTGGTTTTGGATGAATTGGTGTGGTTAATTAGCTTTTTCTGATGTATTAAATTAAAGAAAAAAAACACCGCTATACTTTCACATATAATACAAAGAAAAAATTAAAAAAAAAGGGAAAAAATCACGTTAAAAAACTAATACATTTTGAATAACTTTTGCCTTCTGAAAGCCAGAATCCATCATTATTATTTAGAACAAGGCCTTAGTTCACAGGGACCGTGTATGCATGCATCTTTCACATTCATATGCTGCTGCCTGTTGCTATGGGGACACACAATCATGTGCTGCTGTTCGCAACAAACACATCAAGATGAAGCCCGCCCGCCCGCCTGCATGTGACACTCTTTTAGTCAAACCTAGCTTGGGAGTCCAGGTTTTCTGCAATGCTGCCTGCCTCCAACACTTTTTATTATATATGATATGAGTAATCAGGAAGAAGATTGCTTCCTAAATTCCCGGTCGTATGTGACTCCCGAGTTGACATCATATCAGTAATAAATATTATACTAGGATACTCCATAGATCATAGCTGCTTAGGCATATATAGCATCTATATATCACGAGGCTAGTTTATATTACTTTTTCGCTTTTGATTTTAGCTTATCAATAGGACTAGTTTATTCAGAGAGGTACTCACGTGTAATTTTAATCGATATAAATAAGAGTGTTGTTAGCGTCGGACGTCCGATCCAGACGCTAGTATCGTACGGTTCTGATTGAAACATTTTACGACAACTACTGCAATATTATCATACAACATGTGCAATAAAAAAGCCTACAATATATGCAACATTATCATACAACGCTTGCAACATTTTTATAATAAAGATGTAACAACCGAAAAATCAGCAACAAATTGAGAAGGAGTTGCAACAATCGTACAACATTAGAGAAAAGGGCAGCAACAAAATCAAAAAAAGCATGCAACAACAAAATCATACAAAAATCAAACACATAGGTGCAAGGTTGCAACATTTCGATTGCACTTGTGTAGAAAACTATGTGATGTCTACAACAATCCAGCAAACGCCTGCAACAAAAAATGCATTCATAGTAGAAGCCTAGCCTGAAACACTCGAACTACACATGGCGATCTGCAGGGCCTTATCCTCGGATCCAACTGTGGTGACGAGGCTGCAGATTATTGCTAGGATGCACTCGAGATCTACAGCACACACAACAAAGAAGAGAACGAAGGCTCAGCACATAGTTTGTATTCTTCTTCTTCTTCTTCTTGTTTGTATTCTTCCGATGTGCGTTTTGGTCGGGATTTCAGAGGCGAGCACAACGCTTGAGCCTGTGTGTTTGCACTTGCCAATTCGTCCATGTGAAATTCTGAGTCGCTCAACCTCCAATGGAAGCTTGCAATGAAGAGAGAGAGAGAGAGAGAGAGAGAGAGAGAGAGAGAGAGAGAGAGAGAGAGAAGTAGCACTGGAGATGCTAGCAATCATCCATGAGCTGCCTTTCTATGCAATGCACGACTAGACTAGTTAGTAGTAAGGCTATCTATATATATGTATTCATTGGGTTGCTTTAATTTCCACATGGCACCTCAGCACATCCAACAAGAAGGAAGAAGAAACAAGAAGGAAGAGGTTGGTTTGTCTCTCTTAACAAGACGATCGATGATCCTGAAACCCAAATAAAAATGTAGAGCTAGCCACCATCAAGTGAAGTGTAGTGAACGAAGGTGGCTATGATCAAGAAGCTAGATCGATATCCATCTTCTAGTTGCCGTCGGACGAGGACGGTCCCGGCGCGCCGGCGCTGTGCGTGAGCCGCTGGAGCTGCAGCATGCGCGCGTAGCAGCCGTCGGGGTGGTGGCTGAGCAAGTGCGCATGCGACCCCTGCTCCCCCACCTTGCCGTCGTCGATCACCGCGATGGCGTGGGCGTTGCGCACCGTGGCCAGCCGGTGCGCCACCACGATGGTGGTGCGCCCGGACCCCGCGCGCTCCAGCGCCTCCTGCACGCACCGCTCCGACTCGGCGTCCAGCGCGCTCGTCGCCTCGTCCAGCAGCATGATGGCCGCCTGCTTCACCAGCGCGCGGGCGATGGCTATCCTCTGCCGCTGCCCGCCGGACAGCTGCACCCCGCGCTCGCCAACGTACGTCTTGTACCCCTCGGGCAGCGCCGATATGAACTTGTGCGCGTTGGCCGCCGTCGCCGCCTCCAGCACCTCCGCCTCCGTCGCGCCCTCCCGGCCGTACGCGATGTTGTCGTGGATGGTGGCGGCGAACAGGAAGGGCTCCTGCGGCACGAGGGCCACCACCCGCCGCAGCGCCTTGAGGTTGTACTTGCGCACGTCCTTGCCGTCCAGGAGCACGCGCCCGGAGGTGGGCTCGTAGAAGCGCTGGATGAGCGCGAGCACCGAGCTCTTGCCGCACCCGCTGGGGCCGACCAGCGCGAGCGTCCTGCCGGCGCGGGCGCGGAGGCTGAGGTCCCGGAACACCTGGACGTCCGGTCGCGACGGGTAGGAGAAGTCGATGTGCTTGAGCTCAACCTCGCCCCTGGGCCGGTCGGGGACAGGGGCGGCGTCCACGTCGTCGGGCTCGATCTCCGTCTTGCGGTCGATGGTCTCGAACACCGAGTGCATGGCGCGGCCGCCCTTGATGAAGTCGGGCGCCAGCGTCAGCGTCTCGGCGGCGCCGTTGGCGGAGACCATGAGCACCATGAAGACGCGGATGGTCTTGGAGAAGTCGGAGATGCCGTGCTTGACGAGCCACGCCGCGTACCAGAGGCCGAGCGCGTAGGACGCGTAGAGCAGGAACTGCGCCACGCCGTAGCCGCTCCCGGCGATCTGGCCCTTCCAGAAGCACCGCCGGAGCGGCCTCTGCAGGTTGGCCTCGAAGAGCCTGGTGATCTTGGCCTCCGAGTTGAAGGCCGCCACGGTGCGCACGTTGGCCACCGCCTCGCCGGCGATCTGCGTCGCCCTGGCGTGCGCGCCCTCCAGGTCGCCGGAGAAGCCCTTCATGAACATCTTCTGCAGGACCGTGGCGCCGACGACGAGCGGGAAGACGGCGAGGAGCACGAGCGCGAGGCGCCACTGCAGGACGAAGCCCGCGGTGCAGGCGACGAGCATGAGCGCCGAGTTCTGGACGATGACGGAGATGCGGTCCCCGATGGCGGAGCGCACGTTGTGGGCGTCGAGCGCGAGCCTGGCGGCGATGCGCGCGCTGGCGTTCTCCTCGGCGTCGAACCAGGCGATCTCGTTGCGGAGCACGGAGGCGAGCATCTTCTCGCGCACGCGCTTGGTGAGGTTCTCGCCGACGGTGTCCCAGAAGAGGTGCTGCACCGTGTTGAAGAGCAGCGCGGCGGAGGACATGCCGATGAGGAGGTAGCAGTACTTGCCGATCTCGCGGTTCATGTACCGCGGGTCCGACGCGTAGTAGATGCTGAGCACGGCGCTGAGGATGTAGGCGAAGATGGCGCTGAACGAGCCGCACACCATGGAGCCGACGGAGCCGGCGAGCGCGTAGCCCCACTCGGGCGAGTTCATCTTGGCCAGCCGCCAGAAGGAGCTGGCCTGCGCCCGGAACGCCAGCTTCTCCATCCGGTGGTGCCCCCCCGGGGGGTCGTGCATGGACAGGGTGAAGTCGGAGGTGGAGAAGTCGGAGAGCCGGCGGGAGTAGGGCGATCGGCCGTAGGAGGAGTTGCGCGTGATGATGGGCGAGCTCACCGAGTTGCGCGCGCTCGAGGGCCTGGCGCTGCTCCTCCTCGCGTTGATCAGCGCCGCCTCGTGCGCCTGCTCCTGCATGCGGATCAGCTTGGCGTACATGCCCTTGTCTCCTTTGGCCATGAGCTCCTCGTGCGTGCCCACCTCCGAGACGGCGCCGCCCTGCAGGACCGCGACCACGTCGGCCTTGCAGATGGTGGAGAGCCTGTGGGCGATGACGAGGGTGGTGCGGCCGATCATGAAGCGGTCGAGCGCCTCCTGCACCAGCTTCTCCGACTCGGAGTCGAGCGCGCTGGTGGCCTCGTCCAGCAGCAGGATCGCCGGGTTCTTGAGCATGGCGCGCGCAATGGCGATCCGCTGCTTCTGGCCGCCGGAGAGCTGCAGCCCGCGCTCCCCCACCTGCGCGCGCCGTCGGAGTCGGTCAAACAAAAAGGTTGACTTTGGCATCATCATATCCTACTGTTAATTTACCACTATTAATATACCATGTAGGAGGAGTAGGTGTGTGCTTTTGACTGGATTGGATCACGCTTTGCTTAGTGTTGAATCAAGCAAGCAAGCAAGCAAGCAGAGTATTTTAGCTACTGGGAGACAGTGTGCGGATCAGTGGCCCATGTCTCTTAGAATAGTCCCGGCTTTCTTTGATTAACTAATACGTAAACCGCCTACAATTACAGTAAAATACTGAACAAGAGCCTGGCTTATTATGCGAAGCAGAGGAGGACAAGGAGTGGCTCGTTCTTGGGACCAACTTGACGACATCCCTGACAAACCGCCAAGTTGGAATCTGTTCCGTTTTGATTCCCCTTGAATGTTACTCCTTCAGCTTGTCCAAGCTCCTTAGCATCGTGAAGAGAGTGACTAGGAAAAAGTGTAGCGTAGTAAAAGAGCGGTAACATAACATCTATCTAGGGTCAGGTCAGCTGCTTTGCAGTGTTGAGAAAGGGGCCTTTGAGAAAAGAATCTTGCCTGGCAGGCAGGCATGTTACTCGTACAAACTCGCAACAGCATCTGAAAGCAACATGCTCCTACCCTAAAACAATGGAACTGTTACCCTCAACTCAATCTATCTCTGTATGTAAACACGCATGCGTGCTGTGCTCTGCTGTGATGGACCCCGGCCAGAAGGAAGGTCTGTCATGTGTTGCTGTTGCCTAACGAACAAACAAACAGTGAGTATGCATTAAGCATCCGATCTGAGCATGAATGCATGGGTCATTGGGTATGGCCGGCCATTGGCAAGGCAAAACGATGATGGATGGATGTGATAAGATGGAGAAAAGTTGGTGAAAGCAACCAATGGCCGTGCCCGTGCATGTACCCCGAAAGCGAAAGGGAGCAGCCAAGCAGGCAGGGTGCAGCGGAGACGTGGACTAGTAGCGAATATTCCGGCAATGGCGGGTAAGAGTCAGTGAGATGAGTGACGACTGAGATTGAAGAAGGTAGACCGAACGAAAGAAACGGACCTGTGTGTCGTAGGCGTCGGGGAGCTTGACGATGAAGGAGTGGGCGTTGGCGACCCTGGCGGCCTCCTCCATCTCCACCGGCGTCGCCTCCTCCCTCCCCAGCAGCAGGTTCTCCTTGATGCTCGTCGCGAACAGCGTCGGCTCCTGGCTCACCAGACCGATCTGCTGCCGCAGCCACCGCAGCTTCAGGCCCTTGAGCTCAACGCCATCAAGCGTGATTTGCCCTTGACATAGAATGATAAAACAGATTAACAAGCAGAAATGCTACATTTCAATTTTCAACACATAGCAGCTCTAGCCCATGCAACAGTATCTTGGCATATAGCTTATAAACATATATGTATGCGCACATAAGTCTCTATGATTAAAAAAAACCCAGGCTTTGTTTGTGGACTTTTTGTCTCGCAGTCGCAGCTATGAGCCTATGACCGACGAGACGACCACCACCACCACCACCAGCAGCAGCAGCAGCAGCAGAGTGCGGAAAGAGAGAGAGAGAGAGAGCGCATGTGCTTGCTTGACTTGACTAGCCCCAGGGGCAGCAAGCAGCTGCTCTCTTCGTTTTCTTGCGCACTTGTATGCGTAAACAGTCTAATTCACTTGTGCTTTGCACAGTATGTGGAAGCCAGCTGCTTATTCCTCCAACCAGTAGCAAGGATGAACGATGATGCCAAGCAAATAGTAAAATGGTGAAATCCAAGGACTCAGAACCCTCGCCTGAATCAAGGATCTACTCGTGAAAATTCACCAATAATACGACCAGTATGTCCATCCTTTAATTTCTTTACCTGAATTTGGGTCGTAGAACCTCTCGATGAGCGACACCACCGTGCTCTTGCCGGAGCCGGAGCTGCCGACCAGCGCGATCGTCTTCCCGGCCGGCACGCACAGCGAGAAGCTGCGCAGGATCGGGATGTCCGGCCGGGACGGGTACGCGAACTCCACGTTCCTCAGCTCCAGCCGCCCGCTCACCGACTCCAGCTCCACGCCGGCCTCGCCGTCCCGCTCAATGCCCGCCTTGTGGTCAATGATCCGGAATATCTTCGCCGCCGCCATCCTCGCCTTCGCGAACGCCGCCATGCTCGGCGCCGACTGCCCAAGAGCGCTGCAGAGCAACGCAATGCGTGTCAGGGGCAGCGAGACGTGCATACATACACCAACAAGGGGGAAAAAAAGGTGATCTTTCTTCTTCTTCTTCGGCGTTAAGACAAGTAGAGTGTGCGTGTTCTTAGTTCTTACAGGCCGCCGATCATGACGGAGAACATGGTGGCGATGGCGAGTCCGCCATTGGTGTGGTGGCGGCGGACGAGGTGGCCGCCGTACCAGAGCAGCAGGGCGTAGCAGCAGAAGACGGTGAAGTAGGTGCCGCCCAGGCCGAGGCCCTTTGCGAAGCCGCTCCGGTATCCGATCCTCTGCGCGACGGCCAGCGCCGCCGAGTAGGCCTGCATCACCCGCTCCTCGCCGACGAAGCACTGCACGATCCGTATCTGCGCCAGCGCCTGCTCGGCGATGTTGCTGGCGTTGGAGAGCGCGTCCTGGCTCTTGGAGGAGAGCTTGGCGAGCGTGGCGGCGGTGAGGCCGCCGATGACGGCGATGAGCGGCACGACGGCAAGCGTGACGAGCGCGAGCTGCCAGGCGGCGGTGAATCCGACGATGAATCCGGAGACGAATGTGGCCATGTAGTGGATGAGGTTGCCGAGCTTCTCGCTGATGGCGTCCTGCACGATGACGGCGTCGGCGTTGATGGCGTAGATGACGTCGGAGGTGCGGACGTCGGTGTCGAAGAAGGAGACGTCCTGCTTCAGCGCCTCCTCCAGGTAACGGATCCGCATCCGCGTGGACTGCCGCTCGCCGGTCCACATCCAGCAAGAAATCTCTGACGAATCCAATCCCTCGGATCTGTTAGTTTGCTGATCCTCATTACCACCAATGCAAGCGGCAGCCAGAACAACTCACCTGCCCAGGAAGACGCCCAGATTGCGGCTCCGACGACGAGGAAGTAGAAGGCGTACTTGACGACGAGGCGGACCATGGTGTCCGGGTCGTCGGCGTGGGAGCCGAAGGAGTCGACCAGGTCCGCGAAGAAGCGGAGGAAGACGGGGAGGGAGCAGCCGTGGACGAGGGCGCCGAGCGTGCCGACGGCCATGAGGAGGCAGTCGAGGCCGTCGGCGAAGCGGAAGAGGTCGCGCAGGCCGGCCGCGGGCGCCGGCTGGGAGGGCTTCTCGTCGTCGGAGGAGGGCCTGCCATTGGGAGGCGCCTGCTCTGTCTCGAGTGGCGCCGTTGGAGGATGAGGAGGGCTAGATGTGGTATGGTTGGTGGTGGCCGCCGCCGGTGCTGGTGGTGTGGATTGCTCTGCTTCACGGTGTGGTGCTGCTGCTTGTGGGTCCAACAAGTGGGGGGACTGGGAGGTGGAGGGGAGGTGGAAGGCCTCGAGCTCGGGGCGGGTCCACTCGTCGGCGGCGTCGGCGCCGAGGACGACGACGCGGGCCTTGATCTCCTCGGCGTCGCTAGACATGGAGCGCGGGGTGGAGCGGAGGGGGAGAAACCAACGGATCCGGATGCTCAAGACTTTAAAGGAGAGGGCAGCATAGGCGCAGGCAGGAAGGGTGGTTCCGTTAGTATTAGCTTCTAAAAACTGTTTTTTAAATAAATAGTTTATTTTATAATACTTAATTTTTAAATAGAATATTTTTAAGACGAAGTTTAGTAGTTGATTTTAGTATATACTATAGTGACTTTATTTATATCGGCTAAAATCGTATACGAGTATCTTCCTGTATAATTTGTTACTATTTATGAGCCTAAATCAAAAACAAAAATCAAAAGTCAATATGAACGACCTATATGGGGTGATCGGTTGGGCTTCAACTTTTAGCTTCCGGCTTATTTTTTACTATTCATAAATTTCGTCTTTTTCTAAACTTTTGGTTTTTTGTTGAGCTTTTTTGCCGGTTCTTTTTTCCCGTATTTGTTTGTATTATATGTAATGGGCTAACATAATTTTTATATTTTTTAATTTTTTAAATTTAATTATGCTAAATAAGCCTCTGTCCGCTACAGTGTTTTTTCAGCCAGCTACAGTGCTTTTCAACAATAAGCCACCAAAACCAAGCCCAAAAATAAGTCTTCTAAAACTGTTTTTTAAATAAATAATTTATTTTATAGTATTTAATTTTTAAATAGAATATTTTTTAAGACGTGGTTTACTGGTTGATTTTAGTATATACTATAGTAACTTTATTTATATCGGCTAAAATCGCATGCGAGTGTTCCTCTCTATAATTTGTTACTATTTATGAGCTAAAACCAAAAGCCAATACGAACGACCTAAGTCTAACTGTGTTAAGAAGCTATGTTGAAGCTATCGCTATTTATTAAAATAAGGCCCAATGCGATTCCACTGTTTATAAGCACCGTAGCAAATCTACTTTAGCATCCATAATGTTTTGGACTGTAACATCTGTCTCACATCAGACAAGTCTCAGTCTTCCAAAATAGGAGACGATTAGCAGCTCTCTCGGACTTTACCTTCCATTCTTCCAAGAACAACTCTGCTGTGTTTCGCACTCGGACTCTGCAACTCCTCTGTTCTCTAGCGTGGTGGGGTGGTGTGTGAACTGATGGACTTCACTGGAGGGATGGGCAGAATAGTCAAACTAGCCAAGTTATTAGTATAGTGATATGTATTATAATATCATACGATTCTATCAGAGATAGATGATATGGATCGTAATATGGATCAGAATCAGATAGTATCGTAGTGAGATCGTGATCCTACTAGTATAATCATTAGAATCGGATAGGATCACAGTGGGATCGTAATCTTGACAACAAAATATATTAGTATATAAAATTTGATATTACATATTGCTAGTTTAAGGGGCTGTTTGGTTGCTAGCCACACTTTGCCAACAAAATTGCCACATTTGCCTAAGTTGAGGTGCTCAAATTCTTTGCCACACCTTAGTAAGTTTAAGAGAATCTTGCCACACTTTTATGAATCATTGACGTGTGGGACCTAGTTTGCTGGAAGGGAATCTTGCCACAACTGTGGCTGCAACCAAACAGCTTCCAAAGTTGATCAAACTTGCCTAACCTTAGGCATGGTAAACTGTAGCTAGCAACCAAACACCCCCTAAGTTGTACTCGTTTAATTTGCTTTGTTTTATTGTTTACATATTGTTTTAGGATAAAAAGTATTACCTTTGACATATTTCATTTTTAGATTATTAGTTTATTAAAAATAATTAAATAAGTTTTAAAAACCAAGCTTAGTTTAACATAACATGATTAAGTGTACTTAAATTAAAATAAAAAAATTGTAATATAGACTTGCATAGTGGCAGCTGTGCAAGTGAGGAGAGTCGTCGCTGCTGCCGCTTTGTCCTCCTCTCTATAATTCTTTATAATTGCTGGCCCGGCCATTTCTTCTTTGGCTTGCAGGGGAGCCCACACGAGCGAGCAATGAATATGATAGGGCCACCGTCTTTGGCTTTTCTCCGTGAATTGCTCCTCCTACTGCAGTTCGCTCTACTACTTGTACTGCTCTACTGGAGTACCCTTGCCTTCTTTTTCATTTTCTCTTGTAGGTAAAGGTTCTACTCTTGTCGGTTTACAGGCTTCCTCAAACAAATAAATTATATCGCTTCTTCAACTTTTTTGATATTTAGTTCATTCGTATAAGAGCTTGCTCTAGAGACAAAATTCATCAACCACATGCTCTAGTTACAAATGGAAGTCATTTTGGGTGACGTGTAGTCAAGCATTATGAACTTTGTCTATAAATATGTTTTTGAATATTTAGAATAGACATACGAATATAATCGGCGTAGATTTTGTCTTAAAAAATAGTTTTATATTTCTATAATTTTGGTTGGTTTTATGAATATATAATAATATAAATAAGTTGCTAAAGTTGTATCTTAAGTACTATGTCGATATGTAAAACATCTTTTGTATCTTGGGGAGTATGTCCACGTGTAAAACAACTTTCCTCTATATTATAACGGAAGGGAGTACATGCCTTGGTTGTTATGCAAAATGGTAGAGCGACGTCGTCTATTCGGGGATAGAGAGTACGTAGTATTTATCAATTGTTATGAAATTTTCCCTTCCAATGTAGGCGAGATTAGTCTAGATATGGCCAAGGGAGGCTGCGCGCAAGACGGGAGCTAGGCGGCGTTTTACAATTTACACGTTGTCTCCGACTCCGATAGTGAGACGTTTGACAGGTGAAGAACCGGTGGGTTTCGTGCTTTGACCCTAATCCTGCTCCTCCAAGCCAGTTAGAGCAACTCCAGCAGGAGCTCTCAAATCAGAGCCCCTACTTTTGATTTGAGGGATCCCCCTACTTTTGAGGGCCTGTTTTTGAGTTGAACTCTCAGAAGCCCTCAAATCGGGGCCTCAAATTCATTCCAAGCGAGAATGACAGTAAGACCCACTCGTCATTCTCAAATTTCTCTACCCCTCCTCTCCTCCACCCGTGCGCTCCTCCTCTCCTCCACCCGCACCAGAGCGTCGGCGAACAGGAGCACGTCGAACAGCGCGTCGGCGACGTCGACCGAGTCGGAGGCCCGGGGTGACGCCTTGTTGGATCTCGGTGGCCCACTTGCCCCACGGCCGGCGCGGACGCCGCAGATCTTGGGTGGGCTTCCACGGCGGTGGCGCCGGCCGCCGCTCGCCGCCTCTCGCCGGATGGCCGTGGAGGAAGCGCGAACACGAACGGCTTGCTCTCGGCCACCTCCTCCATCGCCATCTCGTCGTCCTCCTCCTCCTCGAGTCCTCGTCGAACTCCCGAACGCCGCCTCGGTTGTCGGCGGCTGGGCCCTTATGTTGCTTGGCCTTGCCGGCAGAGGTACCGGCGAGGCACCGGCGGAGGCTCTGGCGCCGCGGCGGCAGCGAGGCGCCAGCGAGGCGTCGGCGCGGCGGCGGCGAGTGGCGCGAGCGGTGGCGGGAGGGGCGGGAGAAGGAGTGCGACGCGGTGAGCACGGAGGCGGTGGGAGGCTCGGGGTGGCGCGGCGCTCGGGGAGGGGCGGCGCTCGGGGTGGCGCGGCGCTCGGGGAGGGGTGGCGCTCGAAGGGCGGCAGCGCTCGGAGAAGAAGCTCGGGGAGGAGGCTGGCTCGGATGGCGTCGGTGATGAAGCTCAAGGAGGAGGCCGGCTTGGAGGGAGGCGGGTGGGGGGCGGAGGAGAGGTGCTGCGCGGGTGGGGGCGGAGGAGAGGGCGGCGCGGGTAGGGGGGCGGAGGAGATAGTCGCGCGGGTGGGGGGCGGGGGGATGTGGGAAGGCGGTGGGGAATTTTGGCAGAAGCGGGAGAAGTTTCACGGTGCGGGAAAAAAACAGGAAAATGAGAGGTAGGAGGGAAGCCCCTAGGAATGAGGGGTGGGAGGATGATTTGAGGGCTCTAGTAGGGGCTCTGCTGGAGCTCGTTTTTTGGCTCAAGTCCTCAAATTTGAGTTTTGAGGGCTCAAGTAGGGGCCCTGCTGGAGTTGCTCTTGGCTACACACACATCACATAAACTGTATATCGCGAAACGGACCAATTATCTATAAGGAATATCCCGAAAATAGTCTCGAGGATATGTGCGTAAACAGTGAGAAAGAAGTATGAAAAAGAGGATGCGTGAAAATTTAAAGGATAGATTGGTGTTCTGGAACGAGTTGTGAGGGTATCCATAGTGTATATAACCCAAGGGATCTTAAGGTGGGTCCCATCTAAACCTTAAGGCCGACTCCATAGTGTATATAACCCAAAGGGTCTTAAGACGGTCCCACTCGGCAGATAAAGAAAAATTGTATTTTAATGCTTGTATCTAGGTCTTTAGCTTGAGGACCAGCCTTAAGCCTATTTTGCTTATAGCCTGCTTAAGATCACCCCTGTAATGTATAAGGTTGGCCTTAAGGTGGCTTAAGACCCTCTATTTTCATACACTACAGATGCCGTGAGGAGGGGTTGAAAACAGATTAGTACTCGTATCATGTTAAAAAGGTTCGTGGGAGAAGGGAAAACTAGAAACTAGAAAACCCTAGCCGAGTTGTTTTTGTCCGGTTTCCATGTGCCATCACACGGCAGAGCTGCTGCTTCGGGGCCGCCAGCCGCCGGCTTGCCGTTGCATGCTCGCATCGCCTCCAGCCAATGCCATGCGCAGGCATTTCCCCGCGCAGCACCCCGCGCGTGAGGGCGTCGCCCGGAGCCACGCGAGAAGTGCGCCAACTCGGGGAAAACGAGGAGTAAACGAAGAGTAGCACCTGGAAAACATCAGGGAAGATAGGATTTGATCGGGCTTTTGGTGTTCGTCTTTGGGTACTCCCTTTCCATTTTGCTAATTTTAATTAGAGATTAAAGATCGAGTTTAGAAAGGGTGATAGCAATTGTTTGTTGGGGAATTTTGTAGTAGATTGGTTTAATCTGTTGTATGGCTATGTTGTGATTATTAGTATTGTGTGGGTATAATTTGAGAGTTTTATCTACTAAGAAGTTGTAGAGTATTTTGATAGATTTTTGTAGAATTTTTATTCATGTCGATCGGATGAGTAAATTTGAAGATATGAATTTTATAATCCTGCTGTCTGGTAAATTTGTTATGTTTTGGCAGCATGTAGTGATTATTAGATTAAAAAATAGTAAATAAACTAATTTGGTAATTTGGACAACATGAACATTGTAGCTAATTTCTTAAGGTTTCCAGAAAGTCTAAGAATACAATTTTTAGATAAATAGAACAGAAATTATGAATTTTGGGATGTTGTTGTCTAGTACCAGGTTGCTACCGGATGCAGCCGTGGGAAATCATTAATTTGACTAATTTAACGGTAGAATTAAATTTTAGGAATAGATATAAAGTGGTATATAATTTTCTATAGTTTCTGAAAATGCCATAGTTCATTATATTTGCATATGTAGATTAAAAGATATAAAATTATTAAATCTGCTGTCTAGAAGATGACAGATCGATCTTTTGGGTTAAAACGGAGGTTTAGACGATTTAATCTGGACATTTGACCAACTATAAAATTGTAGAAAATTTTGTAAATATTCTATAACTAGTATGTTTTGCTATTTTTTTGTATGGGAATTGAAAGTTTGATATTTTTAGTACCGGGGCAACGGGGTTGACTCTCCGGTAAAAGAGGAAAGTTGTGGGTTTGTAGAGCGTGTAGGAGCATTGTTGATTAATTTATTTCTTATATTGCTGTAGGAGGTATTGATATTTAATATTTACTGTAGGAGGAGTAGTGCCGGTTGTGTTCTCATCTCTTAATCAAACCTGTCATCGTAACTAGAAAGACATGTGCTTAGTAGAATGATGGATGATGATTAATAATTTCTTACTATTATTGAATTAATCATGTCAAGCAATAATTTGATTATCTTTTGTTCAATATGATATTGACTTGATGATAATTGTGATATGTGATAAAATGATGAAAAAGGCATTCATGAAATGATATATGCATTATGAGTAAGGGCGGTAAGAAAGTTAATAGCCATGAACAAAGCTATGTTACTATTCTAGCGTGCACTTGAGTAAGACCTTGTAATATCCTGAACATCATTTCGGCGTGGGTTTTAAAATAATCGCGGAGTTGCCCGGGGTTTCGGTAAAGCGCGGGAAGGAACACAAAAATAAATAAATTGTGAGATAGCATTAAATAAAAAATATTTTAGGGAGAGAGGGCTTGCCACCTTGGGCCAAAGGGCCCAAGGGGGTGTCCACACCCCCTCCCACTTACCCTAGCCGCCCCTCCCCCTTACCCTGGCCGCACCCCCTTCTCCCTCTTCCCCACAGCTGCCATCCCCTTTCTTCCCCCCTTGTGCACCACTTTCTCCCCCTCCTCCATTGATGTCCCTTGGTGCTAGGAGAAAACAAGAAGGAAGGAGAAACAAGGAAGGAGAAGAAAGCAAGGAAGGAGAAGAAGAGGAAGAAGAGGGGTGATCCCAAGGGGATCCCCTAGGTAACTCTCCCTCATCCTAAATCCCTCTGATCTTTCTGTAATTAGGGTTCTTAGCCTAAGAATTGGTGAGGATTAGCAATTAGGTTCCCCGATTAGGGAATTCCTGTTGTCTGCCTGTAGATCAATTCACGTAGCGTGACTGTTTGCGAAGTTTAGACCTACGAAACGATTTTTCCTGCGGGTCTGCCCAAAAGAAAAATTGTAGAGGACGTTGAGACCCATCTACTGTATTTTTTTTTCAGAATTTTTGGCCACGGGATTTGGCGTAGCAGGGTCGGGAACCTCGCTGTCCGTCAGAGGTGCAGACTGGGGCAGATTGCTGTTTAGGTGTGAATTAGAGGTAGTAGATGATTTTTATGTTTTTGGTCACAATTGAGAAAAATGTAGGGAATTCAGTAATCTAACTACTGTATAAAAATCACAATTTTTAGAGCCTGTCACTTTGGTTGGGATGCATTAGAATCTGGCTGCCCAGATTGCCAGAACAGAGAATGTCCTCTGTTTTGCACATTAAGTTACACCTTGCTAGGAACAAAATAAAAATATATGATATACATGAAAAGTGAAGGTATTTAAGTGAGGAATCTAGATATATCTCTCTCTGTAAAAGGTTTAATAATCTTAAAGATACAAAATAGTTAAGCAGCGCTGCTGCATTGGGTAGAATGTAGAACCGTTAAGCGGAGAGAGATGCTGAGAGGTACTGTTTAGACAGGTGGTTTTGCTCCTGAACGCGTGTGATTTCTTCGCTTCGCTGGTAGAGGCAAGTAATTGTAGCGGTTGTGCTATGGTTTAATTCGTTATTCTTACTACTTGCAATCTACATGATTCTCATATTGTGAAGTAATATGCCATGGTTGCTTGATTTATAAATGAGGTTGTAGTGGCAAAATAAGAACTGATTGCTATGTTTTGGATGACTTGCTTGTAGTCATGTGATAGTTGCTATATGTGCCAAATGTGGAACATGGATATAAATTCATGGTGGATATGTTGATGTTTCCTTGAGGTTAAATTCATGTTAATCATGTTGATGCCCTTTGAGGTTGGAGATCTTGTGGTTTATGGTTGTCATATCTGTTGTGGCTACAGATCAAACAGAGAGAGAGATGGTAGTGGAGAGTGATGAAGATAAGTGTCATGGCCTCTCCCCATGGCTTACTCTCATATATATATACACATGAGGAGTGCTTTTACAGTTATACCCTTACATCGGGTTATCCCCTCTGGGGGCAGTTATGTCATTACACATGGCCTATTATGGGCCTTATAATCTCCTACCAGGCCTGCTGGGTTTAGGTGGGGGCCATCCCTACGATAGGAGGCTCTCATGGTAAAGGGCTTCACAAGGCCGAAGCCATGTTGCCGAGTCCTTTGGCCCCCTCCGTCCCCGCGGCCTGTGAACTTTTCCAAACTTCCGAGTCGCTCAGTGGCGAAAGCGGGCGTCTTGTGGCTGCTGCGCGCTCCGGACTTACAGGCGCCCACGTGGTGCGGCGTGCTTGGCGCGATGCGAGCGTTGGCGTCGTGACCATTAATATGGCGGCGGACTTCCGGCGGTTGGCCTTCGCCGATTGGCCTTCCGCCGGTTCGCTCCTCGCGGCCGGGTATATATATGGCGGCGGTGAGGCGTTGCTCCTGCGTATATTGTGATAGAAGCCGTTCCCTAAAATGGGCCTGCGTGCATCAACATTCTTGGGTGTATTGACGGCTTGGGAATGTTGATGCACGAAGGAGGTCTATTTTCTGGGAGCTTGATCGGCGTCGGTTATCGGCGACCACCGCGCTTTCGATCCCGCACCGCGCTTCAGTGGCGGCGGCGAGGTCTACCTGTTTTCTTAACGAGCCTACCTACGATCGGTGTTCTGAGGAGCTGTCGGCATTACCTTGTCTCGTTGATGCCTCGTAGGTGGCCTGTTAAGGAAAACGAGGTAGATTTCGCAGGGCAAGACCCCCGCCTTTGCTGCGCCCCACCGAAGTGGACTCGCGCGCTCCGTCCCCCACCCCTCGAACGGGTGGCAGCGAAGCTGGCGCCTGGTCGAAGTGGACGCGCGCGCTCCGTCCCCTACCCTCGAATGGGTGGCGTGGCCGCGCCGATCGGAGACGCGCGCGCGCTCGTCCCCTACCCCTCGGCGGGTGGCGGTGGCTGGCGCCTGGTCGAGTAGGCGCGCGCTCCGTCCCCTACCCCTCGGCGGTGGCGCGGCCGGGCGCCTGGTCGGTAGATGCGCGCGCTCGTCCCCTACCCCTCGGCCGGGTGGCGTGGTGGCGCCTGGTCGGTAGGCGCGCGCGCTCCGCCCCTACCCTCGAGCGGGTGGCGGCGGCCGGCGCCTGGTCAATGAGCGCGCATGCTCCGTCCCCTACCCCTCGAGCGGGTGGCGGCGGGCGGCGCCTGGTCGGCGACGCGCGCGCGCTCCGTCCCTACCCCTCCAACGGGTGGCGCGGCCGGCGCCTGGTCAGTGGCGCGCGCTCCGTCCCCTACCCCTCGAGCGGGTGGCGGCGGCGGTGCCTGGTCGAAGTGGGCGCGCGCTCCGTCCCCTACCCCTCGGCGGTGGCGGCGGCGGCGCCTGGTCGAGTGAGCGCGCGCTCAGTCCCCTACCCCTCGGCCGGGTGGCGGCGGCGGCGCCTGGTCGAAGCAGACGCGCGCGCTCCGTCCCCTACCCCTCCAGCGGGTGGCGCGGCTTGCGCCTGGTCGGCGAGGCGCGCGCGCTCCGTCCCCTACCCTCGAGCGGGTGGCGCGGCTGGCGCCTCGTCGGCGCAGCGCGCGCTCGTCCCCTACCCCTCGAGCGGGTGGCGCGGCGGCACCTGGTCGGTAGGCGCGCGCTCCGTCCCCTACCCCTCGAGCGGGTGGCGGCGAAGGCGCGCCTGGTCGGCGAGGCGCGCGCGCTCCGTCCCCTACCCCTCGAATGGGTGGCGCGGCCGGGCGCCTGGTCGAAATCGGCGGCGTCGCGCGCTCAGTCCCCTACCCCTCGAATGGGTGGCGGCGGGCTGGCGCTGGTCGGCGCAGACGCGCGCTCCGTCCCCTACCCCTCGAGCGGGTGGCGCGGTGGCGCCTCGTCCGGTAGACGCGCGCTCCGCCCCTACCCCTCGAGCGGGTGGCGCGGCCGGCGCCTGGTCGAAATGAGCGCGCGCTCCGTCCCCTACCCCTCGAGCAGCGTGGCGCGGCCGGCGCTTAGTCGAAATGAGCGCGCTGCGAACACCGCCGCGTGGCGGTGACTTGGGGTCTTGTGATGTGGTCTTGCGCTGTAAGGTTCACGGAATCACGCCCCGGTACGCGAGGTTAGGTTCCCGTCTTGTCGCGACTCGGCGCTCCCGGGGCACGCGGCGGCCTATGACGGGTGGGCGGCGGGATGTGGACGGTTGCGTGTTTGCAGCCGCTCGCCTCTTCCCTAGGCAAGGGGGACACGGGCGGGCGGTGGATGGCGCGCGCCGGGCTGTTGTGATCCCCGCCCATTAGTGCGCCTATAATAGCGGCTGCAACAGCGCCGTGTTGTGACGGTCCTTGGCGCGTGGTGATGACCTTCCAACGTTGGGTGGGGCGTTGTGCTGGGCGGGCGCTTATGCGGCTGCGGTCGCGCCCGACACGGACCCGCGACCGCCGCCTTCAATTACGGAATTGTGCGGGCGGGCCTTTACACCGCTGCGGTTGCATCCAAGACGCGGACGTTGTGACGCTTTGGTAGCGGCGGTATGGCGAGGTGGCTTGATATAGCCCCGTAGCGGCGTCCCGCACCTTACGCCCTCTTTCTTTGCTCGCTCCGCCTTCTACACCTTCGCGCTATCTTCACCGCTGCGGTCTTTGTGTGGAAGCGATGGCCTCGATGCGGCTTCGGACGGCGGTTGGTAGCCACGGCGTTCGCCGGCGGACCTCGCCGTTGGCGGTGTCGTGCTCCACGAGCGCGACCGGCGCAGCGGACGAGAGCGGCTGGTGGCGGAGGAGGAAGGCACATTTTTGGCGAGCTAGGCCCTTGCTCGTGACCGAGAAGACGCTCAAGGGCTCTGCGCGAGAAGTTGTCCGGCGCCGGGGCGTCTGATGCCCACCGCCGGCGAGGCGAACCGCATCCGAGAGGTCGGAGGCGGTCGTCTTCGTTGTTTTTTCGACGCGGGCTCCGGATCCGGCGGCGGCGGTGGGCGGCGGCGTCTGCGGACCTTGGTCGGCCGGCGCAGCCCGACTCCGAGCGCCGTGGCCCGGCTTGCGGTGTACAGCTGGGCCTTGCGCTCGGGGGCCTGTTGGCCCAGCGCATCGCTGTTCGCCTATCTCCACGAGGCACGATGCCAACCGAAGGGCCGGAAGGACGGGACGCTGTCGAGCTTCGGTAGCGTCACTTTTATTCTTCGCTCGTGGTTCTACCACCGTGTGGAGTCTTCCTCGATGAAGTGGTGTTTCTACCACCGTGTGGAGAGCGGGAGCGGCCTTGCGTGCACAGGCCGACCAATCGCGTTCAAGCCCTCGCCCGGCCGAACGCTCGATGATAAGGACAAACGGAGGGTCAAGCGGCTCGTAGGCGTGGCCACCTGCCTCAACATGCGCGACCTCGCCGAGGAGTACGTGATGTACGGCGTGGCGCCGCTTGCCTACGACTGGCGTCTTGTTGCCGAGAGGCGTCGAGACGACAATGTTTCGCCATGGGTTTGCTCATTTGCCGGCGCCGCCGGTCCTCGTAAGCCTCGATCGCGTCCCTCCTTTGTTGACGCGAAATGCGTTGTATCGATGCTATTCTCCTTTGCTTCGTGGATTTCCTTGAGGAGGCGGAGCAAGCGCGCGTATTCTGGGCCGTACACCGCCAGGAGCATGAGGAGCGCGCGTCTGCTATCGCCAAAGCGGCTAGGGCAAATAAACCGCGTGTCGCGAGTCTGGGCCTTGCCGTGCGGACCGTGTCGCTCGAGGCGATGGTGGAGCGAAGAAGAAGAAGAAGGCCCGCCTCGGAAGAGGGCCGCGGCGGGCGCCATCGCTAGTGTTTCCGAGGCGCGGCGGGACGCAGAGTCGGACTCGGCTAGGTATGCCGACTTCGGACTTAGGTGCACAGCGCCGAAGGTGAGGTGTCTTCGCGCGGCGTCGGACGGCGGGTGTGCGGCGGCGGCGGAGAAGCTTCACCGCTGCCGAAGTCGAGGCGGACCTCGTCGCGGACGGCGATGCCGGGTGGAGCCCTCGGCCGCGGCCATTGTGGTGCCGGGCGCCCTCGCGAGCGCGCGAGCCGTCTTTGCCTTTACTAGCGGCGGCGAAGCGAGGTGCCCTGCGACAAGCGCCACCGTGGAACCTTCGCCCCGGTGCGGCGGCCGGGGTCTTCCTCAACCGCGGTGTGGGGCGGTGTCATCTTGGCTGCCCCGCCAAGCGCGTGTGTGCGGCGGAGCTCCACCGGACACCGCGGGGTTAAATCGTGGCCATGGGCATTAGAAGCTGTGGGACTCAGCGCAAGCACCGGGGCCCTGCGGCCTATCGCCTTCGCCCCTCTCGCCACGCCGCCCGCCGCGAGGGCGATCGTCGTCCTCCCGAACGCGGAGGCCTGCGCCGCGGCGGGACCATTCCCTCGCTCTCGGAGGTAGGCGGCTTAGCTTACTCGGTGTATGCTTTTATGCCTTGGGGTGCTCGGTAGTATCCTGTTTCTGGCGTTGCTCATTCGGAGGAGCACTCGGCGGAACACGGGCCTCCGAGCACGTGGGCCCAGCGGACTTCGTGCGCCGCCCGAGACGCCGAGGCGTGGCGCGGGATTGTGAATGATGCGGCCGCGAGCGTCGACCCGCAAGTGCTGCAGGCCTACGGTGCGGGGCGCCTCGAGGACGCTTTCGAGGTGTCTGGGGTGAGGGTAAGTACTCATGCGACCACGCCTGAGTTTAGCTGAGTTTGCTAAGTCTTTTCCCTTCCACAGACACTAGTGCTGGGGTAGGCCCTGCAAACGGCCTATGCTCGTGGCCAAAATGCGCTCGAGGATAGGCTGCGGGCCGCCGAGGAGGAGCTGCGCGAAGCCTCTGGCGCCCGCTCTGCCCAGGACGCCCGCATCCGCCAGCTGGAAGCGGAATGCGCCGAAGCGAGGGCGCACACCGAGGGACTTGTTGCGTTGGCGCACGAGTCGGCCGCGGCAGCTGCTAAACAAAAGTTCGCGGCGGGCGGGGCGGGCTCTGGAGCGGTCGCGCGCTAGAGAAGGAAAAATGCGAGCTTGCTTGACTCTAGCGGAGCGCAACCGACGCCCAGGTGGCGCCTCGGTGGTTGCGTGGGGACGCCATGCAAGCGCTGGAGAGCCATCTTCAAGGGTGGTAGCCGAGTGCCGCGGCTGCGCCGGCCGAGGAGGCTGTCTCGGACGCTCATTGGGTTGGGATGCCGCCAACGTCGTGCCACGACGCGGCGACGCGTCGCCGGCACCCGCTGCGGCGTACACATCGGCATGCTTGGTGTGCGCGCTCCTGCAGCTGCGCGTTATACGCATGTCGCCGTGTTGGAGGATCCTCTACCGAGATGCGGCGGGGCCGGAGTAATGTCCGGCGCCGTCGCTCCGCCGCCTTGCCCTCGGGCCCTTCTTCGACCGGATCGGGGTCACGTCGGGGCGGATCTTGCACGAATCGAGCTCGAGTCGCTCACGGGACGGGAGCCTCGGCCAATTTCGGGCGGGGTCCTCGACGCGACGATGGTGGCGCTGGGGCCCTCCGGCGCGGGAACCCGCAGTCGACGCCGTGGTGCCTAGGTGTGGCGTGTCTTTGTCTTGTTCCTTGTCTTTGCGAATAAAGTACACACTTGCTGCCTGCATTCTGACTTTCACCTATGTCCCGGGCAGCTTCCTTGCTGGGACCGGCTTCGTGCGGCCAACCTTTCAACCCGGCGACGCCTTCGACGCTGGCGAAGGGCCAAAGAGGGCGAGCCGGCCTTCTTCGAGCGAGGCCCCAACTTTAGCGCGTGTTAAGGACGAACCCGCGGGGTAGCGGCTTAGAGCGGCCGGGATGTCGCCGGACCTTTGTACATGTGATTTTTCCGATATGCAGACTTCCTGGTATTTTAGGATACGCGCTGTGTGTTGATGCCACCGCTGGCGAAGTAGCTACGCCCGGGTTCCTTAGAGCGAGCGATCGCAGATCGGCGTATGTTGAGCGAACCTCCGCGGTTTGCCGTGCTTTTATAGTCCGGAGACTCGCGCGTGCGGAGGCATACCTCGACGCTACGTCTTATTTAAAGTCCGGCGACTTGTGCGTGCGGAGGCGGACCTCGACGCTACGTCTTATTTAAAGTCCGCGGACTGGTGCGTGCGAAGCGGACTTCGGCGCTTCGTCTTCTTTATAGTCCGAGACTCGCGCGTCGCGAGGCGGACCTCGGCGCTTCGTCTTATTTAAAGTCCGTGGGTGGTGCGTCGCGAAGCGGTCTTCGGCGCCACGTCTTCTTTATAGTCCGAGACTTGTGCGTGCGAGGCGGACCTCGGCGCCACGTCTTCTTTATAGTCAGGAGACTTGTGCGTGCGAGGCGGACCTCGGCGCCACGTCTTATTTAAAGTCCGTGGGTAGTGCGTCGCGAGCGGACTTGGCCTTCGTCTTCTTTATAGTCCGGAGACTTGTGCGTGCGGAGGCGGACCTCGGCGCTACGTCTTATTTAAAGTCCGTGGGTGAGTGCGCGCGAAGCGGACCGGCGCCACGTCTTCTTTATAGTCCGGAGACTTGTGCGTGCGAGGCGGACCTCGGCGCTTCGTCTTATTTAAAGTCCGTGGGTAGTGCGTGCGAGCGGACTTCAACGCTCGTCTTCTTTATAGTCGGAGACTTGTGCGTGCGGAGGTGGACCTCGGCGCCACGTCTTATTTAAAGTCCGTGGGTAGTGCGCGCGCGAAGCGGACTTGGCGCCACGTCTTCTTTATAGTTCGGAGACTTGTGCGTGCGAGGCGGACCTCGGCGCTACGTCTTATTTAAAGTCCGTGGACTGTGCGTGCGAAGCGGACTTGGCGCTACGTCTTCTTTATAGTCCGGAGACTTGTGCGTGCGGAGGCGGACCTCGGCGCCACGTCTTATTTAAAGTCTCGTGGATCGGTGCGCGCGGCGCGCCCCCGGTGCGTCTTTTGTTTATACTCGGGCCCGTCACCTTTGGCTCAGCGAGTGCACACGCGAACATGCGACCGATTTATACTCGATCCGTACCCACAGCTACGGCGAGTGCACACGCGAACGCGCGTCTTTGTTTATACTTAGGCCCGTCACCTTTTGGCTACGGCGAGTGCACACGACGCGTCGTCTTTGATTTATACTCAGCCCGTACTTCGACTACGGCGAGTGCACACGCGAACGCGCGTCTTTGATTTATACTCAGCCCGTACCCAGCCACGGCGAGTGCACACGCGAACGTGCGTCTTTGTTTATACTCGATCCGTCACCTTTGGCTACGGCGAGTGCACACTGCGTGAGCGCGCGTCTTTGTTTATACTCGGGCCCGTCACCTTTTGGCTATGGCGAGTGCACACGCGAACATGCGACCGATTTATACTCGATCCGTACCCACAGCCACGGCGGTGCACACTGCGAACGCGCGTCTTTGTTTATACTCTCGGCCCGTCACCTTTTGGCTACGGCGAGTGCACACGCGAACATGCGACTTGATTTATACTCGGCCCGTACCCACAGCTACGGCGAGTGCACTGCGAACGTGCGTCTTTATTTATACTCGATCCGTCACCTTTTGGCTACGGCGAGTGCACACGCGAACGTGCGTCTTTGTTTATACTCAGGCCCGTCACCTTTTGGCTACGGCGAGTGCACACGCGAACATGCGACTTCGATTTGTACTGCGGGAACGCGCGCGTTGGCTAAGCCTGTGCACGCCTTCACCGCGTACTTGCGCGTGGTAAAGAAACATTAGCGGCAAACGACGATCTTCATTACATCCCCGTTTGCGCGGGTGAGCAACTACAAAGGATAGATATACTAACCGTTTGCCCTTGGTGCGGCCGAAGCCTCTAGTCGCTAGGCGTGCAGCCAGGGCCCGCCCGACTCTAGGAGCGCATTGGCCCAGGCCGCGGCGCGGGCACCTAGTACCTGGCTAGATGCGCCGGGCTATGTCTTGGTCGCCTCGGACGGTGATGATGGTCCGGGGACCCGGGATCTTCATGCATAGGTAGCCGTGATGTGGTACCGCGCCGAAGGAGTTGAGGATTGGGCGGCCTAGTATGGCATTGTAGGGATACGGAAGATCGACCACGTCGAAGGTGGCATCTTCGGTCCGCACATTGTCATCTCGGTCGAAGGAGACTTGAGGGCGATTTGGCCTGGCGCCGCAGGGCTGTCCCAAGCCTGCGGTGGGATTCCGAGAGCCCCGAGCGGCCGAGGATCCCCATCTGATCGAAGGCCGCCGCAAACAATACGTTCGCGGAGCTACCACCGTCCACCAAGGCGCGCCCACGTCGCATCCGCGATGGTGACCGGATGACCGGGGTCACGATGAGGAAGTCCACACCGGGCGTCGTCGGTGTGAATGTAACCGTCTTTGCGCCCAATCCGGCGGTGCTTGCGCTGGTATGCCGCCACGTGATGCGATCTTGCGCGTAGGCCTTACGCTGCCGCCGCGGCGAATTCAGCGCAGAGCCTCCGGATATGGCGTTAATGACCTGCGGTAGGTCGCGTCGGGGCTCGCAGCGGCGGAGGCCCTCCCGAGGCTTTGTGACGAGCTTGGATCCGTAAGGTGCCTTCACGAGGTTGCATCCCTTGCGCTGTACTCTGCATCCCTTGCGCTGTACACGCACGGGGCCTCGTATGGGAGTGGGCGTGGGCCACCGCGGCGGGCTCGCCTCGGGTTCTGTCCCTAGCGGCTGCCGCGGGCGCGCGATGGAGGTGCAGGTGCGGGTATCATGATTGCCGCGGCCGTGGACTACGCACCACAGTCCCTGATGCTGGTCGTCGTAATCTCCACGACCCTATCATCGCGGCCTCGCCGCCGCCGCGCCCGGCCACGGCGCCCCGACCGCCTCGGCCTGCTGGAGCACCCTCGTCGGACCCGCCTTCGATGTCGAGGATGTACCGGTTTCGCCTCGACCTCTGCTGGCCGCGCTTGGGCTGATCGGACGACTCCTTATGCGGCGTCCTGCGGCGGCGCGTCCTGGGCGACTCACGCTACGTTTTCCCTTGAAGAACCGCCCGCCGGCGGATCTTCGCTTTGCCGAGGCTCGGCGTTGGTTGGTGTCGAGTCGTCACCTTGCCTTCGCCGCGCGTCTTCCTCCGCCCGGCATATTCTTCCATCTTGTCGAAGAGCCGCCACCGTCTTGATTGGCTTTCGCGCATTGTACTCGGCCATCGGGCGGACGAAGGCCTGTATGGCTGCGTGCGATGGTGGTTTCGTTGGCGTCTTTCACTTGGCATCGAATCTTGGCGGCGTTTGAAGTAGTCGGAGCTTCTCAGGGTTTTGCTTCACGGCAAAGAGCTGGTCGCGTCGACTCGGTCGGCGTAGTTTCCTGGAAGTTGTTGTGGCGACGCGAAGCTGCTCCCACGCGTAGATGGAGCCCGGCTCTATGGTAAAGAACCAAGAGAGCGCCACTCCTTGCAGCGCGAGGGGGAGTCCCTTCGCCTTTGTGATGTCGTCTCCGCCCGCGGCTTCGATCGCGGTTTCGTATACGCGCACGAACTCATGGGGGTCCATGTCGCCTTTGTACGAGTCGATGGCGCTAGGAAACTTGAAGTCTTCGGGCCATGCCGCCTGCTGCAGCCCTGCCGAAAGCGGGGACTCCGGGTCCACGCGCCGCAACGGCATGCGGCTAGACGTGGGGGCTTCGCGACTGTCCGCCCTCTCCGGCGTGGGCTCGGACGCGATTACTGGCGTGGCCTGCTGACTCCGAGCCTCTTGCATATCTCTGACAACTCCGCGAAGGTCCCCTAGCTCCCGCTGGAACGCGTTGAGAGCCGCCGATGGGCACCTTCCATCGCCGGTGCGGCGGGGTTGCGGTGCTCCGGCAGGCGGATCAGCGCGAGGGACGACCGCGTCGCGGTCCCGAGCTGCGGTCGCTCCGTCGTGGCTACCTCGAACCGCCCGGTCCGCGCCGCCAGCGAGGGTTGCAGTGGGGGCGGCGAGGTCGGCTGTCGTTGCGTCGGCGGGATCGGTTGTCGCCGCACCAGCGTCGGCGTCTTCGACCGCGGTCCGTCCTGCAACGCCGGTGGCGGGTGGGTCGTCGCGGTGCGGTGGACGGGTTGGTCGTCGCGGTGCGGTGGCGAGGTTGGTCGTCGCCGTGCGGGACGTCGGCGTCTTCGACCATCGCGCCGCGCGCTTACTGCGCCGCGCTGCCGATGCCGGGCCACGGTACTCATACAATGCTCGGCCGGCTGCCTTCTTCCCTTCGCGCGTTGAAGAAGCTTTTGGTGCCATCCTTCTTCTTGGTCTTGAGCTTGTCTGTCCTCCCCACAGACGGCGCCAAGCATTGTGGCTGAGACCAAGCAGAGAGAGAGATGGTAGTGGAGAGTGATGAAGATAAGTGTCATGGCCTCTCCCCATGGCTTACTCTCATATATATATACACATGAGGAGTGCTTTTACAGTTATACCCTTACATCGGGTTATCCCCTCTGGGGGCAGTTATGTCATTACACATGGCCTATTCTGGGCCTTATAATCTCCTACCAGGCCTGCTGGGTTTAGGTGGGGGCCATCCCTACGACAATATCATTCATAACATGTCATAACATTTACATTGTGGATTCGCCGCTTATAACCACGACCGTACCGGTACAGCATCGTACATTGCCGTAGTACGATGCACACGCTTACCTTGTAGGGTAAGTGTGCAGTGGAGCATAGCATGCATATGCATTTAATTGTGGAAGGAGGAATTGCATTCATATGCCAATGGTTTTAAAACCATACGAGGCAGGACTCATGGTAGTCCTTGTGGTTTAATGAACGAGGAAGTAGAATGTGGTTGTGGTCATATAATGACATAAATGTTGATGTAGCTTTATTTGTTGTTTGGATAACCTGTTAAACAATTTACATACTGAGATTTTATCTCACCCTTGTTTGTTTCTCCCCCTACAGGTGATTCTTGAGCATACATGGGATGGGTAGAGCAACACCACAATAATGCACTTGGTTCATCAATTCATGCTATAATAAAGTCGAGAGGATTCTAGACAATTGACTAGATATTCATGGATGTTTATTCTTTTTATTTAATAATGTTGAACTTGTGGACTATTCTTTTGGTTAAACTGTTAGAGGATGTTTTAATTGTTGAATTTGATATTATTATCTTGGTCTTCCTTAGTTGATTATGTTTCCGCTTAGTTCGTCATGGTTGAAAATTGTTGTCGGTTTAAATTATCTTGTAATTTTGGCTAGCTGTAGAGTGGTTTAGTGGCATCCCAGGGTAATGTGGGTCCTGGGGTGTTACAGACCTATAGAAGTAGGCTCCTCCACGGGATGGAAGGAAAGACCTACTTCGGTAGGCACCTCTATGGGATGGAGGTAGAGGGTGACATTGATGGGTGTACCCTCTGTTTTATAGGTATGAGCTGCAGAAGGAGAATGAGACTTGATCATGAGCATGTCATTGTATTAAGAGAAATTGTAAGAGATATTGAGATATGTGGATGAGAATTGGTGAGAATGAGATGTGAAAACTAAGTTAATAGTAAATGGTTATAAATTGTTAAATTGATGTGGATTTATGTATTATTCTGTTTTGTACTTGCTGAGCTATGGGCTCACCCTTGCTTTTTGGCTATTTTAGGTGAATGTGGAAGGAGACATGCATGGGTGGATGCAGAACATGATTTATTGCACACTTGTAACTCTTCACTCCACCGAGCAACATATTATTTATGGACATGAATAATTAGTAGCTTTCATAGCACTGATTAGATAATATATGATTTCCTTAGTCTTTATAGTTCATACCGTGGTTGCTTGATGCTTTACTTAATTTAGACTTATTTATGATTCACCTCGGCTATCGTTGGTTCATATTAAGCTCAGTTTATTGTTTACAGTGTTATTGGAATTTATGTTTAATTTTATGTTGAATGTTTAATATAATCTTGAAGCTTAGTTATTGATCTTGCTTGTTTATTGGTTAAAATTGGTAGCGATAGTAGTTGTAGGTGATATCTTGTGCTTTTGTTAAGCCGAGGTGCTACAGTTGATATCAGAGCTGGCGTTAAGTCCATGGTGAATAAATTAATAACTTACCACTTTAATCAACTAAAATTTGACATAGGTTTAGTAACTTAATGAAGCTAATAGCCCTAATAATAAAATAACTTACAAAAATTTAATGCTAAAATTTGACACACTGGTACACACCAGGATAGTATTGGACCATTCATTGCATTTACGCTTCCGTTTGCTTGTTTAATTGTTAATAAAAGTTGAGATGTTGATTAATTGAGTATGGTATGATGGATATTGATGTGCTTGAGCTGAGTTATCAGTTGTTCTTTCTGGTGATCAGTAATGGCGAGGGGTAGAAGTCATGGTTGTGGTGGATGTCGTTGCTATGGTCTCGTGCGCGGTCTGATAGTGCCACCACCCCTAGATGAGGAGAATGTTGGTGAGGTGGGTGAGGATGTAATTTCGGTTGTTGAGTTAGCCACTGGTGTTCTGGTGCTTAAAGCCACCCTGTGGCGAGATCTTTAGAGGGAGGTCCAAATGCTTCGTAAGCAAGTGCATGAGTATTGCTTTGTCTTAGGGGTGATCGGTGCACGTGACTTCAACACTGTTGTCGATCAGGCCAAGGGTACGAGGTTTGAGAGAGAGCTCACCAAGGAGAAGCATGCTTTTGGTGGTCCCATTCCTTCGGGTGATTCTGGTGTGGCCAGAAGAGGAGTTTCGGTGGAGAGGGCGAGTCTTGTCAGCAACCCATTCCCAAGAGATTCTAGGGGGTCAATGTTCTCTGTCATCGACTTAGCCTTTTCAACAGAGGCCATCTTCTTCTTTAGCGCCACACCCTTCTTCAGCTTTGTAGGCGTTGTGCCTTATTCCAGGCCAGGGTATGATCTGCTTCAAGTGTGGTGGTGATCACCATGCTTCAGATGTTCTAGGTCAGGAAACCGTCGGCATTGTGGTTGGGCTAGCCACAAATGATGGTGTGCAAGTAGAATCCCTCTAGCATCATCAAGTAGGAGCTAGTTCCTATGGCTTCTTTGGCTACATCTTCTCAGGGTTCACTTTAGATACTAGAGTCCGCTCCAGTGCCGCAGTATCCTCTAGCTTGGGCTCATCATGTAGTGTTTTCTTCGGCACCTCCTGTTTGGTTCTACTAGAACCCTGCATTGTCTGCATTGCCCTTGACCGTTGCACCTCTATCAATGCACCGCTAGACCAATGGGACGAGATTTGCAACCATGCAAGGGCTGTTGCAGCCTAGGACGAAGAAAGGTGGCGTGCTAGGAGGGCACCTTCCCACGACAACGCCCCTCGAGCAGCAAGTTTTTTAAGTCTAAAGAGCATCTAAGCCTGGGCATGCATTATTGGGGATGTGGTAATTACGCCTGAGTCTATCCCGATAGCCGTCGGGACACGGGCAGCTATCGACAGCCGGTAAGGACCGCATGCAGTACATTCCCCCTATATTTTTTTGTATGGAAGATCACACTGACAACCTCTGCCATGTACCCATAGTACCTAGATCCGCTATGTGGCTATAGGAAGGGGATCGACTGAGGGATTCACCTGTACAACCAGTAGTGTCTTGATTACTAGTGGGATGCCAATAGGGACCGTGAGAGGATGGAGGAGTAGCGCCGTAATGAGCATGACGATCGTATTCGGCATGAGACATAAGCCCATCTCGAGGTGTGTAGGCACACGGAGCGCTAGGCTCACAAGGAGCATGACAGGAAGTGCGCTATCGCGGCGCAGGCCAAGGCGGTCGGGGAGGAGTACAACGCTGAGATCGCAAGGAAAAGCAAATGGCCCTAGTCCACACTGTAGACCGATTCATCGTGTATTATTCCCTAATGCTGGTCGCCATGTTTTTCCATCCTTGTAAAGGCATGTACCCTTCTATGGTCTGGATCCTTGTCGCGTAGTGCACCATAGTAGCCGTGACAATGACAAAACCAATTTACCATACAATCATGCCACATAATCTCCTCGTCCTGTGGATTCCAATGCATTTATGATTCTGTTGATTTGTTGGGCAACTAAAAAAATTTAACCTGACTCCATTGCATATGAACACGCGGACCAGTATAACAGTCATAGCATTACACCTTGCAAATGATGACCAACAATATAAACATCATGTTTCAGACCTAGCCAACACATGGGACTTGAATTAAGCAGGTTCAGCAGTGTCCACTTTGTCACGCTTGATGTTTTCGAGCCGCTCAGCTGGTGGTTGTGGTGATGTCTTAGCCACATAGGTGTGGTGGCCATCACGCGACTGCGGCTACCAAGTATTATCGGCAGCTTCCATGCATGGCCCTGGACAGACTATCAAAAGAAGCAATGATACCCCCTGCGGTGTAACCAGGACGGCTCCACATAGTCATCTGCAGGTTTGCTGATGCGAGAGCATTAGTAAATGACACAATGTGTAAGATTGCAACATGACAACAAAGATAACAAGCAGTCATGCACGAAATGCTTAGAACTAGGCATTCATGGCGCATTAAAACAAATTATTTTTACTCATACACATTGGACAAGATAGTAATGAACAACCCGGGAAAGCTTAATGACACAATATTTTAGGGCCCTACCAAAATCAACTGATAGAGTGTCTGCTTGGGCACACACTGGAGGAAGAAGGCCTATTTGGGTAGTCCCTCAAAGAGTGCCCAACAGTCTTGCATAGTCTACGTCTCCTAGGTCTAGGCTTGTCTCCAAGTTGGCTAGCATCCATATCATTTCAGATGCGCCTTGACTGACACTTGCCCTGCATAGGATGCTGCATTGCGCTATTATGCGACCACTTGACAACCCCTTGCCATAGGTCCCTGTAGTGCCCTTCCACACCATACGAGTTGAACTTCACATTCCAAGTATCATACATTTGATGTATGTCATAGAACTTCGATATGTACATCGCAGAAGATTGGCATAGTATGACACATGTAGCTTATACATGAGAACAAGGCTTGTGCAGTAGTTGAGATTTATTGCATGTGCAAATAGCCACATCCTCTATGGTGCAAACATGCTTCGATCACCTCTCAAGTGGCCCATAATATACCTATCGCAGAGACAGATTTCGTACTTCTTCCTCACATCGTCCATTGTGCGAGCTACATGGGTTTGGGCCTTCGTTATTTTCTTCTCTATGTAGGCAAGAGTAACCTCCGAGTACTGCTTCCCCTCATCGAAATGCTTCTTGGCCATTATAGTTCAGTACACGAAGTAACCGACAGTGTGGATCCAAGACTCATCAAGGACGGCGGTGATGGGTAGGGCATGAACCCCTTTCAATACACTGTTATACACCTTAGACACGTTGATCGTCATGATGCCATATCACACACTGTTCATTTCATGAAGGGACCACTTCTCTAAGTTCAGGCAATGCATGCTCATCCACTCAACAAATTCACTTTGTGGTTTGCCTGCCGCAGAACCTCCACTCATATGGGTGGTTTCCACCTCAAGCTCTCACCATATAGCATCGAAAAATTTTGCTTCTGGTTCTATAGGCACATTTTCTTGAACTTCTTCATAAAGTTCTTGCTCCAGAAACAGGTGTGAAAGTTGGCTGCAAGATGCTGCATACACCAACGTGTGCGCATGTTGTTCCATTGGAATGATGGCTTTGTGCCGTGCTGCAAAGTGTTTAGCGTGGATAACAACCCAGTGTGATGATTTGTGATGACACACACATTTGTCCGGTCCTGCACAATATGTTGCTTTATGTTGGCTAGGAACCATAGCCAACTATTGGTGTTTTTGTTCTCCACAATTGCAAAGGCAACTAGGAGCAGTTGGTCGTTGGAATTAGCGGCAATAGTGGTCAAGATGGTGCCCTTGTACTTTCCGCATAGGAAGGTCCCGTCCATACTGAGGACGGGCTGATAGTGCTTGAATCCCTCCATTGACTAGCCAAATGCCTAGAATATATGGTCTAGGATTAGGGAATTTGGGGTGTTAAAGGGGTGACGCCAGTTCATCTTGTTGAGGCGTGTGCCCGGATTAGCCTTGGCTATCTAGTGCAACTTTCTAGGGACTAGGTGATACGCCTCATCATATGTACTGTACATCCCTTTGAGCACCTTTTGGTTTGCCCACCACATCTTGTTATAGCTTACGGTATAGCCTACTGCATTTTCTACATCAGCCGTCAAAACCTTTGGGGAAATGGTTACATCTGATACAACTAAATGGCTAACAATGGTCGCAATGTAGCTTGGGGTCACATTCTGATGGCATTGCAATAGTTCCTCAAGTTCATATGTGCGATCCCTCACAACTGTGATGCAGAAGTTCGTTCTTGTTGCGGAGAGTCTCTGTGCATGGACCACGAAGAGTCGTGGTCCTGTGGTAGAACTAGGGAAGAGGCTGCTTACAAATCCAACCAACTAGCCACATAGTTCGTGTTGGTGGAAACAATGCCACCCACACATCTACCCTCACTGCCTGCTTCATCCTCGCTAGATTGCGAGTTGAAGTCCTCCTCATCTTCGGTATTTGTCCCCTTAGACATGCCGCGAATTATCTCATGGCAGTCTATGTGAGCCGCCCCACCATTTACTGACACAGTTGTTCGGCTGGATGCCTGTAGAATCTCTGTCAACTAGAGCTTCCTCGTCGGCAACCTGCACCTCTTGGGGCAACTCTTTTGTTGACAATGAACGAAAGAGGGGGACAAGGTTATTCCTACCCATTTGCACGTCAACCACCCTGGAGGAATCACCACGGTCAACAAAATGGACATACAAAATGGGCCGCCAAAAGGTTAGAGATGAAGGATTGCTAGCAATCTCCTTGTAATGCTCCCACATGGCACTGCTAGTAAGTTTTACCATGTCCCACATGTTTTTCCCCTAGGGTGTGACCATGATGGTGGCCACTGTCTATACTATTATCTTGTTCCTTTCCATGTCCCTGTCGAACAACTGCCAAATGCATCGGTGTAGCTCGACCAAAAGCACGTGCATTAGGTTGGGAATAGTTACTACAGCTCTCTAATAGCTGGACAGATCTAGTCTGAACGGACCACCACGCACAATCTCACCAGCGTGGAACACGAACAATTTATTCATTTCTGCAAAAAATATCACAGTAGTAAAGCGTCATTCCACCTAAAAAATATACATACAATATTGAAATTAACTTACCAATAATGGGGGAGTGTCTGTACACCGCACGCACAAAATACTGTATAGACAAACATATATAGCATTATTACCTACGTCACCAAATAGTGCTCCAAATGAATAACACAACAAAGAACCAACTAATGCTGTAGATTAGTATCCTCGATTTGGGACAAAGTAATCTGCAAATGGGGAGCACTGTTGTTTGAGACAAAGCGCTGCAAGCAATGCAGAAGGAGGAGGTAGGGAGGAAATGCAGGGTGGGGTTCACTGCGTGCCCTTGTGCGCTTAAATAACCGCGTGAATAGAGGCAGTGAATGACAGCGATGAGATGCAACATGATGTAAAGTTGAAAGTGTCAGGAAAAGATGGAGCTCCGCTTTGCCTAACGTGTCTCCCAGTAGCGCCAACACCTGGCGTGCTCCCCAACAACACCATGTGCCCTGGTGCGCTCGTCGGCCATGCCAGGTGCCTAGCACGGTCCCTGGCCGCACAAGGGGCTATTTCTGTAAAAAACCATGTCTATAGAGCTATTTTTGGAAAAAAACTAATCCCAAAGGGCCAAAATAAAATTTCCTGACTGACTGGGCGGTGAGAATATTCAGAGATGCTTGGAGGAGAGGACTATAGAGTGTGCATGGATGGACCATGAGCTAGGGGGATAGTTTTTATATGCAGCAATGGAAGGAAATTAGGTTAGTTATTTTGGGCCGTGGTTGATAACTTTTGGCTATATAGTGGATGCTTGTGCGGATGAACCGAATATCGATAAGCCGATAAATCACTTTGAAAAAACTATTCTGATAAGCCACTTTTTGAAAAGACGGTAAAAAAACCGGCACATTTATTTATTAAAGAGAACTATAAGCTATAAGCTATAGATATGCGACACAAGCTAGCTCCTTCAAGCCAATGCAAGTTCAAACCAATGAAGCCAACGCAGATGCACTGTTGGTCGACGCGCGCACCGTCTACTACCTTGTGTGTGTACACGTACTGCCTCGGAGACTCGGAGTGCCTGCACCTGCAGAATTGCAATGCAGTGCTCCCCCCTTCCTGCAGCCTCCAACTGGTCCGTACGTCCAGCGGCTTACTCCACTCTTCAGTTCACACAACCAATATGCATCGACAACTTATGATCCAAACCAAACAAATGCAATCCGATCACATACCCTCTTCTTTTGGGCTTTTGAGGTGGCTTTTATCTTTGACTTTTTTAAAAGCTAAAACAAAGAGGACGGCTTCTCTAAGCGGCCAGCTTCGAAGCCGTTTCTCCAAACAGCTTCTCGAGCCCGTTAGTGCATGCGTTGTCCATCTTAGCATCTCTGCCGTTCGCCACCGCCTTGAAAAGCACAGTTAAAAGTCATCAGCCATAACCAAAAGTCATCAGTCATAGCCCAAAAGAACATAGACATATATGCATGCGTGGACGTCGGTATCAGCACATGCAAATTAGGGCAAACCTCAAAATTTATAACACCTCCATCTCTTTGCTTCCAATTTAATGGCAACACCTTGATCTGAGCGTTGAGAAATCTATTTAATATTATTTTTACATGACAAATCTAAATATTTTTAATGTATTAATAGTTAAAGTTTCAAAATGTTAGTTGCATGCACTCTAAAACGATATCTATTTGATACTGGTGGGTGCAGTACAATATATGTGTAAAGAGTTTGTAAATTAAGTATTACTACTAGCTAGCTAGAATAGTATGATTTATTTTAGGGTACGTCAAATGGACGGATTTATGGTGGTGCTCCGACTAGCTTACGGCTTAAGGTTCTAACTATGGCTTTTGACTAAAATTACACTATAGTGGCAGTTAGATTTTTCTGAGAAAAATAAAGAAAAGATAAATAAAAACCATTATACCATCATGGACAATGCAAAGGAATAAGAGGAAAAGAAAAGGCAAAAAAGCAAAAAAAAAAAGCCAAAATTAAAAGTTGACACGTTTCAAGTGGCTTCTGACTTAAATAAGCCAAAAGCCAAATAAACCAGAAGTTAAAACCGTTTGAAGCGAAGAATACACACACACACACACACACACACACTTGTCCTACGCCTGCGCGTTACTATGGAACCATAAAACTAACACTAAAATAGCATATTATGTTAGTCAATCTCTTCTTCACATCTAGAAAGCTACTAACTGCCGGTTCAATAATCACTCATAAGAACCTTTGAGAGGGAAGAAATAATACCATTGACGTAATAATCTCATAAATCAGAACATACAACTGAACACTAAACTTTACACAACAGAATACTAAACAATTCAGTAAAATATACTTTTCTTCGGCGCTATATATATCCATTGGCATATAGTTTTTGGCAGGACCCCATTCAACATAAGCATAGTGAATTTTACAATGTTTTTTACATTACGAGAGTTGTACCTAAACATAGAAAACTAACACTAAGTAACAAACTAATCGATACTACATGCACTAAACAAAAAGTTCACTAAATAGAACATGAGACTTCAGTATCTCTTACATGGTACTAATTGCATAAAGAAAGAATAAAGCTATCCCAATAGTGTGTATCTTCATGTTTTTCCAAAACGCTCTATACTTTTACCACAATATTTTGTATAGTAACTAATAGCAGCCAGAAATTGCATGGTAACCTATGGCCCAAGTAATCTAGGAGAAGCAGATTAATCGATTAGAACAAGAGGAGTAAGAATAAGAAAAATAGTGTGTTTTCGTACCACTAAAACCTGTTACTCAATAGCCCCCTTCGCTCTAGACTTTCCTCCCATGAATGCAAAATACCAATTCATGAGCCCAGATCTCCTTCCTCAGTTGTCATACCAGTTCCACTTTTGCTGCTAAGTGTCCTGGTAGCAGCAAGTGCTCTTGGAAGTGATCAAGAATGGAAGCCTACACAAACCATGACTAAAATTAGTCCATCTGGTCAATCATGTGCACCAAAATATACACATCAATGTCCAAAGTTTTGCCATTTCTACAAACACCTTGTGAGCATGGGATTGAGTAGATGGTGTGATCGATGGAAAGTTGGCAACCACCACGGCTAGCAGCGATGCCATCAGTGCTACAGATATGAAATACCTTTGAGCAGCCGATAAAATAGAGAGGAATGGATAGACAATAGAAAGGGCTACTACTAGTCATTCACATAGCAGATTTGTTATACATATATATTCATTTAAGGCATGCAATGCAACATTTCAAAAGATCAAACATCCATTTACCACACATTCTATGAAATGAGTTCAGCATGTAGTAGAATCAGCTCCCATTTGATGTCAGCGATGCAAAACTATTGATGGCAATAAGTGTATAGACCAGTCTATTGAACCATAATCATAAATAGCTTGCATTACTATATAATTAGGTCTGATTTGCAACCTGTAAAGCCAAGCAGACAGCAAGTAAACAAAGTACGGTCACACAGGAACATAGTTGAACTCAAGTAGGAGTGTGTATGTGTTGGGAGTGGGTGTGGTACTGTAGGTGGCAAATTCTGATGTGGCAATGCTCCTTCAATCAATTCATATTTTTTGAATACTTTATAACTACTTTTCTATATACTATAAGCATCTGAGTGACAGATCATGAATATTCATAGGCGAATCATAAGGTCAATTTTGCCATCAATACAGCAGGAGTGGAGTATACTGAAGATCTACATCAAGTTAGTGAAGTGCTTCGCATTGAAATCACGCCAAAGAAAAAGAAAAATCTAATGCTCAAGACTTAGGATCACTATCCAGAGAACATAAAGATAGTTATTTTCCTACATGGTCATAATTCTAAAAAGTTGAGATTTAGATATATATTGGTGAGATAAACAAAATAGATAAGGATCATCCTAGCTAATCCCAGCAAACCAATTCTTCTTTAACAAGTGAAAAGATCATCCAACGATTTGATAAGAACACATCCAAAAAAGAACAAAGAAAGAAAATATATTGCCTTCCTTCAGAATAGAGGAGCAAGCACCACCAAGGAATGAGAGGAACAAGGCTCACACAGTCACAGTCCATGACACTGCAGACTTCACAACTGTACATAGGAGGGAAAAGCAGACAACTAAGAGCATATAAAAACCATAATATTATGGAGTGTCTAATAATCGAGAGTAATACCGGGTAATTCATGCATTGATAGGTTTTTCCTTGTAATGTAGAGGCACCATCAATAAATAATAAAAGTATAAAACTGCACTTTTCAAAGAACATTAATCTTTAGGAGGTGTTTGGATTGGGAGTGTTTCATTGGAAAGTTTTAGGATATAGTTCAAATTTGGAGAGTAAAAGATTAAAGAAGGATGTTTTGGAGTCTGAAGCTCCAATTGAGAATAGGCGGGATTGGCTTATGACACGGCTAGGCATACATTACGAATATTGTTTCTAATGGTGTCTATCCTAATTAGAGTTCTAAGCACGACAAAGGGGTGGAATGCTATCTAACATTGCAACTAACAACTTTAATCATGTCACCAAGTTACAAAAGAGGTGGAATGATATATAAACAGTGCAATTAGCAACAACAATCATGTCACCATTCATAGTAACTAAACCATTTTTAGCAAAGGAGAAAAATGTACCTTTTTATATACGCATTGGCACCAACAAACTAATTCCAATAAGAAGCTCCTCCATATTCATTCTAAGGCGTTTCCATGCTCATAAGTGTCAACCTATAATTTGCTAGAATTGCAAGATAAGCAATTACCAATTTGATTCCCCTAAAAAAAAGTTACCAATTTGATGCAAAGAAATAGAGGCAGGAAGAATGGTATGAACCAAACACATGCATCTGAAAGTCAAGAAGTTTTAGTTAATGATTGCAAGATACTGATAAGAAAGGAAGTTAGATGAACCTAAGAATGAAATGAAAGGGCATCTAAGCAAACAAAATACAGTGGAAAAGAACACTTCTTTTGTATTTTTTAGCTATCTGCACATCTATACCAGCAATAAAATGTGCCAAACTGCAAAATAACTAACTGATCAGAAACAAGCAGAATAGTATAGATTTACTGACATTGAACATATAAAAGAACATACTTTATTGTGAGCACTAAGGCTGATCTATCTAAAGATGGAAATGGTATTCAAATGCAAAGATTCCTCTAACAATGAGTCTTGTATTAACATGGATAACGTACACCTAAATCTAAAATGAAAATCATAGTGTTGACTCCATGAAGATACTGCTCTGCTTGTTGCCAAATGGGAGGCGGCGCCAAATGGGAGCCGAGCTGTTGGGAGCAGATACACTGCTGCAGGGCCTTGCAGGCGAGCATGCACTTATCCGAGTTCTTAACGTAGTGGTCGGTCCAACGCCGGATCAGCCGCTCTATGCCGCTTGACCGCATCTTGCGATCCATCGCCGCAAGCACACGCTGTACGTTGCCATCCATCACCTGCATCATGATCTCCCACACTGGCTACACCTGCCTATGGTAGCCCTCTTTGCTACTCATCAGATTCGGATCAAGGGGGGCGGCAAGGGCTTTGAGGTGGGAGAATGGGTGGTATAGAGAGGAGAGACGGGAGGGAAGTTGAGGTGGCGACGGTGTCGTGGGGAGGCAGAGGGAAGCCACAGGGAAGGAAATGGTGGTAGCGCTGAGGAGAAGGAGGAGGCGCGACACGAGGGAGGTGGGTGCGTGGCGCTAGGGTTTGGGGGAGAGAAGGGGATTAGAGGAGGTGGTTGCGAGAGGTGGAGTAGGCACATAGGAATAGCGAAGGAGGCAGAGGGGAAATACAGTTGTGATTTGTGAAGGAGGATGCCGGGGGGAGGGGAGCGCGGCCCATGTGTCGCACCTAACCGTTTCTACGAGGAGGCATGGGTGCGACTTGAAGCGAGGTGCGGCGGCTGCGGGAGTCTGAACCCTTGGATTAACGATGGACAACATGGATTTAATAGTTTTAGAAGACAGATGAACCACGGTGGTGAATCACCACCACCAACACATCTTTTAAGTAGTATACTATACACACACACACACACACACACACACACACACACACACACACACACACACACACACACATATATATATATATATATATATATATATATATATATATATATATATATATATATATATATATATATATATATATATATATATATATATATATATATATATATATATATATATATATATAGGAAGCCTATTTACTACACCCAGGTGTAGTTACACCTATGGTATCTACCGTCCGTCTAACTCGGGATACCACCAGATCACTTGGGTTATTGGATCAATCTATAGAGATCAAAGAAAACCCGTGATGCCAGATACCCAACATAAACACACCCGTGCAGCAAACATACTCGTGCAGTACTGGCTGCAGTAATTAGTGCCGTAATTATCTCATCCCCTGATGTTAGGAGTAGTTGCGTTGTGTAGCATGGAAACCTGGGTGTTGTCTGACATTTGGAATAGTCAAATGATGTGAACATGAGCCAGATACTACTGCATGGTTGGAGTAGTTGCATTTTGTACCATGGTCACCAGGTGATGTATTACATTTGTAATACTCAATCGCATTACACATACTGCCCATCGTGAGAACTAATTGGAACGACACTGGCTATGGTTTTTGTAACTTGCGATACACTGAATGGCATCAAATAGAATGGAAGCATATGCGTTTGAAACCAAATGGCTCGGAACTAAATGGAAGTATGTGCGTACGAAAACAAATGGTCTACAACGAAATACATTGAGATTGAATGGTAGTATGTACGGACGGAAACCAAAGTGATTAATGTTATAATCCGGATACTACTGCATGTTGTAAGAGATTGATAAAAAAACATGCAAACACAATTGGCAAACACACAGATGAAAAGCTCAGTTGTTGTGTAGAACGAAATTATGCGCAAGGTTTCAGATTTGAGCTCTATGTTATTCAATTTCAGAACTGCTACAGTAAAAACTCAGATGGCAAAGTAGTGTTTTCAGCTCTCAAGCGAACATGCAGTAGTGTCCCGATTAAAAACATTGCTCCTTTTGTTTGTAGTAAGTAGTATTGTCGGATAGTACAACTGATAGCATCCTGTATTCCATGGGATATTGCATACTCCATCTGAAAGCATACTGGATACTCCCTCTGAAAGCATTTTGTATTCCCGATTAAAACATTAAAACATTGTTCCCTCTGAAAGCATTTTATCTTCACATGGGTTTCCAGGGTTTGTTGAGTTTAAAACTGAGTAAGCTGAACTGTGTTTGCCAGGTTTATCACCACACAGCAGTTTCTCGCTTAAAACATTGTTACTGTTGTTATTAGTATGTGCACATAACTGGATACTCCCTGTGAACTAGATCATACTCCTTTGGAAAAATCAGTTTTCTTGTAGTATATGCGCGCCAAGACTGCATGTTTAGTTGTGCTTTCGTAAGGATGTACTCCATCTGAAAGTATTCTGGCCAGAACGGAGATGCCAGATGAGTGGGCGACTAGTAAACAAAAAAGAAATCAATTGGGTATACATGCAAGGGAGTATTCTCCAAATGGATTGATCAGTAACATTGAGTATCCTGTATTATCAAAAAAAGTAAGTAATCATTAAGTTGAACATGTAAGGGAGTATTATACTCTCGTTTTATCAGGAACATTAAGTATGTTTCATTGTCTGAAAAATATCAAAACTTCAAAATTACACGATTTGCAAATAGATAATTCGAACAACTAGCATAAAGTAATTTTAAGAAGGCTTCGGTTTAGAACATAGATTGCAGATAAGTGGGAGTATTCTCCTAAATTTTGATTAGGAACAGTAAGTATGCTCCAATATCAAAATCCCCAAAACTTCACATTAACATGATTTGTAGATGATTGATTAGAACAGCTAGCAGGAAGTAATTCCAACCAAAGCAAAATGTCAGAACTCAGAACAGAGGACCAGGAAGAGTGGGCGACTAGTAGGATGAAGAAACAAAAAAGAAAACATTAAGAACTACATGTAGGGGAGACTTCTACTCATGGATTGATCAGGAACAAAAAGGTGAAGATCTTACGTCGAGCATGCAATAAAGAGATCTCCTCACTGCTGGAGAACTAATCACCACCACGAGGCACCGGCAAGATGACTGTTAGATTTTGGACTCTGGTCGTATGGCTAGGTCTAACCGAGTTTACCTCCTGGGCCACAGGTCTAAATGGCTGAACGCAACTAAGCTCACGGAACAACGAAGCAATATACTTATAAGTGGTATTGAGCCTTCTCCCCCAAAAGACTAGTCCAATGGGTGGAGCCTCCCTCACACTTATAAGTTGTGATTTCTCCTTTCTCACAATTCATGTGGGACTATTCCTAACAATGACAACGTGCCAGCAAACTGGTCACAACAAAAATCTTCCGGTCCGTTGGCCAAAATCCCGGATATTGTTCCATGGAGAGCGAAGCTCCCGGAAGCTCTCGATTCATATCTACACTCACAAAAGATGCTAGATGGCTAAGTATTTGGTAATCTAATTTGGATCGGGTTGTGGAAAACACCCGAGGCTTTCGACTCCGTTAGACTCTAGTGAAGCACAAATCTCAAAACGTCAAATATGGTGGATACAAAGGGTGTAACTACACCCAGGTGTAATTAGTATTTTTCTATATATATATATATATACATATATATATATATAAAGAGAGAGAGAGAGTATAAATAACAGGGACACTATGGTGCCCAGACTTCATGATTGAAACTTTCCATATACGATTAAGACTTTCCATCCTTGATTAGGACTTTCCATCCTAATATATTATATATCATTGCACTTGCACATATCTAAAAGCAATCCAAAAGCAGAGAGAGACAGTGCACAGACACCATGGTGCCCCATTTCAACGTCCTCTATATATATATATATATATATATATATATATATATATATATATATATATATATATATATATATATATATATATATATATATATATATATATATTCTGAGTTTGAGTTTTAACAATTTAGGATACCCAGCATCTGGCTCTTATGATGGTTCCGATGGAAATCCGACAACAAGGGTTGTTGACCAGTTTAATTCATGTGATCTCCAAACGCCTCATCCGTTTAGATTATATGGGGAGGATGATCAACAACAACTTGCTAGTGCAGGTAGCTAGCTAGACCAGGTTTGTTAGTTAACTGGAACTTGATTAATTTAATTAAGCCACGCCACCATTCCATTATCCAATTCTGATGGTGCTAGCTGCTTGTCTATAAACTAAACCTGGCCTGATTATTAGTTAGCCGGGATCCATTAGACGATGAGCAGCACTAAGAGACCACTCACTAGTCACGACAGATCATGAAGTACTTTTTATTTCTTTCTTCTTGGTCGTGCATGACTGCAGGTGTGCTTCATTCTCTTCCCTTGTTCCTCCGCTAGTGCTAGCTAGCTTGTACATTGACTTCATTTCATTTTACTACTAGTTTGTTGTAGGTGAGTGTTACCTTTGTCTTTCTCGTGCATAAGTAATTAAGCTAGCTAGCTAGCTGCACTTTTCATCAATTAACCCTAGCTTCCTTTTCCTATTATTTTCAGGTTAGGGCACTTACCCTACATAGTGACCCAGATTTGGCAATCTAGATCTTCTGTGTATTCAGAGCTAGTCTCTGGATCAGTAACTAGCTCACACAGTACAGTAATGATGAATATCACATTCATACATGTGCATAAATAAAAAGGTATAATAGTAAATAGTGTAAACGTGCCATATGGCCAATGTCTTATATCATAGGCCGGGGAGGACAAATACGAATGAAGTCTTGCAGTGAAAAACACATAGTAGAGGAGACCCTTAGGATATACCCACAGACAATCGACTCGGTTACGTGGCCTAGTATTCGGCGTCGTCTTTAACCTTTGATGGATGGTGACAAATGTTCACCAGCAGTCATTCCTTGAGCACTGAATTCATATAGTTGAGCAATAATGAGTACAAAAGTACTTAACAAGTCTTTACACCAGAATGCAAGTGTATATGTATATATAAACATGCAAGACTTAACCAAAACCAAAGGAACATCTTATGTTTCTTTTAGCATAAAGCTAGTTTGTCAAGTATCAGACTATATTTAGTTTTCAAATCTATGACTTAGCTTTTTCAACTTAAAATCAAAGTTTCCAGTTTAATTAAGTTCATGAGATTGAACTCTCTTCATAGTTGCCTACCATATCCATTCCATAAGCACCATTCCATATCCATTTCCATACCAAGATACCATATCCCCATACTTTCAAGCATATCAACCATTACCTAATAACCGTTATTTTATGAAAACCACACAAGTGTGGCCCCTCTACAGTATGCCTATGACTGGGAGAAAACTAAACCTAAAACAACTACTGAATCGACTGAACAAACTATTGAATGAACTCTAATTCGCACGGACGAAATGACAAACTAACTAAACGATCAAAGGATGACGGGATGAACGAGTGCATGAATGGACGTCGTATGACCGAACAAACTACACGAAGTCTGACTACATGAACAAACACACACAAACTACAACAACTACAAGAACGATGACACGACTACCGACCGACGACCTAACTAACTACCGACCGTGAGAAAAAAGAAGGGAGTCTAGAAGCACAGAGGGAGTCAAGAGAGAAAGAGGGGGAAGACAGTTGATGGCAAACTAGATGATGGCGGCAGGACAAACAAATAACTACGATAAGCACACGCATGACTTAACTACTGAACGACCGCGGAAAGGAGAAAAGAGGGAGTCTAGAGGCAAGGAGGGGGCCAAGACAACAAGGGGAAGGGTAATGATCGCCAGCTAGCTAATCCATGCACGTAAACAACACTGTGCACAAAACAATTCACTTAACAAGAACAACTGACAGAGGGATACTAACATCTAACACAACAAACACAACAGCAATCACAAACACTAGCCATGCTCACAAACCAACACAGATCACACACATCTGGTATAGAGACAAGGATTGCAACTAAACATACTACAAAATACTAATTGACAACCATTGAACAAAATGCATGGCACAAATACTTATCTCAGTCACAATTCATAGACACACATCACAGATCATAAATCAACAAATTAATAGGAATTAGTAATCAATAATAAGTAATTATTGAGCAGTAATTAAGAGTAGCAAAGAGACTAAGGGAGATGAGTTAGAGTAGAGGAGGCGTCGATCTAGGAGCAAGAGGACTAGTGGCGGCCACCGGTTGCTGGCGTCGTGTGGCGGCTAGAGGTGAGAAGGTTGGGGGAGGAAAGGTAGCAAATCAGAGTATGGAGAGCAAAGGGAGGTGGCTATAAATCAACAATTTAACAGTGCACAATTAACAGGAGTTAGTAATCAATAATAACAATTATTGAGCAGTAATTAGGAGCAGCAAAGAGACTAAGGGAGATGAGTTGGAGTAGAGGAGGCGTCGATCTAGGAGCAAGAGGACTAGTGGCGGCCACCGGTTGCTGCGTCGTGTGCGGCTGGAGGTGAGAAGGTTGGGGGAGGAAAGGTAGCAAATCAGAGTATGGAGAGCAAAGGGAGGTGGCTACGGTGAATGGTGGAGGAGGCTAGCAAAGGAGGCAATGTAGGCGGCGGTGGGATTTGGTGCAGAAAGGGGAAGATGGAGAGAAAAGGTGGAGGCGATGTGGTGGGTGGCCACCGGTGAGGAGAAGAAATGAAAAAGGAGGAAGAGCAAATGGGAGGCAAAGGAAGAAGCAAGCTAGGCTCAGGGAGTGCGTTGTGGTGGATCTCACTGGTGGTGGCCATAGAGCGATGACGCCGAGCTAGGGCAAAGAGGAGAAGCAGCGGCACGGTCGATGGCAGTGGGGGGCACAGCGAGATGCAGGTGGTGCAGAGCAGGATGGAGAAGGTAGTGAGCAGAAGAGGAACAGGGAGGAGCAAGGGGCTGGCATCCGCCAGCGAGATGGCCCGGCCTCGCTGGCACTGTGGCTGGAGAAGTGGGGAAGGGGGAAGCAAATGAGGCTAGGGAAGAAGGAAATGCTGGGTTCGCTGGAATTGGATTGCGGCTAGGGTTTTGTGGCCGGGATTGGGAAATGGCAATTTTGCGATTTAGCCCTCTAGGTTTTCAGGAATTGCAATCAAGTCCTTCCCTAATGTGATTTCTTATGTTCTAGCCCGTCTGAGTTCCAATTTCATCACGGTTTGATCCTATGCATTCGTATCAACGTGTACATCTATACGGAGTAGCCTCGGAATGCCAAATTTATCATTTATGTGCCATGATTGCGCCAACCTGTGGAAAAGCACAAAAAATGTAAAATGATCCAAATTGAGCAATTAATTATAGAAAAGCGTGTAAATGATGATAAATGGTCCCAAAATGCAAAAAATAATGGGGGTAAAATGACGGGTAAATATATATAAAAATAACGCATGTCATACCCCCAAGCTTTAAACTTTTACTTGTCTTTAAGTGAACGGCATGATATTATCGAACCCGGACAATAAGTCATTATGGTAAAAAACTAGTTTAATGTATGTAATAAATCAAAAGGCATACAATAATGTAAAATGTGATTATCTAACTTGAGTTTTGAGGACCATCCAAAATAAAAATGAAATATTCAAGCAAAGATCTCAAGTGATAACTACAATATTTGACCAAATGAAGTTACACACAAAAATGTCAAAATACACTCAAGTGATCACATGAATCCAACCAAAATTGTACGGCATCGGAACTAGGTATAACATCAAGAATGAGCATAGCAAAGGGCAATGCTAAGTCATTTGCTATTTGAGACAAATAGACTAATACTTGCATGATATTTACTAATACTTGCATGATATTTATGAAGAAGTCCATACTTGAGCCATGATACTTAATTTTTGTTGATTTTTAGAAAGTTTAGAACACACATTGGGCACTTGTGCCACTTATTCACACCCTTCGGTAAACTTTGCCGCTTATTCACATTCACACTTCCCTTGGGCAAACTTTGCCACTTATTCAACACATTTTTGAACCAATATGACATAGTCACTTATTCCACACACTCATAAATTGCATCACAAATTTTCTTTTCTTTCCTTTTCTTATGATTAAGCATCTTTAACCGATTTTCATTAATGCTAAGTAACACGTGTCCCGAGATATGGATACCTAGATAAATCAACCAAGTTATTGGCTCAAGATGGGACTACCCCTTTCACAAATTTTACATTCAAGTAAAGTATCAATATCTAAAATGGCATAGTATGTCAAAGCATGAATCTAAGATATAATCATTCAAGATGCGATGACTAGAACCAATTCAATCTACAGATGGTTAAAACACATGCGTAATTCGCAATGAATCAAATGCTATAGGATCACAAGGTTTGTAAGCACATCAAGGATAATAAACAAAGCTCAATCTCTATAATATGATGCCAAGTGACTTAAGACATACAAGGAACTAGTGACAATATAGCCCAATTAAGAAAATTTTGACATGACCTTTCTTGATTAATCATGGCACGGGCTCACATGGCCAAGATATACAATCAAACATAACATGAGAGCAATAGTAAAGACCATATATCATCAACATAAGCATAATATGAAGCATAAGAATGACCATATATCATCAACTACATGATAATAAGCTCAAATGCTCACAAATATAATACAAACATGCTAGAATATCATCCATACACATACAAGTCCTCCCCCAAGCTTAAATTGATCAATGAGTCAAGAATGTGCTTAAAGGGGCAAGAAACAGCTCACCGGGCGTATATGGTGCAGTGGAAGTAGACAAATCATCCCATGGCTTCTCGCACGTACAAGGATGAGGATCTAGTATGGGACCTGAAATAAAAAGAAAGAAAAGAGGAGAAACCAACAAAACTAACAAAAGGTATGGAAATAAAAAGATAAAGAGATGCTCATTTGGGTGTAGCGGGAGGAGGGCCAAGGACGGGACATGGAAAAGGCACATGTCCGCCCTCCTCATGAAAGAGCATACCTCGAAATCCACCTAGATCCCAAGGGATATCGACTCAAGCCAAGTCTACTAGCAGTTGATGGTACACAAGTGTAACCCTGCAAATAAACTCAAAAATATGGCAAGTATGTTTGATGGGGTTGACACTCTCTAAGTCATCAATAGAATATCCAATCACGTTGACATATTGATAAAGTATATCATGATGACTATAAGTGAGATAAGCACAATTAGTAATAGAGGATGTCTCGTCAGGGCCAAGGAAATCAAACCTGAGGTGGTCAAGGAAAAGTTTCGAAACTACCTGAAGTGTAGGTGAAGTAGAATGTACGGCAGTAGAAACGTCCAGAAGGGTGATGTTGACCAAGGAAGTAGCTGGTAGTGGATCAAGGGAAATATGCTCCTCCTCAACATCAGAAGTAGCCCCTTCATCAAGATGTGAAACCTCAGAACTCAAAAGCATATCCATAATAAACCCATCATCATTTGGCACAAAGCTCTCATCATCTAAATCTAACTCATCACAACTCAAGAGTAGATCTATTGCAAACTCATCCTCATAGTTAGGAGTGAAACAATCATTATTAGGATGTAGGTCCACATCATCTAGCTTAGTGTCAACATAAGGATCATCAGAGGGAAGCACTGAGTCTAGCAAAATGGTGTCTATGCAATTGAGCATATGCTCAATAGGAATTGTATTCTCATCATCGAAGATAATCTGCTTGAGTTCAGCCTGGTCACTCATCAAATATGGCTCAATGATGTGTGTCTCAGCGGCACACGGAGATGTCTCTAGCACAAGCTCATCAACCTCATCTATCTTGTAGCACTGACTAGGAGACTGAGTAGATGGCTTCTTATGGTGATGGCGTGGATGGTATCTCGAAGCTGTAGGCTGACTCTGCTGAAGTGTAGGAGTGGAATGAGAACTCTGCTAGTGTGATGACACATAATGTTGTGGTTGACTAGAGCTCAAACTATACTAATCCATATGATGCTCAGGTGCATGCACTTTGGCTATCAAAGAATCTAAATAGGGCTTCTCATTGTAGCATTGGAATTGATGGAAAGCCATGTTCTCAATAAAAGTGAATGTGTCATCAAATGTCTTGTTTGTGATTGCTCTATTGGCTACTGCATCAACTAAAGATCGTGTGGCATATGTCAAGCCTCTGTAGAAGATCTGTAGAACAAGCCATCTCTCTAGACCATTGTGTGGACATCTCCTGAGCAAAGCCTTGTATCACGCCCAAGAATCATACAAACACTCTCCATCAAGCTGAGCAAAACTGAAGATCTGATCACATATCTCAAACTGTCTGGATAGAGGAAAGTATCTCTCCAAGAAAGCACATGATAGTTGATCCCAAGTGAATGACCTCGATGGCAAAGAGTAAAACTAGGTACAAGCACCATCTCGAAGAGAGAATATGAATAATTTGCATCTAATAGCATCCTGAGAAACCACATGGCATTTGACTATATCACAATACTCCAAGAATATGCGAATGTGCTCATAAGGGTCCTTAGTGGGTGATCCTCCAAAATAGGCCTCCTGAATCAAACCAATAAGTTCAGGCCTCAAATTCCTTAGCCTCAATTGATGGCAAAACTGGCCCTGGCATAGCACTCTGCCTACTCGGAGCCCAAAGATCATGAACTAGTGCCATATCCTCAATATAAACCTATAATGATCACCCTATGGGACAAGATGAGAAAAACCACAAAATGAAATAGAAATAGCTACAAAAAGGGTTAGAGGTTAGCAATTTATCACAAATATGAACAATGATGATATGAAAGATAGGCCACCACAAACACAAAACAAGCAAAACAAACAAACAAACAACGACCTAGTCTATAGCCTAACACTGTCGCTCTAAGCTAATCCTCGGCAACGGCGCCAAAATACTTGATCAGGCAAAAATAGCACACCCGCAAGTGCATAGGTTGCCACTGAAATAGCAGCGAGTGTCGTGTTCTCCATAGAGACTAGACTGAGGCTACTGGTGCTCAGCTAAAGCTAGGTCAATCAAAACGGGGGGGGGGGGAACGAAACCTAAAACAACTACTAAATCGACCGAACAAACTAACTATTGAACAAACTCTAATTCACACAGACGAAATGACAAACTAACTAAATGATCAAAGGATGACGGGACAAACAACCGCACGAATGGATGTCATATGACCGAACAAACTACACGACGAACATGCACAAACTACAATGACTACAATAACGATGACACGACTATCGACCGACGACCTAACTAACTACCGACCACGAGAAAGAAGAAAGGAGTCTAGAGGCACAGAGGGAGTCAAAAGAGGAAGAGGGGAAAGATGGTCGATGGCTAACTAGACAATGACGGCAGGGCAAACAAATAACTATGACAAACACACGCACGACTTAACTATCGAACGACCGCAGAAAGGAGAAAAGAAGGAGTCTAGAAGCAAGGAGGGAGTCGAGATAGCAAGGGGAAGGATAAGGATCACCAGCTAGCTAATCCGCGCACATAAACAACACTATGACACAAAACAATTCACTTAACAAGAACAACTGACAGAGGGATACGAACAGCTATCACAACAAACACAACAAAATTCACAAACACTAGCCATACTCATAGACCAACACAGATCACACACATCTACGGATCACACACGTCTGGTATAGAGACAAGGATTGAAACTAAACATACTACAAAATACTAATTGACAACCATTGAACAAAATGCATGGCACAAATACTTACTTAGTTGCAATTCATAGACACACATCACAGATCATAAAATAACAATTTAATAGTGCACAATTAATTGAATTAGTAATCGACAATAAGCAATTATTGAGTAGTAATTAAGAGCAGCAAAGAGAGTAAGGGAGACGAGTTGGAGTGTAACATCCTGAAAATTTTGGATTTGAGAATAAAAAGTTCTTAAACTATTTTACAATATGTTCTGTTGAAATTTGGATTTTATGGCGATTTTCTAAATTTTGGTGGAGGATTCAAAAATTTAAGAAAGCTTCGAAAAATAAAATTACTATTAATAATGCCATAAAGGGGAATATGCAAATAAGGGAAACCCAAACATTCTAAATTAAAATCTGAAAATATGGTCCGCAAAAGGGAGGGAGAAACTTGAATTAAAATATAAGAATTTAATTTTGAAATAGTACTATAAATGGGCAACAAAAATAAATGAATAAAACATATGCAAATATGTGTACAAAAGGCCTAGAAAGATGAGCAAGACATAAAATGTATTAATACAAAAAATATATAGGCATGAAGGAAATATATACATATATATAAAATGAAGGTGCAAATAAATAAATAAAAATATATGTATATATATATATAAATAAAATAAATATATATGTGCATATACAAAAATAGAAATAAATAAATATATATACTATATATGTATATATATACTTGTATATACATATGTATATATACACACTAAATAAACAATAAAGAAAAATAAAAAAAGAAAGGAGAGGTCAGGCCGGCCGAAGGCCCTGCCCAACCCCTCTCCCCGCTTCCTTCCCCCGCGTGGCCCAGCCCGCTCTCCACCCCGTGCTTTCTCTCTGGCCAGCGGGCCCGTGTGCCACGCCCGCACTCCTCTTCTCTTTCTCCGCCCACGCCAGTGTCCTCTTATTCTTCTTTCTCCCCTTTCTTTTCTCGCGCGTGCTCCCTTTCCTCTGTGATTTCGCAATGCCATCATCGCCCGTGCCTACCCCGTCGCGTCGCCACCCGCTCCTCGCCGTTCCCGCCCATTGTCAAACTAGCTCTATCGCCCCCTGCCACGTGCCGCTCGCCCAGTCTTCGTGCGCCGAGCCCCGCGCCAGGCAAACCCCATGGTCCTTTCCCCCGCCGCCCGGTCCTCCTCCGCCGCTCGGCCTCGACCGGTCCTCCACCGCCACGCTATAAAAGCCGTCGGCTTCTTTCCCCTTGTCCCGCGCCATTTCCTCCTCTTCCCCCATCTTTTCTCCCTTCTTCCCCGAAAGCAGCCGCCGCCGCCAAATCCACCGCCGCCTCCTCCCCGGGCACTCTCCCCTCGATTCCTTGGAATGGGAGCATCTTTCCACTGCCGCGGAGCTGCCCCAAACGTCGCCCCACTCTCCTACTCACTGTAGCCCACTGGCAACGCGAGCCATCCCGCACCGCCGCCGGTCCGCGCCGCCAGCCCGCCGTAGACCCTCCCTGGCCCGACTAGCAGCACGGTAAGCCTTCTCCGGTCTCCCTCAAGCTCGCACACTTGCCAACGCGCCCCTTCCACTACTTCGGTGCCGGCACTTTCTTAATAGATTTAATTCAAAGCAATAGTGAAGAAATATGACTATGGTTAGATACTCAACCTTAATAAAGACTGCACTTAATTATAATGTATGCCCTAGCATTTAACATACCATTGTTAAACAAATATCTATAATAGATTTAATTAAGTAGCTATATTAATATATGAACCCATATGACAAGCCGTGATAAATAAATTTAAAAAATAAATAAATATAATGACACTAAGAGTATCAATAACAAAGGTATAGGCAAATGATAATGGTGCCAGTGATTAAATCTTAACATTGGATTTAGTAAACGATAAGGTTGGGTATGAATAAATGTAGCCAGCTAGGACCCGAATCAATGGATCCTAATTCAAAATAAGTTATGCCCGGTAATAACTAAGTGTACATAAAATGTCGCACCACAAAATGCTGTCAACCCGGATTCTAACATTAATTCGGTAAACTAAAAATTGTATATATCACCTCTATATAACCTATGCCCTGAATAGTAGCGCTCAATAAAATACTACTCCGCTAATCTTGCACACTGATTCATAGGTCTAACCTAACTCAAGAAACTCCCTTGATAAATACAAAAAATATATAAAAGAGATCATTAATAAAAAGATTAAGTCATCGTATTCTACCATCGGCCTTGCCTCAAATAACTCGAATCACCCATTAACTCATAATAAAACTAAATTGAGTTTATTCGAATTTATTTGGATCTTTTGAGTTACTTGCTTTTATTTGGATTCAGTTGTTTGTCGTGTAATTAGAAACTAGAGTTCTGAAGATTCCATGGATCAAGCGTGGTCAGAGCAAAGAGAAGATAAAGAATAGAAGCTCAAGAGAAAGCATCGTGTGAGCTCGAGTCTGCGGTAAACCGCGCTAGGCAAGTCAATACTTTGATCATGTTGAACCTACATTTTCTGCAAATTACTTGTATTTAAATTAACAAATTGCATGCTGCTATTTTATGCGCTAATTTATGTTCAATTTCAAGATGCTAGTTATATACCCATTAATGGACTTGTTACTATTACCCTCATTTGGAACCCTTGAATATCTGAGCCTTGTCACCTTAGCGAAAATTATAATGTTAGATCATTCGAAAATAAGTCTACAGATATATGCCATGCTTAGTAATGCTTAGATATTCGGGGCATCGATAATGCCCCAAGACATCACTTTCAACTATGAGAAACTGGTTTGGGAAGTCATGGTGGTAATGATTGGTATGTGTTGGAATGATTATTTTATGTTTGAAAAAATCCCAACTTGCTTACTTATCTGGGCGGATGGTTTGAGGGTGTGTGAGTGGTGCAGTGGAAGCACAAAGTGGTTAGTGGTAGAACCGCCCAGACCAAATCTTGTGATGATCTTCCAATGTACAACAGTACAACCACAAGCTGGCAAAATGTAGGCAGGGTTTACTAATTTGTGTAGCTCTAAGGTGGTTACGTGAAGGTATGACCACGAGCAAAGGGATGGATGGTCTCATCCCCGCCTTTGCCCGTGATGGCTCACGAGGGACCCTTCCCGAGGGATGTACGCATCCTACGGAAGATAGACCTTAGCGGGTGTAACCACAGTAGGACTATGCATTGTAACAATCCTGTGATAGTCTACTCAACCGCATGGCTAAGGAATCATGTGGGGCAACGAGCAGATTTATCTCTTGTGGGTAAAGTGTGCAAACTCTACAGAGTCAAAAACTATTCGAATAGCCGTGCCCACGGTTAAGGGCGGACATGGGAAGTTAACTAGATATAGTTCTGTTTCAAAAACTTTTTGGGTGGAATTGGTGAAGTGGAGGGCAGAGAAAGGCCCTAATTTGTGTTGCCCTGGGTGTCGCCCCAGTGATAAGTTAAGCGGTTATAATGCTGAAGGATTAAGCATATAGTGCAGAGGTCATGTAACGGTGGATGGAATCTGGATCGCTATTATTATTGCATTCTTTCACACCTTATGTTTCAGTTCAAACTGCTAGGTCTCAGGAAATTTCTATATATCATATCTCAAAAGCAATTTATGGCAAATAAAATTAACCCGAGCCTTCCCTTGATAAGCCATGCATATTATTTAATTGCATCCTATGTATTGGCTCACGGAGCACGGTTATTTGTGCTCACACTCGCTCTCATAACAAATCCAGAATCAGGAATCAAATTACTATGCTTCGGCAATACAACTGGACATGAGGACGACGATGATGAGGTGTCAGGAACTCGGCCGCGAACCTCCAGTTGGCTGCCTGTGGGCATGTCCTGAGGGTCCCACCTGTGCGCTTCATTTTCGCTGCTGCATTTTATTGATTTTGGCCTAATCGGTCCATGTATAAGTTTACTATTATATTTATGCTTCCGCAATATATGTATTTTGATGTTCATTTCTGTATCTGTGAGCACTATCTACTAATTCAAGGAATAGTGCGGTGAAATCACAGAGGATTCCGGATTGCAAAATCTGGGTCTTACATGGAGATAAACCCAAGAGGAAGAAATAGCAGAGGGCAGCTGAGGAGGTGGTCGGTGGAGATGTCATCGGGGTTGGAGAAGACGAGGTGGTCACTGGTGACACTGCAGTTGTAACATCCTGAAAAATTCGAATTTGAAAATATAAAGTTTTTAAATTATTTTACAGTATGTTCTACTGAAATTTGGATTTTATGGTGATTTTCTGAATTTTGGCGGAGGATCCAAAAATTTAAGAAAGCCTCAAAAAATAAAACTAATATTAATAATGCCAAAAATGGAAATATGTCATTACAGATCATGAAATTCAAAATACCAACGCTTGAATTCAAGTTCAGAACAATAAAATATTAAAATATACCCATTAAAATCCAAGGTGTGATATTCAGAATTTATACGTATATATATACACAATTCACAGCAAAATAATGTCAAAATCGAAATCCGAGGGCAAACTGAATAAAATAGAAAATAGAGAAATAATAGATTTTGTAGATAGATATTTGAACCAAGATTTGAACTAAATGCTCAAAGGTTGAAATCAGTAATTTCAAAATGGAAAAAGGAAATGTAAAATCCAAAAGCATTCAAATTGCAAAGCCTTTTTCCTCCCTTTCTTTTACTCTTTTCTCCCTATTACATGTGGGCCCCACTCCCTAATCCTCTCTCTCCCTCTCTTTTCTCTCTACCCTGCCAGCGGGCCCGGCCCCTGTTTTCCCTGCCGACCGCACAGTCAGGACCCCCCCGCGTGGAGCGCCTCCTTCTCCTTTTCTTTTCTCCTTCTCCCTCCTCCCTTCTGCGGCTGAGCATCCTCCGCGTCTCTTCTTCCCTTTTTCTTTGCGTGTGCTCTGCTGCGTCTACTCCCAAGCCGTTCCGTCACCGTCGCAGCAGCCTACGCTCGCGTCCCCTCCGCGCGTCGAGCCCTGCACCGCCGCCTGCCACCGCTCCGCCTGCACGTCGTGCGGCTCGAGACGCCCATGCCCTCCACCGAGCGTGCACCTGCCATGCTTCCTCGCTATAAGGAGCAACAAGCTCACCCCTTCCTTGGCGCCTCCCCTCCCCCACGCCATAAGAAGCCCCGCATCGCTCCTTTTTTCCTTCCCTGCCTCTTCTCCAGCCTCTACCCATGCGCCGGCCGCATGCCGTTCCCGGCCACCCCGGCGACCCCTCCATGAAACGAGCGCGCCTCTTCGCTCCCCGAGGCCCCGCCTGCTTTCCCGTCGGCCCAATTGAAGACCCGTGCGCCGGAGACTCCCATATTTGATTTCTCCCTCACCGCCGGCCAAAGCCGCCGCCGCTGCGCCACTCCCTCTCCGGCGATTCCCTCCTCGATTCCTTGGAATAGGAGCATCGCCCCGTCACCGCGAATGCTTCTCCGCCATCGGCCGGCCCTCCCATCGACTACAGCTTGTCGGCGATGATGACCCACCCCGCGCCACAGTAGGCTCCCGTTGCCGGCTCGCCTCGGTGCCACCCTGGCTCGACCAAACCCGCGGTGAGCTTCCTCCTCCCTTGCTCTTGATTCAGCGCCGCCCATTTCCCCTCCCCATCCTCCCGGCCGCTGGCGCCCCATCCTCACCTCACCGACGACCGCGCAAACCGCCGCCCCAACCAGTCGACTTCACCTCGGGCTGCACCACCACCCTCATTGGCTTCCCTGTCCCCCCAAGAACCCATTTTGCCGTTCGCCCCAACCTCCCCGGCCGCCGCCTGCCGCCAGCGTGCGCAGAACCTAGCGCCGGTCGCCTCCCCTGTTTTGGTCCCTGGCCACCCACACCTCACCTTATTTCCCACACTCTTTCAGTCAGCCCAGGCCGCTGGCCCAATTGGCTAACCGAGCGCTCGTAACGCACCACACGCCCAGGTCCCGAGTTCGATCCAGCCAGTCGCGCCCCCTTTTTCCTCATTTTTGCTTCTAATTTTTGTGGTCCATTCCATGTAGGAAAAATCAAGGAAAATAAGGAATAAATCTAGAGAAGCTGAGAACATTTAATAGGGAGGTAAATAAGATTGCTCTAGATTTAAAATTTTGATTAGTTCATGTATGAGCAACTTAATTAATTAGAACCTAGTTACTAATTAAAGGCAGGGTGGGAAAGTTTAGTATAAACCTAGCTTAAGTGCATACCCTCCAAAAATGACGACTTAACGAAGATTTCCAAAACAATATATGTATATTTGAATCATAAGACCTTGCATCATAGAAGTGACCACCAAGTGGTTTAGAAATATAACTGATATTTAAGTCTTAGAAATTGCAAAAATCCCTCTTTAAATATTGATTATTGGCGTAAGTATTAAACCACTAGCATTTAGACGGTAAAACCCAAATTAAGTTAGATGTTGCATTACATATAATTGACTAAGGCATTAAATATAAATAATAGGCCATTAAAAAGTATCTTAAACTCTAGTACTAATAGAAGACACCCTTGGCAGATAGATTGGTAGGAGTATCTATTTATCCTAAGAGGCACACTAATCTACCCATTAACAAATAACGTGATGCTAAGATAAATTGATCAAGCCGTAGCAAAGACAATCTACTAATGCACAAGTAGATAGGAATGCATGAACCTGATAAAGAATTGCAACTACCTAGATAACTTTAAACCCTAGGGAGGTTACGTGGTCAAGAATTAATGGTGAATAATAATTAAAGTTAACCAACAAAAAGGGATAACATGATAAATAATTCCCTACCTAAAATAAATTATGGGATCGACCATTCAAACTAATAAATTGACCCCCTGTTAATTAAAAACACCATAAAATACCACATGTTGAATTTACAAGAATTATGAACTCCAATATTTACTCGATATGGTAAACCAATGTGTACATGATGTATAGGACGTATACCCTGACTCTTAAATATATATATTGAGGGAATAATATATAATCGACACCCCAACTAAAATCTCACATCTAAAGGTCTAATTCGACTCATGGAACTTCCTAAATAAATATAAAAATAATAAAAAGAGATTATTAATAAAAAGATCAAGGTATCGCCTCAAATCACCCGAATCACCCATTAACCTATAATAAATCTAAATTGAGTTTGCTCGGATTTATTTGGATCTTTTGAGTTATTTGATTTTATTTGGATTCAGTCGTCCGTAGCGTAATTAGAAATTGAAAGTCGTGAAGATTCAAAGGATCAAGCGAGATCAAGCTCAAAGTGAAGATAGAGACCAAAAGATCAAGATAAAGCATTGTGTGAGCTCAAGACCGCGGTAAACCGCCCAGGCGAGTCAATACTTTGATCATGTTGAACCTACATTTTCTGCAAATTACTTTTGTTTAAAATATCAAAGTGCATGATGTTAATTTATATGCAAATACATGTTTAATTTAGAATTCTAGTTAAATGCCTATTATCCAACTTGATTAATATTACACCTCCTTTGGAATATTTAAATTGTGAACCATGTCGCCCTAGCAAAAATTATAATAGTAACATTTCAAAAGTAAGTTCATAATTATATGCCATGCTTAGTATTGTTTAGATACTCATAGGCGCGAGAGCGTCCAAGCATCACTTTAATCATGAGAAAATGTGGTTGGGCAGTCATGGTGGTAATGACTGATGTATGTTGGATATGGTTATTTTATACTCCCAAAAAATCTCAAATTGCTTATTTATCTAGGCGGATGGTTCGAGGGTATGGTGCAGGTGTGCACGAGAGTATGGTTTGTGGTAGAACCGCCCAGATACCACTAAGGACTGAATCTTGTCATGACCTCCTATGTAAAACAGTACAACCACAAGTCTGTAAAGTACAACTTGGCTAAGTAAATTTATCGAAACTCACGGACTCATCTCACTGGTAGTGGATGGAAGTGGATACGCAAAGGGCAATGGGAGGCCTAAAGGGACACCGAGTTAGAGGGTGAGGTAACTAGCCGTACTAGCGTTGCTGGAAGTGGAGCCTGTGTCTTCGCTAGTAGACGTGGTTACATCCCGTGCATAGATGGGACCCACCGCAAGTGGGCAGGTTCCCATAAGGTGAGATGACAAAAGGGGCTAGATACTTTGAAAAGTCACTGTGATGGTCTACTCAACCACGTGGCTAAGGAATCATGTGGGGCAGCGAGCAGATTATCTCTTGTGGTGAAAGTGTACAAACTCTGCAGAGTCAAAACTATTCGAATAGCCGTGCCCACGGTCAAGGGCGGACATGGGAACTTAACCAGATATAGTTCTATTTCAAAAACTTTGTGGGTGGGAATGGAAAAGTGGAGGGCAGTGGAAAGCCCTGATTTGGGTTGTCCTGGGTGTCGTCTCAGTGGTAAGTTAAGCGGCTATAACGCTGAAAGATGTTATACGGTGTGATGCCATAAGTATGGAAAATCATGTTAATATTCCTTGAACATTATGTTTTGTTCCAAAGCTGCTAGGTCTCAGGAAATTTTATGTATTGTATTTCAAATAGTAGCATTTCTATTCTTACAAAATAAAATATGGAAGGAATAAACATGGTCGTGAGTAAAGAAGATGGAAGTTTGTGGTAAAAACATAAAGATATTGGTGGACTCAGGTCGATTATAAAAAGGAAATGATCGTGTGGGATCTAGGAGAAGTAATTTGGTGGAGTCTAAATGAGTATATAGGTTAGATAGATGATTTAAATGATTTTTGGAGTATTAGGGATGCAAAGGTAATTGCGAGATTACAACACTGATAACTAATATAAATTCTTGGAAGATGATGGCAGTAATGGGATTAACAGGATTGGATCAAATACTAGATGGATGAATTGAATTTCTAGGAATATTGGAGGAATGATAACAATTATTGGATTATAATCTTGATCAATGATATTCTTGGTGGATGTATCCTAGTGAGTCGTAGACTTAATCATTGATATTCTTGGTGGATGTATACTAGTGAGTCGTAGATTTGATCATTAATATTCTTGGGGGATGTATACTAGTGAATTAGTTAGAAATAGATAGTAGAAAATAAGATTAGTTATTGGGAGAACAAATTATGGTTTTGGATCAATAACAAAAGGATTGAATTATTAGGAAGTCCCGATCTGAAGGATTTGGTGGATTTAAAAGCAATTATGTTGAATAGTCATTAGAATTTAGAAATGAAGAGTTGATGACTAGCAACCACAAGATTGGATTTTAGAATACAAAAGATATTGGTGGATCTAAATAAAGGATGACCCTCACTGTTTGGAGTCTTAGGCAGCAATGAGTGCATGATTGGTGGATTAAATAAATGATGATATTCGCTGTTTGGAGTTTTAGACAGCAACCAATACAGAAAGAATATGATCGGTGGATTGAATAGAGGATGACACATGTTGTTTGGAGTTTAGAGAGCACTCAATAAAGGAAGTGTAATTTCGGTGGATTGAGTCAATTATGGCAATCGCTGTTGGGAGTCTTAGGCAGCAGTTAATAAAGAGCGTGAATCTTTGGTGGATTAAGTCAATGATGTCATTTGCGGTGAGGAGTCTTTAGGTCACAAAAACAACAATATGATATAATAATAGAAATGCTACTAGACGTGTTTTACGGCAAATAAAACAACCCGAGCCTCTCCTTTGTTAAGCCATGCATACTATTTATTTGCATTCTGTGTATTGGCTCGCGGAGCAGGGGTTGGAGTGCTCACACTCGCTTTTGTGACAAAATTCAGAATCAGGAATCAAATCACCTCGTCTCAGCAACAAGATTGGACAAGTTGGCCGAGAAGATGAAGATGTCAAGGGCTAGGTCGCGAACCTCCAGTTGGCTGCCTGTGGGCATGTCCTGAGGGTCCCACCGGTGTGCTTCATTCCGCTGCTGCCATTTATTGATTTCGGCCTAATCGGCCCATGAGTAAGTTTACTATTATATTTACGCTTCCGCATGATATGTACTTTGATAATCAGAACTGTAATCTGTGAGCACTATCTACTGATCCAGGGAATAGTGCGGTGGAATCACAGAGGAATCCGGATTGTAATATCTGGGCTCCTATAGCAGTAGAGAAGCAGAGGAAAGGGTTGTGGTGGAGAGATGCTGTCGCCAGCGTGGCTGGAGTTGATGAAGTCGTCGGTGTCGAGGATGATGTAGCCGACGGAGGGGCACACGTTAAAGAAGAGGAAGTAGTCAGAGATGAGGTAGCCAATGTGGTGACATGGTGGTGATGCAGTGGAAGGTGGAGTAGAGGAGGCGTTGATCTGGGAGCAAAAGGACTAGTGGCGGCCACTGGTTGCTAGCGTCACATGGCAGCCAGAGGTAAGAAGGTTGGGGGGAGGAAAGGTAGCAAATCGGAGTATGGAGAGCAAAGGGAGGCAGCTGCGGTGAGTGGTGGAGGAGGGTAGCGGAGGAGGCGATGTAGGTGGCGGTGAGATTTGGTGCAGAAAGGGGAAGATGGAGAGAGGAGATGGAGGCAATGTGGTGTGTGGCCACCAGAGAGGAGAAGAAATGGGAAAGGAGGAAGAGCAAATGGGAGGCAAAGGAAGAAGCAAACCAGGCTCAGGGCAGCGCGTTGTGGTGGATCTCACTGGTGGTGGCCATACAGCGGTGGCGCTGAGGTGGGGCAAAGAGGAGAAGCGGCAGTGTGGTCAATGGCGGTGGGGTGCATAGCGAGCAACAGGTGGTGTAGAGGAGGATGGAGAAGGTAGCGAGCAAAAGAGGAATAGGGAGGAGGAAGGGGCTAGTGGCCGCCGACGAGATGGCCTAGCCTCGCCAGCACCGTGGCTGGAGAAGAGGGGAAGGGGCAAACAAATGAGGCCAGGGAAGAAGGAAATGCCGGGCTCACCAGAATTGGATTGTGGCTAGGGTTTTGTGGCCGGGATTGGGGAATGCAATTTTGCGATTTAGCCCTATAGGTTTCTTCTGTTCTAGCCCTTCTGAGCTCCGATTTCATCATGGTTTGATCCTACGCATTTGTGTTGATGCGCACATCTGTATAGAGCAGACCCAAAATGCCAAATTTGTCATTTATGCGCCTTAATCACGCCGGCCTACGGAAAAGCATAAAAAATGTAAAATGATCCAAATTGAGCAATTAATTATAGAAAAGCATGTAAACAATGATGAATCGTCCCAAAATGTGAAAAAAAATAATGGGGGTAAAATGATGGGTAAATATATATAAAAATGACGCATGTCAAAGTGCACACACCCAAACTGTAGAAGAGAGTTGGTTGCTTTGCCCTTTGCTTGCTGAAACCCTAGCCACCAACCCCTCCCACTAAAATAGATGGAGCAACTAGCTCACATTTAACTATAATGTATACTATCCATTAGTGCAACTGGGGAACCCGTTAACTCTACACACAAAGGGTTTAACACACACGAGACTTATGCACGCTTTTCAAAGCACATAAGCCCAACCCGCTTGTCCTCCTTAGCACCTCTTTGACCTAAACTGCTCTCTAAATGCCCTCCAAATGCCATAGTTTTGGACCCTTCACTATTTTTGATATTTTAGCTTCCCCGCCAAAACACCATTGCTTTGACCATGGACCTCACCACTTCCCAAAGCCTTGTCCATGGTCATCTCCTCCTTTGCAAGCAATTCTCATACTTGCAATGTGTTGGTTCACCAATGGCTCATGCATTGGCAAGTCTATCCATGTCGGTCCTCCCGACCATGCCTCACTTGCTCTGACTGCACTATTCGATGAACCTTTCCTTTAACGTCCCTATCTTATCCTATGCCTCTTTTGAGCCCAACCATCCTACTTGGCTTCCTTGAACATACCTCAGCTCATCCCCAAGCCTAGTCCTTGTCTGCATTGTCGACCATGGCTACCTCCAAGCACCTACACATCAAATACCAAGAAACTATTTCTAGGCACAAGTTCTTCACAACTTCAACCATGTTAGTCCACCATACTTCATACATCATGAATGCAATGACCTAGACCCCAAAACTCAACCCATGACCAATTCCCCTAAATCCCTAAAACCCTCTCGGCCATTTTTAGAGATGGCCAATGAAACTACCATTGGGAGGCTAGTCAGATCGCTTCCCTCAAGCTAGTCTGACTACTAGGGATGAGCACGAGAAACACCCTATTTGGAAATTTGGTATTTTGCTATTTAGTTTTTACTCAGACATACAACCAAGGTGACCCCTAGTATAAGGACATCTCAAGACGCTCCAACACAAGTGTTTGGTGTCTAAGAGCCAAAAGCCAATATGGCCAGTTAGACTGCTGCCAGGCAAAATTCCTAAGGCGGCAACTCAGCTGATCTCACTGGTTATGTACAATGGTTTGACTAGTTCTACATAACAGTTAGACCACACCTGAAAATCGGTCCAACCGCCACCTCACAAGTAGCTCTGGAAAACCACAACTTTCACAAATACAAATTTTAACTTGACAGAATATCCAATTGCCAATTGTTCAACACAGATAAACCTTGGACATTCTCAACATGGCTCTTCAATCTTCTCCTTGATGAACACATTGGCAATACCTCAAATATGTAAAAAGGGCACAATCGAGTTGATTTTCAAAAATAAACAAACAATTTGTGAAAGAGAGCTCCACTTGGTCCATAAGGTGCAATCAAGACTGAAAATGACCAATTGAGTATGAATGAAGCAAAGCAGCTAGAAAGAGCAAGTTTTCCATAAATGCTTCAAACTTCACCAAGAAAGGGTAAATCTCACTCTATATCTATATGAAAGAATAATTGTTTTATTTGACCTTTGTCATGGTGAGAAAAGATCAATAAGATCAAGAAAAACTCAAGAAAGCCATAAAATCTCAAAAACCATTTTTAGCTCCTCCCTCTTTCATGCAAAATTTCTCTCCTACAGGCAAATGCTCAATTTGACATTTTAGGCTTAATTCACTTACAACGAGCATTTTTGGGCATATTTAGCCCCCTTTGACAATGGATTCATTAAGGTTCAAATTCTTCTCTAATTAATTTATGCAATTAATTCTAGAGACAAATTCTCCCCTTTTGACAAACTAGAGGGACAAATAAAAGAATAGGAGAGAGCATGATGCAAATAGAATGGCTGCAATTTTATTCCTTTAAGTTTAGCAAGGAGAAGGAGCTATGAAGATTATCTATATTGATTCAAACAAGAATTGCCACAAGCCATATGATGAGTAGAAGTTATCTAGATTATTGTAATTCATATATGGCAAAGCATGGCCAAACTAGCACAATATTTATGGTTAAGTCAATTTGGGTAAATGTTAAGATGATCAAAAACCTAATTTAGCCAAAGGTATCCAAATATGAGACAAGCAATACTAATAAGCTAAATGGAACCAAGAATATATAATTGAATCATTTTGTTTAAGCAATTGGAATTAAGCACAAATAGCACATTTAGCATTTTTAAAGCACATTTTCACCTTATCATAGTAAAGCAAGTCCTGAACTAGGAGCCATCCACAACTGCCTCCTAAGCTTGAAACCTTTTTCATAATTATTGTTTTGTTTATTTTTACTTGGACATGTGCTTGATCTCAACCCTTTGTTGACCATCTCAAGCGATAAGCTTAAAAGCAAGGTCATGGTCATCCAAAACTCACATTGAGTTCATGCCTAGTGTAATGGCAAGCCATCTCATGAAAAAGAATTGGTGAAATCAGTTTTTTTGCACATAAAGAGATCATTTTTTATTTTAGTTTCTAGTTGAAAAACAATGAGCTACTCTTGAGTCTGTAAGCAATACCCGACCATAGCTACAAAAGTCCAGAATAAGTAAACTCATGCTTCAACAAGGAACTAGCATAGCTCAATTTAGATTCAAGATTCAACTGGGCATATTTGACATGACATGAATCATAAAAGGATCACTAAAGCAAAATTAGTCAAAAGATCAAACATTGGCTTGCTTTAATTCTAGTTTTGCAATACCACTTGTAATTTCAGTTTTCTAGCATGCTAAAAGGTAATCTATACATGAAAATTCATGATAAATCAAGCTAAACTAGCTCAAACCATGGAAAGGAGCAATTTTAAGATAGCAAATCAAACATGAGTAATAGCGAGAGCTCCATGGGTGATTAACTAGTTCTAGTTGTAGAAACTTAGATATGCAATATCTTACAATAAATGCAGCAAAGATTCAAACTCCCCTCAAACCAAGAATGAAAGGAAAATAACCTCAAAATTTCCTCAAGAAGTAAAATGAGAGAAACAAAAGGCTAAAAGAGTGAAAATGAGATAAACCTCAAACTCAACACAAGAACACTAATCTACCTCTATCCATAAGGGTTCTAAGGGAAGAGAACCAAAGTAAGCCAGAAAGATATCAATTATGGAATTGATACCAATTGTAGCAAAGAAGTAAACCAATTGGAGAAATAGATGCCTAGATAAGAAACTACAATCAATTGAAAAAGACTAGGATCACCAAGGCCTAAACAAAAAGCACAAGACACCTAGTCCAAGAATTAACCCTCTACTCCACAAAGGTCTCTAGTCCAAGAGAAACACAAGCTAGGGAGTGAATCAATAACATTAGGCACCCCTACTACTAGATACTAGACAAGATAAAAGACTCTATAAGACCTAAAGGAGAGAGGACACTCTTGAGAAAAACACAACTCAAGAGAACAACCTATCCAAAACCAAATCCTCAACTACAACCTAGATGGTATGCAATAATGATAATGAGAATTGAGAATCTGAAAAGAGCTCGAGAAATGATACCACTTGTCCATATGACACTCGATACCACTTGTAAACCCATTGTTGATATCACTTGTTGATGAAGCACAAGCACGGTGCAGTCTCCAAGATAGACATCACTAGAAGTCCAAGTGAGGAAGATCCAAAATAGCATCCATGATATACATGATCTCCGCACCACCTGAAAAGTCTATCTCAAAGTGACAAGAGCCATTGGTGCCTTAGTGTTGGGGTTAGTGATAAATGACTTGCGAATATATATTTGGACACACGACATGCAGGAACAACAGTATGTGAACCATGTAAGGGATTAGCATGAAAAACATGTGAATGCACATGAGCACCATGTAGACCTCTCTTGGGCACTCTCCTAGGTCCACTAGCAAAAGTTCAATGCTCCCCTTGTCCAGTAGCCACTCGCGAACTACCCTTACCCTCATGGTATCTCATATCCCTGTGCTGTCGAGCACTAGTAAAGGGGTCATGGAAGCAATCTACAAACCTTGACTTGTACATGACACTAGGAACCTCAATAGCTCTAGGTGCACTCTTGTAACATCCTGATTTTCAGAGCCTTTTTGAAGCTTTTAAAATAAAATTCACCATTTGAATTTTCTGGAATTAATTAAAGCTTAAAAGGAATTTTCAGAATATATTTAGATTTAATATGATTAAATTAAACATTAACATTTGCCAAGTTTATTTTATTTGAGTTCCTTGAGTCTCAAGGAAATTTTCTGGGATTTTTCTGGATTTATTTGCTATTTTCTAGAGCTAAAAAAGAATTATTGGAATTTCTGGAAAAAGAAAAGCCAAACCGGCCGGTGGGCCGAAGCCCACCGAACCGGCCTGGCCCAGCCGACCGGCCAGCCCGGCCACCCGCCGGCCAGTGCGCCTCGCGCGCACGCGACGCGCATCCGCAGACGCCGCGCCGCTTTGAGCGCCCGATGGCCGACACGTGTCGACCATCCAGCGCTCTCTCGCCAGTAGCGTCATCTCGCCACTCCCTCTCGTGTCGGCGGTGGGGCCCACCTGTCAGAGGCGTATCCGGCCGGGACTCGGCGTCCGTGCCACGTCAGCCCTCGCCACCGGGTATTTATTGCACGCGGCCTCCTCGGTTCGCGTACCTCGCCGCGCCGCCGCCGTCTCTCGCCCGTGCGCCGCCGCCGTCGCTTGCCGTGCGCCGTCTCCGCCGCCGTCGCCTTCGTCGCCGGCGGCCGTCGCCGACGCCGCCGTCTCCACCGCCGTCCCCACCGCCGTCTCCGCCGCCGTCGCCGCCGTAGCCGGTGAGCCCGCCGGCCTAACCCTAGCCGCCGCCGTCGTGCGCCGCCCTCGCCGTCGCCGCGCTGCGCGCTCCGCCGTCGGCCCGAGCCGCCGCCGCCGCCGGACGTCCGCGCCTCCTCGGTCGCCGGCTGCGCACCACGCCGCCAGCCGACGCCGCGCCGCGCGCCGCGACCCTCGGTCCCCGCGCCCGCCACGCGTCGGCCATCGGCCGACTCCCGCCTCCCGCGCCGCCTCATCCCCGCCGCCCATCCAGATCTGAGCCAAAGGCCCAGATCGCGCCGCGTGGACGCCCTAGAGCCGTCCGATCGACCGCCGCCGCCGCCCCGCATGCGCCGCGTCAGCCCTAGCCACATCACCGTCCACGTCAGCCCTATCTGACGTGGCAGCCACGTGTCGCCGCCACGTCAGCGCCACGTCGACCTCTCGCCGCCGCGTCGCCGCCGCCGCCGCCTTGTTTCGTGAGCCGAGCCCACCGTAGACCCATCTCACCATGCGCCGGTCTGACACGACGGTGCACTTTTCCAATTTCCCGATTTTCTGTAGATTTATTTTTCCGAGCCCGTTCTCCCTCGTCCTAGCTCCGATTGACCCGATTCTTTTCCTAAATTCATCTAAAATTGAGCTCTATGTTTTGGTTCAGGTTTGAGAATTTTTGGAGTTCCTTTGAATTTTTATTTGAATTTATTTTGTCTCTTTGTTTCGTTTTCTCTCTCGTTAGATCACGCGTTCGAGGGAGCCGCCGTCAGATTTGAAGATCAAGAGCCGTCAGCTGAGCAAGGCCAAGGCAAGTCGTGTCCTTTGATCATGTTGAACCCAGTTTGCAATCTATTATTTAATTATTTTGTTTTAAATTATCTTGCATCGCTATTTTTATTCAAACCCTTGTATTGGTAGTTATCGTCCCGATTGGTTATTTCCTCCTTGATATTTTGGAATACCTTGATGCCATTGTCACCTTAGGTTGGGAATTTTATTAGTGATGCTATGTTATTTGTCACATTGGGTTGGTACGATTAGAATGCTTAGCCTTGCTTATTTTGCGAAAGGGTTCATCATCGCATGTGATTAATTAATTTGACTTAATGAGATATTGAATCGTGGTTGGTGCCATTGTTATAAAATTTGTGCCGTGACGTTGGTGCGTCATTGGCGGTGGTTATACAAAATTGGTTTTCACTCGGGCGAATGATCGTGCGATAAAGGGGAAGTGTTGGAGCACTTCGAGGATGTGGTAGTCTCGCCGAGAACACTTAAGGACTTAACTTTGTGCGCCATTGATCCGAGTCTTACGTGCAAACCACATGTCCGGTATGGGACGGACACTGGTGATTAATTTGGGATGTTTCAATTTCAATCTCATTGGGATGAACATGGTTGCTGATTTCCATGAGGCGCAAAGGGGGTGTGATCACGAAACCTAGCGGGCGGGATTGGGTTGGAATTGAACATTGTAAAGGCCTTGTTGTGATTTCCTTAGCGAGGCTAATCACATCGTGTGGGTACAGTTGTGCAACCTCTGCGAGTGTAAAACTATTCGAATAGCCGCGTCCTCGGTCATGGACAATGCTCGGTGATTTCACACGAGGTATAGTTACTCTTGGAAATTTTGTAGCTGGTCGGTGGGTGGTTAATTCATCGTTGGTTTAACTTGTGGATGGGAGGTCCATGAGTGGTTGGTTTAGCTTATGGATGGGAGGTCCATAAGTAGTTTACTTCAATTCCTTTGATTATTCATTATTGTCTTATTTACAATTCGCCTTCAATCTATTTATGGTAATTTCAAATGCTGTTTATGCAAATTAACCCTTTCAGCCTTCCCTTGGTAAGCCTTGCATACTATATTGCATCATTTGTTACAAACGGCTTGCTGAGTACCAATGTACTCACGGCTTTACGCCTATGTTGCTCAGTTGAGGAAGAGGAGTGCTACCAGCAGGAGGTTCCGGAGGTGAGTACTTGACGACTACGCGTTCCAGGCTTCGCTCCCCACTCGATTGCCTGTGGGCATGTCGATTGGCCACTACGTTTATTTTGGATTTTCCGCTGCTAAGTTTTGTTAAGCCCTTAAGGCTATTGAGATTGTAAGCTTGACCATAAGGTCTCACTTCTGGATATTGTTTAATAATTCGAGTTTCCCTTATTTAATATTGTGATTGTGGTGATGATTACCTCTATGTTTGACTGTGTGCACTAGCGTGATCCTGGACTAGTGCAGTATACACAGAGAGTCCGGATTTGCATATTCGGGTCTCGACAACTCTGGACCGAGGACACCTCTCATGCCCTTCAAAACTCTCACGTGTTCTTTTTGAAAAAGGTACATTGCTATTTGACATTTGAGGGGTCTTACCTGATAAAGCAGAAGTACCAATAATGCTAGAAGGGTTTTGGGTAAATATAGCTGACTTGAAGATTGTCTTAATTGGCTAAAGTGGTTTTACCTCAATCTTACCATTATCCAAGGTTCTAACAATTTTAGGAGGGTGATTCTTGGAATGCTCAACAAAGTTAAACTCTAGGCCTTTATGTTTGACACTCACCTTGGATTGGTCTAAAATCATGTTCAAGTTTTTCCTGCCACTAGAAAATCTTTCCAATGTCTTCTTGAGGTAGTCATTTTCTTTAGCTAGGTTGGCACATAAAGCACACTCAAGATTCTTGGTTGCCCTAGATAATATCTCTTTATTGGTGGCTACCTCTAGTTTCATGGTCTCACAAGAAACACAAGAAAAATCTCTAATCCCACCCAACTGCTCCTCAAACTCAACTTTAAAAGCCTCATGCATCTCATCTAAATTATTTCCAATCCCAGCACAAATGCACAAGCAATTGATTCAATAGAATTCTTAGATGTAGACATGGATAAGATTTTCTCATTTTTATCCTCAAGTGTCTTGTTAAGAGCTTCAATTTCATTAGTGAGCTTAGGGTAGTTTTCACATGATTCGGTTTTAGAATGATGAAGCAAATAAGACAATTCTTTTAATTTTTGCTCACTAAACTCATAATGAGAACATGAATACTCAGGACTAAATTAAAGTAAGGTTTTAGCGCCATGTTCCAATTTTAGCACAAGCAAAGCAAAGTTTAAACAAAATAAAGCACTAGCATTGCAAACACCAACTGCTATGCCAACATGATCTTTGCTAGATTTTAGTATCACTAATTCAACCTAAACATCAATGAGTTGGGTAACAACAGAAGAATATGTAGTCCTAAGTTTATCCAACTCAAAATGCAAGGCAAGGCAAGAATCACAATTTTCATCATCAGGAATTAAAGCTTTAAGCCTACCAAGTTCTTTCTGCAAGCTATCACGCACAATCCCAATTCTCAATTTTCTTGGACTTCTCCTCAAGTTCTCCACCATAGTAAATGATCACACATTTCATATCCTCAGTAGAAGGGAAAACCTCATCTGGATCACTGAAGTTGGAACTGTCATCTGATGCATCCCCGGTGTTGCCCCCGGTGAAGTCCTCAAGTACCATGAATTGCACATGCTAGTAAAGTCTGGGAACTCCTTTTTCCACATCGCTCATGTTGATGGTCTCAAGAGCGGCAAGGACCCAGTTGATGAACTTGTGGTATGTAGTTGGGCTTCTTCTTGTCATCATGAGCTCAAGAAGATTCGTGATACTCCTTCTCCTCCTTGTCCTTTAGTTGGGGCAGTTTGCCCGTGTCGGGACCCCGGGTTTCCAAACCCGGACCCTCTGTGTATTTCTGCACTAGTCCCAGATCAAAGCTAGTGCACACAGTTAAACAGGAATGATTCATAACCAACCACACATTATTACAATAATAAAGAGTATTGATCATCAGGTCTCATTATTACAATTGAGGTTTCAAGACCTCGCACACACAAAATAAAGCAGAAGCAACAGATAAACTCGATGAAGACCCATCAATATGCCACAGGCAGTTGACTGGGGAAGCGCGACCTAGTTCTCCGGGAAGAATCCATCACAGCCACAGGCGAAGCAGTAGTCGTAGTCACCTTCTTGAGCTTCGCAATCTTCTGAGATTTATTTTTAAGTGTAGTATGTGAGTACATAAAGTATTCCGCAAGTCTTGGGAAAAATGCAGTAGATGCAAGGCTTGACAAAGGAAGGCTATATGGTTCTTTTGCACAAAGCAAAATTTTATTTCAATTACCATTAATTATTTTCGAAGGCATCAATTTAATAAAGTAAATATTTTAGCAGAAACTATCAACTTTCTAGTGAAGGTTCCATCTACCAACACTAGCCAACCAATTACAATTGGTCAAGTTTAAAACTGCGGGTTCCATCCACCCTCTCTGGCTCCAACCGCCAGGATTCCCTTCCGAGAGTTCCCTCCACTCTCAGAATACAAAAACTTTGATTTTAAAACCAAAAACCAGAAAGCTACCATGTGAATGCATTCCTTGCCCGCCCTTGACCGTAGGCACGGCTATTCGAATAGTTTTACACTCTGCAGAGGTTGTACAACTTTACTCACAAGAGATATATTATCCTAAAAGTCAACACGCTTCCTTTGGCATGAGACCCAGATAAAGTATCACAAAGCCTTTACCTTACTCTAATCTAGCTAGATACCACCCGCTGAGGTTTCACCGCAGGTAGGCTAACTGCCCGAACAGAAGCCCCCTCTTGCGCCATATGAGTCTGAGAAATCCTGTCCCTCACTTGTGAATAACCGGTCCATCCACGGCACCCACTTTCCATGGTGGCACCTAAACTAGACTATCATAAGTTAGTCACTAGGTCGTACCCATATAGACTTGTGGTTGTACGGTTAATGCTCAGTCTGGACAAACACAAGCGTCGGTCCTTAATTGACTAGGGTGGAACATACACTTAACAAGATCTCGTGCTTGCTGCACCAATCCAAACCAACCATGCACCCTAATCTAAACAAATTTTCACATTTTATTTTATTTTAAAATAACAGTGGCAACTCCAATTACCACTAATCTTTTAGAAACAAGGGTATTACAATAATTCATAATTTCCCATTTGCAAGATTTATGAGGTATTCAATAGCATGGCTAAGCATTGCACTACCATTCTAATACCAACAATTAAATATATTACTCTCATTAATGAGTCAAAGGAATTTCTAGGGTTGCAAAGGTACATGGAAATCAACTTCAAGTGAGGGCATAACAAGGTTGAATATAACTAATGCCTTAAGATTTGATTTATCATTTTATGTAAATAGCAATGCACATAATTTCAAATAATTAAAACTTTTCAAAATCATAGGTTCAAGATAATCAAAGGAGACTTGCTTTCTTGCAGGGTCTCTGGGTCTTCTTGCTGGGGAGTGGAGAGGTCTTCGTCAACGTTGGATTCTACGCGAGAAAAGACAGAGCACAAAACAAATAAATACAAACAAAAATTCAAATAAACTCAAAAATTTAAATACAGGCCATATTTGGATAGATCATGATTTTAGAAGAATTTAGAAATTTGAATGACTGAATTTGGAGTTAAAATGAGAAAGTTATGCTTATTTGAAAATTTCAGATTGAATAAATCTAGAAATTCCCAAATTTCTGACAGGTGGGGCCCACTGGAATTATTAAATTTAATCCTTTATTTTCATCCCGAGATTATGACAGGTGGGACCCACTGGTCAGTGAGCCCACGGGATTAGCCTCTGACACGTGGGACCCACTGGACCGTGAGCCCACCGGCTTAGCCTCTGACATGTGGGACCCACTGGACTTCGGGTCCGCATGTCAGTGACCAGCACAGAGGGGTGGGGCCCAGACGGCAGTGGCCTGCACAGACCAGCGGCCACTGACGGGTGGGACCCACTTGTCAGCGCAGAAAATAATAGAAAGGCTCAACCTCAGCGTGCGGAGCCAGGGGCTCGAACGCGCGCCGGGGGAGCCGGGGGGAGGGAGGAGTAGCGCGGGTAACCAGTCGGCCGGGAGGCGTTGCCTACCACATAAGGGTAGGTAATCCCTTTGAGGGTTACCTGCTGGAGGGGTCCGGCAGCAGTGGACGGAGGCAGGGTCGTCGGCGGCGAGGGGAGGCCGGAGGTGTTCGGGTGATGCGCGAAATGCAATCCTGGCGCGGAGTGGGTTCGGTTGGAGGGGTCGGCGAAGCTCGGGGACGTGCGGAGGCGGCCGGCAATGAGGAAGACGGTGGCGCAGCTCGGGTCCTCCGGGGCGACGGTGCTCCGGTGGCGGGAAGGGACGGCCGAGGCGTCGGGGAGGATCGCACGGGCACGGGGATGCTCGGGGTGGCGGTGGCTGGCTCCGGGGATGACCGAAGCGTCGGCAAAAGCTCACCGGAGTGCGGCGGAGCTCGGGGAGAGAGGGCGCACGGTGCTGGGGTGCTACGGGGCTCGGGAAAGGAGGTGGAGCGTGTCTGTGTGTTGGGCGGAGGGAGGCGAAGCCGAGGGAGGCTTTTATAGGGCGAAGGAGTGGGCAGGGGCGCGGCAATTGCTCGCCGGGGTGTCGGTCGAAAAAAGGAAGGGGGCGGGGGAAAAAGGGAATAGGGGGCCGTAGAAGGAAGGGGAGCACGGGAGATCGGGAATTCGGGCGCGGCGGCTTCCGGGGTTTCCAAAACCAGGGAGAGCCAGGGAAGGCAAGGCGGGATCCGGCGCGGTCTCGGTCGGCCGGCGCAAAAGGAAAGAGGGGAGGAAGAAAGGAAAGGAGGGAGCTCGCGGGACGAAGGACTGACAGCGGGCCGGGTGGCAGCGAGGCGGCGCGAGTGGCCGAGCGGCGCGGGCCCGCAAGTCAGAGAGGAGAGGGGAGCGGGGTGCGGACGGCGCGGATTGCAGCCACGTGGTCCCAAGGCGGATCGGGCGGCGGGTGAGCTTAAGTGGGAGGGGACGGCCGGATGGACTGCGAGGCGGCGTGGCACACATCGGGCCGGCCAGGTGTCGGCCCGAGGGAAGAGGAAGGCGGGTGGCTGACGGGCCGGGCCCGCGAGTCAGCAAGAGAGAGGAGGGTGCGGCCTGGATGGGCCAGTCGGTGACGTGGGCGGACCTGGGCTATCCACGCGTCGGCTGGAGGGAGGGGAGGAATTTTTATTTTTAGAATTTGATTTTTGATTTTCAGAAAAGGTTAGGAAATTTATTAGGCCTCAGAAAAATATGAAAATACCTCCAAAAATTCCAGAAAAATTCACAGAAGCTTCTGGACATATTTTGGACTAAACAAAATTATTTCCAACTACTGTTGGTATTTTATTTTCATACTTTACATTACCTTTTAAATTTTTAAAAATGGGTTTTAAACTCCAGAAAATTCAGAAAAGCCAAATAAATTCCAAATACTTTAAAATAATTAATTTGAATTTAAATTTTTCCAGGAAGCCAAATTTGGGATGTTACAGCCCGATGTAGTTTGGCTCACCACACTCAAAGTAGAGGAAGGGACCGCCTCTCTTCCTATTCCTCATGTTGTGATAAGCTTTTTATAAATTTGGTGGATAGGAGAGCTAAATCTTCATCAGGTAGCTTCTCAAGTTGCTCACCACTCAACTCATGTAAAGCTGACAAGGAAAATCTAGAAGAGCCAAAATCCAATGATTGAGAGGGGCCATTCTTCACGCGGTCAATCACAAGGGCTATCGACTCTATCTTGGGAGATGAGAGTTGAAATCAATCTCATGTGTCTTCAATCTCAAGTAGAGCTTATCCAAGGTAAGCTCACTCATAATAGTGTTATCATTGATGGATGTAATCTTCATTCTCCAAAAACTCACATCTAGAGCACCAAGCACTTGCATTCTTAGACTCAGAATAGCTCAAGCCAACTGCACATAGGTTGCTGAGAATCTTTGGGAAGCTAGAAAATTACTCATCTAAAGATTCACGAGGCTTTTTCTCAAACTTAGAATACTTCTTGAATTGGTTCTGTATCACTTCCTTGATAGCTATGGAGCCCTTGAGGTAATCATCGAGGGTCCTCTAAATGTTGTGAGCAGAGGTCAAGTGAGATACTCAATCAAATTCAAATCTACCAAGCAGTTGTATCAAGAAGTTGCGTGCCTTATTGTTTGCCTCTACACCTGTAGCATTTACCGGAGTAATCTGGTCATTGGTAGGCACAACATAAGGTCAGTTGACTTTCTCCCAAATGGGTTTCCCTTGGCTTGAAAGTAGGTGACCATCCGAGCCTTTCAATAGAGAAAATCCATACCCTCAAAGACCTTCCAATAGGAACTCAATTTCACAAGAGATGCTACAAATCAAACTAAGCCGCACAAACTGCAAGATCTTATTGTAGCTAATTCCTAGTTGGACAGCATGTGATCCTCATAAGGCATCTCCATCTCTTACACATCCTTCGAATGTAGGACCGAAAGGTAACAGAGGGGGTGAATGGTGCCAACTAAATTTTTTTCTCCAAGTATTCTGGATCCTTTTCTCAAATAACTATAGAGCTATTAAGAATCAAATCCAACACCAAAAATCCATGGCAAAATACTCAAGAACACAAAATCTTGAAGAACTCAGCCCTTAGAGGTCTGACCACCAACCAGGGGGCGGTCTGACCACCAACCATGGGGTAGTCTGACATCTGTTCTAGCAGTTGACATCTATGAACAATGATTTCAGACAAGCGAACAGTAAAATCAGCATGGTTACAAATCTTCAATCCACGTAACTTTTGATTGGATGATCCAAAAGCTGTGAAATTTTGTACGCACATTGCTTAAGGTCTCAGACACCTATTCCATTCCATCCATGGATTGCAAAAACCCATGTCAAAGTTCAGACTTTTTTGAGATTTGAGCAAGGTTACAACAAAAGTGACCTAGAATCAAAATCGATGATAGAGACTTGCTCGTGGACAGAGGATAGCCAAGATGGCTTTGGATTAGTTTAGACATGTCACAGCAAGCAAGAAGGTTGAAGAAAACACTCCAAAAATCTTCAGATCAAGAAACCACTTGGAAAATAAAAACATATAAAAATCTAGTTTCTTGATGAATTTGCTACCAAAGTGCATAGATGGGCAGATGAAATTTCCAAACGTTCTCTCCATCTCTTATATATCTTTGGCACATCAAGATCAACAAAGGGTGAGAGGAGAGAAAAAACCAACTAAATCAAGAGCAAAGAAATTAAGTAAAGTGATAGCCATGGAGAAAATCAAAGATTGATTCTATTGCTACTTGACTAGGAAAGCTTTATAGCCACTCCATCTTGGAGGACAGAGAGCACACCAACACACCACTCTTAAAGCCAAACACTAAACAAGAGAGCACATGAGAGGTGGGTTGGATGGTTAACCATAAGTCTCCATCCCAACCCCCTTTTATAGATGGTGTAGGATCGTATGGCGCTATCAGAGGGGGTGAATGATCAGCTCCGCTTCATCAAATCTCTACGTAGTCGATGATGAAGTCAACCGCTCGAGCAAACACTCATTACATAGCTTCACTTGCAGTCGCATGCTTCACTCAAACAGTAATCACTAGAACTCATGAACCAGATTGATTCAAAATCTTCTCTATTGTTGAGTTTACGTGGAGTTACAAAGTGCCCTCACAAGCACTCCTAAAAACCCTAGCACACAGACACCTCACAAAAACCATGCTAAAATCCTTAGCCTACCTCTGCTTTTATATGATAATGCCATACACTGTGTTCAACTCAAACACAAACACAAAAAGCCTACCTTTGCTTTTATATGCTAATGCCATACACTGTGTTCAACTCAAACACAAACACAAAATCTTATATCTTCCTCAAATCAAGGGATCCGAAACCCTTCCTAACATGGGTTTTAATCAAACTCTATCGTTTCCTAGTTATGGACTCCATCCACAACCCCTAATCTAACACATGACAAAGCCTCCAGGAACGCACCTCCCATAGCTCCATCTCATATCATAAACTTCTATGTCGAAGCCTCTAGGACCGCACTGCCTATAGCTTCTACACGCATCCCCACCTTTGATCTCCATATACTCCAGCGTTAGCTCGACCATCTCGCATGACATCCTCAACCATCTGAACCTCAGATCTCCCTATCTAGTCCTGGTCATCCTCATCACCGACCATGATCGTCTCCACGCTCACCTGCACATGCAAAGACCAAAGAAATGTTTACCCGGCACAAGTTCTTCACAACTTGACAATCATTAGCACACACACTCAAAACACACCTTTAACCATGCATCATCAACAACCAGGTCAACCACAACTACTCACATCATCGCTCTCCAGAAATCAGTCTAAAATCACTTATTACAACCACTAAAACCATCACTTTCCAAAACTCGGCCTCAAACAACACATTACAACCGCTAGCTCAATGAGTACTCGAAAAATACAAGTACTCGAGAAATACCATCGCTCCGCTAAAAACACTCATCATCACTACCGACTAGAGAACCAATGAGTACATACAACTAAGTATCGATCACGTACCGCAAGTCTCAGACAACCAAACACAACACCCACGACTACCGATCTCCGACCATCGAGTACCGAGCCCTTTTGACTACCGAGTACCATGACCACCTGACTATCATACACCAGCCAGTAATCCCACTAGTCTCACATGAGTACTCGAAGTACTCAAAGATCACAAGAAATAAAGCACTCGTACCAACAATGAAGTCTACGAGTACTACTCCCAAAGTCTAAGACCACCGATCAGAAAGATCTATGACTACCAACCAGTGAAATCTATGACTACGGATCAGTTAAGTCTACAATCATGAAAAGTACTGTAGCTACAACCATGAACAAATACCAGAGCAAATTATCTTATGACCACTGACCAGTTCCTTGTAGCTTACGACTAGTTTCCTGTAGTTTATGACCAGTTTCTTATAGCATACCATCATCAACCAAGTAAGGTCGTTCTATTGTAGTCTACTTACCGTGGTTGAAATTTGTGGTCGAAGTAGGACGTGGTCGAAGTCCATCGTGGTCAAAATGCCATAGTCGAGTTGCCGTGGTTGAAGCTAGACATAGTTGAAGTCGGTCGTGGTTGAAGTCTGGCATAGTCAAAATACAGCAGTCGAACTGACGTGGTTGTTGTTGATCATGGCCAAAGCCGGACATGATCGAAGGTGAACGTGGTCAAGGCCAGACGTGGTTGAAGATGTACGTGGTCGAAGTACACTCCGCTATTACTCGAAAGCCATCTGATGCCACTTGAAACCAATTGGACTAGCTGATTGGTCCACTGAGAACCTCCCAACTGAGTGAAGCCATTCAAACTAGTCCAAGTACTCAAAGCTGATCAAAACCACTCAAACTCACAACCTTCGAGTGTGATCGATGGAAACTTTTGCAAACACAAATTCCAAGCAATCCAAATATCAATTATTCATCATCACTTTTAATCACAACCATCCACATGGTCTAACAATATCCTCCTTGATGAATACATTGAGAACACCTCGAAAAACACTCGAACAAAAGAATTTGTGAGAGAATTTTACAAAAGAACCCGACCAGAACCAAAAGAGCATAGAGAGCATATCTAATTTCTCCCCCTTTCTTCTACTTTTCTCCCCCTTTGGCAATGAAATCATCAAGGGCTCCAAAACGGGAATAATTGTAGAAAGGAGCAAAGAGAGGAAACATCCAGAAGCTTTGTAGATTATCCAAGTCAATTTGCATTGATTTAATAGTTTGACCATGCCATCTGTGTGAGTAGGGCTACCTAGACCATATAAAGTTATATATCATATAGTAATGTCAAAATAGGTCTTTTATCATGATTAAGCAATTTATATTAATGATAGACATTGCAACAATGACTAAACCAATTATAAAACCACAATGAGATATAACACAAAAAAGTCAAAGCCTAAAAAAATGAAGTAGATTTTAAATCTAGGTGAGTTAGCAGTCTCATGTAGCAAGCTATTGCTCTACACTCGAGTCTTAGGCATGTGGCATGCTTGTAGCATACTTCTTTTCTTGATAACTTGTTTTGAAGCATCTCTTTTTTATTTTAATGGTGGCATGCTTGAAGCATACTTCTTTTCATTTGCACAATTTTTGTGACTTTTCTTTTGTTTGACCATGGCATGCTTGAAGCATACATCTTTTCATTTGTGCCCATGCCAACTTGAGTAATCATAAAAGATTGCAAAATGAAACATACAAGTCTAAAAGCCAAGATTTAAAATAAGACTCAAAATCACAAAGTACTGTCTATAATCATTCTAGTCAAAGTGTTCTGTCATGTCATGATTTAGCTCAGTTGTTCTAGGTTAATTATCATCAATCATGATCGCAGCTACAAAACATATGAGTGAATATGATAAAGAAAGCTCTACCTCTCATTTGATTTCAAAGGCTTGGACTTAACGAATTGTTTGACAAGTATAATAAACAAAACTTCTAAAAATTTAAATACCAAGCTCCCCTCAGAATAATCCCATATGATGCAGTACACCCAACTCACTCTGCAATTGAGCAAAACGAGAAGAATCAAGCGGTTTGGTGAAAATATCAGCAACTTGAGAATCAGAATCAATGAAATGCAAGACAACATCTCCCTTTTCACATGGTCTTTGAGAAAATGGTAGCAAATATCAATGTGTTTGGTTCTTGAATGTTGCACAAGATTTTTAGCAATACTAATCGCACTAGTGTTATCATAGAAAAGTGAACACTCTTCAATTTTAAGCCAAACTCCTCAAGAGTAGCTATCATCCAAAGCAATTGAGAGCAACAAGAAGCAGTAGCTATGTATTCAGCCTAAGCAGTGGAAAGTGCAACTGACACTTGTTTCCTAGAAGCCCATGAAATAAGAGATGTGCCTAAAAAGTGACATGTTCCTGAAGTACTCTTCTTATCAATTCGACAACCCCCAAAGTCCGCATTAGAATAAGCTCTAAGAGTAAGACATGACGACGAAGAGTACCATAAGCCAAATTCCAAAGTTGATTAAAGATAGCTGAAAATTCACTTTACCGCTTGACGATGTGAAGCACGTAGAGAAGCTTGAAAGCGAGCACATAAACACACAGCAAAGTGTATGTCTGGCCTTGTAGCAGTGAGGTACAAAAGAGAGCCAATTATGCTTCTATATTCCTTTTGATCAAAAGGCTCACCATCGTCATCTGGATCCAACACAGTCGCAGACCCCATGGGAGAGGAAATTGGTTTGACTGATCCCATGTCAAAGCAACGAAATAGATCCTTGGTGTACTTAGTTTGATGCACAAAACTTTTCAACTTTGATTGTTTGATCTGAAAGCCTAGGAAGAATATGAGCTCTCCCAGCATGCTCATCTCAAATTCCCTGCTAATAATATATGAAAACTTGGAAACAAGAGCATGCGAGGAACCACCAAAGATTATATCATCCACATAAATCTGAATGTGTAGAAGATCATTGCCATGCTTGAGAGTAAACAAAATCTTATCTATCTTGCCCATTTGGAAATCATGTTTTAGCAAGTATGATTTAAGCCTATCGTACCATACGCTGGGTGCTTGTTTTAAGCCATATAAGGCTTTGGAAAACTTGTATAAATGATCAGGAAACTTAGGATTCTCAAACCCAGGTGGTTGTCTAGCATAAACTTCCTCCTCAATGTAGCCATTAAGAAAATCACTTTTTACATCTATTGGTGAAGTCTAAAACCTTTTAATGCAGCAAAAGCTAACAAAATTTTAATGGCTTCTAATCGCGCAATAGGAGCAAATGTTTCACCAAAGTTAAAAGTTTTTACTTGAGTGAATCCTTGAGCCATAAGTCTAGCCTATTTCAAACAACAACACCATCCTCACTTTGTTCATTCTGAAAAATCCATTTAGTTCCAATAACATTGTGACCAAGAGCGGGTGAGACTAAAGTCTAGACTTTGTTACGCTCAAAATTTTCAAATTCCTCACGCATGGAATTAATCAAAGACTTATCAAATAAGGCATGACTTACATCATGGGGTTCAAAAGAGGAGACAAAAGTAGAATGAGCGTATGAAGCATTGGAGTTATACCTGCTGTGAATAACTCTCTCATTTAACTCACCAATTATTTGTTCTAGGGATGAAGCCATTGAATGTGCAAAGGAGCTTGCAAAGTGGTTGTAGATCATTGAAGTAGTTATAGCAGCCATCGTACTGGATGTGGGTGTAGCCACAGTAGTTGTACGGGTGGTCGTGGCGCCCATTGTTGTAGGTGCAGTCGTAGTAAAGCTCGAGAACTCCCTGTAGTCATCGTTGAAGTCATAGAAGATGTCGTCGAGTGCGTCAAGGGCCCGTATACCTACATTGTCCAGTCTTACCAAGACTAGCCTCATCAAAAGTGACCTCACAGGTGTGAACAATTTTGTTAGCTTCCAAGTTGAGTACACGATAACCCCATCTATGAACTGCATACCCCAGAAAGATGTCATATGAGGATCTAGATTCAAATTTGTCAAGATTGCCATGTTTAAGTATGAAACATCAACATCCAAACACCCTCAGATGTGAAACGCTAGGAGACCGACCAAAACAAAGCTCGTGTCTTATGCAATTTAGCTCACAAGAAAACCCTATTCAAAATATAGAAAGCAGCCAAAACGGCTTCAGCCCAATACTTTCTAGCAGTAGCATGTTCATTTACTATTGTTCTAGCCATCTCAACCAGGGTTCTATTCTTGTATTCGACCACACAGTTCTGTTGTAGCACTCGAGCTAACGAGAATTGATGGTGTACACCCTTTTCGGCACAAAAGGAAGCAAATAACGAGTTCTTGAATTCAGTTCCATTATCACTTCTAATTTGCTATAAGTGTTCCTGGAAGTTCATTAGCTAAACTAAGGGCTAGCTCTCGAAAGTGACCAAAAGCTTCATCCGTAGAGGCCATAAAATACACCCAGGAGTATCTAGTGTAATCATCAACAATAACAAGGACATACTATTTACCTCCCATAGACTAAACCCTAGAAGGACCTACAGTGTCCATGTGCAATAATTGTCTCAGGGAATCAGTTATTACTAGTGTGAGAGGGGGATGCCATGATGCAACCATCTTACCATGTTGACACGGTGAACAGACTAGATCCATCAACTTTTTAGTCTTAAGATTAGTAGTTCCTCTAACCAGATTCAAATTACTGAGCTGAGCTAGATGATCAAAGCCAATGTGACCTAATCTACGGTGCCAGAAAAACAAATCCTTAGAGTCTAATGAAATAAGACACCTAAGTTTAGAAGATGCTGAGTACGAAAAATCACCTTTAAACAAGCGACCAACTTGACTTATTTTGCAAACCATATCACAAGATGAATCTAAGATGTAGTACGAGTGCCTTTTAAAGCTCACGTCAAGATTATCGTCTACCAACTATAAAACAGAAAGCAAGTTATAGCTCAACTTACTAACGAGAGTGACATCCTTTAAGATGAACTTGTTGACGCACACGATGCCTTTAGCAAGAACTCATTTTTTAGAATTATCCCCAAAAGTGATTGTTTCATCACTGGGGGCACGAGTGAGGGAGGAGAACCATCGTGAGTCTTCGGTCATGTGACAAGAGCAGCCGGAGTCGATGAGCCATACGTTCTCCTTACTCTTGTGACGAGCCTACAGAGCATGAACAGTCATCGGTATCTTAGTGCTAGGGTTAGTCAATAAAGATTTAGGTATTCAGTACTGAGATACTCAATGAACAGAAGCAAAAGTATGCACTGATAAAGACTTAAGTTTAGCATTTGGCAAACTTCGACCAGTCGATCGTTGAAATGTAGGTTCAACCACAGAGCAGTCTGACCTTCTCGGAAGAGGTGGTCTTATAGCCAATCGGTCGGCTCGCATGCACAACATTGGTCGAAAATGATCCGACTGACTACGTAACAAGGGTCTAAGCGAGCAGAAAACGCTAGTCGGAGGTCTTTTGAGCTGGTTTGACCGCAAGAAGCAACATGTAGAAAATCTCGCTCGACCACTCTGGTCAGACCATGAGAACAACCCAGCCGAGCACCTGATCCATCCACACAGACTCGACCATAGGAAGCAACTGATCAAAAATACTTTTATATCCTATCTTTCTTTTCTTTCTTTGCTTTTCTAAAGTAGAATTGAACTAAATAGTCATTTATTCCACAATGAGTGCATTGATACTTGACTTGATGAGTGGTCATATTGGTCGCCTTAACATCACTCGGTTTGATAGAGTATTCTTTTGCAAAACTGTAGACCTAAAAATAACTTGTTTTAGTTCTGACTCTACTTCAAATTTCCCTAGTTCGAGTAACTTGGTTACTTTAGGAGGATTATTTCTAGCATGTTTAATAAAATTAAATTCTAGACCATGATCATTCACACTAGCTCTCGACTTCTCTAGAATCATATTCAAATTCTTCTTGCCAAAAGAAAACTTCTCTAAAGTGTTCTTGTTGGACTTGCATTTTTCAACCCAGAATCCTCTGTGATTTACTGCACTATTTCCTGGATCAGTAGATAGTGCTGAGAGGTACATTGCTACTTCAATTTATACATCGCATGAAATATACCAAACCATAATATTACGTATCAGAGTTGAAATACACCGTGTTGGGTGACAGTTTACAAAAGGACCGATCAGGTCAAATACCTACAGTATAAAAGACAGCAGTGGAAAGTATAAACAAAAGTAGGACCAACATCCACAGGCAAGCGATTGAGGGGTAAATGGGAAAAAGGTATTATCTAGGTCTAGATAATATATGTGTGAGACCATGTGGAGGTCACCCCATGGTTGTGATGAGTAATTGTACTCTTGATCTAGAAAGATTTAGTTTGGTTTTTGAGGATTGAGCTGACTTTGCAAAGTTGTAAGCCTTGAGAATGGTCGGCAGACCGCTTACGACCACGTTGTCGGTAGCATGTGGTCGGTAGTAGCTGTTACGACCACTTTGGCCGTGGTCGAAAACTGTTACGACCACGTTAGCCATGGTCGGAAGCTATTACGACCACATTGGCCGTGGTCGAAAGTCAACAGAAGGGTTTATGACCACTGCAGAGCAATCTTGACGAGGTCGGAAGGGTTTACAACCACTCTGTCACTAGTCGGAAGCCGGTTGGACCATTTACGACCACTTTACTAGGAGTCAAAAGTCAGAAAACGAGTTTACGACCACCTTATTGGAAGTCGAAGGCCGGCTACACTGTTTACGACCACAATGTCAAAAGTCGGAAGTCTGCCAAAGGAGTTACGACCACTGCAGAGCAATTTGAACGTGGTCGGAAGGGTTTATGACTACGTTATCTCCGGTCGAAAGTCGACAGGAGCATTTACGAGTGGTCGAAAGTCGGACGCCGTTCTCAGTTGGAAGTCGGCAGACTTCTACCGTGCTCGGAAGTCGAAGTCCACAGCCTTCGACCACGTTGTAGCAAGCTTCCGACCACGTTGGGAAGTCAGCAGCCTTCGACCACGTTGTAGCGAGCTGCGATCGGTAGTCGGCAGTTGGGCTCCGACCACGTTATTGTGAGAAGCAGTCGGTAGTCGAAGCTTCGACCACTACGGTCGAAAGTCGATAGACTTCGACCATGACCATGTTGGGAAGTCGGCAGACTCCGACCACATTGTGAAGCAGTCGAACGAGGTCGGGTCGAAGTCGAACGCGGTCGAACGTACTCAGGACGAGGTCGGACGCGATCGGTTGTGGTTGAATGCGGTCGGACAGGCTCGGGACGCGGTCGGACATGGTTGGAAGCGCTTGGATGGAGTCGTAGTATGGTCGGACGTGGTCAGAAGTCTCTTTGACCACGTGGAACCCTTGGCTGTGGTCGTAGCTTCGGTGCAATCGGTCGTATGGTCTTCTGAGGTGGTCGTAATGATCTAGAATGAGGTCGTAGGCTGCAGGAAGGCTCTGGTGAGCTCGAGTGCTACTCTGTCTTGTGCAACAGAGTGGTCGTAGGTGCCTTACGACTTGTTGGTCGTAGCAGAGGTAAGCGGTAGTTGTAACCGCTGGGAGCAATGGTCGTATCAGTCTGTTACATGGTCGTAGCTCGTGCTACTTGGTCGTAGCAAGCTACGTGGTGGTCGTAGCAGCCTAGCGAGTGGTCATAGGCTGCTGACACTTCTTGTGTTGTGCATTCAATCGGTCGTAGGGGGTTTATGACTAGATGTTTTGCTGTGATTGTGCACCAAGATTGTGTTGGGTGTGCTGATTGATGATCTAATGTTTTGTGCGGTGCTATGTGACGGTTTGCTTGTCTGTGTGGCTGCAAGACTTCGGAGCTAGGTCATGGTGAGGCATGGGAGGACCGGGACTGGGCATAGGAGGTGTTGAGGTTCAGGCGGTCGGAGACGCCGAAGATGATTGAGGCTGCTGAGGTGGTTGCAAGCCAGGAGACGAGGAACCGGAGCTGGAGCTATCGAAGGTGGACACGATGGGCAACGGTGAGGTGGACTGGGACCGAAAGTTATTTGAAGTCTAGCTCTTGCGGTTGAGCACCTCGCCGCCTCCTTTGTTTCGAGTTCGACAACGTCGTCTGTTTCGGTCTCAGTAGAGAATTCTTGCCTTCTTTGTATTTTCTCCTCCAGAGGAAGTGATCTTGCTTTGTTTGAAGTCTCATGACAAATTGATCCGTGAATCAAAAGATATTCGGAAATCGGATCTTGTAGTCGAGCGATTCACTGGCCTCCTCTGTTCTGCTTATAATCATGTTCTATTCGGTGCTTCTCTCTTTCGACCGGTCAAGACGTAGATCGTTTGCTCTCTTTTGTGCTGGTTTCTGAGTGCTTGATGGTCGTAGATCTCGTGGTCGTGTGCCCCCACGGTCTCATGAGGTGTCTGCAACCGCAGTCGGCTACAGGTGCTAGTCGGTCTTCGACCACATTGATCGTACGACCATGCCATTGGCTTACGACCACGCCAGTTCTGACCACACCTATCTTTCAATCTCGTCGGTCTTGATTTGGTGGTTATCGACTACAATGAATTCTGTTTGATCGTTGATTTCTTACCAAGTTGCTTTTCGGTCGAGTGGTCGAAGTTATGACCACTGTATAGGCTATCGATTGAGTTGTTGGTTTCGACCATGGTGTCGATCCAGACCATGTTGTCTGCCCAACTACGTCGTCTGTTACCGACTGCTTTGTGCCTCTGCTGAGTGGTCGAATGCGACCATGTTGAGCTTCCGCCAAGCGGTCGTAATTCGACCACATAGTGCTCTGTTCTGGACGTTGAGTAGTCCTCATATTCTAATCTTCATAGCTTTGTAACTATGGAAGAAAAAGGAATATGTGAATATTTCGAAGAAAAATCTTTGGGCACCATTCACCCCCCCCCCCCTCTGTTGCCTCATCCGGTCCTACAATATGTGCACACAATCTCTATCAAGTCTACTTGTCTAGGATTCGAACTTGCAAAAGTTGTCCTAATTCCCTTCATCGGCTCCTCCATCCGTTGCAGGTGCGTCCTCGTAGGCGTAGTGGTCTTGGTTTCCTGTTTCTAGTTTTGATAATGCAAGGGTGAGCACAAATCCACTGTGCTCTGTGAGCCAATATGCAGTATGCAAGTAAATAACATGCATAGCTTATCAAGAAAAGGATCGGGTTGTTTTACTTGTTAGAAATTGCTTTTAAAATACTATACATAGAAATTTCCTGAGACCTAGCAGTTTATACTGAAACATGATATTTGGGTAAAAAGAATGTAGTATTAATAGTAGCGCAGATTCCATCCACCATTTCATAGCTCCTGCACCACATGCTAACCTTTCAGCGTTATAATCGCTTACCTTATTACTAGGGCGGCACCCAGGACAACATAGATCAGGGTTTTTCATGGCCTGCTACTTTTCCAATTTCACTCCCAAGGTTTTTGAAATACAACTATATCTGGTTAAGTTCGCATGTCCGCCTTTGACCGTGGGCATGGCTATTCGAATAGTTTTCACTCTGCAGAGTTTGTACACTTTATCCATAAGAGATGATCCGTTCATTGCTCCCTTAGTCATGTGGTTGAGTAGAGCATCACAGTAACTTTTATTAAAGCACCAACACTATTACACAAGAGTGGACACAAACCTTTGGTGGCTAGCCTAGCACTCATACCCTACACTCGCCTTACTTTTTACCGTGCTCCTAGGCCATACCAGGGTAATAGCAAGTTACTTCCTTATATAGGCACTCAAGGCCATTGAATGCTTGCGACTTTTCAAGATCTTAACCATGGCATACTACAAGTATCTAGAGTCTTCATTATAAATATGAATATCTAGATATATCTAATTTAACCATGACAAACTAGTTCTATACTTTTCTAGCAAATATATATCTTCGCTTCATGCAAATTTTGGATGACATTAGATTGTTCTAGAAGTTTGCGTTGCAATCTCGGAGGAATTGGGACAATTAGGGATGGTCAAAATAGATTGAAGTTTGGTGTCTCGACATTGGCGGATCTCCGGCAAAATCAGATCACTAAGCAATTCCAGTAAAACGAACGGAAGATATTGGGACTCAATGGAGCATAAAATAGAACAACATGACTAATCAGAAAAGGCAACCAAAACTATACATGAATTAGCCATGCACACAACAAAGACGGTCTACCTTAGGAGCAGTGCAGCGTGAACAACCAAATTATTAGCAAATCGTCCAAGGAACTGACCTGCACCGATAAAAAGGACCAAGTGAGCAAAGGAAAGGAATAAATGCAAATCAAGCAAGAAACCCTGCGCTTGATTGCGTCCAAGCCAAAATAGCCCGGTGGTGGGCACGAGAACGGCATTGCCCGACCGCTCGGATGCCTCGCTACACGTTGCTCGACAAGGCAACAGAGTCGATCTAGTGGCAATACTATGGCAAGCAGATGAGATGGAGCATGACCACTCCACCAAATGGATCCAAAATGAACTGAATGCACCATCGATCGATCTCGATCACATATGGGTATGGTAGTATTCAATATTAATATGACGTCGAATTGGATCACCCATCTGTCTTCTAATTCATTCAGTATGTAGATCGTTGGAGCTAGCAGTTGTGTCCACGGTTCACGTTACCAGTTCTAAAATTTTATAGGAGGGGTTCGGTTAGGCTGGCTAAACCAATTTTCGGAATTTTTTTTTTTGGGGGGAATATTTTGAGTCAAAAAATTCAAATGAAATTTAAATTTTAAATGGAAACTGGCTGAATATCGTCGATAATTGGCCAAAAAATGGTTGAAAAATCGGCAAAACATCCATACAATCTGTGTAGAGCAGAAGCATGCAGATGCCAGATAGCAGAGCATTCTGATTTCAGAGAGCAAAACATAAATTAATGGTTCAAAGGTCCATAAGCACAGATACATGGAGAGCAAACAACAAAGTAGCCATTCCAGGACAGCAGGAGGAAGCTCTTCACAGATCGTCCTGCCACAAAAGCATTGCTCTGAAGTCTAAACTTGCCTACAGCAGGAAACTTGCATGGATCCTCCTGCCACAAAAGGATTGCTCTAAAGTCTGAAACCGACAAACCCAGACCCTTCAAAGACTAGCGAAACATGGTTGATCAACGACAGTGAAGTATCATGGGATAGCTTTTCTAGGAATTGAAACATCCCGAAAATTCAAAATGAATTTGAATTTGCTTGATTTTTGGATTGATTTGAATTTTTTTCCAATTTGGAAACTTCTGGCCATTTTATGCTTTCCCATTTTGGCTTTACACCTTTTCCTCCCGAGGACACCATTCTGCTTCCTGCCCCTATTTTCCCCTTCACCTGGCTCGGCCCCGTTTGCTGCCATCGCACGAAAGTCGCTTGCCGCTGCCAACCCCAATCAATCCACCGTACCTCCGACTATTGAGCTCTGACACACCCATTCAATGAGCCTTGACATGCACCGGAACTGCTTAGACCAAATTCACCGCAGCCGATGCCCTCCTCTCTCATGGCCGATATACTGAGCCACAAGAATTAACTATCATCACTCGCCGTTCAAGGAATCAGTGAGGCTGAGGCACCACCTCATTTGCCAACCTCCCCGCCGTCACTGTTGGCCTCCCACACTCTCTCGCTGGCAACGTGCCAACATCCAAGCGGAGCTCCCCACTGCACAAATTACCTCACCTTGGCTATAAAGTCATGCCATCGCCTCCATTCTTCAAGTATTGGCACCCAACTCCACCCCAACCTCTCCTCCCTCTCCGGCCGACACTTCACCATCACCACCATAAACCTTTGATAAGCCCAATTTTTCAATTCTCACTAATGCTTACGCCATACTCTAATTACTTCCTTTCTAACCTCCCTTGAGCCCCCACAAACACTGTTGTGCACTTACCTTAGCCTCTCCGACCCTCTAGCTTACCAATGACCAACCTCCCCTCCCGACCATGCTACTTCACTGTGGGCAGCTCTCTGTGGACCTCCGTAGCCCAAGTTGTCACTGTCATGGTCTACCTCATGCCTCGAAGATGCTCAAATAGCTCTCACCTTCGCCAATTAGCCACTAGATCACTCTTGTGCCATGGTCAACTGCTGTGAAGTCTACCCCACCGTTGGCCATCCACAGCGATCACCGAACCCTACCAAGTCTCAAAATGGGTTCTTTGGCGCTTGTAGACCCCATCCATGCCCATCGTTCCCATTGCTAACCTTCACTCACGTTGCAATTTGGCCATCGATGTTATGCTTTATTCAGCCGCCATAGTGGCACCGAGAGGAAGAAGAAGGCAGAATAGTAACAGGCTTTGGGCCACACAGTAGCGGCCGAACACATCAAAGCCGGCTAGGCCAAAGTTTTGGGCCAAGCCCAATCCTGTAGATCATTGTTCGTATGACCGGACATGCCACCATTTCAACTTGATCCATTGTGAACAGTGAAAGCATGTTATTGTTACTAGCCCGACCCGTGATGAATAGTAAAGATCCATTACTATTTACCAAAAAAATCTAATAAACATATATATATATATACCCATCTTGATCATTTTGAGCACGTTTAAACTATTTCCAACTCTGTTTCACCAACTCAAACTCCGGTAAAACTCAAACCCATCTTTGTTTTATTTTTCTGGATTTTATTTCTTTTTATTTTATTTGTCCTAGCTCATATTCTTTTGAGCACAAAATTAATTGCTTGTTTTTTATTTGCGCTAGCACCTGACTTCGTAGAGTAGTCATTCCTATAAGCATATCAAGATCCAGAAGACTTAGAGCCGATCAAAGACTTTGAATAACAAGGAAAGTTACATATTTTTTTATCATATTGAACCTACATTCCTTAATTATTTAATTAGCAGTACTTTCATTATTCCTTATTTACGCACTATTCTTTATTTAAACTAATTGTTTAGAATGACATGAAAATTTAGATATGTACCACCACTGGAAACACCCTGCTTTATTTGATGACCATATTCACCTTCACAAGACTTAGTAATAATAAATTATTATAAGATATACCATGGTATAATAGAAATTCAAATGTTTTATACTAATAAGAAATTTGACGTCTTACTTGTAGAATTATAAAATGATACTAGGGTGAAGAATGAAGCGTGGAAAGCTACGAGATAGTTGGAGTCCATGACCTTACCCTAGGGAGGAGGCTTGGACTGGAGTGGTGGTAGTGCCACGGTGCACAGGGTTATTAGATTGTGGATTGATGCCTTATTAGTGAAAAGTTAGGACTAGAAACTTATATTGAGTAAAGAACGTAGTGATAGCTCAACTATAAGTTTTGACTTTTCAAACATAGTCTAGTAGCTACTCAAATCAATTGAATATCTACTGGATGATCGGGATTCCAGAACAGGGAACAACCCGTGTAAGAAGAGGGTGGTATGCAAGTGGTAAAACTATACTTAACAATTGTAGGTTCACTCATTGTTAGGTCGCAGCACACCGACTATGTGGCCCCATTCCCTACCGGGTAGTGGCTACAGAAAGAGGAGGGAAGTGAAAAGTCTTATTTTCTTAACTCAGTTATAAGTATTGAGAAATCTTGTGGGTAAAGCTAGGCAAACTCTGTAGAGTCAAAATTATAAATAATATTCAAATACACTGTGCTTCCAGGACATGAAGCTGTGTTTAATGGGCGATTCCAATAGAAAGGCATAAGTAGCTTTAATAATGTTTCAATTTGATAATTAACTTATTTCAACCCTATTTCCCTTAAGAAGTTAAAGTTTGTTGTTTTATGTTCAAAAATGTTTACAAACAAAATTGCAACCATAAATACCTTAATAAAACTACTATATCTCCATCTCTTAATAATCTTGGCAAGTTGTTAAATAGCATTCCCATGTGACTTGTTGAGTACGGTTGGTTGTACTCATGCTTACTAAAATATCAATAGAGAATGCTTGGGAAGAAAACAAGGAGTTCCTTGAAGAAGGCTTTGAGGATTCCTATGACATGGAAGATATCTAGTTTTAGGACTTAACCTCACTTAGGCATGCCGGTAGTGTTTCTTTTGTGATGTAATATAACTTTAGGCCCAACGTTCCGTTGTGTAAAACTAGTCTGCTAAGCCATAATTCTGTAATAAAGTTTGGCTTTTATGAAGGAGCTTGTGTTGGCATGATGTACACTCGATTACAGTACCTCGCAACTGAACAATCCTGGACAATTGTGGGGAAACTTAACGACCCTAGAAATGGGGGCATTATAGGAACAACTCATTTTCAAACAAAATCACAACGCAGAAGACTGCACAGGATGAACAGAAAATAGTAAGTAGCAACACTAACAATGTTACTACAATAATATATAGGCAATAGACTCCTTCCACATGAAAATTTTGAATTTACTCGAATTCCAATTCTACGTGAATTATAATTGGGACTTAGATTATAGAATCTAAATTTAGTTCAGGGAAATCATAAAATGCATAAGAATTTAAGTACCGATTGCAGGTAACCAAAGGTTTCAGTTTCAAACCTATTATCATTTTGTATAATTTTTGTCGTTGTCAGTGCCAACCATCATAATCAAAACTGCTGGACAAGGCATTGAAGCAAAATGTTTAACCTGTTAGGTCACTATTACAGGTAGGGGTGCAAATGGGTTGGGTTAATCCCGACCGATCCGGTACCGAATCTGGTCGGTACCGGATTCGGGAAGGGAATTTGGTATCCGGTTGGATTCGGATTTGGATTCGGATAATTTATGTCGGATTCGGATTCGGGAGAATTGTTATCCAACTGAATAGTATCGGTATTCGGATACCGGATAATTATCCGGTCGGATATTCGGTCGGATATCTGGTAAGAGCTAAGAATTCACCTTTTATTTTGCTAGTATTTTTTTGTCATGTTGGTTGGTTGAGGTGTGCAGTGTATCGAAAGTTTTCCCGGATCGTGCAAGCTTAAGTTCTCTAAAAGGAATATGATATTAAATTGTGGCAACTATAAATATACAAATACTAAAATAGTGTTTTATTTCTAATCCTGCTGCTTATGCAATTGGAATCCTAAATTTGCTCATTAAGATCACTCTTCCTAGGTAATGGAATGAAAAGCATGTAATCAGAGTATTATTAAACGATGAACTTTGGCATGCTTCAGTAAATGAACAGGTAAATTTGTCAAAAGTCTATTATCCCCAATTATCTACTGTCTCTACCTTAATTTAGTAAAATTTCTTTAGCCTAGAAAAAGAAAATGTTGTCCGTCAAGAATCAAGATTCATCTTGAAATGCCACACCTCAATGGGCAATTTTGGGGGAAACGCCACACCATCTTCGGCTGATGAATTATAATCACTATTACGTACTTATGTCTAACAGTTTAAGGCTTGAAGTGATGGTGGTATGATTTAGCATATGTTCCTTTCCGTATGCACATACTATCTGTCTACATTATCCGTTTTCGATCTGAAACTGTCAAGTATCTGTTCCGGTGGCACCGTATTCGAAATTTTGAATACTCCAAATTCGTATTCGTATCTAGTTTTACCTTATCTGACCCCGAATCTGAGAAAAAAATATGGGTTAGGATACGGTATGAGCAATATCCGTTCGAATTCGATTCGATTGCACCCCTAATTACAGGTTAAGGACCTAAGTGAAATTTATTTTTCCAGGATTATGAAGAGTTGAATAATCTAAATGGTGAGATGTAAAAATGCTTAGACACGAATGTTCTCATATCATACTAGGAAGTACAATTTGGTGATTATAAATTTAGTAAGTGATACTACAAAAGTATAATGCACTGGAAACACGAATGTGATGGTAAACGTGTTAAATCACATATAGCATTATATATGACAGTTGAGTATCATAATACTGCAAAAGAAAGAAACTACTAAGCGCATTGCCTATGTGAACTAAATTTATATCAAAAGTGCTAAAATATGTGATATGTCTTGAGACAGTGCAAAAATTAATTGAAAAAGGATTTTGCCCGAAGGTAAACTAGGAGCAAATTGACTAAAGGCTAGGCTTAAGCATTTTAAATATGCCTTTAAATAGTGCTAAAATTCAAATATTGTAAGTAAAAATGATGCGCTTGTACTAATGAAACATACTAGTAATCTACTCTAGTAAAGGCATGAAAGGTCCTTCATCTTCTTTGTTACTGCCTTTCCTTGCCCAAAAGCATCATCATTGTCCTTCGTGATCTCACCTTCTTTCTCTTAAAACAATGAATGGCAAGTCACTTTTCATAAAATTAATTGAATGAGTAGATTGATATATACTAGGTAGTAGGTAGTACCTAAAAACACTCACACTCACCTACTAACTCATTCGGTTCGTCGTAATCTTTTTCTAGCAATCCCCTGTGACCACATGCGTCGCCATCACCATTATCACTTGAGGAACTACTACCATCCATGTCCTCACATGCTAGGCATCCAGAAGGAGTCGGAATGTCCTCACCACTTCCCACATCGTCCTTATATTTATCCATTCCCTTCCTTCTTTTCTTGGCCCTATGCTTCGATATACTCTCGGGGTATTTCCTCTTTGATGCCCAAACATTGAGGGACTTGTTGAGGAGTGTTTCACTTGACTTGCCTACTTTTACTTCTTCAAGCACAACCCTTTCATCTAAAACAGGTTGGGATTCCCTCATCGATCTTGACAACAGTTCATAATGGGGTTGTCTTGGTCATATTGTATAGGATCCATCAACATCGACCAAGGATTCATATCATTCTCTTGGCATTCTATTTCTTGTTGTTGGAGGTGTACCTTCAAATTGTAATGCACATAAATCAATTCATGCATCTTATCATAATCTAGTCTATTCCTCACTTTTATGTGAATCAACATAAATGTACTCCAATTATGCTCACACCCGCTTGAGGACACGTACTGCGACACAATCCATATTGCATGCTTGTGCAATACCTTCATGCTTCCTCCATACATGTACAACCATCCAGCTACAAGAAAGACAAAAAATATTCAAGCAATGGCGTATGAAATTGACAGCAAGCATTGTTGACGGAGATGAGTATGATCACTTACATATTGTCATTTTGTGATGCTGTTAGCGTGCACCTATATTGTCAAAATCGCCTTTACAAGAATAGAACACGTCAAATTGTGCAAGTGCCTGCACCTCACTCTGAGGCAAGTCCACAATCTTCTCAATTGCCTTCTTTAGTGCATTCGCATATATTGGATCAAGTACAACAGCTACATGAACAATAAAGGAAAAGGTTAAAATTCATGAGGACAATAGTAACAAATAATTAAATTCAATACACTATGCTCATTACTTGCAACCATGAGAATGTTCTTGTAAATATACTTGACCCTTGCCTTCACAAGGCCAATGAATTTGCTCCTCTCTTGACCTGGGTCTCAAATGAGCTTCCATTTCATGCAAAGTACCCATCATCGTTAGCATAAATTTTGACATCATGGTCTTTTTCTGTGTATCAGTGAACCGCAATGCATGGTATAGTGGTTGCATTGCATCTAGCACCCACTTCACATCTAGCCACCATGCGCTGCTTGATAAGCAGGCATCTGGGTGAGCATAGTCAGGATTAGCACTCCATGTGCTATTTTTCCAATCCTTGGATACCATCCATTGCCATAATTTGTCTTTCCTATCCTAGAAACTTTTCAAGAAGATGAACATTACCCCAAATCTCATGGCATTGGGTTTGATTAGCTCTCCGCCAATCTTTTTTTCATCTCAGCATGCAACTAGCCATGGTTGTATAAGAACCTACAAATTTTCTTGGCATTATTAATGACACTGGATGGGTTATTTTGGGCTCTGGCTTATGCTTAAATTTTTGAATTTTGGCTGTTCGGGAGATGTGGTACGTAGAGAAAAATTGTCACATGCAATTTTGGCTGGTACAGCTAAACTCAGTACACTTTTATTAGAATCTTCTTGTTGACCTTACCTTGAAAAAATGCACTGTTTAAAGCTAGTTGTTGTAGCATAAGCCATATGTGGAAAAGAACTAAGCCATTCTCCACCTTCGTCTCATTTGCTATGTCTTTCAATATTAGATTCATAGTATGAGCAACACATGGTTGCCAAGTAATATGTGAGTACTTGGTGATGAGCTATGAACAAGCTTTCTTTAAGTTGGAACCATTGTCGGTGACTATTTGAACAACAAATTTGTGACCAATCTCATCAACAACAACTTGTTTGATCTAGTCATACAACAATTTTGCATTCTGCATATGGCCAGTTGCATCGACAGACTTGTGGAAGAACATGCACTCATTGCAATACACCATGAAGTTGACATGCTCATAGATGTAGGCCTAGTCTATGAGTCGCACATGACTGTAACCCCATATGCACTCCATTCTTCTTTTAATTTCTCCACATAGCCTTGCATCTCCTCAAAGTTACCTTACAAATATGGCCCATCGATGTCTAGCCCTTTAGGAATTTGCATCCCTTTAGCAAGCTACTGAGTTAGATTCATTGCTTCTTGAGAGTATGGGCAATTGGCTTTCCTACTAGGGATGTCGTTCGCATAAACCACTTAGCCCAAGCTTGGCCAAGTCCTTCTTTAGCTTTTGTGTTCAACATTGTGTCCACCCGACCTTGCACATGAGTCTTGTTGTGTACTATGTTAACATCAAATGCTTTAACATGAGACCTAGCAATGCGAAACAATTCATGCATCCTGTTGCGGCTACCACTACCAGTCCTAGCACAACTACCACTCCCACTGCTGCATCTGCCACTAGGTCCACTACCACTCTCATCTCCATGCTCATATATCCCATCCCTCCTCTCCATAGTCTCCCAAAAGTAAAGCTCTCTCAATGATGCATTCAAAGCCATCTGTTCTTGAACATCTTCATCGTTAAAGCACATCAATTGCTGCATTCATCTGTTCCAAAATATCACTCTCCATTTGAACCTTATGCTCTTTAGCTTATCTCCTCTTTTGCCTTCCTATGTAGTCAGACTTCCTCATCACATCGCGGACCTCCGGCACCACATAATTGTGTGATTTCACATTCCCTGTAATACCCGCTAGATGCTGCCTCGACCAGGTTACACCTCCACCTCCAAATGTTGCTAAGTAATATCTGCACTTGAAGCCAGCTCCTACTTGCTCCCCATGGCTCCTAACATGGCTGATGTCTCCTAAAATTCAGTAACCACAAACATTGATAATAAGTGGAAGACTAATAGTCTTTCTTGAAACCAAAACTTAGTATTAACTGCTTAGTACAAATTCCTTGCATAAAGTTCAATTTGCTAAATACCTTTCTATGTTTGTACGTAGGTCCTTTCAATTGTTGGTAATTTTGTTTGTAGGTGCATTTGCTTGGCAAGTGCAAATAAAAGTATATTTGCAAATGCAATGTGGGAAGCATGTAATATTCCTTTGAACCATGTTCTTCATCTGAAAAATTACAGTAGTGATTCTTGTACTAACATTGCTGGTTCTTGGTGGTCACATTTTAATTACAGTAGTGTTATCCAGCAATGTTTTTTTTCGGACATGACAATTTTTATTTAGTGAAAATGCACATCAGTCTACCTAATTTGAGAAAATCATTTCCATGTACCAGTACCATTTACTAATTTCTAAAATGTAAATCATGAAAAATCATCAATTGCTACTACCAATTACTACTTGCTAAATTAGTACCAATTACTAATTGCTATTAGCAATTACTAATTACTAATCACTAGATTATTTCTAATTACTAATTGGTTACTAGACCCCTTGGTTTAAAATATAAATCATCAATTGCTAGTTCCTACTACCAGTACCAATTACTAATTTCTAGATTTGTATATGAAAAATCATCAATTGCTACTATCAATTACTAATATCTAGCTTAGTACCAATTACTAATTGTTATTTTGCTACTATCATTGGTACATTTGTCATAAAAAATAGCAATCAAGCAGAACCATATCCATACTCTAATACTTCATACAGGGATACACCATAGTTCCATACCTTCGGTCACTGTCAATCCTCTTGAACTAGTTGGTCTGATGCCACCGTCTTGACCTCTCCCCCCGCCACCCAAGCTGCCATTGTGGCCTCTTCCCAAGCCAGCCTGGGTGCCATTTTCGTGTCTCCTACCGCCTTCTTGGCCGCCAATCACTTCTCTTCCGCCGCCATCCACCATGCGCGCTGCGTCTACATGAGCCATGGCCAAAGCAGACGGCCGGTTCGAATCAGATTTTGATTTAAATGGGTTAAAATAGTTGGTCTCGGTATGTAAACCAATCGGAGGGTACAGTAAAACTGAAAATAGGTGGAAATACGTACGTTGATAACTGGCAGGTGAAAATTTCCCTGGCTCTGCCATTTTTGTCAGGGAGGCAAGCATCGATCGATCATATTAACTTGCATTAATTGAACCTGGAGTACGTACGTACGTACGTAGCAAGATTAATTTGTTTGATACTCTATGTCCGTGCTACCTACGGCTCCAAGTAGCTGGTAGTGATGATGTATTAAATATACAAGCCTGGCTAGCTAGTCTGTGGTAGTACGTACTGCAAGAAATTTAAGAAGGAAGCATGCAACATATATGTTCCAGCAAGATAGCTAATAAGCTAGCAAGGTGACATATGCAGCTGGTATACTATACTGTATGCTTCCTAGGATTCACCCTGCAGGACCTCGATCGCCTTTTTCTTTCTGCTGCTGTACTCTACTGCACTGTACGCCCCTCTCATCAAGCTTTTTTCCTAAGGAGGAGGGCAATTAACCCCACCCCTGCAGGCTTCATCCCGTAAAAAAAATCCCCTAAATAACCGGATTACAGAAGACTAGCAGAACTAAAGAAAATTAACCAACATGCTTTGGTTAACCCGCAACAGACAACAGCCTCTTTCTACCACCAAACGCGCGCATGAGTAATGTTGCTGCATACACTCCACACTACTATATGACGCACGCTCCTTTTTTACAGTACTGGCCCGCTCTAATGTGTTTTTGACTTCTAATCTTTTAATTTCGTCTTTTCAATTTTTTTAGTACTTTTGGTTTTTTGTCTTATTTTCTTTATATTATCTGTGACAATTTTTTACTTTTTTTAAAAAAATAATTACACAGAAAAAGCTAATAGCAGTTATAGTGCATTTTCAGGTGCTACAGTAAAAAAAGTCATATCTCGCAAAGTAGAGAGTATCTCATGCAACAAAAGGTATGTACATGTAGCATAAGAGTATATAAGACTATCTAGGTAGTATGTATACTTTTTTTAAGGTGGTATGTATACTTTTTTAACATACTCCTTTTTATGTATGAATATGAATGTATTAGCAAAATATGCCAGAAATTATGTGCTCTCTTGCAATTTTTATGTGGTTGGTATTGGTGTATCTTAGAATTAGTATATGAGTATATCTAAAGTAATAAAGAGGTATGTTAAGTTTGTTTAGGTGTTATATCATCTGTGTTTAAGCGTAGAATAGTTTATTCTACGCTCCAACCAATCCCCCGCCCGACCAAGCACACCCCCCCCCCCCCCGAGCTCACGTGACCCGGCTGTCCCCACCCGATCACGCTAGTTACGGACCATAAACCCATGACCCGCATGCCCCCACCATTCCGCAATTTATCTTGGCAGTAAATTGGTATGTATCTAGATATAAATATGGTATCATTTTTTACTTCCATCATCGTATGGCCAGCATGCTCCACGGCAAGTTTGTCGATAAACTCTAATGATGTGTTAAGTAAATTCATCTATACAGTAAAACCAGTTTCATCTAGCCGTATATTTGTATGCATCTGGTTGTAATCATGATTTTCAGTTTTACTACCGCCGTCACATGGCCAGCATGCACCATGGCTACATGAGGCAGTAAATTCAAAGGATATGTCTAGTAAACTCGTTAGTATAGTACAAGCGATTTCATCTAGCCATAAAATGGAATACATCTGGTTGTAATTGTGGCTTCTAATTTTACTCCACTATCACACAATGGTTCTATTTTTTTATCTGAACGTAAATATGGTATCCATTTTTATTGCCACCATCGCATGTTCCATTTTTTCACTTGGCCGTAAATTGAAATGCATCTGCACGTAAATGTGGTATCCATTTTTATAGCCACCATCACATAGCAGTTCCAATTTTTCATCTGTCTATAAATTGGAATGTATCTGGACGTAAATAGGGTATCCATTTTTACTGCCACCATCATACAATGGTTCATTTTTTTCATCTGGCCGTCAATGGAAATGTATCTAGATGTAAATGGGGTACCCATTTTTACTGCCGCCATCACATGGCCATCATGCACCATAGTTAGATGTGGTAGTAAACTCTAACAATGTGTTTAGTAAATTGGTGAGTACATTAAAAGCTCATTCATCTGGCCGTAACTTGGTTTGTATCTGGTCATAAATGCAAATTTCATTTTATTGAGCCCATAACATAGTGGTGGCATCAGCACTAGAGACAGCGAACATGTGACGATGGCAAAACTCCACATCATGGGCGACAGTGATCGATAACTGCCGATAGGTTGGGCTCCTACTCCTTCATGGTGGATGACCTCATGCTATTTTATCATCAATGTTGCATGGCCTGTGGCACAGTGGAAGACGGTGGGTACGGGGCAGCCACAGTGAAAGACAACAATTAGGGGGTGTTGGAAGACTGGGGTTGTGCGATTGTACTAGCGGTTGCACAGAAGGTGCTTGGACATGGTGGGTACGACGAGTGATGATGCCAATGCATGTAAATACTATTTGAGGGAGTTTGAATACATGAAGACGTAACGCTAGTCATTTGGCACTACGAGCAATGTGAAAAAATACAGAGATGCTTTGATGTGAAGACATAACAGGCAACGACAAGGTGGACCAGGACTAAACTCAGGAGGAGTTGAGGTCCAAAATGGTCAGGGAAGCCAAGTGCAGTCATGGTGTAAGGTGAGGCATGTGGTGAACCAAGTGACTTGGACCCGTTTGCAAGTGAGGACGGTTTGGTGGGATCCAAACACTTGAGAGGCTTGGCGGTTATTGGGGCCACATGGGATGTGACGGAGTCAAGCGAAGGTGCTCGGAATCTTCATCGGAGGTATGTTGGGAGTTTACCAAAATACTAGGGTTGAGCCTTGGACAAAATACTAGCAATACATGATAATTTAAAATAAAAATAATAATAAATAGATTTGAAATAATAGGTTCAACATGATCAAAGGTCATGGCAGTTACTAACTCTTGAACTTCAAGTCATGCTTCCGCTCCTTCGAAAAATGTTAACTAACAAGAGAGAATGAATGAAATAGAAATAAATTCAAATAAAATGCAAAAATAACAAAACTAGAACCAATAGGTAGAGCTCAATTTTAGATGAATTTAGAAAAAAGAATTGGGTCATTCGGAGATTGTGAGGAGAAGAACGTGCTCTCGAAAGATTTAAATATGAGAAAAAGGGAAAAGATAGTATTTTTGTAAAGAAAAATCGATTTATGACATCAGCTGCACTTTTCAATTTCGGCCAAATTATTTTTCAAAGAAAATTGGGTTTGGTCACTAACAAATGAGGCCTTAGGTTCATGGATCAGGTCTATGACTAAAGTTCACAGGTCTATGGTACATTGAGGTCATTGATTGGCTGACAACTGGGACCCACATGTGATAGGCACGGCTCACGGTGAACAAGTCCATAGTGTGAGTCTAGGGCTTGGGTGGCGTTTATGTAGCTTGGGTGCTAATATGGGGAATACGTGCCTTGGCACAGAGGATGGTGGCATTGAGGTGGCGACTGACATGGCAGAGTGCCTAGGGCTGACATAGCACTAGAGTTGACAGTGGTTGCCACATGCGGTCCACATGGCATAGACTCGGCTCGGCTCATGATGGACAAAGTTCACGGAGCGGTTTAGAGGCGATGTGGCGAGGGATGATGCAGGCGTTGACGCCCCAGGCTAACATCAGCTGCGAGGCAACCGAAGCATCGGCATGAAACGGGAGCAGGCGGGCGAAGCGAGGCGAACGGCGCGGAAACGAAATGACGACCGGTGCTGGAAACGAACGATGAAGGGAGAGGTCATGGCAGAGAGCTCACCAGCAACGATGAAGACAACTGCGTAGGAAGACGACGTCAGCAAGAACTTCGACGATGGCGAACGACTCGGTGCTTCGGCGAGGACGACGGCAATTCAGCGGACTCATGGGCGATGAAGACGATGACGTCAGTGGCTTGGCTTGACAAGGCAAGGCAGCAAAGCGGCTCGGGGACGCTGAAAATGAGAATGCTCGAGCGCTATTTATGGCACGGACTACGAGTTCAGATGGAGGACGGCGGCGTTACAGTAGTTTCAAATGAAGACGGGAAGAGTCTCGGTCAGGGATGAAAGACCTGACATGGCGGTCCCACCTGGCGATGAGTGAGGCGAGGCGGAGGCAGCAAGCCAGATCGGACGACGGGCGAGCAAGGAAGGCTGGGCAGAGGCTACGCGCGGGAAAGGATGGGCCAAGGCGCCTAACTTTGGTTGGCCCAAAAAGCGAAAGTGGGTCGGGAGGAATAGGAGGTTTCGGCCCAGAAGACTTTGGGAATTTCCAGCGTTTTTTGAATTTCAAAAAAAATGAGAAAAAAAAGGGATTTGAGCTCTAGAAAATAGCACATAAATCCAAGAAAATGCAAACAAATTCCTTGTGACAAAAGAAATCCAAATAAAATAGATTTTAAATTAATTAAAGTTTACTTTATTAAATTTTTGTTATTTCCTAAAAATTCGAATTAAGCTTTAATTAATTCAAGAAAAATCCAAAATGGTAAATTTTATTTTACAAGCTCAAAAGAGACTTTAAAAATCAGGATGTTATAGCGAACCCCCTCCGTGCACTTGACACACTCCAAACCTGGTGCGCTTGCTTGCACCGCGCCAACGAGCTCCAACATGCCTCGATGGTTTGGCCTCAGCGTGGATCAACTCTGCCCTGACAGCTTCATCTTGGTCGGACATCGCTTCACTTCAACAGCGTTTCCTCGACTAGGGGCTCCCCTTAGCTCGATGGATTCATCTCAATAAGCTCCAATGCGCCTTGATTGCTTGGTGTTGGCGTGGTTCGACTCGGCCTCAACAGCTTTACCTCGGCCGGACATCGCTTTGTCTCAACGGCGTCTCCTTAAAACTAGGGGTTCCCCTTAGCTCAATGGATTTATCTCAATAAGCTCCAATGCGCGTTGATAGCTTGGTGTTGGCGTGGTTCAACTCGACCTCAACGGCTTCACCACTGCCGGACATCGCTTTGTCTCAATGGCGTCTCCTTAACTAGGGGCTCCCCTTAGCTCGATGGATTCTCCTCGATGAGCTTCAACACGCCGCAATGGCTTAGCCTCAGTGTGGTTCAACTCGGCCTTGACGACTTTGCTTCAATCAGACATCGCCTCACCTTGACAACGTCTCCTTGACTAGGGCACCCCTAGCTTGATGAATTTACCTCGGCGAGCTCCTGGCTTGACCTTGGCATGGTTCACTTCAGCTTCGATGGCTTTTACCTCGGCTGAACTTCGCTTCACTTTGACGACATCTCTTCGACTAGGGGCTTCCCCTAACTTGATGGATTTATCTCAGTGAGCTCCAACACACCTCGATGGCTTGGTCTTAGTGTGGTTCACTTCAATGTTAGCAGCTTTTGCCTTGGCCGAACTTCGCTTCGCTTCGATGGCGTCTCCTCGACTAGGGGCTCCCCCAAGCTCAATGGATTCATCTCGGTGAACTCCAACACACATCGATGGCTTGGCCTTGGCATGGACACCCACCCTCCAGGGTTGGGTCGGCGATAATTCGCCCTCCAGGGTCGAGTCGCCTAACACTCACCCTTTGGGGACGAGTCTTCAACAACTCGCCCTCCAGGTCGAGTCACCTCACACTCACCCTCCAAGGTCTAGTCTGTGACAACTCACCCTCCGAGGTTGAGTTGCCTGACACTTACCCTCTGAGGGTCGAGTCTATGACATCTTGCCCTCCGGGATTGAGCTGCATAACACTTACCCTCCGGTGTCGAGTCTGCGACAACACACCCTCTAGGGTCAAGTCTTCATCAACTTACACCCATCCTCCAGGGTCGGGTCGACGACAACTTGTGCTCTAGGGTTGGGTCACGAGCTTCGCCCCTGAGCGCTAAGTTTTTTCGATGGGAAACAGTGACTTTCTTGCTTGTCAAAGCGATTAACTGCTTGCGACCTTTACTCCGAGCGCCCCATTTGTTTATGGGAGACGGTGGCCTTTGTGTCTTCCTAAGTGATTAGCCGCTCACAAGGTTCGCCTCGAGCGCTGTTTTTTGATGGGAGACAGTGACCTTCTCGCCTCCCCAAGCGATTAGCCGCTCACGGGATTCATCCCAAAGTTCAAGTTTTTGGTGGGAGATGGCAACCTTCTCGTCTCCCCAATGGATCAGCCGCTCGTGCGCTTCGTCCGAGCACCAAGTTTCCTTACCTCCCTGATTGACCAACCACTCACGAGCTTCATCCTGAGTGCTGAGTTTTTTCTGATGGGAGATGATGACGTCCTTGTCTCCCCAATCGACTAGCTAGTCATGAGTTTCATCTCAAGTGTCAAGTTTTTCCGATGGGAGACAGCTACATCCTCACCTCCCTGATCAATGAGCCACTCGCGAGCTTCGTCCCAAGCACTGAGTTTTTCTTATAGGAAATGGCGACGTCCTCACCACCCAGATCGACTAGCCGCTCGTGAGCTTTATTTCGAGCACCAAGTTTTTTTTATTGGAGACGGTGATACCCTCACCTCCCCAATCAATGAGCTATTCGCGAGTTGCTCTCGAGCATTGAGTTTTTTCTGATAGGCGACAACAACTTCCTCACCTCCCTATTGGCTAGTTACTTGCAAGCTTTGTCTCGAGCACCAGGTTTTTCCGATGAGAGACAGGGTAGTGGGATACCCCTAGTAAGGAGCAGCATGTGAGCTTTATTTTAACATCAAGCAAGCAACAATTGTGCAAGTCTGGTGAAAGATACAAGGGCAACTATAACCCTTAGCATCGTCGCCGAAGAAAGCCGGGTGACCACAGGACAAACTTCTGGTGTCCCGGCGTCGGGGCACGTGTTCCTTGCACAAAGATGATTCCTCATATATGTAGGAGCCCAGATTTTACCATCCGGAATCCTCTGTGATTCCATCGCACTATTCCCTGGATCAGTAGATAGTGCTCACAGATTACAGTTCTGAATATCAAAGTTCATATCATGCGGAAGCGTAAATGTAATAGTAGACTTACACATGGGCTGATTAGGCCGAAATTTTTAAATTGCAGCAGCGGAAGAACGAAGCACACAGGTGGGACCTTCAAGACATGCCCACAGGCAGCCAACTGGAGGTTCGCGACCTAGCCCTTGACATCTTCATCTTCTCTGCCAGCTTGTCCAATCTTGTTGCTGAGGCGAGGTGATTTGATTCCTGATTCTGAATTTTGTCGCAAAAGCGAGTGTGAGCACTCCAACCCCGTGCTCTGCGAGCCAATACACAGAATGCAAATAAATAGTATGCATGGCTTAACAAAGGAGAGGCTCGGGTTATTTTATTTGCAAAAATCGCTTTTAGTAGCATGATTATTAAATCATAGTGTTATTAATACTACCCAAACTTCACACGGCGATTTCCATAATTGACTAATCCACCAAAGACACACTTCCTCATCGATTCTTGTCTAAGACTCCAAACAGCGAGTGTCATCATTTAACTAATCCACCGATCTTATTCCTTCTATATTGATTACTGTCTAATACTCTAAACTGAGAGAGACATCATTTAATTAATCCACCGATCATACATTCTCTATATGGTTTGCTGTCTAAAACTCCAAACAGCGAATATCATCAATTATTCAATCCACCAATCAAATGCTGTCTAATCCTCAAACAGCGAGTATCATAATCTGTATAATCCACCGAGCAATTACTGCCTAAAACTCCAAGCGGCTAGTGACATTATTTATCTAATATCACTTATTTAATCCACCAATATCTTTTGTATTCTAATCCCTAACAGTCCAATCCTTTTCGTACACTGATCCACAACCATAATTTGCTCTTCCACTTATCACCTTATAATCCATCTCTAACTACTTCACTATTGTACCTCCACCAAACATATCATCAAGTCTACAATTCACTAGCATTCATCCACCAAGAATATCATTAATCCAGCCTACGAATCGCTAGTATACATCCACCAAGAATATCCTTGATTAGGTCTATGATTCACTAATATATATCCACCAAGAATATCAATGATCAAGATTAATCTTCCATAGTTATTTTCATACCTCCAAGTTCCCAAGATTCAAATTATCCATCTAGTATTTGATCAAAGCCTATTAATCCCATTATCACCGACAACTTCCAAGATTTAATGCAGCAATTACCTTTGCACTCTCTAATTCTCCAAAAATCATTTAAATCATCCACCAATTTATTTCTACCAGAATCCATACTATCATACCATTTTTATGATCGACATGAGTCCACCAATATCTTATGCATTCTACAAACATCCATCTCCTTTACTCACGACCCTGTATATTCCACCATATTTTATTTTGTAAGAATAGAAATGCCACTATTTGAAATACAATACATAAAATTTCCTGAGACCTAGCAGCTTTGGAACAAAACATAATGTTCAAGGAATATTAACATGATTTTCCATACATATGGCATCACACCATATGCCTAATATCACCATAATTTCTCCATACATACGGCATCACACCGTATAACATTTTTCAGCGTTATAGCCACTTAACTTACCACTGGGACGACACCTAGGACAATTCAAATCAGGGCTTTCCACTGCCCTCCACTTTTTCCATTACCACCCACAAAGTTTTTGAAATAGAACTATATCTAGTTAAGTTCCCATGTCCGCCCATGACCGTGGGCACGGCTATTCGAATAGTTTTGACTCTGCAGAGTTTGTACACTTTCACCACAAGAGACAATCAACTCGTTGCCCCCACACGATTCCTTAGTCATGTGGTTGAGCAGACCATCACAGTGACTTTTCAAAGTATCTCGCCCCTACCATCATTTCACCCTATGGGTCACTCCCACTTGCGATGGGTCCCATACGTTGTGCGGGATGTTCTCCTTCTGAACGTCTAGCAGCTGGCTACGTCCCCTGCTAGCCCGCCACAGCAGAACTTCACCCTCTGCGAGTGTCCCATTTAAGCCGTCACACAGACTGCCACTTGCACCACCCCACACCTCCTCCTGGAAGGATGACTTTCAGGGTCCGGTAAATCTACTAAGCCAAGTTGTATTTTACAAACTTGTGGTTGTACTGTTTTACACAGGGTGACATGACAAGATTCAGTCCTTAGGGTATCTGGGCGGTTCTACCACAAAACCACACTCTCGTGCACACCTACACCATACCCCCGAACCATCCGCCCAGATAAATAAGCAATTTGAGGTTTTTGGGAATATAAAATAACCATTTTCAACATACACCAGCCATTACCACCATGACTGCCCAAACCAGTTTCTCATGATTTAAAATGACAATGATGTTTAGGACATTTCAGCGCCCCCAAGTATCCATGCAGTACTAAGCATGGCGTATAATTACGGACTTATTTCCAAAAGTTACTACTATAATTTTACTAGGGTAACAAGGTTCACGTAATCAAATATTCCAAAGGAGGTGTAATATTAGCAAAGGTAACAATGGGCATATAACTAGAATCTCAAATTAAACATGTATTTGCATATGAAATAACAGCATGCAATTTGATAATGTAAAACAAAATAATTTGCAGAAAATGTAGGTTCAACATGATCAAAGTATTGACTCGCCTGGCGCGGTTTACCGCGGTCTTGAGTTCACTCAAAGCTTTCTCCTACGATGGTTTTGAGCTTCCGGTCCTTATCTTCACCTTGCTCTTGATCACACTTGATCCATTGATTCTTCGGGCTCCAGTTTCTAACTATGTGATAAGCGACTGAATCCAAATAAAAGCAAATAACTCAAGAGATCCAAATAAATCCAAATACTTTAAATGCCTGATTTAATTTAATTTATACATTTATTACGATTTAAGAATAGAAGGATGATTTGGTTTAATGTGTTGCCAACACAGTGGTAGCTGGACTTGAGTGAGAGAACGAGTTATCTGAATAGCTTTACTGTGAGGGAAAATTTTAGGATAATAAGAGATCAAAAGGTGAGGAAGTATCTACAGGAATTATCTACTTTGGAAAAGAAGTGGCCAAACGTAGCCGATTGGAGAAAGGCGAGGGTCGATCTTTTTATTACTAACTTCTATTATTATTAGATTAGCATTTATCAAGGAAGTTCCATGAGTCGGGTTATACCTATGGACTGGTGTAGGAGTTTAATGTACAAATTTTATCTTTAGGGTATGCATTCCTTGCAACCCAGGTTATGGTAAAGGTAAACTGGACTGATGGATAAGATCTGTACTTATTCTATAAATCTTTTAGTCGAAGGTATTATAACACTTGGATATCTTTATTGAGTTTTAGGATAATCTCTGATATAGGCTTTTACTTATTAATTAGATTAAGATAAATAGCAAGGGCTCAATATTTATTCTTATATGGTAATTAATTAGAATTTAAATCTCTAATAATCCCATTATCATATTTTATGTATCTTCATTCATAGCTAGGCTAAATTTAAGTAGAATTAGGATCCACTCATATGGGTCCTAACTTGCTATATTCAATCGTGCCCAACATTGTTATTTATTATGTAGGGTCATATTTTAATATTGCTATTTAATCCAATCTACCACGGCGATTTGTTTAGTGACCAAATGTTAAATGTTAGGGTATATATTTTATATTTTAATTATACCTAAGAGTAATCTTTATTAAATTTGAACATTTAACCAAATCCATCTTTCATTAATGCTTTTAATTAGTAAGTAGTCTTCTAAATAATAAATCAAACCATATTAATTATTCATGTATGAACTAATCAAATTTAAATCTTAAATAATCTCATTTACATTCTAGTTAAATTTATTAGCTCTTCAATATTATCTCTTAATTTTTCTTAATTTTTGCTAATTAGAATGGATTAAAGAAAATGAAACAAAAATAAAAGAAAAATGGTCGGCCAAAGGAATCGAACTCGGGACCCCTGTGAGACCTGTGCTCTAGACGCGCTTTGTTAACCAACCAGGCAAACGGGCTTTACTGAATAGAGGGAGGAGACTAATTAGAAAAGCAATGCATGGACTGGGGGCGAAATAGAGCAAAACAGAGGAGGTCCGGCGGTGCACGAGCTGGGCGACGTCGCCGGTGAAGGGCGGCCGAGGAGACGCCGGCGATCGTCAAAACGGGTGGTTGGGTGGACGAGGAAGCAGATGAGGGTGGTGGCACGGCCCGAGATGGCATCGGCTGGGTGGGGCAGTGGCTTGGGCGGCCGGCGGCGAGGTGAGAAGGGGGATGGCGGCGCCGACGTGGGGAGAGGAGAACCGGGGTGCATGCGAGTATTAGGGGGTTTTGGGGAAGCTCACCAATGGGCTAGCCGAGCGGGAAATGCACTGAGGAAGGCTGGCGGCGGAGGCCGGGGTCGGGGGGCGGTGGCGCGCGGTGCCGACGGCTTGGAGTGGGGGAGGAGCTCCGGCGGCGGTGGGAAACACTCCGGGGAGGTGTGTAGATGGTACCCGCAAGAGGCATTGGCCCGAGGTGCTCTGAAGGAGGAGTGGCGCTGGCGACGGCAGTTATGGCCGGCGACAGGGAAGATGGCCATGCGGCGAGCTTCGGCGCGGCGTTTTCCAATTGGTCCGGACGGGGCGTAGCTGGGAGGTGGTGGCATGGTATGACGCACTTGAATTGATGGGGGAGGCACCGGGGCACCGGAACGGCGAGGAGACACGGCGGCGGCGACCTGCTCACGGCGGACTCGGTTTGGCGGGAGGAGATGGGGGCAATGGGAGAGGAAGGAGGCGGCTCAAGGCTCTTATAGGCGAGCGCGCGCGGAGAAGTAGAGCCGGGGCGTGGGCAACGGCATGGCTGCGGAATTCGCGCGGCGCGCAGGCGGGGCGCGGGAGCGGGTCGGCGGAGACGCACGCGTGACAGGGCGAGGGGACGGGTCGGCGCGGCACAGCGGGTGGCAAGCGGAGAGAAATCGGTGGGCAGTGTGGTTGCATGGAGGCCACACGGAGGTAAAGTGCTGGGCGCGGCAGAGGGAAGAAGAGAAGTGGCGCGGCGCACGGGGGAAGAAGAGGACGAGCGCGGACGCGGGCCCGCTGGCCAGAGAGGAAGCGCGGGGAAGGGTGGGGGTCGGCTGTCAGCGGGGAGGCGCAATGTGGAGCGCGTTCGCGGGCACAGAGAGGAGGCGAGGGCGAGCTGGCGGCCGGCTGGGCTGGCTGGTGGAGGAACGGAGTGAGGGGGTTGGGCTGGGCCGACTGGCCTGGCCTGACCTCCTCGCTTCTTTTTTTTATTTGTTGTATGCATATACATATGTGTGCATGTGTATATAGGTAATTTCCTACATTGTTATTTGCTGGCTTATTTGTGTTGTTTTTATTTTCTAGTAATATCTTCAATGTTTGGAACCTTTACCAAAATTTAGGGAAGTCCCAAGGAAATTCCAATTTTTAAGAAAATACATTGCCAAATAACTCAAAAGCTCCACACTTTCAAACTTCAAATTTTCGGGATGTCACAATATAGGGCACAAAGAGTTTTACCCCTGGTCGTTCTGTGTGGTGAAATCGCGGCTGGGCCTCGACTCCGGCCATTCGCCCCCAGCTATTCTGTATTTGAGCCATTGGATCCGAAAATGATCTGGCGTGATCTCTATCCGTCATATGGAAGGCCCAGTTCATATGAAAACACCCGCAATCTCCGAGCGCCCCGTCCATCCTCGGACTTCAAGCATGTTGATCAAGGACAAGTTATCAGACTCCAGAACCACCGAGCTGAAGCCTTCCCTTACCACGAGCATCAAACCATCTGTGACAGCAAGAACTTGAGAAACTAGAGCATTCTGGACAGACTCATACCATTTAATTTATATGGTCCGGCCAGAACAACTCCAGCCTAGCTCGCTCCTGATACAAACACCCACACCGCCGATGCGCGTATGGCGAATGGTGATCAATCGCGCCGTCAGTGTTGGTTTTCACCAAGCCCTGCTCAGGAGGCCTCCATTCCAATGCACTGCCCGGGAACTCCTCCAAGCTTTGCATCCGGCTGAAGGAGAGCCTCTTCCACCATACCTACAGCATGTTTGGCCGCAATCTCAACCTTCTTTTGCCATGCTGCGATTGTTTCTGCCAGTCCACAATGACCATGTACCACAGGTGAGCAGTTCCGCATGCAAACCTTGCCAACCAGCAAGTCGGTCGCCCGTGTTAGAGGATGAAGAGCGGTCTCAGGGACTTCATTGTTGAGTTAACATTGTTATTTCTTTTAGCTGTCACGTCGTTATGTCTGTTGCTTTTGTAGTGCATTAGAGTTGTGGGTCGTCACGTCACAGTTTATGATGTGGTACTAGTGTTGCATGTGTCAAAACCACAACCGAGTCCTTATTGTGCACATCATAGCTAGAAGCATGGTGTGCCACGGGACTCGGTTTAGCCCTTCATGGGGGCTGTGCAGTTAGTGTGTGCATGAGTTTAGCAGGAAAAGACTCATGCACTATAATGGGTAGATCATGTTTGTTTTGAGAATAATAAGAGAGAGATATTAGAAAAGGCGGTAGGCAGTTGAGCCGCAAAAAGTCTCGCGTGTTCATCGTATCGTGTGAAAAAACCTACCTATGAGTTAGTGTGTATTGCAGGATCTGTGCTGACAATTGGTATCAGAGCCTCTCTACAACAGTGGCGAGGAGATGTCGAAGAATGCAACGACAACTCCAAAGGTGAAATGACGTCCAAGGCGCCGGTGAGGGAGGGTTGCATATCCCTTTCCTACCCCATGCTCGGCAAGCACAACTACAACTCATGCGTGATCACTACTACAGTGCAGAGATATAGTAACACCAACTTGTGTTACTATAGGTTAGAAAAAGTGTTACTAGCTCTCTTAGTAACACATTTTTTTTGTGTTCCAATTGGCCATGTTACTATAGACTGGTTTATTGTAACACATCTGCTTGTCTACAGAAACATTTGTCTAGTGTTACAATGATTTTTGCTGTAACACTTTTTTTTGCTCTAGTAACACTTGGCATTATAGTAGAACGCATAGTTTGTAACACATTTATTTATTTATCGGAACATTTGCCTAGTGTTATAGGGATTGTCTGCTGTAACACTTTTTTACTTCTAGTAACACTTCTACATTATGGTAGAGCACAGTATGGAACAAAGGAACACATGGTTTGTAACACTTTTCTATAGCTATTGTAACATATTCAGATTATGAAATAAATATTTATTTCGCCTATACATATGGCACACGGATTATTATATAATCACACAAACATGAGACATTGCAAAATCACATAAACCACAAATTTCCATAATCATAGAAAGATCCACATATTGTAGGATGAATTCAAACATAGTGCTTGTTCAGATCAAATCATAGTTTATGTACATAACGATATGGCTCTAGAGAGCAAATACACATAGTCCATACTAGAAAGAAAAATTCAAGAACTAGCTAGGATTCATAAAGTCCATCACTTCTTCTTGTACACATCGATGTAGGAATTCAACCATTAATCAATTCAACTTGCAAAGAAAATGTAAGTTATAACATTACAAATTAGGCCACATATGTTCGTTGATTTAAAGTTAAGAAAGCTAGTTTGAACATACAAACATCGAAGGCCAAGCAATTGAGACTCCTTTGGCTTGAGCATCACCAATATTGTTGCACCTAGGCATGGGCCTCACTAATGGCTCATCTTTTGCTATAACATGATTGATACGCACTTTGTAGAATTGACTTCCTGTCTTAACTCCACCAACAAAGTGGCTTCGGATCAGTGCTCAAGAGAGTTGCATAGGCCACATAAGCCTTATTAGGATATTTTGAAGTCATTAATAGCACCATAGACCCAGCCTACATTAATTTGACATAATCTCTTAGTGACCAACAGCCTTTAGTTGTACATCATGATCATGCAATTAGAACAAGTAATATTATGTTCATCTACCTTCATTAGAGGAAGTTGTTTAGGTGTTTGACGCTTGTAGCATGTAGCCTTGTCATGAGCCACCTCCTGGTGTGCAATGGTTGTAGTCTCTCCAGGCCCTCCATGCTGACCCTTACACATATATATATATATATATAATGAAGTATGAAATAATAAGACAAATTCTACTATAATTATAGCAAAGTGTGGTTCATAGATACCTTTTGTTTCTTTGTTGTTCTACTTGTGGTGGACAAAAGTAGACTGTCATCATCACTAAATTCAGACTCACATGTTTCTTTATTCTAGTAAAGAGAAAAAGACAGAGAGCATGAGTTAATACAAAAATCCTTTATGGATAAAATAAGTATTAAATTCACAATAAAGTGACTTTACCAATTCATCCCCTGTGCTTAAGGAATCCATCATTCGGTTGGGTGCAAGACAGTGAACTCTCTAAAATTTGAAACAATATTAAAGCCAAAAGACTAGATTAGGTGAAAACATGGAAAATAGAGCAAATACCTTTCTTTTAAAATGCACCGCTTGATTATGAGAATTGTTATGATCACTCCTAGCACAATTTCCCTGGAAATGATATAAAATTTGAGTAACACTTTTCAATATGGAGTTACAAATTAAAATGTAAATTGTTACCATTGTTGCTTCTTGGTTCTCATGGTGCCTTTGATTGTTTTTTAGTTCTTCAATAACTTTGTCTTGCATTCTAGAATGCTCTTTGAGTTGCCTTATTTCCTCCAACATGTGAGTCTCTACATCAGATGATGAGCCATCTAGTGAAACTATATTAATGTCCTTAAAATGGTGTGTTCTTCAACCATAAACTTGTTTAGAACTGGAAGCAATCCCATGCCGTGTACTTGTCCACTTTCTCTTCTCCCAACACCGATGTAATGCATCACCTTCCCATGCAACTCCTCCTCACTATTTTGGGCTAACTCTGGTTGTGCGTCGAGGAGACTTTCCAATTCAACCTACAAGCAAGAAATCCGCACATTAGAAAACAAAAATAATTTTATATTTGCAAAAATTCTCATGTGCATGTAGCATACCACTGGTTCATTTATCCCTTTTCCTCTTTTCTGTGAGTTGCAAGGTAAACCATTGCTCTATGTGGCTGTTTTTTTCAGGATCAGCTTGCCTCAAAAATAGCAGAAGGAAAGTAAGAAGAATCATATATAAATTTTTAAACAGAAGATGACTCACCATGTCCTCGGACCAACGAGCATAACTCTTTGTACCATTGTATGTGTTGTCTTCTTCATTTCACGACTTATTTTGTTCTTCTCACTTAGGTTCTACAAGAAAAGTAAATTAATAGATAATGAACCATTATACATATAGAAATCAATAATGGTATAGATAGTGATAGTAAAAAAAGGCAAATAGCGTTAATAATGGTGCCTTACTTGTCCTTCATTTGGACTTCCAATATTTTACTAGGGCCTTCCATTGATCTTCATCGATATCATCTGGACAACGCTTCTTCAAAACTGACTTTTTCTTCTTTGGATTAAATAGTGTTTTTTTAATGTTGCCTTGTATTTTCTCCAATCTCTTCCAATTGATTTCAATATCCATTTCTCACATGAACGAGGATATAAGAACTTGTCTAAAATAAGAAAGTCACTAATGAATGAATTTGACTTCATGACATGATAACAAGCATATATATACTTAATCTTATAAAAACATTATGTCTTGTAAAATTTAGCTAACCTGGACGAATTGAATTATCGTTTCTGCATTGTTTTTCTTAACTTCTCTCCAATCTTTGGCACCAACAGGACAGTAACCACCATTTCTTGCTATCGTGCCCAAAAATTGCCCTAAAAGGCCACCTTCTTTTCCAATGGGTTGTCCAAGCATATTACATCTTACTACTATCCGATCTCCTTCAAGTAGATCCCAAACATGTGTTAAAACGGTCCCCTTTCGCTTATCAGGTACTTCATCGCCATCACCTATTAAAAATAGAATGATAGTGATAGTAACTGGTTAAGATGCAGTTCATATGAATCAGATTGATCTAACTACATTTGTACCTGATGTGTTCTGGTTCTCATCATCGTTCTGCTCAACCTCGTTAGCATATAGTGCTTCAGTATGCATTAAATTTAATCCTTTCTTTTTCTTTGTACCTCCTCTTCCTGCTAAACAAATGTTGGGGACATGAATACGAGTTTATAGTGAATATAATAAACAATATGTAATCTTTTTATTAAACAGCTAGATATTTGTATTAGACTATCAGGACTGCATTTATTAAGTCACATACCGCGGTGGGGTTGGATATGCTAATCTTGGATGAAAATAAATCATTGATAACTAACATGACTAGGAATAGTTGTCCTTGAATAATCAAATATACATAGAAAATTAAATTATATGTTCATTCTAATACCTTTTTTTGGTTTAGATTTGGATGGTTCTTTGTTGGACTTGGTAGGCGCTAAAGTGGCAAGTCTCTGCCGTCACAAACAAATTAACCGTCTTTTCGCTCTCACACTCGTTGAGCATTTCCATCACATCGAATCTTGTTCTATTAAAACCAAGCTATCTTTTCTCTTGTAGTATAGATAGTCGATCGATGTGTACCAGAACCTCGATCATATCAATCAAGTCAAAAAGCATATCGATCTCTATCCATTTGACTTTGCACATGTTTATGTCCTTGACTTTCCCACGCATTCCAGATTTATGGTCCAATTATCCACCGCCATGGTAGCACAATCTAAAAAAAATATAGCACCAATAGGAAAATAAGAATAAAGCATAGGATAATTCACAAATAAGAATCAAGTATAACCGAGTAGTAACAATTTGACTAAAGTGCATATTTGTAATGTTATTTGAACTTGGAGCTTGAGAACAAGTAAAGTGCTATGGTTGAGATAGGATGGTCTAGAGCATGACACATATATACGAACAAAAATAGTCCAAAAGGTTCTTTACATTAAATAAGATATAAAATTAACATGTATGATAATTTATTTTTGCTAACATTTAGGAGGGAAAAATCACTGTTATTGTTTTGCTTGATTGAAAATTAACTTTATATATAGTAGTGTCCAGTTAGCTTGAATTAAATAAAACGGGCTGACATACCATGACACTAGTGAAACAATCAAGCACTAAGTCGTATGCACACAGACTGAGTAGAACTGAAACAGAGGTCATAAATAAAATGTGAAAAGTCTGCCCATTGTTTTCAACCATGCACAAAAAGCTAACCTAAGAAGCTAGCAAGTATGGAATAAATAATTACTAAAAGCATGAAAGCAGAAATTATTAAAAGATGGATCCATTGCATCATGATAGGACATTTCACAAAAGCATACTAAAGCGCTGCTCGGAGTATTCAGTAACATGAATGACAAAATGCTAGCACTTTGCCCTTGCGGTCGCGAGCAAATGAAAGCTGCAACTCCATGAGCGGATAAGCAACCGATGCATCGCTACCACTTACATAATTATCGAGTGCAGCAGCTCAAGACCTCCGGCGACCTGAAATTACAATGTTTTTAATCCTCTTTCTCCTCTGCGAATTCTAAATCCCTCCACGAAAGTGTTTCCATGAGAAAAAGTAAATAAGTCACCTAGATGACTATATGCAAAGAAGACTATACCACCGAGATGAGCCTGTCCGTGTCCTGCTCCTTGGAATGTTGGAGTGGCCGCTGCTAGGATGGAGCACATCTGTAGGGAACTAAGATCAGATGGAAATAGCATGGCGAGCAATGAAAGGAAGAGCAGGCAAACTATTTCATCTTCTGGAGAAGACGTTTTCAGAAATGGCAATAATAGTATTAATTAATGATAAAAAACTATATCATTATCTATATTCACAACCAAACTAGTACTTAATATGAACTATAGCCTGTTTGACATTGAATAGTGAATGGATGATCCAACAGTACAACACCTCGAAGTGCCAAATACACCGGAGATGAAAAGATATTTCTATGAGGAGGGCCATGTGGTAAGATATACCCGGAGAGAATCCAAGTAAAAATGTTGTATGGCAAACTTCGAATAGATATTATAGTTTTGACTTGCTCGATACCAAATCAATATTTCCATTATTCAAGTACCTTATTCTGAATCGCTTTTAATACTTTAAAAGGGAAAATGAATATGTTTTGACCAAGAGGATGATAAATTTTACAATATTGCTAAAAAAAATTAGATCGTTAACTTTCCCTATGCGATTCATTGTGTTTTTGTGTGTCAAAAGAACAGGTTCAGATGGTAACTTTTGCAAGATGAAGTACAGTGTGTGATACAAAAGACAGGAGCAAGACAATGTTATGAAGGTGTATTATGGTAAGTTCATTCATGAATGCAAAATTTGTTTTCTGCAGTACTGAGATGGAAAAAGAGTTTCTACAACCTCTTGTATAATTTATTTAGAAAAACAAGTGCTTTACAAATAAGAAAGTCAAGACCGATCATACTAGTCATAAATACCATTCCGCTAAGTATTTACAGACAAAACAAAAAAGTTTTCAATCACACAACACATGCTGCAGTTATACTATTTAGTTCATAACAGATTAATCATATGATAAGACCTGTAGACACTAATCAACTTCCATCCACCGGTCCATCACAACTTTCTCAAATGATCTTTCTTTTGGAATACTAAATGGCATATCTATTGGTTTGCTTAATCTGAGCCTTGGATTCTGCTCTGTTGGCTTTTACCAGGTTGGTTTGCTTTTCAAGATTCAAACCAATCTTTCATCTTGAGTATTCATCTTCTGCAAATATTACCTACTAGGAACTTTCAAACTTAAAATAAGCAGTTCAAACTAAATGGCAAATGCATTCAAACAGACTTTCTTAAAAATGGTATTCATCTACAGACTTCAAGTGCTTGTGTTTGTCGGTAGTTCTCTACTTTGTATTAGCCATCTCACTCTATCAAATGTATCAGATGACCAAGCTGGCAATAATTCCTTGTACTGTATCATTGGAGACTCTATTCTTCTGGAAGGCATTCAGGTCCGATTTATGTGATCAGGTCCAATAATTGAATCGGGAACCGCCCGTGTCGCCTGAGAGCGAGCGACGCGGCGGCAAGAAGTAAGCGAGCGACGCGCAGCAGGAAGGGGGGAGAAGGAGTGGGCATACCTGGTGGGTGCTCGTCACTGGCGAAGGGCCCGACGAAGACACAGGCGTAGGCGCGAGGATGCGGCGGCGGTTGTCGATCGTCGGCACTAGAAGGAGAGGCGCGACGTAAGGTGGGGTGAACGGGAGAAGAAAAGCCGGGCTAACGTGATGAGCCTTGCCTTCCGAAACAACGTGATGAGCCCCTTGCCTCCGATGGTGAAGATAAAGTCGTGGCCGGAGATGAACCGGAGGAAGGAGCTGCCGCCACGCCAACCTAAGAGCTTGGTCGGTTGGAGGAAATGAGGATTGAGGACGGCCTTGAGTTTTTTACGCTAGATTAGATTAGTGGATGACCGAGTCACCAGAAGCGCACGGGCGGCAAATGGATTCTGGAAGGGAAAATTTGGTGGAACTAATTTCATCAATTTTTAAGGAGGAAACTAATGTTTCACGCCTCTTGATTCTGAATTTCTGGTGTTTATATCTAAAAATATATATATCTAAAAAAATATACTACTAGATTTCGTTATCTTTATTAATTTTCTAATTCTTCCTCAACTAAAAGAAAATTTGATGGACATCTGATACGGTCCTTATATTAAAAATATATACTACTACATTTCTCTATCTAAAAGTTACTTTATGAGTAATGACTACGTATATTGGTTTTGTGATAATATTAATAATGTGTATCAAATTAGTCTATTTTATAGTAATGACTAATATTAATTTTAATATTAACATTAACACATAAATGAATTTTTTTTATATAACTAATGACATCAATTTAATGTGGCCAATTATATTACTTTCTATTAATAAGACAAATATTAATGAAAAATAGTTTGTTGATACTTGACATTCAACTTAAAAGTAAACAATAACCAAGTATGTTCAACTTATTTTAAAATGAGTATTCGGGACCGTAATAAATTCAAATGAAAAAGTCGGCAGCTACAAAGTTGCATAATTTTTCGAGATGTACAACTTTTGTTTTAGTCATTTTTCCATCCAAGGTTGTTTGAAAAATTCGAATTTCAAATGAGAGAAAATTCACGTGTGTTTTGAAATGTGGCGCGTGAATACATCAAACATGATGAAAAATTTCAATAATTTGAAAACACTATTCCATTAGTGTTAGTTTATCACAAAACAAAATTTAAATTATGTAGTGTAATTTATGTTTAAGTAGACTTTTTATTCTCAAATTCGTATCATTGCACTACATACAGAAAATGATTGCTCGTCTCAGAATTCATTGAGCAGCCTGGTGATGCAGGGGCAAGTCCCTTCAAAAACGCAGATGTTTCATAATTCTATATAGGATCTAGGAGCCTAAAATGATAATTGTGGACTTAACAAGTCCATTTGTGATTTATGTAATTATGTTTAAGTAGACTTGACAAGTACAATTGTTATATGTTTAAGTGGACTTAACAAATTTAAGTGTCACATAAGTCTAAATGAACTTACCACATGAACACTTAACAAGACATGCACGTTTAAGTGTGACAATTAAGTGGTTACATGAGCTTAACAAGCTTAGGTGCCCTGTGTCGATTTTAAATACTTCTTTTGGGATATGCATATACCTTAGGGATGAATTCACACCGAATACGCATGAAATCGATCCCGAATATTTCTTTTGTTTTAATAGAACATAGTCATTATAAAAATAGGGATTAAGAATAAAGAAATCGATAAGTCGATGTATTCTCATTTTTCCAAGATATATTCTCATTTGTTATACCCTCCTATGTCCGTTTGAGACCCAATTTTAAATCGAGCTTAACAAGTCAATCCAAAATTAAATTTCAGATATCTACTCAAAACATATACAAATGATTTCATTAATATATAAATAAAGTATTTATTAGGATTATTTAAACATAACCCTGTACAAATCATTAATAACATTAAAACTAATATAATGTCATTAGCGATAGATATAATCTTAAGTAGTTAAAATAAGCTTATCATTTTCATATTAAAACTAACATGATTTTTATAAATTTCCATTAATTTTAGTATAGTTGTAGTTTTTTATTAAAAAAAGAGACTAGATTAGGGTAAATAAGACAGACTCCAAAAATATCCCCACACCGTCGCGCCGCCAAGCCCCAGGATTCGCGACTTCGCGAGTCGCTACCGCACCCCATCGCTCGTCCCTGCAGCCCCACCTGCTACCTCCGTCGCCTGCCGCCTCCAGACTGCGAGACGTGACTGAACCGGCGCGGCTGCGCCGGTGCTCCTCTCTGCTACTCCTGCAGTCAGGGGCGGAATTGGGCCCCCAGCAAGGTAGGCTAGAGCCCGGGACGTGAAAAAATTACCAATGTATAGCCCAGGTCAGCCCGGGATATTTTTGCTATTATTCAGCCCAGATAGCCCATGCGGCCCGTCTCCGTGCGGCCCACTCACGCGCAGCGCGCTCGGCCTCACGCGCAGCCCGCTCACGTGGCCGTCTCCGCCTCACGCTCCGCCGCAACCCGCAAACCCTAGCCAGCAGCAGCCGCAGAAGCCGCACGGGCGAAAGGCGACGCCGCACCGCTCGCTCGTCGCCTCCGCGGCTCCGCCCTCCGCCTCGTCGGGCGTCGGCCGCCTCGTCCGCCACCTCGTCGCCTCCGCGTCTCCGCCCTCCGCCTCGTCGCCTGTCAGATCCCGGAGAGGAATCCGACTGGAATGTGGATTGTCACGGAGAAATCTGGGGAGAAAAGGGAGAAATCGCCAGAACAGACACCGCTGAGACGCTACGGGCTAAGCTAGGGCTACAGTAGACACTAGAGAAAATATCGGCAAATAGCATATGCCTTTCCCTTCTCCAGACCGAGTATATGAGTACAGTTCGTAATTGAGCTTAAGCCCTTACTATGATTACAACCAGTTAAACACCACCCATAAACACAAAGTAAAGAAGTACTTAAATGAGCATTAACAAGACTAATGTAGGCCGTTGATATTTCTTCATCCAGTCCTGGGCAATCCTGACCGTTGATGCAATTGCTTGAACTGAGGAAACGGCGACTGAACTGAAGATGCGGAAGTTCACCCAAACACACAACAGACTTCCAACAAAATCATCCCCAGATTCTGACATCGCCGCCGCCGTCCGCCTCGTCCGCCGACCGCTGCCTCGTCGCCTCCGCCTCGGATCTCCGCCGACCACCGCCTCCGCCTCGGATCTCCGCCAACCGCCGCCTCGTCGCGTCCGCCCTCCGCCTCGGATCTCCGCCGACCGCCGCCTCGTCGCGTCCGCCCTCCGCCTCGTCGCCTCTGCGGCTCTGCCTCGTCTCAGAGACTCAGATCCCGGCGACGCCCCTCCTCGGCTCCTCCTGGACTGCGCCGCGTCGCCGCCCACCTCCCGGCCAGCACCGGCGACCCGGCGTCGCCCACTCGCCCCCTCCTGTTCGGCTCCTGGCCTGTTGCAGCCTGCTGCCAGTGCCTGCCTGCCTGTGGAGTGTGGAGTGTGGAAACTCTCGGTGAGACATTGTGCAAAACTGAAATTCCGATTGCCATTGCCATGGAATGTGATGAACTGAATAACTGATGATTGATTGATTGATTCTAGATTTCTAGGCTTCTAGCTAATATGTTGAAATGTGATATTTTCCATGGAATGTGACAATGTGTGATATTTTCCATGCAAAACTGAAAATTCTGATTGCCAATTTGCCATGGAATGTGTGGTAATTGGTATCATTCTTGTCTCAAAAACTGAAAAATATTAGTGTTTTATGCTTTGGTTCTGCAACTAAAATCTTCAGGCTAAAATCTCTGAAATCTTTGGTTCTGCAACTAAAATCTTCAGGCTACTGAACTGAACAAAAAGCCATCGTAATATGTTAATTTTTAACAATGCATGGCCCTTTGTCAGGACAGACAATTCTTACATTATCAATGTCAGGATACCCCTTACGTCCTGTCAACATCTCTATGATTATAGTGCCAAGACTATATATGTCTGATTTGAATGTAATTGTAATTACTTCGTTATAGAATTCTGGTGCCATGTATCCCCTGCATAGAAACTCTGTAGTCTGAGCATCTTAGAGAGAACTGAAAGCAACATATAAAATGTGATTTTTCGGAGATAGATGCAGCCAGCTTACAGTGTTCCATACACCTTTGATGTTGCAGCCCGGGTTTGCTTTTCATCGAAGCACCTTGAGATGCCAAAATCAGCAATTTTGGGCACCATGTAATCATTCAACAGTATATTTGCTGATCTCTGAACTGAAATGATCTATGAACCAAAAAGCCATCTAAATGATCTCTGAACTGAACAAAAAAACTCTACTGAACTGAACCAAAAACTCTACTGAACTGAACTCTACTGGACTGTTCTATGAAGCAACATCTAAACTGAAATGAACTGGACACTCATACACTGATTCCAGACTCTGAGCCATATTAAACTGTTTGAGTCTACTTTATGTAATTCATAGCTTTTTATGTATTTCCAACATTGTCTCAGATATTGAAGTACCACATAACTGATGCAATGATAGAATTTCTTGATTTCAGTGAATTAATGGACTTAAGTGCTATTAAGAGGTTGTTGCAATCCAGAAGACCAAGTGATGACTACATAGCTGGGGTACAGGGTTTTCTTAAGTTTGCCTACAGTGGGAAAAGATCCGATGCAAAGATTCGATGCCCCTGTGTCAAATGTGTCAATAGGAAGTTACAAATGCAAGAAACAGTGAATGAGCACTTAGTGTGTAATAGAATGCTACGTGGATACACTATATGGGGCTGTCATGGAGAGACAACATCTTATATCTCTGCTAACAAAGATTCAGAGCTCATGCTGAAGAGATCATCGAAAAAGGTACTGGACGTAGAGCCAGTCATAGAGATGTTGAGAAAATCAAAAATGAGAAGTTCCATCAATGGTTTAGAAGTCATGTAAGTACCTTAACTCAAAATGCTTTACATGTAGCTCTAACGTGCAAAACTAAACTTGTATAATTGTACAGATAATGCAGTTAGAGAGGGAAAATGGCATTCATGGTGTTAAAGATGACATTAGATGGCTAGCTCGTGGCCCAGTTGACGCTGCAAAAAGGTACCGTGCTTTCAACAGTCGAGGTTTCCGTTTTAGGCCCAAACGGTTGGATCGGGTGACACAAAATAGTGGTGTAGTGCTAACTGCAAAAACATCAAGTTATGCAAGTGCAAGTGATGGCAGGCCAGTTTTGGGTGATGTGACTTACTATGGGAGGATAATTGATATTATTGAGCTAAACTACTCTGGGAATTTTTCTGTGGTACTTTTTAAATGTGAATGGGTTGATGTTATTTCTAAAAGAGGAGTAAAGAAGGACAAATATGGCTACACACTTGTTAATTTCTCACACCTGATACATACAAGAGAAAAGATTATTCATGAACCGTACATTTTTCCTAACCAAGCTGACCAGGTGTTTTATGCTGAAGACAAAGAAAACCCTGGGTGGTCTGTAGTCATGAAGATGAAACCAAGAGATATATATGACACAGGTTGTGATGAATGGGAAGATGATGTAGAAAATGAGCCATTCCATGTTACACATCTTAGAGATATGTTCAATAATGCAAATGTAAGACATCAATGGGCTAGAAGAGACATTGAGGGAACCACGGTGGATGCTAGTGATGTTGCGGATGCTAGTGGCAATGGATCGAATGACCAATCATAGTTCATGTGGTGCAGTACCTGGACTCTTTATTGTGCAAGCTCATTTCTTCAATGGTCCAGGAAGGGTCACTAGAAGGTAAGGAAAATTAACATATTTACCATGCAATAAAATTTATTATACATCTAATTGTCGTACCATACTTACATGCGTACGGCTTATGCTCCTATTAGGAGAGGCAGCTCTTCACAAACAAACTGACACCACTAGTCCTGTGAGGATGCCTACTGCATCTGCACCAAAAAAGATGACACCAAAGAGAAGGCTACATATTGGATGAATGATTTTATCTGTGATGAGATGTATCCAGAATTTTTATTTGATAATGATGAAACTCGTTTAGAACAAAATTATGGTTTTGTGAGATGAACTTGTTTAGGCTAAATTCGTGGATTTGTGAGATGAACTCATGATTATTGTGATTATTATTGTGTCGTATGCCAAGAATTTTTATGCCTAGAATTTTTATTGTGTCCAATATTCCAAAATTTTTATTTGCTCATTATTCTATAATTTTTATGCCCGGAGGTGGCCAGCCTGCCTGCTTGCCTAGGCAGCGGCTGCCTACCTGCTTGCCCCATACGACAAGCCATGGTGCTACCCAGCATCAGTACGTAATGTGCAAAAGAACAGAAGGAACGTGCAAATGAACAGAAGGGTAAAAGCGTCAGTTCATGCGCCAAATACATGGAGGAATACTACACGAGGGATAAAATACACATAATGGCAAGAAAATCAAGTGTCCAACATTTTGAGGCCTATTTATTACGAAGTCGACGATTGGAGTTTCAAAACTGCAAAGCGCGATGATTGCAATCCCAAATATGCAATTTTCTCGCGCCGGGGGAAAGCGAGCAACCGGGAGCATGATTCGAGGACGTCCGGGTCCACCGCACATAGACGCGTGCGCGCAAGCGCGGGGAAGCGAGCGAGCGAAGAAACAGCCCGGGGGACGATTGCTCTATGAATCTTTGTAACAATTGGACTGTAACATTATTTTGTGTTACTACAGGGCATATATTTGTAGCACATTTTATATGTTCCATTTATGTGTTACAACATAGTACACTTTTGTAACATTTTGCTTGTAACATTAATTTTGTGTTACTATAATTATTGTCAGTAACACATTTTTATAAAAAAAAAGTGTTTTGTGTTACAAGCGAAGTCTGTAACACACTATTTTGTGTTACTATGAAATTTCACTGGAACACATTGGTGAATGTGTTACAAGAAAGTGATACAATATCCTTGTTTTGTAGTAGTGGATACGGATGAAAGTCTACCTCAAGGCTTAGGGAGCGTGGGATGCCACGGTGTCCAAAGACGTCGACGACAAGAAGGATCATATGGTGTTGGCGGCGATCTTTCACGGTGTCCTCGATGAGACACTCACTCTCCTCGATGACAAGGAGATGGCCAAGGAGGCCTTGGATACTTTGAAGACCATATAAGTCGGAGCCGATCTGGTGAAAGACGCGCGAGCTCAAACTCTCAAATCAAAGTTCGAGAGCTTGCGGATGAAAGACATCGAATCCATTGATGACTTTGCCGGTAGAGTTACTGGCATTATCAATCAAATTTGGGGTCTTGGGAGGACGATGGAGGAGGCATACATCGTTGAGAAGCTACTCCCTGCGGTGCCGAGGAAGTTTCTTCATATCATTATTGAGGAGGGTCACCTGTGCATCTATGACCAGGAGAGGACACTGCTGGTGAGAGTAAAGCGGGCACGCAACAGGGTGTACACCATTGAGCTGCACCTCACTCAACTAGTATGTCTATTGGCTACATGCAAGGAGCCGGAGTGGCTGTGGCATGCGAGATACGGCCACCTGAACTTTCGTTCACTTCGTGACCTCTCCCAGCAGATCATGGTGGAAGGTTTGCCATGCATCACACACGTTGAGCAGGTGCGTGAGGGGTACATGGCCGGGAAACAACATCGATTCCCATTCCCAACAACTACAGTGTATAGGGCTGAGAAACCACTCGAGTTACTCCATGCTGACTTGTGTGGTCTGATCACTCTGGCCACCCTAGGAGGAAGGAAAATATTTTCTGCTGGTAGTGGATGATCACACATGGTTCATGTGGGTCACACTGTTGAGGTACAAAAGTGAAGCTTTCATAGCATTTCGTGCCATCAAAACCATGGTCAAAGTGGAGATAGAAAGGAAGGTCAAGGCACTCAAAACAGATAGAGGAGGTGAGTTCCTCTCAGCACAGTTTGGAGCATTCTGTGAAGAAGGAATCACTCAGTACCTAACTGCGCCGTACTCCCTGCAACAGAACGATGTAGCCGAGAGGTGCAACCAAACCATAGTGGGCATGGCAAGGAGTATGCTGAAAGGCAAGAAAGTACCAGGTTGTTTTTGGGAGAGGCAGTGAACACAGCAGTGTACTTACGGAACAGATCACCAACAAAAAGTGTGGCAGACAAAACTCCTTTTGAAGCCTGGTACAACTGAAAGCCAAAAGTCCATCACCTTCAAACCTTCCGGTGCATTGCACAAGTAAAAATGTGAAGCCTTACGTGGGAAAACTGGATGACAGGAGCACAAGGATGGTGTTCTTAGTATATGAACAAGGCTCAAAGGCTTACAGGTTCTATGAGCCAAAAGAAAAGAAGATGCATATGAGCAGAGATGTTTTTTGAAGAGGACGTATAGTGGCTATGGGAGAGTCATGAGACCATTCAAGAAGTAGGGGGTGTTGATGTGTTCATTGTGTTTAATGAATCAGATGCTAGCTCTGGTAGAAATGTCGGAACCCGGAGCAACGACTCCTGGATCCTCTGTGTAAATCGCACTAGTCCAGGATCAGCTAGTGCACACAGCGTACAACAAAGATAAATATCAACCATAATGACATTTATTAACTGAATATGGGCATGAATGCCAAAGTTTACATCAACGGCACATAAGCCAAAATTAAGTAATAAGCAGCGGAAGAAAAACCGAAGCGGAAGAAGCCCACTAAGCCTGCCCACAGGCAAACGACAGTAAGACACGGCCTATTCGTCCAGATCTTGACCGTAGTCGATGACATCTTTCTCTGTGTGGAAAAAGCAAGGTGAGTACAAACTTGTACTCCGCAAGTCACACGGGAAAATGCACCATAATGATAAAGCCTTCAAAGGAAGGCTTATAGGGTTAGTTTGCATAAAACAACATTTAAGAAATACAATAAGTAGACTGAAATTGCTGAATTTAATACCGTAAGTAAAAACAATACTTGTAATCGAAAATAATACCGTTAGTGCAGGCTCCGACCATACACCAACCTATCCACGGGCATCCCACCCGGACCATCTTTTCCAAAAGATCACGTATGGATTCCATCCATCCACACGCTTTCACTGTGCAACTCTGATGAATTCCATCCATCCACCAGGTTTCATTCCCTCACAGATTCCATCCATCCGCAAACTTTTCATCTCTCGTGGATTCCATCCATCTACAAGGTTTTCGAAAATATTTTGAAAAACAAAGTCTAATCCATGAAAAACTTTTACTCAGCATGCCCATGACCGTGGGCACGGCTATCCAGGATAGATTATACACTCTGCAGAGGTTGTATAGTTTTACCCACAAGACACGATCATCCTTTTGTGCCACGCGAGTTACACACTTCCTTAAGTGTGCGGCAAGAAGTCGTGACAAGGCCTTTACAATGCAAAGCCTTCAACCTGGTCGAGCCAACTCTAAGGTTTCACCCCAGTAAGTAATCCACTAGACCGGGACCCCCTCTTGAGCCTAGACGAGATTTCTCATAGCTTAACCACGCTCGCCCAAGTGGGACTTCACATGGCACCAACCACGCTCACTTTCAACCTACAACTTGACTCAGGTTGCGACTTTGCAAATTATTCAGCCAGGGCTGTCCCATACCAGCCATGTGGTAGTACGATTAGGGCTTTGCAAAGAGCTCACTGCACCGGTCCTTAATCGACTTAGGCCCAACCACATACCCCCGTGCACGACAATCAACCGCTGCGGCTCCAACCAACAGGGCATGCCTGCACCCACAACTCTAACCAATTGCCTAAGTTTAAACCAGGTTTGATATTTTTGTTTTCAAAATATTTCATAACACTCCTTGACTCCCCAAAGTCAAGAGTACATAACATTTTATGTAAAAAGGGTTACCATTTTATGTGAAAGGTATCCCAAAACAAATATTATATCTAAGCAGTCTAAGCATTTGATATAAATTCCTCTAGCCAACACTAATGTATTAACTAGAGTTTGAATCTAGGGTGACAAGGTGTTGAGGAATTCAAATTCAATGGAGGAATTAACAAGTAGGCATTAACTATATTTGAAACAGAATTGAAATACGTTGAATAAAAATATGCATGTAATAGAATTTAAATCAACATAATTTTATTTGAAAATCTGGGATCAACATGATCAAGGAGTGTGACTTGCCTTACTCTTCAACTTGGTTTGAATCTTCGTTGAAGAAATTTCCCGAATCGTCGAAGTCTACACGTAAAAATAACCCACCAAATTCAAATAAATTCAAATTAACTTCAAAATTTTGAATTGAGGCTGGAAATGGATAGAGGGGAATTTTTTATGAATTTAGAAATTTGAATGGGCTCAATCGGAGCTAGGAAGAAGGAGAACGGGCTCCGGGAAGTTTGAAAAGAGAGAAAATGAAAAAGGAGGATTTTTGGAATTATTTTTCTAAAGGAAAATCTGATTCATTGCGTCAGCAGAGAATTTAATTTCAGCCGAATTATTTTTCAATGGGAAAAGAGATATATGGCGCAAGCTGACGTCAGCCAAGGGGTAGTCCCCGCTGAAAGTGGGCCCTTGGTCCATGGACCAAGTCCACGGGCCGCAGGTAAGGCTGAGGTGGTAGCGGGAGGCGGTGGCGCTGACGGGGAGAGAGGAAGTCGACGCGGCAGTGAGGTGGCGCCACCTTGCCGCCACGCGCACGCAGCGCGCGACGTGGCGGGCCGCGAGGAGGCGCAGGGATGGCATACCCGCCGTTGTGGCGGCCGGGGCGAAGGGTGGAGGAGGGAAAGGAGAGTGCGTCGGTCTCGGGGAAGGGCGCGGGGGTTACCGGGGGTGGCCGAATTTGGCCGGCGGCGAGCGCAAGCGGCGGCGTGGCTCGGGCTTCACGCGGTGGCGGTGTTCCGGCGGCGAGAAGGGGCGGCCGAGGGGTGACCGAGGTCGGGGACGGCTCAAGAAGGCTCGAGGTGACGTCGGCCGGGCTCGAGGGCGACGGGGGCGACCGGAATTCCTCACCGGAGGTAAGGGGCGGCGGCGGCGGCAAGGGCGCACGACGCGGGGGCGAAGGAGAGCTCGGGGACGGGGAGGAGAGGCGGAGCGAGGTGGAGCGAGTTGGGGCGGCACTCGGGGCGACTTTTATAGGGGCGGAGGGCAACGGGGGCGGTGCGGATTTGTCGCCGGAGGTGGGTGGTGGGCGGCGGCCGTTGCGGACGGGTGAGGCCGAGTGGGCGCGAGTCGTGGGGAGGGAGGTGGGTGCGGCTTGCGGAAGGGGGCGGCGCACAAGCGGGAGTGGGGCGTGGCCGAGGAAGAGGGGAGGTGGCCGAGTAGGGCGGACCGGTGGTTGCGGGGGAGCGGCGCGCGGGAGGAAGGAGGAGGCGGGGTAGACGACGGTCCCGACAAGTGGGCCCGGGGCGGCAAAGAGAGGAGGGAGGAGTGGCTGCCGGGTGACCGACGGGTGGGACCGGAGAGGAGGAGAGAGAGAGGAGCGGGGGCGTGCTGACAGGTGGGGCTAGGCGGCCAGCGGGAGAGGGAGAGGCAAGGCGCGGGCGGCGGAGATGTCGCCACGCGGGGGAAGAGGGGCGGATCGGGCGGCCGAGGGTGAGCGAAAGGGGGCGGCCGAGATGGGCCGAGCGGGCTACGTGGCCGCTATCGGAGTCGGACAGGTGGCAGGCGGCAGGCGAGGAGGGGAGGAAGGCAGTGTTGAGCGGCGGTGGAGATGCGACGACGTGGACGCAATCCGGTCGTCCACGTGGCGGTCGGAGGGGAGAGAAGAGGGAATTAATTTTTATTTTCTGATTTTTGGGTTTTCAGAAAAGGCTAGGAATTTCATTAAGCCTCAGAAAAATGCCAAATTACCTCCAAAAATTCTAGAAAAATTCCTAGAACCTCCTGGAGACATTTTAAACTTAAAGAAAATATTTCCAACTAATGTTGGTATTTAATTTTCATATTTTAAAATATTTTAATTTCAAAAATACGTTTTAAACTCCTGAAAACTCAGAAAAATCAAACAAGAGCCAAATAAATCCAAATGCTTAATTTGACATAATATTTTTATAGAAAATCAAAATATCATTTTATTTAATAATTTTAGGTTTTTCTGAAAATGCTTTCCAAATCCAGCTTTTTCAAAAACAGAAATTCAGGGCAAATCCAAATTTAACATCTAGGCACAAAAATACTTATTTTAATTTAAATTTTATTTTAATTAATTTTTACTTATTATTTTATTTAGCAAAAATTTGGGATGTTACAAATCAACCCCCCTTAAAAAGAATCTCGTCCCCGAGATTCGGGTTGGCTAGCAAAGAAATGGGTTTGGATCTTACTCTGCATGGCTTGAGCTGAGATCTGATTCAGGTGTCCTTTCATGAACTTCTTCGGCCCTCTATTCGCTGCCTGAAGGTGGTTGGCAGTCGGTGCTCCAGCTTAATGCTTCCAAAGACTAGGAGAGAGGAGACTCAAGACAAAGGAAGGAATAGGGGATATTTTGCACAACCCAAAACTAAACTTCAACTTTAATAAAACCTTTATTAATCTCATAATAAGTAATAGTTACGGCCGTCGACAAAAGAGAAAGCTTGACAGCTCATAACAACGCTTTATTACTAGCCTAACAACTCATCCTAAAGGGGTAAGGGTCGTCTTGGAGTCATCCTTCGTGGCGGTCGAGATACAACACGAGTTCCTTCAAGACGAAGACTGAAGTGGGATAGGATCGAAGAATTCCAGCTATTGCCATCTATAGTTGTTTTGGAACAAGGGAAGATGCAGAAATAGGTTTGTTTCAAAAATGACATATAGACGAGAAAGAATTGAGATAAGGATAAGCAAAGATGAAGGGGTAAGATAAGCAAAACTTTTGAAATTACTGTTTAGTAAAATAAGTCCTTAGGGTCAATCCAGTCTATTCTGCCTATAGTCGCGTCTTAGTATCGTCATGGCTCTGATACCACCTTTGTCGGAACCCGGAGCAACGACTCCTGGATCCTCTGTGTAAATCGCACTAGTCCAGGATCAGCTAGTGCACACAGCGTACAACAAAGATAAATATCAACCATAATGACATTTATTAACTGAATATGGGCATGAATGCCAAAGTTTACATCAACGGCACATAAGCCAAAATTAAGTAATAAGCAGCGGAAGAAAAACCGAAGCAGAAGAAGCCCATTGAGCCTGCCCATAGGCAAACGACAGTAAGACGCGGCCTATTCGTCCAAATCTTCACCGTAGTCGATGACATCTTCCTCTGTGTGGAAAAAGCAAGGTGAGTACAAACTTGTACTCCGCAAGTCACACGGGAAAATGCACCATAATGATAAAGCCTTCAAAAGAAGGCTTATAGGGTTAGTTTGCATAAAACAGCATTTAAGAAATACAATAAGTAGGCTGAAATTGCTGAATTCAATACCGTAAGTACAATACTTGTAATCGAAAATAGTACCGTTAGTGCAGGCTCCGACCATACACCAACCTATCCACGGGCATCCCACCCGGACCATCTTTTCCAAAAGATCACGTATGGATTCCATCCATCCACACGCTTTCACTACGCAACTCTGATGAATTCCATCCATCCACCAGGTTTCATTCCCTCACGGATTCCATCCATCCGCAAACTTTTCATCTCTCGTGGATTCCATCCATCCACAAGGTTTTCGAAAACATTTTGAAAAACAAAGTCTAATCCATGAAAAACTTTTACTCAGCATGCCCATGACCGTGGGCACGGCTATCCAGGGTAGATTATACACTCTGCAGAGGTTGTACAGCTTTACCCACAAGACACGATCATCCTTTTGTGCCACGAGAGTTACACACTTCCTTAAGTGTGCGGCAAGGAGTCGTGACAAGGCCTTTACAATGCAAAGCCTTCAACCTGGTCGAGCCAACTCTAAGGTTTCACCCCAGTAAGGAATTCACCAGACCGGGACCCCCTCTTGAGCCTAGACGAGACTTCTCATGGCTTAACCACGCTCGCCCAAGTGAGACTTCACATGGCACTAACCACGCTCACTTTCAACCTACAACTTGACTCAGGTTGGGACTTTGCAAATTATTCAGCTAGGGCTGTCCCATACCAGCCATGTGGTAGTACGATTAGGGCTTTGCAACAGTAGCTCACAGACCGGTCCTTAATTTGACTTAGGCCCAACCACATACCCCCGTGCACGACAATCAATCGCTGCGGCTCCAACCAACAGGGCATGCCTGCACCCACCACTCTAACCAATTGCCTAAGTCTAAACCAGGTTTGATATTTTTGTTTTCAAAATATTTCATAACACTCCTTGACTCACCAAAGTCAAGAGTACATAAAATTTTATGTAAAAAGGGTTACCATTTTGTGTGAAAGGTATCCCAAAATAAATATTATATCTAAGCTGTCTAAGCATTTGATATAAATTCCTCTAGCCAACACTAATGTATTAACTAGAGTTTGAATCTAGGGTGACAAGGTGTTGAGGAATCCAAATTCAATGGAGGAATTAACAAGTAGGCATTAACTATATTTGAAACAGAATTGAAATACGTTGAATAAAAATATGCATGCAATATAATTTAAATCAACATAATTTTATTTGAAAATCTAGGATCAACATGATCAAGGAGTGTGACTTGCCTTGCTCTTCAACTTGGTTTGAATCTTCGTCGAAGAAATCTCCCAAATCGTCGAAGTCTACACGTAAAAATAACCCACCAAATTCAAATAAATTCAAATTGACTTCAAAAATTTGAATTGAGGCTAGAAATAGATAGAGGGGAATTTTTATGAATTTAGAAATTTGAATGGGCTCAATCGGAGCTAGGACGAAGGAGAACGGGCTCCGGGAAGTTTGAAAAGAGAGAAAATGAAAAAGGAGGATTTTTGGAATTATTTTTCTAAAGGAAAATCTGATTTATTGCGTCAGCAGGGAATTTAATTTCAGCCGAATTATTTTTCAACGGGAAAAGAGATATATGGCGCAAGCTGACGTCAGCCAAGGGGTTGTCCCCGCTGACAGTGGGCCCTTGGTCCATGGACCAAGTCCACGGGCCGCAGGTAAGGCTGAGGTGGCAGCGGGAGGCGGTGGCGCTGACGGGGAGAGAGGAAGTCGACGCGGCAGTGAGGTGGCGCCACCTTGCCTGCCACGCGGGCACGGGTGCGCTGATGTGGCGGGCCGGCGAGGGAGGCGCTTGGGGATGGCATACCCGCCGACGTTCCGGTGGCCGGCGGCGAGCGGCGAAGGGTGGAGGAGGGAAAGGAGAGTGCGTCGGTCTCGGGGAAGGGCGCGTGGGTTACCGGGGGTGGCCGGATTTGGCTGGCGGTGAGCGCAAGCGGCGGCGTGGCTCGGGCTTCACGCGGCGGCGGTGTTCCGGCCGCGAGAAGGGGCGGCCGAGGGGTGACCGAGGTCGGGGACGGCTCGAGGTGAAGTCGGCCGGGCTCGAGGGCGACGGGGGCGACCGGAATTCCTCACCGGAGGTAAGGGGCGGCGGCGGCAAGGGCGCACGACGCGGGGGCGAATGAGAGCTCGGGGAGGGGGGGAGAGGCGGAGCGAGGTGGAGCGAGTTGGGGCGGCACTCGGGGCGACTTTTATAGGGGTGGATGGCGACGGGGGCGGTGCGGATTTGTCGCCGGAGGTGGGTGGTGGGCGGCGGCCGTTGCGGACGGGTGAGGCCGAGCGGGCGCGAGTCATGGGGAGGGAGGTGGGCGCGGCTTGCGGAAGGGGGCGGCGCACGAGCGGGAGTGGGGCGTGGCCGAGGAAGAGGGGAGGTGGCCGGGTAGGGCGGACCGGTGGTTGCGGGGGAGCGGCGCGCGGGAGGAAGGAGGAGGCGGGGTAGACGACGGCCCCGACAAGTGGGCCCGGGGCGGCAGAGAGAGAGGGAGGGAGGAGTGGCTGCCGGGTGACCAACGGGTGGGACCGGAGAGGAGGAGAGAGAGAGAGGAGCGGGGGAGTGCTGACAGGTGGGTCCAGGCGGCCACCGGGTGAGGGAGAGGCAAGGCGCGGGCGGCGGAGATGTCGCCACGCGGGGGAAGAGGGGCGGATCGGGCGGGCGAGGGTGAGCGAAAGGGGGCGGCTGAGATGGGCCGAGCGGGCTACGTGGCCGCTATCGGAGCCGGACAGGTGGCAGGCGAGGAGGGGAGGAAGGCGGGGTTGAGCGGCGGTGGAGATGCGGCGACGTGGACGCAATCCGGTCATCCACGTGGCGGCCGGAGGGGACAGGAGAGGGAATTAATTTTTATTTTCTGATTTTTGGGTTTTCAGAAAAGGGTAGGAATTTCATTAAGCCTCAGAAAAATGCCAAATGACCTCCAAAAATTCCAGACAGATTCCTAGAACTTCCTGGAGACATTTTAAACTTAAAGAAAATATTTCCAACTAATGTTGGTATTTAATTTTCATATTTTAAAATATTTTACTTTCAAAAATACGTTTTAAACTCCTGAAAACTCAGAAAAATCAAACAAGAGCCAAACAAATCCAAATGATTAATTTGACATACTATTTTTATAGAAAATCTAAATATCATTTTATTTAATAATTTTAGGTTTTTCTGAAAATGCTTTTCAAATCCAGCTTTTTCAAAAACAGAAATTCAGGGCAAATCCAAATTTAACATCTAGGCACAAAAATATTTATTTTAATTTACATTTTATTTTAATTAATTTTTATTTATTATTGTTTTTAGCAAAAATTTGGGATCATGTTACAAGAAATCAAGCACACGTTGACACACCTCCTGGCAGCATGCCAAGCCCTACAGGATCCTCCGTGACAACGTCATTGTGTGGAAGCCCAACACAATTCGGCACACCGGGAGTGGGCGGAACTCCTCTTCGCATGCGATGTCAGCTACACCAGGGAGCCCATTTACACCACCTGGTGTGCAGCGCATGGAGTTCGGTGCTGCGAGCATTGGGTCTGGCACATCTACGCCAGAAACAGCCCCGTCGCACTATACTCCACAGGAGAGAAGCCCCTTCAGGGCATTGTCAGACTCCACCTTTGGCATAGCATCTCGCCGTTTTCGCTCACTGGCCGATATCTATGCCAACACAGAAGAGATGGAGCCTTGCCCACCATCCTGTTTTCTCTCAGTAGAAAAGCTGAGTAACTATCAAGAAGCATTACAGGAAGAGAAGTGGAGAGGTGCAATGCAAGAAGGGTTGAGGTCCATAGGAGAAAATCTAACGTGGCAGTTGTGTGAGCAGCCACCCAATATGAAACCTCTTGGCTTGAAATGGGTTTTCAAAAAGAAGAAGGATGCTGAAGGAAGGATCTCAAAGTACAAAGCAAGGTTAGTCGCAAAGGGGTACGTGCAATGACATGGTGTGGACTTTGATGAAGTGTTCGCACTTGTTGCTCACATGGAAATATTTCAGATGCTCATTGGTTTGGCAGCACATGAGGGATGGGAGATTCACCATATGGATGTAAAATTCCCATTCCTTAGTGGTGAGCTTACCGAAGAAGTGTATGCATATCAGCCTCCCGGTTTTGTAATTAATGGACATGAACAGAGGGTACTGAAGTTAAAGAAAGCTCTATATGGGCTGCGCCAGGCTCCTCGGGCATGGAACGCTAAACTTGATTTGAGCCTCATTTCTCTCAAGTTCACAAGATGCCCCCTGGAGCATGCAGTCTATAAAAGAGTGAAAGGCAAGGAAGTGTTGATTGTTGGGGTGTATGTTGATGACCTCATTATCATTGGATCAAGCACTATCAACATCAATGATTTTAAAGCCCAGATGAAGAACTTGTTTAGCATGAGTGATCTAGGGTTGCTCAACTACTACTTGGAATTGAAGTCTACCAGACTAGAGAGGGGACAACATTGTCACAAGCATCATATGCTACCAAGATTTTGGAACAGAACGGCATGAATGAGTGCAACTCATGTCACACTCCAATGGAAGAAAGGTTAAAGCCAAGCAAGGTCAATGAGGCCGCTCCTATTGATGCAACCAGCTACCGAAGTGTGATTGGCAGCCTTCGCTACCTGGTAAACACTCGTCCTGACCTTGCTCACTCAGTTGGTATTGCTAGCCGGTACATGGAAAGACCAACAGAAGAGCATCAAACACTAATCAAAAGAATCCTGAGGTATGTAAAGGGTTCACTGAACTATGGTGTCATGTATGAAAGAAAGAAAGAGCCTAAGTCGATGTTGTGCGGGTACAGCGACAGCGACCTTGCGGGTAATGTTGATGATCGGAGGAGCACTACTGGGACAGTGTTCTATCTCGGTGCATGCCTGATCAGTTGGCTATCTCAGAAACAAAAGGTGGTAGAACTCCCCTCTTGCAAAACCGAGTATATTGCCGTGACAACAGCAGCATGCCAAGCTATATAGCTAGCTTGCTTGCTTGGGGAGATGAGTAATCAAGAGCCGGAGAAGGTAACTCTTTATGTTGACAACAAATCTGCTATTGCCTTGTGCAAAAACCCAGTTCATCGTGACCGTAGCAAGCATATAGATACAAGGTACCACTACATCCGTGAATGCATTGAGAACGGGATGTTGGTGTAGAGTATGTCAGGATTGGAGAGCAGCTAGCTGACATCTTGACAAAGTCTCTAGGGCTTGTGAAGTTTCTGGAGATGTGGGAGAAGCTAGGCATGATGGAGGTAAAGAACAAGAAGAAATAGCTAGCTTAAGGGGGAGATATGTTGAGTTAACCTTGTTATTTCTTTTAGCTATCACATTAAGCCTGTTACTTTTGTGGTGCATTAGAGTTGTGGGTCGTCACGTCACAGTTTATGATGTGGCACTAGTGTTGCATGTGTCGATCATGTTTGTTTTGAGAATAATATAAGAGAGGGAAATCAGAAAAAGCAGTAGGCAGTTGAGCCGCACAAACTCTCGCGTGTTCAACGTATTGTGTGAAAAAAATCTACCTATGAGTTAGTGTATATTGCAGGGATCTATGCCGACATTCATTGCATCCTAGAAGTGGTGAGCAAAGGCACGCTCTAATGCAATATGAAACAAGGACTCCTCCAGGTGGCCAGTCCTCACAATGGCTCTCATGCACCGTATGGCGCTGTTTGAGTTCCTTTTTAGCTACAAACTAAATGCTGATAGATTGATATAAAAAGATTGTCTTGATAAACTAAACTATCTTATTTATTTACTTGGGAAGACATTCCGTAAACCATAAAAAGAAAAAGACAGAACCATAATCGTGGAACGAATGCCCGGCCAGACTTGGAATCTGTGATACAGAAAGAAAACAAAACCTTAGCTTTCAACTCACCAACATGCATGCATCATGCATGTACACCCCAGTGGTGAATGTATCTTTAAACAATCTTGATTGCATTGCAGGCCCTGTGGATGTGAACATGTGATGCTACGTACTGTACGGTATTGGCACGCACGCACGCACAAGCACCACCTGCTGGTCAGAAAATGGCAGCCTAGCATGCGTAGGCGGGCAGCAGCTGGACATATATAGCTAGCTAGCTCGCATGCATGCTGCTCTTTCACAAACTCCGACGCCGGCCGGCCGGCCGGCCTGAGCGCATCTCTACCTGCCTCTCGGATGTATCGCGGGCTGCTTTTTTCTCGGTTTTTAAGAGCTATTTTTTTATATATTTTATAGTAATTAGAGCTTTTAAATATTATATTTTAAGGTATAATATATAAATTAATTATAATATATAATATAATAATTTTATTTATATCGATCAACATTGTAAAAAAATTTCTATTATTCCGTACTCTTTTACAAATAGTAAAAAACTATAAATCATGATCTCAAGGTGCTGCTCGGTTGGGCTGAAATAAACTAACTGATGGCTGAAATTGTACTGTAGATAGCTAAAATTACACTGTAACTGATGATAGCTTATTTGGCGTAACTAAATTTTAAAAAAATTAACAATAAAAAACAGGTTAGCCTATCACAGACAACGCAAACGACTACATTAAAAAAGAACCAGCAAAAAAGCTCAAAAAAAGCTAAATAGGTAGAAAAAGATAAAATTTAGAAATAGTAAAAAATAAACTAGAAGCCAGAAGTTTAAGGGCATGTTTGATACGGCTGCGGCTTATGGCTTTTGGTTGAATTTTTGCTGTTTGCGATAGAGATTACGGAAAGAAAAGTACTCACTTGTAATTTTGGTTGATACAGATGTTAGACTTTCAACATGTACTATAATTAAGTTGTAGACCCCGCCTTGAAAAAATGTTCCATCGTTAAGAACATACCCTTCAACCGAAATAAGGGGCCCTAAAACCCAGACGCTGCACTCCATTTGCATACACGTTCGTTCGTCAGGTCAGCGCTTGAAAAAGGTGACGAGAAAGATTTCGGGGGCCAGCATTATATTACCCAATACACTGGCAGGCGAGACATTCACCCTATGAGAGAGAGCTGACAGTGTACATGTGTGTGTGTGTGTGTGAGAGAGACGGCAACTGGCAAGGACATACTCTCAAGACCGCACAGCACAGCTAGCGCTGACTGAAAGCACAACACGCTTTGCAAAAAGCAAAGGGAAAGGGGGTTCTGACCGACTTCTGATACACTGATCTGATGACAACTACAAGATCGATGGAGTACAAGGGCTTTTCTGTAGCATCTAGCAGCTGGTACAAACATGACCGCACAAGCCATGACACAGGCATACACCCATATGCATACACACTGACATACACGACCACATGTCACATCACACGCGCGCACACACGCACAGACATACATGGCCAAATATGATGCACCATGCATTGCATTGCAACCAAGTACAACACGCAGCTGCAGCTAGCTCTGCAGAATCAGTACTATCATACTCTGAATAGTAGAGTGTATCACCTCTCCCATCTCCTCCTCGTGCATTCTCCCTCTACCTCCTAATTTCATGATGCATTGTTTTTCTTCTCGATCATCATTCTCCTCCAAACCACGTTCGCATTACATATGCGCACGTACTAAATCAAGGGCTAGCTAGCTAGCTACATGGATGAGGCAATCAATTGTATATGGATGCAAACAAAGTAGTTAATTAATTGGGGACCTCCCTTGCCTTGCATCGGCGTTTAGAAGTCTGAAGCTTGTGTCACCACTGCTTGGCTCCTCGCTCTGAACAAATGAATTATAAGCTGACACAAGAAATGGCTTCATCTCTTGCTCCTCGTATTGTGCAGCAGCAGCAGCAGCAATGTACTTATCATTCAGAGTAGAAGCACTAGTGACCCCTTGTTGAGAAGTCAGAAGCCGCTTCCCGGTGTCCTCACGGCCACCGCCGCCGCACAAGAGGCGGCTCTGCAGACCAAAGTCATACGCATTTTCGCTGCCATTATTGACAAAAATGTTGCAGAGATCAAAATAGTTGCCATTAATCCCTGAGGAGGAGGAGGAGGAGCTGCACAAGCTGATCAGGCTGCCGCGCCCGGACATGAGTAGGCTACCACTGCCTGCTTGGCCATCGGGGTTGACGATGTAGGGTGACATCGCAGGGAGGCTTCCCTGATCCAGCAACGCTTGATGTGGATGTACATAGATCGCCATGGGGAGGCAGCTGCCAGCTTGGTGATCATGAGTACTGACGGCACGAGGAGGGGGAGGTGGTGGATGGAACAAGAGCTGCTGCTTGCTGGGATGCTCCCGCTGTTGCTGTTGCTGTTGCTGTTGCGGATGGTTTGATGATCTGGATGATCTCTGTGTGGGAGGCTGCAGGCCCATGAGCTTCTTCTTCAGCTTGGTGTTCCAGTAGTTCTTGATGTCGTTGTCTGTTCTACCTGGGAGTTGCGCTGCTATGATGGACCATCTGCATGAATGCATGCATGCGTGTGTACATACTCAGTAACCTGCTTAGCACTAAGCTACAATGCTGCCTATAAGCATACATGCCTACTATATATATATATATATATATATATATATATATATATATATATATATATATATATATATATATATATATATATATATATATATATATATATATATATATATATATATATATATATATATATATATATATATATATATGACACTTTTTGTTGGATATATTTTGCTTGAATTAATATCAAGCAATAATAATCAAAACAGGATTATTGTATTACAAGATCTACATTAATTAATTTTCGTGTAAAGCTCTTTGTAGCATGATCTTTGTCTTCTATAGGTTTGATTAAAAACTAAGCATTCATGCATGAAACAGAAGGAAAATAACACAAGAATTCTGCAATTGCCGCACAAGCAAGAGACAACAGGGAAAAGGTCTACAGTTCAGCTGACCTGGCTCAGGGTTCATCATTTCGTCTGAAATTTTGCGAAATGAACGAAATTTCGCCCTTTCGGTACCTCTGAAACAAGTTTTATTCAGCCAAAATTTGGCTGAATTTGGCCCTATTTGAAATTTGTTCAAATTTCATCCAAATTTTGGTTAAATTTCATCAAAAATCTGATTTTTGTCCTAATTTTCGAACGAAATGATCCGTTCCTTTCACCAGCGTCCAAAAGTTTTTCCTATCCGAAAGTTTTAACCCTGACCTGGATCAAGCTGACCCTGCATCTATCTATCTGCATGTACAAAAAGTTAGTTCCATGAAAATTAAAGCCTAACAACCCTCATAGATGCATGCATGCATGTAACTTTTCTTTCTTCCATTTTCTAACTAGTTACGTAGAAGAAGCTTGAAAAGGAAGGATCAAATATATATAACCAATCGAAGCAATTAGCTAGCTGGTGTGCATGTGCTAGCAAAAGGGGCCAAGATAGAAATTAATTAAACATATGCAACTTGAAATCTAATGAAGCAGACAAGCGGCAAGCATGGATAAATATGTACGTCCATGCTTGTAGGTACCTGCTTCCAATGCTGGCAAAGAGGTTGCAGATGATCCTATCCTCATCGTCAGAGAAGTCCCCGTGTTTTATGTTTGGCCTCAGATAATTGAGCCACCTTAGCCTGCAGCTCTTCCCACACCTCTTCAGCCCTGCATATGTATGTTTTAATCGACGAGGCAGGGGCAATTAAGCTAGCTAGGTAGCTAGTTAATGAAGTTAACTAGTGATCATGCATGCATGACACGAGATTATCACTGACCAGCCTTGTGAGGGAGAGCGATCCAGTTGCCAGCAGTGCCATGCTTATCGATGTACGCCTTGAGCTTCATGTCCTCCTCAGGTGACCAGGGCCCCTTCTTCACATTGGCCTTGTCACAGCATGGAGCCCTCCCCATGGCGTCTAGCTAGCTTCGATCTTTAACTTGCAGTCCAGCTCCTTCTCTTCAGTGAAGCTGTGAGGTAGCTAAGATATATAGCATTGAAGCTGGTGTTGCTTTGTATGCTAGCTATTCCTGCTGCCTCGTCTCGATCATCTAGTAATCTTCTCTTCTCTTCTCTTCCTTTGGACTGCTTAGACAGACTGATGGATAGATATGGGTCGGGATGGATTAGATAGGACGGAGCGAGGGCGGAGCTGGAGAGAGAGAACATGTACAGAAAGCCAGAATGTGCATGTGTGCAGTGTGCTGGCTAAAGAAGTCAAAGCGGAAGGATGGGCATTATTAATGTCTAGTTTCAATCAGCTCCTGCGGTACGTACCCTCACTCCCTTCCCTTCTTTTCTCCCCTCTCATCAAATCTCAAACTGCTCAACAGAAGCTAACTAGCTAGACCTCATCTCCCGTGAGTCGTCATGACCAACCCGAACGACCCTCTCTCTCTATGTTTCTGGATATACATATATAAAGCGGGCTAGGTCAAATTCATGACAGTACGACTAAAGTTTTAAATCGTGTCATGGCTTCTCGTTTTTAACTATATATTTTTATTCTCTATGGATTGCAATTTACAATAGAGATTGAAAGGGTAAGAAACACTCGTATTAAAATATCATTCTATTTAAAGTGGTTTCTATGATAACTCCTTCATACAACTTATAGAAATCAAAGAGAAATCACTCCATTCAAAAACCAGTTTCTAAAAGCCAAAAGTTGTTTGAAATAAGGTCTAAACATAAACAGCATGCATAGGTGGACAAGTATCAAATTATATCTTACTCTGAAATTATATATACTATTTCCTTTCCTGTAGGTTTTCTTTGAATTTTTTGTGCTCCACTCAGGCCTAACACATATAGAGAGAAGTTATATGTTAGTGAGAGAAACATACATTCCACTAGTTTTCAAGCAATCAATTGATATACTCTTGATGGCTGATCTGTAGTTCTCCATTGGGAACTTTTCACGGTCTAATACATTTATAAAATCTTATGAAAGTGAATTGTTATAAAAGTATGTGTTATGACAAATCTAACAACATCATTTCAATAGAACCAAACTAAATATTTAGAAAAAAATTATTGGTCAAAGATTACGAGGTTTGACTAGTCAAAGCTAAGAGTACCAAGTATTCTCAAACAAATGGAGTAATATCCAGGGCAAGAGGAAGTGATCAGATGGTTACCCTCGTCATACAATATGTCTAAGAGATTGTCTATATATCAATCAACTAAAAATTTGAAGGATTTCAGTCAAATCTAGATCATTAGATCAAATTTACACCTATCTTGATGGCGGACACTGTTTGACTTCTCAACCCTATTTCCTCACCTCCTCCCTCGAGCACTGTAGTCCTGTCGCCTCCCCTCACCCCCATCACCACCTAACGCACCGCTGCCTATGAGCCCCTTCGCCTCTTCCTCCTCTACTTGGATCTACCGCCACCACCCAAACTCTTCTTTCCCTGCTCCACGGCCTCACCGGCGTCCTCCACCACACATCCTCTCCTCCTCCTCCTCTCCTTGATGTCACCTTCGGCAATGACTTGGTGGCATCTCCGACGTATCTCCTTAATGTAATAAAAATAGGTTAGGGGCATTCAGTGAGGGAGCTTTCGACAGTGAGCATTCGACGTAGGGGCCGTCGAGTCGGCTTCGCTTGAGGTTGCACACACGCGCGTGGTTGACTTTGCCAGAGACGACACTAGCGCTGTTGGCCTCACCAAGGATAAAGAAGAAGGTGGGGATGCATGCATGCAGCTAGGGTGTCCATGTTAGCCTCACCAGGGATAAAGAAGAAGGTGGGATGCATGCATGCAGCTAGGGCGTCCATGGAGTCTATCGTGCAGCTAGCGTCCAAAGTGTAGAGTGTGACGACCCGCGTTATTACCATGGGGTTATAATGCTAGTCAACGGATTATTATTCGTTTTAGCCGATAAAACATCGCTCTAACGAATAATAAGCATATCAGGGTTGCAGCAGAACAATAATTAGAGACAACATAATATTACAAGAATATTGCCACGCAGGGCTACAATTTATTACAACGCCTCAAGGGCTTAAATATTACAATCTTTAGACAGAAAATATTCTAACTACTTCCTATTCAAAAACGACTCCACAAGGAGTGTCCACCTTGTATCCACTGTGTTCCGAGTCCACAGTATTCCATCCAGATAGCTTTCTTCTAACCTTAGCTATCCTCTGAACTGACATGCTCCTAAGCAAGGGGAGATAATAGCAAGAGTGAGTACAGAGGTACTCAACAAGCGTTAATAGCAAAATGCACCAAATGCTTTATCTTCACACTTTTAGAAATATCAATTCCTCTCCTCAATTCTCTTGCTCATTTCCATCCTCTTTTTCTTTCCTCATTTTTTCCCCATGACTTATAACAAAATAGGTTTTGGTTGTTGGTTTTGAAAGAATTTACAATTTATTAATTTAGAAAACTACTGAACATACGCATGAACAGCAAAAACCCCCATAAGTTTCCGTAATTCTCCCTTCCCGGAGACAGGCATGAATTCATGATCTGGATAGCATTGTGCAAGCTTGTATCACTTTACCCATCATCACTCTACTCGTGTTGGCTCCCGGATCTTCGCAATTCCTTTGATGCGGCGCCCAGACCAGAGTACAGTGCTAATACATCTATCTCAGTAATTATATCTCCACCCGGTTACTCACAAGCGGCAGCCTGGAGCGGTGTACAACCCTCACACAGACCCATCGAAAGCGACAATAACTGTTGGCTGGGGTCGTTTCTGACCATCTCCCAACACCCCACTGCGTAATATATCGCCTTCGCGTACCCCACTGCTGGTCACGTCCAGACTCGGGTTCTTGCGATCCGCCTCCCCCACTGCTGGTCACATCCAGACTCGGGTTCTGCGCGGCTGTGGATCCCCCACTGCTGGTCACGTCCAGACTCAGGGTTCCTCCCATAATTAATACTTACCCATGAGGAGAATATAATACTTCAATAGAGTACAGACTGCCCATGAAAAATGGAATGTTGGTTGATACGAGTTGGTACGGTCTGTTCATACGGATGAAGTTTGTAATCCCTTATATTCTATTCTTATGCAGAGGTCCCACACCTGCCCACTTGTCACCTACCCTGGAAACCTATGCCCACCTTCTTACTCAACTTAGAGGGCCAACTGCTCCATCAGTTGCCCGCTATTTCTTTTCTCATGTCTTTTATATCCATTGCCCGATTTAAATACCTTTTATTTCTTTTATGCAGGATGATACTAGATTAATACAAAATAATTGTTTTACGAAATATATTCGGAAGACTTGATCAAAGGAATGCTTGCCTGAACTTTAACCATATACTCAGATTCAAGTAGGATCAGGTGAAGGCGTTTCCGTAGCTTGGATTGTCGCCTGCAATTAAATACGTCGACTACGACTTAATTTATGAAAATATAATAAAATACGAGGTGTCGATGTGTTTGTGCTCCTAAGGTAAGACTTTGTTCAATTTAACCCGATCGCGGTAATCGAGGTTAATTTCGGTACACTACTCGTCGCTCAACATCATCGCACTAGCATCATAGGATATGGTTGATCTAGTAGACCTGCCCGGCGTTTTTATTAATTATTAGTAATTTTTCGATTACACGGGATCAACTAGATGCATGAACAATTATAACGACTAATATTAATCCTGGTCAATCTTCGCATATGCAATATTCACCTCTCTAATTCGTTTTAGATCTTAAGGTTACTCAAATACATTTTCTCGTGCTAGTACGCGTGACTAGCTAAATTATAAATCCAAAAGAAAATGGTTCTTAATTAATCAATTATTTAATTCCTTAATTAAAATATATTCAGGTGTCCTTATGGGATTCATAATCTCTACTTTAGTCATTTGCATAATTTTTACAGCTTAACTACTGTTTGAATCGCCGCATATAATTTTAATCACTACGAGTAATCTTAAATCAACGTGTGCCATTCCAATCGTCGCAACCAGTTTTAAATCTTCTAACGGCTATGAATTTATTCTAATAATTCAAAATACTTATTGGGGATTTTCTACAATTTATAATTGACTAATAAGAATTAATTGTGCATTTAACTTCGCAACAGAGCAATCTAAATGATATTATCGTCATTTAATTCATACGCATACTAAACATTTAACTGCTCATGGATGTCACCTAATTTATGAAAAATAGCTATAAATATTTATTAGCGAAGTTTGGCAATTTAATATGACTAACCAGGGGTTTAAACGGCAACATACTAATTTAATCGGTACACGTTATGTTTTAATCTATTGATGACACTAACTTTTATTATAGTAACTTGAGAAATATTGTGGGTTTATATGCTTTAAGCTATGGCGTTAAGGAAATACCATGGCCTAATTACTTGAGCGAACCTTACCACGTACGCTTGCGGAGGTTCTCATTTTCTCGCTTGGCTTAGGGTTTCTTATTTATTTTAGTTTGTCAGCTACAATTGACTTTATTCGACTGACGTTATTTATATGCGTAAGGTCTAAGAATATTACACTGATACCGAAGACCGTATTAATTCTCCGCTCGATTCTAAAAAGGGTTTCTATCACATTGTTGCGGCTCACATTCTAGTCCTGTAATTAGTTTATTTGATTGCGACAATTCTTTTATGACAAATTTTCTATGCTGGCCATTTACGAGTATCTCTAAATTTAGTCTAGTCTATAATCTTTTTATTTTATCTAATCTATTTTCTTCTCTTTTCTTTTTCTTCTTTCCCTTCTTTTTCTTTTTCTCGCCGCCCCTTCCCCTTCTTGTTTCTTCCGCCGCCTCCCTATTGTCTTCCTCCCCCGCTTCCTATTCTCTCGGCCCTCTCTCTCTTTGCTCCAGACTCCCTGCCCCGGCGCCGCATCTCGGCTCCTCCGCGCTGCGCCATCTTGGCTCTTCCTCTCCCCGGCCTCCGCGCTCCCCTACCGGCTCTCTCTCTTCTACGCACCTCCTCCCCTCGCGCCTTCCCCTCGCGTCGCCGGCCCTATCGGTGCCGCGCCACCCAGCCGTCCTCGCCATGCCGGTCGGGCTCGGCACTGGTTGCCGCTACCAGATCCGTGGCCTACGGCCCGGATCTGGCGTCTCCTCTCTCTTCTCCGACTCGGTTTGGTTGATTTGATGGTTATTTTGATTCGGTTCTAACGGATTTGCTTATGCGGTGTATTAGGGTTGGAGGTGAGCTGCCCCGGTGTGGTCACGGCCAGCCAGAGCCGCCCGCACGCCGGGGGAGTGCGCAGTGGCGGTTAGGGTATGGCTACGCCGGTGGTAGTACGCCGCCTCCTCTAGCTCCAGTGAGTCTCGATCCTATTTACCTTCTCTACTCCACTCCTCTACCTCCGGTTGGCGTGTTTTGTGTTGGTTTCATGGTGCTCTACCGGTGCTCGGTTGTTTGATGTCTCTAGTTAAGTATTACTTACTATGAATGAATGGATGCTACGGTTGTGCACGTTGTGGTTACCTTTACCGGTCGATGGTGGTTTGCTTTGGGTGGACTTGGGGTTGGCTTGCGGCTGTCAGCTTCTTGGTGGTGTGGATGCCGTTTGATATCGACCTCCTGGGGTTGGCAGTTCGTGGCTGGCGTCTGGCCTCCTGCCGTTGCGGTCGCCGTCGTCGTCACCTTGCTCCCGATCGGCTCACCTTGCCTTCGCCTTGTTGTCGAGTTCTACTCGGTGGATGGACTTCTCTGTTGGCTTGGAATGGTTTGAGGGTGTGGGGGAAATGGGGAACGAAAGACAGTGGGCTGGTTCGGCCGTGCTCTTTCTGTTCTCCTCTCTGGTGACTGCGTGCGATATTTGGCTCGACTATGCGGTGTCTTCTGGAAAGGGGTGTGATGTCCCCTCTGGTATTGTGGCCGTGTTGGCCCTTTCGGTGGCGGTGTGGAATTGCAACCTTGATATTTCGGCAACTTGATTTACCTTGGATGGTCTCTATATCAAATCAGGTTTGTTTGTGCTAAGTGATGAGCCTACGGTTGTGAGAGGTGCCGACTGGCCTCCGGACAGTTAGGTATCTTCGTGAACGGATAACCCTGCCCGAAACTAATCTCTAGGGCTCTGACGGCAATTTCTATCTTCTTTATTTTGCTTATTTTTGTTCGCTCTTTTGTTCGGTCTTTTTCGGTATTATAATTACTGATTCGCTCACAAATGGAACGGCGATGTGGTAGCAGCTCGACGACATCTTCTAATGTATGAAATGGCCTAAATTGTAATTCGGCTTTCTCTTAATATTGAGGTATACAATTTAATGTAATTTCTATTCTTTATTTCCCTATTGTAATAATTATGTATGAGATGGATCTCTAGTTGTAATTAACGCTCTCTATTGTAATTGCTTCATTTTTGAGATAGTTATTTGGTGAAGACACAAAATTGTTTATCTGTTGTAATTCGTATTGTCGCTATTATGCAATGCAAATTGTAATATTTTTATTTGACTGGACATAAGTCCTAGTTGTCGATCAATGAATGTTAATGATTTTACCCTATATGGATTGTAATTTAATTACCAATGTACTACGGACTGTTATATATATTTTAATTGAGTTGAAAGCTTTTACTTGTGCAATTGAATTTTATTTCTCACTTTAGTCTATACCGTTTGATATTCACTCTCGTTGATGAAATTGTGAAAACAACGTATTAGTTTATCGCTCGTTAAGTTCACTTTAAACGACTGCAAAGAAAAGTTTAAATTCCCTCGTATTTTTAGATCATTAGCTACCTAATTAATCCTACTTAACGTCGTAATTCTTTGCTTATGATTAATTAATGACGTGGGTTGTTTCATAGAGTATGCGGCATCCATATATAATACGGCTGTGAATGAGTCACAAGGAAATATGAAAGAGCCAATTGCTGCAACGTGCAATTTAAGAAGCTGTCTAATTTAAGGTTATGTAAGTGTTGCGGTGAAAAACAATGGATTTATCAACCATTCACGTATTTGGCACTATAGCTATTTTTTCAAATTTGGTCCCGGATATACGTTTTTGCAAAAATAGCCCCGTCCTTAAGCTCAGAAGGTGCGGCAAGCGACATATGTCACCTGGTGCACCTAGGGAGCTCAGCAGGGACGGGGGCGTGAGACAGGGTGGGCTGGCACGACAGCAGGTGGGCCTAGGGGGGCTGTCGAGCTTCAGCTGCTAGGCAGTTGCCTGCGGAGTCGTTCTTGCTTGGTAAGGTGCTTTCAAGCAGCCCTTGCGTAGTAGGTGGCCGAGGTAGGTGGACTGGGAGGGAGTGCTCGGGGGCTAGGGCACTCGATTGCAGCATAGGCTCGATAACGCCACGTGATCAATTTAGTTTTGTTGTAATTAGGTGAATACTTATGCAAACTAGTTAAAAACATGTGCTTTGATACGCGTTAAGAAATCCTTTTATCCAGACACTGCTTTGTTAGTGTGTGCATAGAAATTTTTTAGGAAGGTGCAAGGGGGTTTAAAGGGGCAGATGAATTTCCATCACCAACTCCTTGTGTTAAATAGTTGAGATATGTTATTGTAAATAATTGTCATAATGGACCATGTCTAGGCAAACAAAGCATTTCACAATGAAGGTGCAAATTACATGGTGTGTAGGATTTAGTTAGGTGTGTATGTTTACCTCATTACTCATATGATACAAATGTCTACATGAGTGAACCGTCAACCCCAACTATAGCTAAGATACATGTGTGACTTTTGGAAGTCATGGTTGCAGTCATTTGTTGTACACATTTGGATCCATCGGTGCCTTTCCCTTCTCTCTTTTGCAGGCTCTAGCCCTCACGACCCTCACCTAGTACCTGGCTTCCACAACTAGTGTAGGTTTGTTCCAATCAAAAATAACCTGGTGTTCAATAGGGGCATTGGGGACCACCGGCGCCTTACCCTTGTCCTCCACCATTCTGACCTTTCCACTGTCATATGGAGTGTAAGGCTTCCAGTGTGTGAATCTCTCTGGCACCACCAGGTTGAGTGTGTATTTCTACTCGATGGATGCCCTGCTGTATATCTTCACAACATCAATCCATCGAAAAATGTAGTAACGCTCTGTGGTCTTTCGTGCAACCAGCATGCATGGAGTAGGTTACAAGTGTGCAAAAAAGAAACATGCAATATGAATTGTCAATCGTGCTTACAAGAACTTTGTCTCACATGTAGTGCACCTGAGCAACAGTGGCTTGTCGTGTGAATTGAATGATATATGCTAGATTACTGCAGTTGCACTATGGCCATAGAAACTCCGGCAGCACGGGTGCATCCTTGAAATATGTACCAGGGTGTGATCCCTTCTTCTTGGCCATCCACTTTCTCTTACGAAGCATCTCTCTGTAGTTCGACATCCTGTACCTTTGCTCTCTTCTCCCTCTCCTCTTCTCCTTTTTTGAGATTAGCTCAAATGGAGTCTTAGATCCAGTTGGCCGAATTTTATAGTCATTCAGTGTGCATTGTTCGAGAGTAAAGCTTGTACGTGTTGACATTTCACTGAGGAAAGATGGTGGTTGATGTCTGATCAATGAGAAAAGCTATCATGTGCTATCAATTTGGTTAAAAAAGCTAGTACGCACTATCAACTCACTGCGAAAAGTTGGTATGTGCTGTCAAATCACCAAGGAAAGCTGGTGCACACTATGAACTCACTGAGAAAAGGTAGTACGTGTTGTCAAATCACTGGGCAAAGCTGGTGCATGCTGTGAACTCATTGAGAAAAGCTGGTACGTGTTGTGAAATTACTGGAAAAGCTGATGTGTGTTGTGAACTCACTAAGAAAAGCTATTACATGTTGTCAAATCATAAATTCCATTTTAGACTGCTATAATGGAAACTAAAGGATTAACGAGTGCATATTTAAGTTCGACACTTCGGACACAAACGCAGGGTCAATGGAATATATTTTTTGACTTGCTCGAACTGAAGAGTTGGCACCGAACATAGTACCAGATCAAGGCTTACCTACTACCCACTTCCTCTAGCAGCGAAGCTGGTCTTGAGGGAAGGTCAGCATATCTAGGGAGTGTTATACACTGTGCAAGTTGTATTGTGGTGGTGGGCGAGTAGGAACTGATGCACCAAACAATTGATTGGGCCCCATCTCTTGAGTGCTAAACATTTGCTATAGCCAGTTGTCCACGTAATTGTTGGAGTTCTATGGAGGAAAACATGTTTTGTTAGGCCAAGGGAAGGTAGAACTGCAATGAAACTCATAATTATAACCACTGGTGTCATGTGTTGCACATAAGACGAACCTCCTGGGTACTACTGTCCACAGTAGTCCAATGTAGCGAAAACAGATGCTGCATAGTCCGCACCATACTGGTGGACCATGTAACCATCGTATATCCAGTTTACCATTCGCTATGCTGCCGGAGATGCGGTGTAACAGCCCAGGTTTTTATAAAAAATAATAATAGTAAAAATAATTTAAAATAAAAATAATTGTTTTGGTTACCTAAATTTTATTTTTGATTTGCCCTGATTTTTTAGCTTTTAAAAACGTTGGATTTAAAAAGTAATTTAGGTAAAAACATAAAAATATTATTAACTAAAATGATATTTTAATTTGCTATACAAATCCTATTTAACATTAATTATTTGGAAGCATTTAGTGTTTATCTTGATTTTCTATGTTTTTTGGATTTTAAAAATCAATTTCAAAACTAAAAGTATTTTTGTAAAAATTAAAAGACCAACTTTAAGTTGGAAATGTTTTTACTAAGTCTAAATCATCTCCAAGAATTTTTGTGAATTTTTCTGGAATTTGTAGACTTCATTTCCTATTTTCTAAGTGTTTCTGAAAGTTCGTGAAAATTTGAATCTAATTTTAAACTCTCTCTCTCTTCTCGGGCGAACAAGTGTCACGCCTAGATCCAATCTTCCGCACCTGATTAAATATCGGCCCTCCATCTTCACTTAACCCAATCCATCTGCATCCGACGGCATGGATTCAATCTACGCTGCCCGATTTGATCCCATCACTGGTCCATGAACTCAGTTCACCATGGACCCAGTCCGCAAAAAGCCACCTATCAGCCAAATATAATCCTTTTTCTTTTGAAAATAAATCGGCAAAAAAATCAATTCCCTTCCTGACGTCGCTCTGACAACATAAATCCCTTTTATTGAAGAAAAATAATTCAATTCCTTGCTGACGTCATAATATTCTTTTTTCCAGTACAAAAATAATTCAGAAAATCTCTCTTTTCCTTTTTTTCTTTAGTTTCAAACTTCCAAAAGCTCGTTCTAATTCATCCTAGCTCAGATTAAGCCCGTTCAAATTTTTGAATTCTTCAGAAATTTCGATCTATCTATTTCTATTTCTTTTCAAATTTTTAGAGTCTATTTGAAAATTTATTTGGATTAAATTAAAGATTAGCAAATAAAAATATTTTAAATGGTTAAAACATACTTCAAATAAATCCCAAATTATTTTATTTGATCTTTTCGAGTTCCAAGGATTTTGGTGAACTTTTCCTGAATTTTTTCGAATTTATTTTATTTTTTTGGATAAAAATTATTTTTTTTCTTTCTTCGTTTCATTTTCTCTTCTCCAACGGTTATCTTCTTCATATCGTTCCAGACCCGAGCGCATGCGTGAACCACCATGGCTGAGTTCTTGAAGCTTCCACAACTCGAGATTTTTTTCAACCATTTCTTGCGCAATAAAATGCATTCAAATCCTCTCATCAAGACCTTTCCATTCCCGGCCTTAGCCTCCAATTTCATGCGCCCATTTCGCGGAAATATGCCATGCCACCGAAAGACATTCCCTCACGGATCTCCTCATCTGGTCCACCTCTGCACCTATAAAAGGGAGCACCGGGTGCCCCTCCTATCTTCATTCACCACCGAAAATCTCAAAGCCACTCTCCCTTCCTCCTCGCCGCAATCGGCATTTTTCTCTCCCCAACCAAACGGCGTTCCTCGGCCATTTGCGCCGCCTACAGCGGAGTTCCGCTACATTTGACCACACCACTAGTTTCACCTTTGCGCGTTCTACATGGTGCTCTCCTCGCCTTCGCCGGAGCATCGCCAGAGCACCGTGGACAAACCGTGCCCCGCTTCTCTCCTCGTTGCAAACTGACCGTGCATGTTCCACCATAACCAAGGTGAGCACTGTGTTCCCCACGTTCTCCTCTTCGTTTCGCCACAAACCTTACCCTCTAACTCCTCTCCGTTTACCCGGAACGCCGATGTCAACCCATCGGTCGCTGAAGTTCTTCTCTGCCATGTTCCGCCACCATCCGATGTCCTTTGGCCAAGTCGTTTGCCCTGTTGAATTCATCTCGATGCGTTCTACGTCGTGCTTCCATCGCTATCGCCTAAAGATTCCCCGAGTCCTCGTCGACCTTGTCGAGCGCTGACACTAAAACCGTGTCTTTGCACGTACATCACTTTTTCGATAAGCGTTTTGATTTTTGTCCATGTCATATTGTGTCCTAACCTCTAAGAAATTTATCTACCATTTTTATTTAATTTTTCGCAGAGCCAATTGTCAAAAATTGAACTTTCCGCAAAAATGGTCGTTTTTGATTCTCAACGTCGATTCGTTGCCTCTGTTGAGTTTTAGCCTATGTCGTAATTTTTTTTAGACTTGCCTCACCATGTTCTATGCCGTGCTCCCTTCCTTTTCCCTGAAAAGCCTCCACAAATTTTTGCCTCCGACACCTAACCATGGCCGCCTAAGCCATCTCATGTCCCCATCTATCCGGAGGTGTTTTCCCCAATCTGTTCACATCATAATGTGCCAAACCATCCCAGATAGCTATCTTTCAAATGGTTTTGGATTCGCTTTGCCGAGCACCAAGATATCAAGTTTTCCTTTTTCGCTACCGTCGTCGTTCAAACGTCGATTGTATCGTGTCCGATGAACTTTCAGCTTAGCCAATAATTTTTCTAGCTTCACCACACCATGTTCTACCCCATGCTCACCTCACATCTCCATGTTCCATACCCGGTAATGTCTCTCTCCAACCTGTCGTTGTCACTACCACACCGTCATTGACGTTTTTCTCTCACCGTCGGTGATTGCCACCATCCTTCGTTGCCGTACCCGTGTCACCACCTTCGCCTCGTCACCAGAGTTCCATTTTTCCCATTCGCTGGCCACCTCGCTGCGAACCGACACCGTACTATTCAAAAGATAAGTCTCGGATTTTGTTATTATTTCATGTGACATCCAAAACTTTCAGATATTCGTTCTCCCTCGTACGAACTCCGAATCCATTGATTCATTCTCCTAAATTCATCTAAAAACATAATCTATCTGTCAATATATATTTTATAATTTTTGGATTTATTTGTATTTTATTTGAATTTATTCGCTTTGGTTCTTCGCATGTAGACCGCGACGATTTGGAAGAATTTGACGATGACTCACACCAGACTGCAGAGCAAGGCAAGTCACACACCTTGATCATGTTGATCCCAGTTTACAAAATAAAATTATGATGTTTTAAATTATTCTGCATGTGTACTTTTAATCAATGTATTTCAATTCCAGTTTTAAATATAGTTAATGCCTACTTGTTAATTTCTCCATTGACATTGAATTCCTCGATACCTTGTCACCCTAGAATCAAACTAGTTAGTACACTAGTATTGGCTAGAGAGTTTTACATCAAATGCTTAGACCTGCTTAGATATGATATTTGTTTTGGGATACCTTTTTCACATAAAATGATAAGTTTTTCAAATGTATTCTTGACTTCGGTGAGTCAAGAAGGATTATGAAATATTTTGAAATAAAATATAAAATCTGGTTGAAACTTAGGCTAATGGATACGTGGTCGGTGCAGGCATGCATTGTTGTTCGGAGAGACAGTGTTGATTGTCGGGCATAGGGGGTATGTGGCTGAGCCTAAGTCAATTAAGGACCGGTCTGTGAGCTACTGTTGAAAAGCCCTATTGTACTACAACAAGGCTGGTATGGGACAGTCTTGGCTGATTAATTTGTGGGTCCCAACCTGAGTCTCGTCGTAGGTTGAAAGTGAGCGTGGCGTAGGCCATGAGAAGTCTCACTCGGCTCAAGAAGGGGTCCCGGTCTGGTGGATTCCTTACTGGGGTGAAATCTTAGTGTTGGCTTGGCTAGGTTGAAGACTTTGCATTGTAAAGGCCTTGTCATGATCTCCTCGCCGCACACTTAAGGAAGTGTGTTAATCCGGTGGCAATATGAGATGATCATGTCTTGTGGGTAAAGCTATACAACCTCTGTAGAGTGTATAATCTATCCTGGATAGCCGTGCCCATGGTCATGGGCAAGCTGAGTGAAAGTTTTTCACTGATTAGACTTTGTTTTTCAAAATGGTTTATGAAAACCTTATGAATGAATGAATGGAATCCATGAGAGATTGGAAGCGTGTGGATGGATGAAATCCATACGAGATCTTTTGGAAAAGATGGTCCGGGTGGGATGCCCGTGGTTAGGGTAGTGTTTAGTCGGAGCCTACAAAAACAGTATTAATATCATTTACAGTTACTATTTTTACTTATTGTATTAAATTCAGCAGTTTCAATCTATTACTGTATTTCTTTAAATATTGTTTATGCTCAAACTAAACCTATAAGCCTTCCTTTGTTGCCTTTATCATTATATTGCATTTCTCCGTGTGACTTGCGGAGTATAAGTTTGTACTCACCTTGCTATCTCCACACAGAGGAAGACGACTTCGATTACGGTGAAGATCTGGACGAGTAGGCCGCGTCTTACTATCGTTTGCCGGTGGGCAGGCTCAAGTTGCTTCTTCCGCTTTGGTTTTTCCTTCCGCTGCTTATATTTAATTTTGGCTTATGTGCCATTGATGTAAACTTTGGCCATCAGGTCCATATTTAGTTAAATAAAGTTTATCATTATGCATGATATTTATCTTTGTTATCACTGTGTGCACTAGCTGATCCTGGACTAGTGCGATTAACACAGAGGATTTCGGAATTGTTGCTTCGGGGTCCGACATGCGGGTGGTCTGCGGGTGTGTACGTGCCATATTGCACCTTGTAGTATCAAATAGGGGAGTCGACATCGCTGCATGGGGTGTTGTGTATGTCAGGTTGTCTCTGTAATGAGGATAGAAGTACAGTGGTCCCTTGTCCCCCTTCCCTTGTTGAGGGAAGTCTGGGGTCAGGCTGCCTACATGACAAAGACAGAAGTAGAGCAGTGTTGGTGCAAATGTCTTGCACGAAGACGACATCTATGAAGAACAACAAAAAAAGGTATCATACGGATTGTAGCAAAATATAAAATTCTCAATCCTGTGCTTTATGGACTGGGATCGGTTGTGGCTAGGGTGGTATGCTGATGAGCTAGGACGTGCGAATGAAGCTACCGACAGACAATGTTGCGGCTCATCGCCTCCCAAGATAAACATGTCGCTAGCATGGCCGTAGCTGATGGCCTTCCATTGCGTGTTTTGCCAACAAATGTTGTAGGCAACTAAGTTTTGAAATTGGAGACTAATCTAACTAAAAGTATCTCCTTTACAAGGAATTAAAAGGTTCAAGGTCAAAGGCAAGCTCGCGCTATGATACGTTAGGCCATTCCCAGTCATTGCTAAAAGAGAAGTAGCCTACCAGTTAGAGTTGCCCACAAGTCTAGCCAACATACGCAATGTGTTTCATGTATTGTAGCTCAAGAAATGTATTAGAGTACCAGAAGAACAAATCTCCTTGGAAACCATTGAGCTTAGAAAGACTTAACATACCCAGAGCATCCTATCAGAATCCTTGACATCATGGAAAGGCAAACAGGGCACCAAACCATTCGTCTCTGCAAGGTCCAGTGGAGTAATCACTCTAAGAGAGAGGCCATGTGGGAACGAGAAGATCAGTTGAGGGTAGATTTTCCTTGTTCTTAGATTAGGCGAAATCTCGGGGTCGAGATTCTTTTAAAGGGAGTAGGTTTTGTAACAATCCAAAGGCCGGTTCTTTGAAAATGTGGAAGTTTTAAAACTTTTGCTTGCATTTCCTTGACATTTTGTCTTCCTTGGCATTGTTATTTAAGTTCCTATTGGATATAATACATGAATATAGAATGGTGAAGAGAAAATAGGATTGACATGATTAAATTGAATTAAAAATTAAGAGAATATTTTATTTAAAAGATTCATGAGCTAAAATGAGAAAAGGATGGAATTAAAACCGAAAATCCAATAGATAGAATCCTTAAGACTAGTCAAATGCAAAATCGAGTTCAATTGAATTCAAAATAGGAGATTGATCCAAGACTTGAGAAATCCTTATTCCATTGCCATCCAAAATCCTCAATTTGTATTTTAAGGAAATTTGAATTTAGGTTCAAATTCAAACACAGTTCAAGTTGGCTTTCACTGAGAAGATGCATTGTAAAAGCCTTGTGATGACCTTCTTGATCTGCATATCTAAGAAAATATGTGGAATATAACAAGTTGATTGTCTCTTATGGGTAAAGTATGGGCCTCTGTAGAGTGAAAACTATTGGAACAGATGTACCAATGGTCATGGACGGGCATTGGGAACCTACGGGATTTAGTGTATATTTCTAAAACCCTTGTAGGTGGAATGAAAACTGGTTTGTGTTACCCTAGGTGGTCGGACCTAGTGATAATAAAGGGCGAGTATAACATTGATAAACTAGCATTGGATGCAAGAGGCCATGTAACGATTGATGGAACCTACATTATTATTAATATTACAATCTTTCACGCACATTAGAAAATTGATTTCTTTTAAAATTGCTAAGTCTCAGGTATTCCTAATTATTGTAATTTCCAACTAAAGCTTTTAGCAAAAGAACCTAACCTTCCTTGTTCAGCCTTGCATTATATACTATTGTATTATGTGTGTTGCCCCGTGGAGCACGGTTGATTGCTATCGCACGCGCTTAATCAATTAACTCAGAAGTGGTGGAGTGAGACCCCTACACTCATCACGATGCCCCAGGTCTTGATGGAGAAGAAGATGGAGGAAACTAGAGCAATCTTTAGTATTATAAATCTTTACTGCAGTTAAGCAGACTTTGATGTTGATTGTGTGCACATATATTATTCAAGCATGGATAATATATGTTGATGGAGAAGAAGATGGAGGAAACTAGAGCAATCTTTAGTATTATAAATCTTTACTGCAGTTAAGTAGACTTTGATGTTGATTGTGTGCACATATATTATTCAAGCATGGATAATATCTGTTGTACCCATTTTATCCCCAATCGCATGCTTATGGTAGGTTAGGGCCACACTGCTTTGCTTATCAAATCCGTTTCCGCTTTTGTAATGTAAGTATTTAGCTAGATCGACCCTTTATATAAAAACTACATGATGTGAAAACTGTAAACTCCAATGTGTAATATTAATGCATTGTATGGTCTATACGATGTATGAAATGATTCAACAATATATCTGTGAGCACTATCCACTGATGCAGGGAATAGTGTGGTGAATTCACAAAGAATGCTATATTGCAAAATCCAGGTCTAACACTCGACCATCTGCGGCGTAGTGCGGCTCCACCCTTGGACATAATGCGACATAGTTGGTAGGCCTGCAATGATAGATGAAATATGTTAGGTGTGTATGCTCGAAGGGTAAGATACAAATACAAACTTTAAATCTTTTACCGCTTCGTTATGTCATGCTGCACAGTGCTAGTCCAAGCCGAGTGCCAACCTGTCGGTGTAAGTGGCCTATATGGTGGGCTGCACAGGGAGACGCATTAGTCTGCATAGGGTTCGCGCCATGTACCACTCTAAGTATGTAGGGTACGTGTCTGGGTCATACAACCATCACTCCTGCTCAACCTTTGTCCTCATTGACTGCTCCCAGTCTTAGTTCCACAGCTCCTGTGTCACCCTCCAGTCATCAGTCTTCCGTCTCTTCTTTGTTTGCATGCGAAAAAAGTGGGGGTACACAACTGTTACTGCAGTGGGGGAAATAAAGCAGATATGAATGGTATGCAATGAACTATATGCAAAGAGGTAACAAATAAAATTACTTACAGGTGAACATGGCTGGGTAGTAGCCGACACGGTGCTGGTGATGCCTGTCGGGACCCGGAGCAGCAACTCCAGGACCCTCTGTGTTATTCGCACTATCCCAAGAAAAGCTAGTACACACAGGGTCACAGCGATGTATATCTCACATGCAACCACACTTTATTATAGCAAAGGTTTAAGTGTCGGGACCCCGGATTTCCGAACCCGGACCCTCTGTGTATTACCGCACTAGTCCCAGATCAAAGCTAGTGCACACAGTTAAACAGAATGGATAAACATCACCAACAGCAATTTATTACAATAATTGAGAGTACCGACCGAAAGGTCTCATTATTACAATAGAGGTTTAAGACCTCACACACATGAAGTAAAGCGGAAGCAAATGATAAACTCGGTGAAGACCCATCAATACGCCACAGGCAATTGACTGGGGAAGCGCGACCTAGTACTCCGGGAATCCTTCATCAAATCCACAAGCGAAGTAGTCGTAGTCTCCCTCTTGAGCTTCGTATTCTTCTGAGATTTATTTTTGAGTGTAGCATGTGAGTACATAAAGTACTCCGCAAGTCTTGGGAAAAATGCATAGATGCAAGGCTTGACAAAGGAAGGCTATATGGTTCTTTTGCACAAAGCAATGTTTTAAATTCAATTACCAATAACTATTTTCAAAGGCATCCATTTATTAAAATAATTGTTTTAACAGAACTAACATTAACTCACTAGTGAAGGTTCCATCCACCAACACCAGTTTAATCAATTTTAACTGAACAAGTTTAGTACTGCGGGTTACATCCACCCTCTCTGGCTCCAACTGCCAGGATACCCTTCCAAGAGTTCCCTCCACTCTCGGAATACAAAACTTTTGATTTTAAAACCAAAACCAGAAATCTACCATGTGAATGCATTCCTTGCCCGCCCTTGACCGTGGGCACGGCTATTCGAATAGTTTTACACTCTGCAGAGGTTGTACAACTTTACCCACAAGAGATAAATTATCCTAAAAGTCAACACGCTTCCTTTGGCATGAGACCCAGATAAAATATCACAAAGCCTTTACCTTACTCTAATCTAGCTAGATACCACCCGCTGAGGTTTCACCGCGGGTAGGCTAATCGCTCAACCAAGCCCTCTTGCGCCATATGAGTACAAGAAATCCTGTCCCTCACTGTGAATAACCATCCGCCCACGGCATCCACTTTCCATCGGTGGCACCTAAACTAGACTATCATAAGTTAGTTAGCTAGGTCGCACCCATATAGACTTGTGGTTGTACGGTTAATGCTCAGTTTGGACAAACACAAGCGTCGGTCCTTAATTGACTAGGGTGGAACCTACACTTTACAAGATCTCGTGCTTCCTGCACCAATCCAAACCAACCATCCACCCTAATCTAAACCAACTTTCACATTTTAGTTTATTTTAAAACACAGTGACAACTCCAATTGCCACTTCCTTTACAAACACAAGGGTTCAACAATAAATCATAATTTTCCCATTTTCAAGATTTTTCCAAAGGTATTAGATAGCATGACTACGCATTATACTACCATTCTAATATTCACAAAGATTAATATTAATCTCATTATTGAGACAAAGGAAGTTCTAGGGTGACAAAGGTACATGGCAATCAATGTCAAATGAGGGCATAACAAAGTTGGAATAACTAATTCCTAAAGATTTGAACTAGTGGTTTTATGTAAATAGCAATGCACATAATTTAAAATATTTAAAACATTTCGAAAGCATAGGTTCAAGATGATCAAAGGAGACTTGCCTTCTTGTGCACTGTTTGGTCCTTCTTGCTGCGGCTCGACAAACTCTTCGGCGACGTCGGGTTCTACGCGCGAAACGACAAAACAAACAAAACAAATTCAAATAAAATTCAAATGAACTTCAAAAACTGCAAAACCAGAACCAAAAGATAGAGCTCAATTTTATATGAATTTAGGAAGAAGAATCGGGTCGATCGGAGTTCGGACGAAGGAGAACGAGCGATCTAAAGTTTCTTGGCGAGAAAATGCTGGAAATTCACAGATGCTACTGTTCATCCGAGAACAGTACTTTTGGCGAGAAGGCTAGCGCTGGCGAGAGGAGGCATGGGAGATGAATCTAACTAGCAAAATGGGTTGCTAGGGACCTAAGGCACACATAGCAAGCGACGGCACGCCAAACGGAGTACGGTGACGGCACGGGCGGCTACAACGACATGGGTAGGAGAGAGGAATAAAATCCGGGTATGGAACATGGAGAAGTAGGGTGAGCACGGGCTAGAACGTGGCTTGGCGAAGCTAGGAAAATTTTTGGCTCGGCCAAAGACCCACCGGAGACGGCGCAATCTACGTTTGAACGACGTCGGGAAGGGAAAAAGGAAAAACTTAATATCTTAATACTCGGTGAACGAAATCTAAAACTATTTGGAGGGTAGCTACCTAGGATGGTTTGGCACAAAGTGACGCGAACGGATTGGTGAAAACATCACCGGGTAGATGGGGGACACGAGATGCCATTGACGGCCATGGCGAGGTTCGGAGGCGAAAATTTGTGGAGGCTTTCTGGGGAAAATGGAGTGAGCACGGTGTAGAACGCGGCGAGGCAAGTCTAAGAAAAATTACGACAAGGGCTAAAGCTTACCGGAGATGACGAATCGACGTCGGGAAGCGCTCTTGACCTAGATTGGGGAAAACTCGATTCCGGGAGATTGGCTGCACCAAAACCAAATTAACTTGGCAAGAAGGTAGATGGCACATGATGGCACAATGTGACGTGAAAGGATCACGGAAAAACTCACCGAATAGCTCGAGACGTGACGAGCAAATTCGAGACCGAAGGGCCTCGATGCCGACGGCGTCCTGACCTTTGATGGGACTTGACACGGCTTGGAATGGGTTTAGGGGAGCCAAGGGGTCCTATTTATATGCTTGGAAGAGGTAGAAACCGACCGCAATTCGTGGATTTCGGTTTTGAGCCCGTTTCAGAAAATTGGAGATAAAAGGCAAACGGATGAACGAAACGGAAGGGGACCAGTTGGAATGGATTCCTTGCCGGATTTAGCACAACTTTCCTTTTAGGAAGACATTGAGATAAGGTCCGGATTGGAAGTTATGAAGAGAGAGAAAAACGAAAGGAAATATGTACTGAGAGATCGGTCGAGGCTGCTGGAGGTTGACGATGAACAGTACCGCGCGGGTACTGTTCATTCTCTCTCCTCTATTTTTTTTTTGAAATTTCAAATTGAGCTCAAACAAACTCTGAAAAATCTCAGAAAATACAGAAAAATTCCTTGTGACACAAGGAACACAAATAAAATATTTTTGACAAATATTAATATTTAATTTAATCATATTAAATCTTTTTGATTAATGAAAATTCCAGTTAAGCTTTAATTAATTCCAGAAAAATCCAAATGGTGAATTTTATTTTAAAAGCTTCAAAAAGGCTCTGAAAATCAGGATGTTACATTAAGCCTCAAGGCCAGAGTTTACATTAATAGCATAAAACTGAAAGAAGACAGCGGAAACATAAAGATAGCGACAGCCCATCCAACCTTTCCACAAGGCAAATTGACTGTAAGACGTGGCCTAGTTGTAGTCCTCACCGCAATCATCGAATGCTTCCTTTGGAAAGAGTTATATAGAGCAACATGAGTACAAAAAGTACTCTACAAGTTACACCAGGAAATATAATAGAGTAATGCATGCATAGGAAAATGTCAAAGGATGGTATATTATGGTTGATTTGCATGAAAGGCAATATTTGAAGTAAACATCATAAGTATAACAAAAGTTGAATTTGATACAGTAATTAAAAACAGATCTTAACAAGATAATAATGTTAGTGAGGCTTCAACCAACACTAACCTATTCTCAGGTATCCCACCCGGACCAACTTTCCAAACGATAACCAGATTTTTCCTTAACCCAAATGTTTAACAAAACCAAAGTCTAATCTGTGAAAAACCTTACTCAGCATGTCCTTGACCGTAGACACGGCTATTCAGGATAGTTTGTTACTCTGCAGAGGTGTACAACTTTACCCACAAGATATGTTCTCCTGTTTTGCCACGCGATTACACACTGCCTAAGGTGTGCAGCCGAGAGTTCATGACAAAGCCATTACAATGATCAATTGTCAACTAGATAACGCCGCCACTAAGGTTTCACTACAACATGAATCCACATGTTGGAGCCCCCTCTTGTGCCATGTGAGACTTCCCGCGGCCTTCGCCACGCTCACATTCAACCTTTAGCGATATCTAGTTGGAACTTTACAAATTAGTTGGCTAGGTCCGTCCCATACCGGACTTGTAGTAGTACGGTGTGACTTTGTAAAAGTAGCTCACAGACCGGTCCTTAACTTGACTTAGGCCCTACCTCGAACCCCTTGTGCCTGGCAATCAACATCGAGTCGACAAACTACGATGCATGCCAGCAAACACCCACCACCATGCCATTGCCTAAGTCTAAACCAATTTTAAATTTTGTTTCAAAATACTTTTGGGAACATCCTTGACTCACCAAAGTCAAGAATCCAGTTTTAAAGTCTATCATTTTATGTGAAAGATTGTCCCAAACCAAAGTTATTCTAAGCATGGCTAAGCAATTCTTCAAAATTCCTAGTTAGTGCTATCGAACCAACTAGGTTTTCATCTAGGGTTGACAAGGTATGTTGGGTTCAATGTCAAATTTGGCTTTACAAGGAAATTTGGGCATAACTACGAGTTAAACTGAATTCGAACTATACTTCATATAAAAGTAAGCATGCATAATAATTTGAAATTCAACATAAATAATTTAAAGTAATGGGTTCAATATGGTCAAGGGTGTTACTTGCCTTGCTCCTCGTCGTCGCAGTCGCTCGCTCCGGAAACCTCGTAATCTACGCGCGAAGAGCTAAACAAACAGAATTCAAATAAAATTCAAAAATTTAAAAAGAGTTTAGAAATGGATAGTTTAGATTTTTGGAAAAAATTAAAAATTTGAACGGTTAAATTGGAGTTAAAATGAAGATTTACAAGCCTTCGGAAGTTAAAAGGGGAGAAAAGGAAAAAAGACTGGTTTTGGGATTTATTTTTGTACTGAAAAAGAATTCATTATGATGTCAGCATATTTAAAATTTTCGGCGGGAAAAATAGAAAAACATTGCTGACGTGGCCGGCCACATGGTTGCCACGTCAACACAGGCCAACTGACATGGCCTTGGCACGGGCGGTGCACGGAGGCGGTGCTCAGGGCAGCGCGCTCACCGGAGCGTGTGCGCTCGGCGGCGGCCAGCAAGGGGCGGCGGAGGTGGAGGGGGCGATGGCAGTCTCGGGGCTTACCGGCGTCGGGCTCGGTTGGCCGGAGGTGGCTTGTAGGGCGGTGACTCCGGCGGGCAAGGCCTTCGACTAAGGGGTGGGAGAGGGGTGGTGGAAGGAGGAGGTGCAGAGGAGAGCTTCCCCGGAGGGGTGGTGGTTTATAGGGGGAACGGGGCGAGCGGCACGGGCGGCATTAATGCCGGCGCGGCACAGGAAAGGCCCGAGGCGGCGTGCGAGCAGGTGGTTGGAGCGGCGGCGGGGTAATTAAACCGGGCGGTGGCGTTGGGAAGGGAGGAGGCCGAACGGAGCTCGAGGCGGAGGGGTAATGGCGTGCGGCGGAACCGGTGCGGGAGAGCGGTGAGGCGGCGCCATTAACGGGCGGCGGGGCGCGGCGGGAAGCTAGAGGCGACTCCTCGGGAGGCGGGGCGGCCGGTTGAAGCGACGATAGCTTTTGATGGTGGCGGTTGGAGAGAGGGGAAGGAGGGAGGTTGAAGCTGAAGATGATAAGGGTGGCCCACACGTCGGTGAGAGAGAGAGGAGGGGAAGGGGTAGACGGCACAATGGACGACACGTGGCAAGGATGGTGCGATCTCGGTCACCGAAGTTTAAGTGGCTATGGATGGCTAGGATTAGATCAAGGAAGGGAAGATTTAATCTGAGAGCGCCATGTGGCAGCCTGAGAATAACCCGATTTTAATTTTTGAATTAGTTTTTCAGAAAATACGAGAAACTTTATAAATGCTTAGAAAATAGTAAATAATGTCTAAAAATTCCAAAAAATTCATAGAAAATTCCTGCAACTATTTTAGACTTAGGAAAAATATTTTTAATTCAAATTTGGCCTTTTAAAATTTTATAAAATATCTTTTGACTTCAAAATTAATTTTTAATTCCAGAAAATTCTCAACAATTCTACAAAACTTAGGGAAGCTTGGAAAAATCAAAATAAATTCTTGTTGGCTTTAATAAAATATTTAAAATACTTTTTCCTGTTTTAGACTTGGAAATAAAATCCAAAAAAATTCAAATAAATCCTAGAAAATCAAATAAAAGGCGAATAAAATTTGGGATGTTACAATGCCAAAGCTATTTTATGACTTGTTAGGGGGCGTACGGCTCTACTATATGGGAGAAGACGAGGTGGCAAGTTGTGAGTCAGTAGTCCTTATCCTGCTTACACTACTCTGATAATCTGAAAGGTGTTGTCTCAGAGATGAACTCTGCGGTCCACACCGTCCACAAGATGCTACACTTGTCCAAGGTCTCAAATGTGTTATGGAAATCCAGCTATACTCATTGTGGCCTCTGCTCTGGACCATCCTAGCTTACTAGCAGTCCAATGAGTACTCATGGTGGGACCATCCACTGGGTTGTCACCATCGACGTCACCATAGAACCACGTCTCCAACTGGTATGGGTGCACTTGACACAAAAGTATGGCTAACCAACAGGTAAGTGCTCCCACGACCACAACTACAACAAGATGTACCAGATGGTGAGGTTTGGCTCGCATAGTGATATGCTATGAGTCGTCACACAAACCCCTATAGATCATGCATAGAACAGCCAAACCCTACCTGCACAAGGGGACCTCATCAGGCTCGGCGTCGACTAGGGACTCAACGTTGTGTATGTAGGTAGGGCACACCCATTCTCCCTGAATCATAGGAAATATGACCCACCCGAACATGAAGAGTAAGTAAGCAACTACGTGAGACCTCACAACCTATGTAGGCACGTTGCTGGGCATTGCCTGTACTACCACAACCATGCATGTGGCACTCCATAGATCTTATCTGGAATGGGATGACCAAAACAGTACAGTAGATATGCTTTTCAATTGGGTGATCTGAGGGGTGGAACCACGGGATGGCCTCGTAGTGGCAGACTGGTGAGTTACACAATATCTTGTAGGGTGATGGTCACCTCGACCGAAAGTGAAACATATAGGTCTTTAGCCTCCATTGGTTAACAAGTGCCGACAGAAGTGACGAGTCCAACGCGAATGACCGCCCAATGTGCATCATCCTCGCTACGGATAGCAACCTAGTCTATTGCAAAATTGGAGCGTACCAATCGTCAAAAGGCCAGTCCTCCTGAGCTCCTTGGAGAACAATGGGGAGCAGTCCATCACCGTTCAACCATGCTCAACAACAATGTTGCCCATCCAAAGATAGGTCCAGAAACGCACCATGCTCGCAATCGTCACCGACAGCCATTCCCCGTAGTACAAAAAATAATGTGCCGGTGTCGGTGCTAAATACAACTGACCATAACTGATAATAATCACGACATATACTTACATACAATTTCCTAAATTGCGCACACGCCAGGAACATTTCAAATAACGGTGCGTATTCTTTCAGCTGTTTACAAAAAAGGATCAATATGCCAAGCCGCCCAGCAAACCAATCAGCCTTACTGTTGCCCATGCTGCACTGCGCCCTTGGCCCAGCTCGCCTGCCCTGGCCACCTCCCGAGCAAGGGTTGCTCGACAATGCCTTACCGAGCAAGGGCGGCTCTGCAGATAGCTGTCGAGCAGTTGGAGCTCAGCAGCTCCCCCGAGCCCACCTGCTACCGCGCCGCGCCAACTGTTGCCGTGCTAGCCTGCCTTTCTGCACGCCCCTATTCCTGCTGAGCTCCCCAGGCGCAGTAGGTGATATGTGTCACCTGTCATGCCTTTCGAGCTCAAAAACAGGGCTATTTTTCCAAAAAAAAAAAGTGTCCAAGGATCAAATATGATAAAAAAAATGGCTATAGTACTAAATATGTGAACAGTTCTGGATTCATCCACGTGATGGAGGTGGTTGGTTAATTACATGAAGAATTATTTGTAACCTAGCTAGCTAGCTACCTTACTGGTCCGACTTAAGTTATGTTTATGCTAGTGTATTGAGCTAGCTACTGCTATTACTCGTATGTCATTTTACCGGCCTGTCCATGCAGTGTTTTTTTCACTATAGTGCTTTTTTTTTAAAAAAAAAAACTGGATTGCATTCGTGATTCGTCTAGTGTTGAGGAGCAGGAAGAATCAAAACGATGCAAATGCATAAAAATCAATATCGTTTTCGAGATACGAAAAAGACAGATGGTCCAGTGATAAGAAAGGCAAGGAAGCAACCGGATTTGACACTGGTGGGCCAAGGGAGTAAATGGGTGAGAAAGGAGCCCATTTGGGCCTAGAAAAGGCCCGGCCCATGTACGCTGCAAGACCAGAGGGGGAGGACTAGCGTAACCTAGTCGTCTCCCGCTCCGCCTGCGCCGCCGGAAGAAATTCTATTTGCTCACCGCCTCCGAGTTGTTCGCTTCTTCCCAACTCCACCTCTCCCCGCCCCGATCCAACAACCAATCTCGATCTCGACCATCATGGTGTCGGACGCCAGCAAGAAGAAGGCGGCCCAGAAGAAGGCCGCCGCCGCCGCCAAGAGGGGAGGCAAAGCAGCAGCCTCCTCGTCTTCATCGTCGGCAGCCGCCGCCGATAAGGCGGCGAACGGTGTCTCTGCGCTTAAGCTCTCCGATCGCACCTGCACCGGGGTCCTCGCCTCCCACCCGCTCTCCCGGGATATCCATGTCAGTCAGGATCAGATCCCCCTTCTTCTCTTTGTTATTACTATTGCTCTTCATCCATCCATCGCGTCGTTCTCTCCTCTTTCGTCTCGCCGCACCGCATGGATGGTGCCTCCACAGATGAGATCCGTATGCCATGCTATGCTGTGGTTCCACAACCTCTAGGAAACACCACGCCGTCGGTCATGCTGCGCGCCGCAACATACCATGTATAATATAGGCAAAATAGCGGGGGGAAAACCTCCTAGAAATTTGATTTGATGCGTTTACTTCTTTGCACAAGACTGCAAATCTTTCCACCGTCCATCGCCATATACGATAATATATATCTATGTTGACGGAAGTAGTCATCTCAAGATGCCATGTTTGCTATGAAATGCCATCAAAGGAATCAGTGTACCGTGTAGATAGATATTAGCCACTTTGCTATGTCCGATGTATTTTTGAACCAAGTTCCGTGCCGGATACACAGTTCCATTTTCTTTTCTTAATACTGCTTGTGGCCTGGTGGGATTAGTGCCATAACTAGAACATTCTTGAAATTATTCTTCCTTTTGTATCACTTATGTGGCAGTATTTACATGCTCCCGTTCATACCAATCGATTCATTTAATGCTTTAGTTGTTGATTTCCAAATCTAATCTTTGAATGTTGCAGATAGAGTCCCTTTCATTAACATTCCATGGCCATGACCTCATTGTTGATTCTGAGTTGGAGCTCAACTATGGCAGGTATAGTAATGCCTCTGTTTATTTCCATTCAGTTGTTACGACCAAGTATCCTGCTGGAGCACTTCACTGATGGTTTTATTTAAATCTCAGGCGATATGGTTTGCTTGGCTTAAATGGCTGTGGAAAATCTACTCTCCTCACATCAATAGGCTGCAGGGAACTTCCTATCCCTGAACACATGGACATATACCATCTCAGCCGTGAGATTGAGGCTTCAGACATGTCTGCACTGCAAGCTGTTGTTTGTTGTGATGAAGAAAGGATCAAGTTGGAAAAGGAAGCTGAAATTTTGGCTGCGCAGGTCAGCTCTTCAATTGTCACTGTTATATTTGTGCTCCTGTATTCAGTATATATGTATATCCTGCCTTGGTGCTGTTGCAAGTTATAACTGGACACCGAAGATGTTGTAACATTGGTTTTCTTTGCTGACATTTTTAGGATGATGGTGGTGGTGATGCTTTGGATCGTATATATGAGCGGTTAGAAGCACTTGATGCATCAACTGCTGAAAAGCGTGCTGCTGAGATATTATTTGGTTTAGGTTTTAACAAGGAAATGCAGGCAAAAAAAACCAGAGATTTCTCTGGTGGTTGGCGTATGAGGATTGCTTTGGCAAGAGCACTTTTCATGAATCCGACCATCCTTTTGCTTGATGAGCCAACAAACCATCTTGGTGAGTCTTGTAAAAAAAGTCTAAAATAATTGGGCATTGAATTAGAATATTAGGTTTTCAGTGGAAACATTTTTCTTTGGCATGATCTTTTGCTGGTAACTGCAAGGAATAAAAGTTGGTACTCTACTAAACAGTCAAAGATCCAGTAACATAGCAACCTGCAGTGTCTTCATGCATCATATGCATTTACACATAGCAAATTGTATTCCATATGCTAATACCATTGCGACTTCCTTTTCAACTATAAGTACATGAATGCATCCAAAGATTAGATTTCTTGTGAGTTTTACCCAGAAGATGATGTGAGACACACAGCCATATGCCTTTGTTTTCTGATTACAGAAAGTGACTGCAGCGTTACTTATCCTGTTGGGCTTAAAGGGACTTCCCCCCTGTCTTGGTTGGCAGTTATATGGTTACTAGAAAAAAAATCTGAATAATGATGGAAAGAAATTAATGCACTCCTGGAGTCCGAATTAATTGCTTAAAGATCTTTTGAGATACTGTTTCGGTAACTTCTTGCCCATCCAGACTAATTCTTGTCTTTATTTGCAGATCTTGAGGCATGTGTCTGGCTGGAAGAGACATTGAAGAAATTTGACCGTATACTTGTTGTCATATCACACTCCCAAGATTTTCTAAATGGAGTGTGCACTAACATCATCCATATGCAGAACAAGAAGCTCAAGTTATATACTGGTAACTATGACCAGTACGTTCAAACCCGCTCTGAGCTTGAAGAGAATCAAATGAAGCAGTACAAATGGGAGCAGGAGCAGATTGCTTCAATGAAGGAGTACATTGCACGGTTTGGTCATGGATCTGCAAAGCTCGCTCGTCAGGCTCAGAGCAAAGAGAAAACTCTTGCAAAGATGGAGCGTGGTGGTCTCACTGAGAAGGTTGTGAGGGACAAGGTTCTGGTTTTCCGCTTTACAGATGTTGGCAAACTCCCACCGCCAGTTCTACAATTTGTTGAAGTCAAGTTCGGGTACACACCGGATAATCTCATCTACAAGAATCTTGACTTTGGTGTTGACCTCGACTCTAGAATTGCACTGGTCGGTCCCAATGGGGCGGGGAAGAGCACTCTTCTGAAGCTCATGACAGGTGACCTAGTTCCATTAGATGGCATGGTCAGGCGCCACAATCACCTACGCATTGCGCAGTACCATCAACATCTCACTGAGAAGCTGGACCTGGACATGCCGGCCCTGCAGTACATGATGAAGGAATACCCTGGGAATGAGGAGGAGAAGATGAGAGCTGCAATTGGTAAGTTTGGCCTGTCAGGGAAGGCACAGGTGATGCCAATGGGAAATCTGTCCGATGGGCAGAAGAGCCGTGTCATCTTTGCTTGGCTGGCATATAGGCAGCCACAACTGCTGCTGCTCGACGAGCCGACAAACCATCTTGACATTGAGACCATCGACTCCCTAGCTGAGGCGCTGAATGAATGGGACGGGGGTATGGTCCTGGTGAGCCATGACTTCAGGCTGATCAACCAGGTTGCTCATGAGATCTGGGTGTGTGAGAATCAGGCGGTTACTAGGTGGGAAGGTGATATCATGGATTTCAAGGAACACTTGAGGAGCAGGGCTGGTCTATCGGATTGATTGGAGGCCTTGTTTTCCTCTTTCTTGGATCTTTGGATATCTATAGCAAACCAAAGTTTTGCCATTGTATCACAAAATTTCAGTTATTTAGAGTGACTACAAGAATGATCATTATTGTATCGAATTGAGAGAGATCTCTCCGTATGACGCCTGAGAACAAGATAATTCGTACTTGAAATGTTATTTGTCGTATGTTTTGGTCCCATGGTTGTTATGCGGTGTTTGTTCCCGGGCATGATTTTAAGTGGAAATGGGAAGTTAGATTTTTATCCCCAAATATGCTTATTCGATTGCAGGGTGGTAGTGCTATATAAGTATACTAATACAGTAGTGCTCTAAGGGGAGAAAAATCGTTGTTTGTTTGTGATTAGAATCGGCTAGCGTAGCGGCTCCTCCGTTCAATGCCCCACTAATTTAGCTCGTTCTATTGCCTTCAGCTTATAGTTTCTATTTAAAAAAGCTAAAAATAATAAAACATGTAGTTTCTTTAAATAATTTCTCTATTTCTTTTACTACTATCTCGCCATAGAGATAGGATATGGGGTTACAGGTGTTATCTATTCTTTCTAAAAATTGCTTTTTTTTTATCACTAATATTTATTTTCAACTAAAAATTATCGGTAAAAATCAATAAGAACACCACCTTCGTAGGAACACCCGCTTAGTAGGAGGGCATAAATCGTTATTCCTTACTAGCTCAGCTATTGATTACTCCATTCCGTTACGAGATAAACACTATATGGAGAGGACTCGCAGCTCATTTATGGAGATGCTCTCGTCTTGAGCACCTTTGGATTTTCCCCTTGAAAGAAAGTACATGTACATCAACAAAACACGTGGTTTCAACAGAAACTGGGAAAGAGTTTGCACTTCCATTTTGGAAATGAAGCAATCCAGCTAAAAATGGCCACGGGATTTCCTTTGATTTTCAGGACAAAGCGGCTCTTTTCCTGGAACTCTTGTCTGGAATGCATCATTGACGTACATGATGAAGAACATATGCCACTGCAGGCAGACACACACAAGCTCGATCGATTTATGCGAAATATTAATGATCGCCAAAAAGGAAGGGAAAAAATGGAAGAAATAATCGGAACGAGATCCATGATATGATTGATACAGCCGGAAGGAAAACAAAATTTCTCGAGTGCTTATTATTCCTAAAGCGCCACCGTCGCTTTCTTCTTCCTTGCTTCTGAGGTCGGAAGATCTGCAGCGTCACCAATGCAAAGAAAAGCGCATGGCCACCACGTTAGGTGATAACTGGAATATATACCAGATGGCAACATGAGCACAATTAAATTCCCTATAACTAGATAGATGGTCCTGTAATTTAAGTGCCTGCATGTGCACAACAGCATGCAACAACAATCTTGAAAACTGAATTTGTTATGTATGCATCTTGTTCCAGGCCAGCACAAAACTGATCTGCCGATGGAACAGTAAGCCATTGAAATATCAGCTTCAAATCTTTCAATTCCCAGTCAAATGCATTGTACACATTACATTATTACTACTAACCATTGCCCCGTCTTTGCTTCAAAAACAAGAGATAATAGAAAACGCAACTCCAATAATCATGTACATACTTACCTCCTCCAGGATAAATGGAATTGTAGTGGACCTCTGCCCAGAAGCTCAAGAATATTACTGAAAATTTTTACTCCAAATGGTATCTTTGAATGATGTAATCACAAATATTTTTACTCCATACTGCAGAAGAACATGCCAACCGATGATGCCAGTGATAAAATAGAAAAGGAAGATGCAGTGAATAATTCAGAATTACTACTTAGAAAGGAATGCCCACCATGTCTGCAGCAGCCTGCAAAGTCACATGATCACCCCACTCACCATCTCTGTTCAGGTACAACATGGAAATTTAGTTAGTCAAAGTACAAACAGAATGTAGATCAACCCGAGACTTTCATTTCGAAAGAAAAGAGAATACTGTGATACTTTTTCTAGATAATCACTATATGCCATCGGGACATATCCTTCATAGATATCACGATGAGACTCAAGCTGCGAAACAAAAGCACATACTAAATTAGGCATGCTGAAAGCAAAGCAACAGAAACAAACACAAGCATACATCTGAGCTAAAATTTACATCAAACCAAAATTTAACCTTTATCACAAGAAAATTAACAAACGGACCTGATTTATGACCTGTTGCCTAACAAATTTGTGGTGTTCAGGGCTGCGGTAGAATTGATCAGATAGCGCACGGAACTGAAAAAGACAGAGCAAATCAGTTTTCGTAGAAAACATAAGGAAAATCATCTTAAGGAAGTGGCTTCAACAAAATAAGCTTCTTTTTCATGCATGATATAGGAAGCCAATTTTTGTTTGGAACCATAGCCAATTTTTTTTCTTCAAATTTGACCCCTGAACATCCGTTTTTACAAATCTAGTCCTCTCTATAGGCTTACAGAGCTCGGCAAGTCACCGCTGGCCGCACTGCGTAGCACCGTGCATGTATTTAATTAGTACTAATCATATTTAATTGGTACTAATGATGTGCTTAATTAAGCACTAATCACCCGTCATTACTGCTGCCACATTTGGGGGGCTTGGCAGGTACCTGTAGAGCTCCCCCAGCTCGGTAGATACCTGCTAAGGTTGGGAGATCCACAGGGGGATTAGATTTGCAAAAACAGATGTTCAAAAACTAAATTTGAAAAAAAGTGGCTCCAGTGCAATTTATACGAACAGTTATATGATATAGTGAAAGAGACACTGTAACTAACCTGGCAATTACCATCTCCCTGTACCTTCAGCTCAACTAGATCATAGAGCCGCAACCTACAGAAGCATTCTTGTGAAAAATCAGGCAATGGTTTGCAGTATAATACAATCTTCATATAACTTTTTTGGAAGGCATGCTTTGTAATACAAATGCAACATAGTGACGTCTAACCTGTCTGTGAGCCTTTGGTGGTCTGATATGGCTTCATCTACAGAGGGTATCTCCCCATTTATCCTTGGAACATGCTACAAAAGGCAAGCAACTGAACTAGCAGGGATGTATATGTAACTCGAAGAAGCTATAAGGAATCAAATAGTTGAAACAGGAAGACTGATCATCTTAATTTAGGTCAAAACGTTTTTTTAGCCCCGAGCAATCTTAACATCAACTTTTGTCAAACAAGTGGAATATTAGCATGACCAAGTACTGAAATTTCTGAAAAAAGCTAATTCTAACATAAGTGGTTAAGGATAACTAACTGAACTTACAGGGACAGGCACCATCTGATTCAACCTTTTGCCTACTTCACCATCTATTTCAGAAGAATCATCAACGAGCTCGAGTGGCAACTCCCCTCCGTATGGGTTTACCCCCGGGCTCGAACATGAGCTGGATGGTTCCATATCATCACCTTCTTCAACTTGCTCATAGCCTCCACCAAACCGACATTTCAAGATGATGGAATGGAAATTGTAATGGGTATATACCAGAAGAACCTTGCACTGGGAAACAAGTACCTGAATAATAGTTCCTAGGCAGATCAAACCAACCACTGGGGCACATTTGTAGCCCCAACTGCTCTTCATCTGCATTTGAGTGATACGCAATGTCTGCAACAAAACCAGCAGAACTCTCAACTAAAATAATAACCGGTGACAACATGACTAGCGAGACAAAGCAGCACTACCTTCCCTGGAATAGCAGTCATTGTAGAAACCGGCATCGTGCTGAGCGTTTGCTCCGCAATAAGCAGCAGATTTGGCATACGGATCATGGAAAGGGTTGAAGTTCCAACGAAGAGTATCATCGTCTTGCTCGTACGTAATCATCAGTTGACACTATTTCCTTTCGCTGCCGAAAAGCACGTTTTTTTGGCTTCAGCCAGTGTAGCTATCTACTAGTCATCAATTGAAACACAAACATCAATAGGCAATAGGTGATGCCATCTAATGTAAGTGGGCAGCACTAACCTTGGGCAGAAAGTGTGCGCTATGGCTAAATGACTACCGGAAGCGAGTATAAACAACTTTTAACTTTTGCTATAATATGTAACTTTTAAATATAATATTTTTAAGACAGAGTTTATAAGTTAACTATATTACACAATAAAAATTTAACATCTACACCAGTCAAAATCACAAGCGAGTATCTTTTTCCATAATCTCTATCACAAAGTACAGATTAGTCAAACTGAAGGGCATGCACCGACCGACTACAGATTGGTCAGTCAAACAATTCCGTTCGGCCCGTTTATTATTATAAACCAACGGAACGGCGCTCGATCACGTTGGCTCTGCTCACGGGAGCTTCTGCATTTTGTTTGTGGCTTTCTACTTTTATCTTTTTTTTACCGCTATGTCTTTTCTTGAATTTTTTGTTTTTTTTTGCTTTGTTCATTTTTATTATCTGTGATGATAAATTTTTTTTTGTTTTTTAGTTTTTTAAAATTGAATTATACTTAAAAAAGCTATAAAGAGTTATATTATATTTTTAGTTATTGTATTACAAAATAAACTATAAACCAGAGTTTTTAAGTCCGAAGGTGGAGGAACGTGGGCGGATGTGCTGTTGCGACCTTAATTACTACTGTAGTTGCTAGCTGCTGAAAATACATGTACATTGAATGGCCGTACGTACACCGTAGTACTCGCGCGTAATTAATAAGTACACATAAAGAAGATTAAGGCCCCGTTTGGCACGGCTCCACTTCACAAGTGGAGCTGTTTTTTTTTACTTCAGCTCCACAAACAGCTCCACCAGTGGAGCTGGAACTGTTTTGGTAGACTGTTTGGCAAAACAACTCCACCTGTTTTATCATGCATGGTTGAGAGATGTCAATTGTCCAATATACCCCTGTCTATTTGGCTTGTAGTAACATCAAGAGCTGTATGTTTCTACATGATTTTTCATCCGAGTAAATTTGAATTCAAAAAAAATTAAAATTTAAAATAACACAAAGTATTAGCAACCAATATTTAATGGCGGTGGCGCTCCCTTCACGGTCGAAGACGAGAAGACCGAACAGAGGAACGGAAACGAGAGAATAGAAGAGCCGGTGGCAGATCGCGTAAATTCACGAAAGTACAAGGGCAGTGGCATGCGGACCTGCGGATAGAGCCGGATGAAGCTACTTTTTTCAGCTCCATCTCGTACATATCTTTTGTCTCAGCATGTTTTAAAAGACTCCTTGGGTGGAGCTATTTTGTTTTACCCCGTTTGATACAAAACGACTCCAAACAGCTCCAGGAGCCGGTGGTGGAGCTGTGCTAAATGGGACCTAAGGAGAAAGGAAGCAAGAGCAAGAAGAAAGATGTATTGAAGCTTTAATCGTATAAGATGTGGGCATGCAGATAAGTATGTGAAAGAAGAATCGGAATTTGATTCAATTAGGAGCTCACCTAGCGCTAGCAGGTAGCTCGACTCGAAGTTGGAGCGGCAAGAAGGTAGCGCAGCCGCAGAGGCAGACGGGCGAGGGAAGGGAAGGGAAGAAGAGCAAGCAGGGGAATATTAGTTGTGAAGGGGAGAGGGACAAGTGCTGCTGCACTGAAATTCAGCGTGAGAGGGAGGAGGAAGACGAGCAGAGCAGAGCAGAGCTCCTGTGATGATGGGGACGATTAGGCAGGGAGGCTCAGGCTCGGGAGGGATCACGGGAGGGCTCAACAAAAAGGATTGGTCGCACTGGCTAGGAAACGGGCGATCGATCGATATGATGCCATGGCACCAATGCAGGCATGTGCAATGATCCTTACACAGTCACTCTCGGTATTACGGTTTCTACTTAAAAAAACAGTCAATACAAACATTCAATTTTTTAAAATAGTTTCTTTATTTATTTTTACCATCATTTTGCTCTAAAGATAAACCAGAAATTACGGACACATCACGTACTCTACTTCTCTCTCCTATCACATATACATATCTTTCCCTTACTTTTTCCACCGCTCACCTCCGCCTTATAAAAGTCACTTCTTCGACTCACTGCTATTTATTTTCAACCATAAACCGCAACTAAAAGTCATCAATAAAGATAATACCAACACCCCTTACATGTCAATCCACCACTGTGCTGTTCTTTCAGTCAATACTATTTATTTTCAAATAAAACCATAAACCATAACTAAAAGTCATCATCAAAAGAAAATATCGATACCCCATATTGTGAGTCCACCGTTGTGCCTATGCCTACTACGAACGTAGCTAGGGCTGGCATGTATATGTGTGTATACATACATACATGTACATACATACGTACAAATACACACACACATATATACACATATACATATATATATATACATATATGTATACATGCACGTATAGATATACATACATGTATATATAAATATATATAGATATGTATACATGTATATATACATATACATACTGATATATACATATATATGTATATATATATGTACATATATACATATACACACACATATATACATATAATTAATATATATATATATATATATATATATATGTGTGTGTGTGTGTGTGTGTGTGTGTGTGTGTGTGTGTGTGCGTGTATATATGTACACATATATACTACCTCTCTACCTGAGTCAATGAATGATTGATTGATGGGTTGAAACTTGTAGGACGGGTAATGGCAACAAAAAGGGGGTGAATGGTGCATTCTAAAAATCTTGTCCTAATCATCCAAAAATCTTTCACTCCAGTAGGTAGAGTTAAGAAAATCAGATTTGATAGCCTAAAACCAAACAATAACCCAAAACAACAAGGACTCACAGAAAACAACACCTCACCGGTCTGACTACCATTGGAGGTGTGGTCAGACTGACCAAACCACTGGTCTAACTAGCGGTCGGTTTGACCAGGCATAGGAGCGATCTGACCGCTCCCCTGTTACCAGAAAAGAAAATCAGTTTGAGCTAAAATCAAATTTGGCGCAAACTTCAAAATCCAAGTCCAAAAAATTTGAAACTTTGCACACACTTTGCTGAGAGTCTCAAGAATCTATTCTATCCAGGGATCGCAAGGATCTTGGCCAAAGTTCCAATCTTTCTTCAAAACATGCAAGGTTACACTAAAACCAAGCAAAACTCAAAAACTTGAGATATAACTTGCTTGTGGGTTAAGAGTAGACAAAATGGCTCTAGACGAATTACCATGTATCACAGCAAGTAAAATCACCCAAAGATCCGAATCCGAAAACCTAGGATCAAGATTCCTCCAGAAAAATCACAAAGAAAGCAAAAACTGGGCAACTTCAAAATCATGTAAACCATAGCGTTTAGATAGATGAGATTTGATCTATATGAGACATATCCATCATCTACAAATCCTTGGCACACAACAAGATCAATACGAGGACAGAAGAGATAAAGAACCAACGAGAATAAGAGCAAATCAACCAAAAACATAAACACTCTATGAGAGATGAACAAAATTGATCTATTGCTTCATGAGATTGAATGTTTCATAACTAATCTATAAGGAGGACAAGAGAGAACTCCAGAACACTCAAATCTTATCTCTCAAACCCTAATTCTAGAACTCAAGAATGAAATGGTTCATATAGTTAGCTTGCAAGCCACCATCCCCAACCCAATAAATAGATGGGTATCCTGCCCACATCTACCATAATAGATACTATCAACTAGCATAATTGAAGAAACTGTTAACCTCACACAACATGGGTTTTACACTAAACTCATGCACATTTTTCAAAGTACGTGAGCCTAAACATGCTAAGTCTTTAGCCTTTGATCCACTTGATCTTCTTAGCATCTCCTTGATCAAAACCACTTTTCCACGCGTCACTCAATCATCGTGTTTTTTATCCAACGAAGTTTCAAATATTTGGCCAAGTACCAAAATACCCTCACCTTGACTCAGTCTTCTTTTTCCCTTTCAAGCAATCACTATGGTTGCCACGTGTAAGTGGACCAATAGCTTGCCACACATCAGCAAGCCTTCCTTGTGCCACGCTTGAACTCAACCATCTCACCTAGTATCCTTGACCATTCTAGACGTCGGGTCCTGCATGTGCATAGTCTCGGACCTCGTTATTGACCATAGTTGACTCCTATTTTTCCTACACATCCAAAGAATAAGAAATCATTTTTGGGCATAAGTTCTTCACAACTTGACCCACATTAGTTCAAACATGCTTCATGCAACATAAAATGAAAAGACTTAAGACTCCAAAACTCAACTCAACACATGACCATTACCAACAAATATCCAAAACCTCTTGGATCTTTTTAGTCATTGCTAGTTTGACCGCCCAATAACACGGGAGCCAGTCAGACCATAGCAGCCATGCTAGTCTGACTGCTCGGCTAAACTCAATTGGACCGCTCATAATTCTCTCACGCATACAAGCGAGCACCTCTTTGGAAAAACCAGCCACCAACTAAAAACCGGCCACACTGCATCAGCGGTCCTACCGCCCCTGAAATTCGGTCACACCAGACTTGTGGTCAAACCACCCCATGGTTGGTAAAGTCTCCCAAGCTTGATAGCAAGTCTAAAAACAACAAAGTTTCATAAATTCAAATTTTAACTCAACATACATTGATAATGGTTTATCACAAATATTCTTGGACCTTCTCACAGGATCCCTCAATCTCCCCTAGATGAACACATTGGCATTTGCATTAGTTCTACTTCAGACCAGGAGAAAGAGCCCTTAAAGCTAGGTGTGCTCCTGTAGCCAGAGTGCCCATAGATTCTCAACTAGGCCTACGTTTGTAGAGGACTTCTTTGATGGGTTTAGGTCATCTTCTCATCCAGGCGTGGTTACTGTGAGGACATGATAGGTCCATGAGTGCCTACTAGACAGGGTGAGCACTAGGCTTTTGTTAGACCTTGGCGATAGTCTAGGGAGAGTCTAGGTACAGCTCGTGTAGGGGTGCATCCTCATGGTTGTCAGGTTTTACATTATCATACATCATTTTAGCTTTTAACAGTAATATACCCCTAAGTCTTTTATTACTAAACCTAGTGCTAAGATATTGATGTTTTCTCGTGAGCTGTAGGTACGGCGAGCTAGGAAGGAGAACTTGTGACTAGTTGACTCCGGATGTTCTCGACATATCATAGGAAATTGAAGATGGTTTTTCTCCCTCACTTGAGCATCCAACGATGACTTGATCATGCTTGGAGATGCTTCTATCAGAACTGTGATGGCCAAGGGCCTAATTCGTGTAAATGATAGCTTCATACTTAAGGATGTGGCCTTGGTATGTAAACTCAAGTATAACTTGTTTTCAGTCTAACAATTAATTGATGATGGTCTTGAAGTAAGTTTTTGGAGAAGTGCTTGTAGAGTTCTAGATCAATCCGGGAATCTAGTCTTTGAGATTTCTTGTTTTGGGAGAGCTTTTAGTACTGATTTTGATTAATCTTCCACTTTTGTTCTTAGTTGTCTTGTTGCTTCAAAGCCTAGAGATCTTGTCTTCTGGCACCATTATAATTTAGGACATATTGGATTTGATTACTTAACATGGGTTAGTAGTATGGATCTGATTAGAGGGTTACCTAAGCTTAATAGTGAGAAGGATTTAGTTTGTTCTCCTTGTAGACATGGTAAGATGGTTGCTGCTTCACATCCACCTTACCATGATTATGACAGATGGTCTAGGTTAACTCTTGCACATGGATTCTAGAGGACCTTTTAGAGTTCAGTCAATAGGAGGAAAGTGGTGTGTGCTAGTAATAATTGATGGTTACTCTATGTGCTCATGGGTTTACTTCTTGGTATCTAAGGATGAGACATTTGGTCATTTTAGACAATTAGCCCTCGGATTATTAGTTGACCTTCCAGGAGCCCTTAGTATCATTAAGAGTGATAATGGGACTGAGTTCAAGAATTCATCATTCTCTTTTGTTATGTACTGAGAGTGGGCTAGAACAATAGTTCTCCTCTCCTAGAGTTCCTCAACAGAATCTTCATATGAGCATGCCACTCCTAGAAGGTATTGGGCTTAGGGAAGTTAACTGCCTATTATGTGTCTAATAGGGTATTCTTAAGAGCTTCATTGCACAAGACATTCTATGAGTTGAGATTTGGTCATAAGCCTAGTGTGTCTCATTTTAGGGTGTTTGGTTGTAAGTGCTTCATTCATAAACAAGGTAACCTTAATAAGTTTGAGTCTAGATCTTCAGAGGGGATCTTTCTAGGATAACTAATTAAAGGCATTAATAAAAAATGTCTTTGGTTAAATGTCCAAATTGTTTTTGAAAAAAAGAGATCCTAGTTTAAAAAGACAACTAAGAGGGAGTTAAGGTAACTGCCCAAATTTGGCATCGCCACTTAAACTAGAATGCCAGTCTAAATTAAGAGATATCAATGAGAATACAACTTTGTAAATATAAATAATAATCAAAGTCACTTGAGGTAAATAATAACCAAACAGGGGAGGATGGATTAATTAAAAGTTATATATATATATATATATATATATATATATATATATATATATATATTAATGTCTACTTTGATGAAGGATTATCAGAAAATAGTTCATAAAAGAAGCAATGTAGTAAAAGTATATTTTTGTAAGAATAAATAATTATCCATTCATTAAAGAAAAGCAAGATAAGAATAGTGGATAGATATACAACCAATGAAGTTTTTGTAAGAAACTCATATGATAGAGGGAGGTCCCATTAAAAGAATAATAATAATAACCCATATCATTAGCATGCCACCGGTAATTAGATCCTAAATGGTATATTTAATTAATAATGATAATAAAATATAATCTTGTATAACAAGCTTGGTCCCATGTAAATAAATTCAATTAAAAATAAACCATACCTGATAATAACTAAAGGGTACATAAAATATCGTATTGCCAAATGCTACAAACCCGGACTCTAAGATTAATTCGATAAACCAAAAATCATATACATTGCGTATGTAACACATGCCCTAATTTGTAAATGTTAACGCTTGAGAAAATAATGCTCTGCTAAATTCATACACCTGTCCATAGGTCAAGCCTGACACATGGAACTTCCTTAATAAATATAAAAGTACTAAAAAGAAGTTATTAAATAAAAGATTATGCCACGGTATTTTACAGTTGGCTATGCGTAGCCATCCTCAAGTCCGAAGTAGAATATTCTCATGAATATTCCTCTGTCATGAACCTTCCTTGACATTTGTCTCGATGGATTTCCCTCTGTCCTTCCTCACTTCCCCCAAACCCCATCTGACTTCATCAAAATATTCCATGTCCAATAAAACTCTGCCGTAGATCACCCTCGTAAGCATAATAAATTTAAATTAAATTCATATGGATTTATTCAGACTTTTGAGTTACTTGCATTTATTTGAATTCAGTTGTTTAGCACATAACTAGAAATTGGAGTTCTGAAGCATCAATGGATCAAGTGAACACAAGATCCAGATGACGATGAAGATGAAGATTAGGAGCTCAAGACCTTCGAATGAAAAAGCTTTGAGTGAGCTCAAGACCGCGGTAAACCGCGCAAGGTGAGTCAATACTTTGATCATGTTGAACCTACATTTTCTGCAAATTATTTTCATTTTAAATTATCAAATTGCATGCTATTATTTCATATGCAAATCTATGTTTATTTTAAGAATTCTAGTTACATGCCCACTATTTAACTTGTTTATATTACACTCTTTTGGAATATTGAGAGACCATGTGGAGGTATCCCCATGTTGGTGATGAGTAATTGACGAGTGGTTTAATGAGTTTGAGTTTGTTTTGGGAATTCTAGGGTTGAGTACCTTTACTTGTGATAATATTGATTATGTTGTTTCGTGCGGTGCTATGTAACGGTTTGCTTGTCTGTGTGACTGCAGGACTTCGGAGCTAGGTCATGGAGAGGCGAGGAGGACCGGGACTAGGCACAGGAGGTGTTGAGGTCCAGACGGTCGGTGATGCCGAAGATGATCGAGGCTGGTGAGGTGGTTGCGAGTCGGGAGACGAGGAACCGGAGCTGGAGCTACCGGTGATGGACACGACGGGCGACGACGAGAGAACCGGGACTAGGCTCAGGGAGGAGTCGGAGGTCCAGACGGTTTGGAGGTCGGTTGCGGTCGTGTGCGACGGAACAGACCAGGACTAGACTCAGGTGGAGTCGAAGGTCTCGGTCGGTGTCGGGTGAACACGACAGGCAGCGGCGAGAGGATCAGGACTAGACTCATAGAGGAGTTGAGGTCTAGACGGTCAGGATGCCGGGTGTGGTCGTGTGCAGCGGAGCAGACCAGATTAGACTCAGGGAGGAGTCGAGGTCCAGACGGTCAAGGTACCGGATGCGGAAGCTTCCGGGAAGGTGCTTGAGGGGCAATTTGGTAAATTGACTCAAGCAAATGAGTGGAGGAGGTGATTTCCCTCCAAAATCTGGTTTGACCTCCTTTTGCCTCATATGTGTGTGAGAGGTGGAGAGTGGAGGTAGTATGACACTTCTTGATTTGCCATTTGGAGTGGGAGCTCTTGCCTTCTTATATGTGGAGATGGGGGGCAACAAAGTCAAGCAAGTGTACAGCAGCCTGGAAGTTGGTTGTGTGCTCTAGGTGTTGAGTTGAAACTAGGGTTTCATCCCCCGTGTGTGTTCTTCACAAGAGTGAAGCATGTAGTGATTTCCCTCTCAACCATGTAGTGAGTAGGGTGTATTTCTCCATGTAATCATTCCTCTGTATGAATCATTCATGGGGACTCCTCTGTAATCATATCAATCAATTTGTGAAATGCTTTGCCTAAGATATTTTGGTCTTTTTGTATTTTGTTGCTTCTCTGTGTTTTTATGATGAACTCTTGAGAATAGCTTTTGATTTTTTTTGGCTCAGTGATGGGATTTGGTCTCAAGACCATATGGTCAGTTGATTCCCAAAGAGCCAAATGCTAGAATCAAATCATTTCAATTTTACTCTTGGGCAGCTCATTCCTCTGTTCTGAAGATTCTAGGGTTTCTTGTCAGGGGAAGATGAAATCTCTTGATTCCCTTTGAAAGATGGCTTGATATTTGGGCTCTCATGTCCTGAGGTCATTGCTAAGCAAGTTTCAAAAGCTCATAAGCAGAAGATGTGAGAATAAAAAGCAATTTGGATTTCATCCCATCTTCTGTAGGAGTTTCAGATTTTTGTCAAATTCTTGATTTCTTGCTCTCTTGATGAAATCCCTGGATCGCAAAGGTCCCAATGCTATTTGGGACAAGTTCTTGAGCTTGTGGTCTGAGGAGAGCATCTACATTTCACAAATTTCTTTGAAACAAGCAAACTCTGAATTTTCAGTCTGCTGTTCGGCCTCTGCCTAAGCCAGGATCGGTCAGATCGGACTCGACCGCCCGATCGATCGCCCGACAACAACGGTCCGACCGCCATAGCGTGATCGATCGGCGCAGATCGAGCGGTCTGACCGGCCGAATGCCTACGGTCAAACCGCCCCTGCTGCTTGTTCTCTGTGTTAATTTTCTTGGCTCCTTTTATTTGCGTTGCTCTTCTTCTCTGTGTGTTAGTGTTTCTAGTGAGCATGAGTTGTACTCTTCATAGCTTTTTAGCTATTGGAGAGGAGATTCGCATGTGGATACTTTTGATGGGCGATTTTTAAAGAGGCACCATTCACCCCTCCCCCCTCTGTTGCCATATCCGATCCTACAAATATTTAAGCATTTTAAGCCATGTCACCCTAGCAAAATTATAATGGTAACATTTCAAAAATAAGTCTGTAAGTATACACCCTACTTAGTACTGCTTAGATACTCGAGGGTACCAAAATACCCCAAGCATCACTTTTAATCATGATAAACTAATTTGGGAAGTCATTGGTGGAAATGACTGATATATTTTGAAATGATTATTTTATGCTCTCAAAAGCCCCAATTTGCTTAAATATCTAGGTGTATGGTACGAGGGCTAGTGTGTGGTGTAGTGGAAGCACGGTGTGTGGATTGTGGTAGAATTGCCCAGATATTACTAAGGACTAAATCTTGTTATGACCTCCTATGTAAAACAGTACAACCACAAGTCTACAAATTACAACTTGGCTAAGTAAAATTATCGAACCCCGAACTCATCTCACCGGTAGTGGAAAGGAGTGGAATATTGCAAGGGTAAGAGGAGGCCTAAAGGGACACCGAGAGGAGGGTGAAGTTTTCCAGTCGTACTAGCATTGTGTAGAGTGGAGTCTGAATGAGCTAGTAGCCGTGGTTAACATCCCGTGCAACGTATGAGACCCACCACAAGTGGGAGCAGCCTATAGGGTGAGATGACAAAAGGGGCCAGATATTTTGAAAAATTACTGTGATGATCTACTCAACCGCATGACTAAGGAATCGTGTGGAGCAACGAGCAGATTGTCTCTTGTGGGTAGTGTACAAACTCTGCAGAGTGAAAACTATTTGAATAGCAGTGCCCACGGTCAAGGCCGAACATGGGAACTTAACCAGATATAGTTCTATTTCAAAAACTTTATGGGTGGAATTAGAAAAGTGGTGGACAGTGAAAAATCCTAATTTGTGTTGCCCTAGGTATCGCCCCTGTGATAGTATAAACGGTTATAACGCTGAAAGGTTAGCATATGGTGTAAAAATCATGTAACGGTGGATGGAATCTAGATCACTACTATCATTGCATCCTTTCAAACATCGATAAAATTTGTTTTAGTTAAAACTGCTAGATCTCAGAAAATTTCTACGTATTATATTTTGAAAGCAATTTTGTGGCAAACAAAATAACTCGAACCTTCCCTTGATAAGTCATGCATGTTATCTATTTGCATCCTGTGTATTGGCTTGTGGAGCACGGTGGATTTGTGCTCACCCTCGCTCACTCAATTAATCCAGAATCAAGAATCAAATTGCTATGTTTCAGCAATACACCTGGCCATGATGGCGAAGAAGATGAAGTGGTCAAGAAGCTAGGTTGCGAACCCCCAGTTGGCTGCCTGTGGGCACGTCCTGAGGGTCCCACCTGTGTGTACCATTTCCGCTGCTGTAGTTTATTGATTTCGGCCTAATCGGCCCATGAGTAAGTCTACTATTATATTAATGCTTCTGCATGATATGTGTTTTGATGTTCAGTATTGTATCTATGAGCACAATTTACTGATCTAGGGAATAGTGCGATGAAATCACAGAGAATTCTGGATTATAAAATCTGGATCTAACAGAACCCGCTAAGTCTTTAGCCTTTGATCCACTTGATATTCTTCACATCTCCTTGACCTAAACCGCTTCCCCAAGTGCCGTGTTTTGGATTCACCAAAATTTTTGATATTTGGCCAACTATCAAAATGCCATCACCTTAACCTGGTCTTCTTCTTTCCTCACAAGCAATCATCATGCTTGCTATATGTAAGTGCACTAATAGCTTACCATGCATTGGTAAGCCTCTCCCGCTCTGGGTCCCACCAGACCATATCTCACTTGGATTGACCAAGCTATTTGGTGTAACCCATTATATTGCTCGAATCTTCCCTTGAACATGCTTTGCCTTCCTTGTGCCACGCTTGAGCTCAATGATCTTACCCAGCATCTTTGACCGTTTCGAATCTCAGCCCCTCCATGAGCATAGTCCTGATTCTCGTTAACCATAGTTGACTCTTAAGCTTTCTTACCTATCCAAATATTAAGAAATTATTTTCAGGTACAAATTCTTCATAACTTGACTTACATTAGTTCAAACATATTTCATACAATATACATGCAAATACGTAGGACTCTAAAACTCAACCTATAACTATCACCTATAAATATCCAAAACCTCATATATTTTCACTCACAGCTGATCCAACAACTATTGAGTGGCCGGTCTGACCGTCTCGGTAACATGGGAGTTGGTTGGACCACTGCACCCATGCCGATATGACATTTTGATCAAACCGCTCACAATTCTCTCATGCACACAAGCAAGCACCTCTATAGAAAAAACCAGCCACCAACTAAAAACCGGTTGCAACGCATCGACGGTCTAACCATCTTCATCCGGTCACCAGACTTGCTATCAGACTGACCTCATGGCCGGTCAAACTGCCCAAGCCTAACAGCAAATCTTACTAGTTAATCCTAGTAAAGCTCCCAGACGGCGTATTTTTACGAAACGAGGTCCTCGGTAACGAGACATAAAGACTCCTTTTTTCTTTTTTTTCATTTTACACACAAAATCAAAATGAAAAGTTTTGGATTTTAACTCGGCCACATTAATCGTAAAAATTTCTGGCTTATGGTGCCTCGGAACCATACATCGATTGGTCGTGCATGCGTTGCCCCTCCATGTAGTATTATTCTTTCTTTCGTTCTTTCTCGCTTGACTCTAATCAGATCCCTTCATCTTGTGCTCTGCTCTGCTTGGTAACGGGCCTGCTCATTACAGTCAGCTCTGCTGCCCATCCAAGCTTAACCAAGCAGATGGACTCATGACGTGGGCTGGTGCGGTTTGACTGAGGGCTCCCGCGGCCCAATCCGTAACTGACTTCTAAAAGTAGTCACCCACCCAACTATCATGTTCCTCTCTCTCGCTCTCTCTCTCTCCTGCCCGCCATCTTCTCCTAGGGTGTGTTTGGTTGCCTGCATCCCCTTCATCCTTGATGGGTGGATTCGTATAATCTGAGAAAGAGCCTGTTTGGTTGCCTGTATGAGCGGATACACTGTATGAGCGGATGCAAAATACACCCTCATCTGGATGGGTGGATACGCTCAAAATGAGCTTCACTAGCCATCTGGATGAGTGGATGCAGTGTATCTTATGCGGTCCCACGTGTTAGCCTCTCAGTTTGGTAGATCGCATCCGCTCGTCACAGCAACCAAACAAAGATCTCATTTTTTTGTATCCGCTCATACAGCCTCACCAAACATCTTCTTTTTCTGAAATACGATTCCACTCAGCCTGCATCCACTCATCCAGAATATACGATGCAACCTCCATCCACGAACCAAACACACCCCTAGTGCTCTGCTCCGTGCAAAAGATTCGGCCCATTCAGAGGTTCTCTCTCGCACCATCTGCATTTCTCCATCATCAATCAAAACAACACCTATCTCTCCCTGATCAGAATCAGAAGAAGAAACCGAATCAAAACACCAGACCAGGGGAGATGCGAAACCGAGAGGATTGTGCAATGCAACATCGTGCAAAATATTAGGCTCGATTAACGCACATACTAGGGTGGTGCCCGCTTAGACTGAATTTTGATGGCTTATAACTGAATTTTTATTGTAGTTGATTGAAATTATACTGTAACTTATGGTAACTTATTTGGCATAATTAAATTTAAAAAATTAAAAGTGAAAAAAGGGTTAGCCCATCACATATAATGCAAACGAATACGGAAAAAAGAAGGGTTTTGTTAAATATTATCCGGATGTTTTCTTCCTAACTATCATTCAAATTTAGGACTGTTAGATTAGAGATCCAATGGCCATGAATTCTCCCCCTCCCCCTTAAATTCTATCTCCTCCCCCCTTGAAAAAATCTCCTTCTCAAAAACAAGGGGCCCCTTGATCTCTGATCTAAAGGACACAAATTTGAATGATAGTTAGAAAGAAAACATCTAAGCGATGCCTAGACACTTTCAAAAATGAACAGGCAAAAAAGCTCAAAAAACTGAAAAGTTAGAAAAAAGATGAAATTTAGAAATAGTTAAAAATAAAACGAAAGTCAGAAGTCCAAACTCAATCGAACGAGACCTAGATATTACACTAGTAAAAACACGTAGTAGTACGTACTAGCGTGTCACGTAGTAGTGTTGGATCGAAATCGACGACAGAGGGGGGCGAATGTCGTTTATCAAAGAGGTTACCCCCAAAGAGTGCACAAGAGAATCTCCTCTTCCAAAGCTATGGAAGCTTAAGAGAAAAGATTGTTCATGCTTACTAGTACTCGAATACTCAGAGAAGGAAGCAAGACACAAAACACAAAGAGGAAACACAGAACATAGCTATCTGCAGGAGGGCGGTCTGACCGCAGTGCACTAGGCGGTCAGACCGCATACATGTCGCCGGTCTGACCGCTCCCCTTACGCCGGTCAGACCGCCTTGACACGAGCGGTCAAACCGCAAGAGTGCGACCGATCAGACCGGTTAATCCTGAACCTGAGCAGCAAATAGCCCGAGACAAAGACTGAAAATACAGAAGCTTTTGAAAAACAAGGATCTTTGAGATTCCTTTCTACCCTCCACCTCCCAGAAGGTCAAGACTGCAACCTAAATATCATTGGGAACTTTGGGAGCCCAAGATTTTACCTGGAGAGAGAAGAATCAAGATTCTTGACAAAAACTGAAACTTTTGCAAGAACTGAACCACAATCCAAATTACTCACTGGTCTTGTATCCTTTGCTCATAAGCTTTTGCAATTAGGTTAGCAAGGATCTCAGGATATTCCAGACCAAATCTCAGGCTATATTCTAGAGGGAATCAAAAGATTTCATCTTCCCCTGACTCAAAACCCTAATTTTCAGCAAACAGAGGAAATGGGCAAAATGGTATCTTTGGATTTTCAGCTGTGCTCTTGGAAGTTTGTTTGATTAAATGATCTTGGGGCATTATCCCAACATAGAGCAATCCATTTTACACCTTCTGGGCAAGAAACAACTTCAAATCACAAAAGCACAGAAATCAACAGAGAGAGGAAAAACAATGAAGGAAACTGAAATCCATCACAATAAGGCACAAACTCAAACCATTTCCATAAATGATTGCAAGAGATACAAAGAGCTACGTCCCCATACGCGATTGGACCAAGAGAATGTTCTCTCCTCACTACATGCTTGACATGAGAGAGCCCTCACGAAGGAAACATGAACACCACAGAACACTCTACTCTCCCTCTCAACAACTCTCACCAACTAAAGCTTAAAAGAGAAAACAACCTCTTCAAAAGCCATTTGACTAAAAGCAAAACCCTAAACCATCTCACAAGTCCTAGAATCCATACCAACAATCAGGAACTCTCTCCTATTTATAGCCTTTGGCTAACGGGTCTCCAACCTGTTATGCCCGCTAAATCCCGAATGAAATCACTTCTACTTGTGTAGCCTCGCGAAATTACCAATTCGCCCCTCCTGCACCTTCCGGGAAGTTTCCTCGTATCTTGCCGTCCACGCATCGCAACCACCTTGAGTCTTTGCCATCTTCGGCATACCTCGACCGTTCTGACATCGGCACCACCTGCGCCTAGTCCGGTCCTCCGTGCCTCACCACGACTCCACCTCGACGTCATGCAGCCATCATAGACAAGAAACACATCACATAGCACCGCTCGACATATGTAAACATAAATAACATCAAAGAACCATACTCAGGCCTGAATTTGCCCAAACGACCAATCGGGAAGCATAATATGCAATAAGTTTGCCTAACCAAACCCGACTAAGCCAAATGCCGTCATGGCACGAAACGAACTAATCAAACTCAATCTTTTCAAAAACCCTTGTCAATTACTCATCACACACACGAGGTCACAACCACATGGTCTCTCAAGTAGTATACATGCATGTAGGAGTAGGTGAAGGCCAAAGACCAGCATAGCGCATGAAGTGCGTGTGCGCGGTGCAGCTCAGCTAGGTATTTTGCTCCTACTAGTGCTGCTGTTGCTGCTAGCGGGAGTACCCTGCCGTCCCTTGATTCATTTGTTCCAATTGGACTCGGTTATGTGCAGGGGCGCCCAGGATGCGACATTTGTCTTCTAAAATCAAAAAAATACTTAAAAATTCCTAAAAATTCAAAAAAGTATTTTGTAAGTACTGAAAAAAGTATTTTTAAGTACTTAAAAATACTTTTTAATAAAAGTAAAAATCCAAAAAAATACTTAAAAAATTGTAAATGGTTACTTTTTATACTTAAAAAAATACTTCTTACAAATTTGCGGATTTTCTAAAGTTTTTTTTTGAATTTTTCGGAATTTTTAAGTATTTTCTGATTTTTGGGGATACATGTCGCATCTTGGGTGCCCCTGCACATAGCTATGTGCAGGGGCTCCTGCACCTAAGCCGAGTCCGTTCCAATTAATCTGGGCAGCGCGTCCGATCGGTGGAACACGTACATACGCAGCCACATGAGGTGTGGGTGGGTTCTTTTTCCTGTGACTTATAGTCTATAGCTATTATTTATAGTTTTTGGTCATAGCACGAGCATTTTTATGAACAAATCGAATATCGATGAGATAATAAACCGTTTTGAAAAGATTGTTCTAATAAATTATTTCAAAACGACGTCAAACAAATCGTTTCATTTTCGAGGGAAGCCATGAGCTGGCCCACCAAACCAACGCTAGGTCGGAAGCAAAGGCAAAACAAAAGCAGAGCAAAAGAAAGTAATTCAGATTGGCAGTGGCAGTGGCAGTGGCAGTGCGCACACATATGAAGATGCAAGCCAAGCAGAAACTAGTGCTACGCTAGGTCGGAAGCAGAGGCAAAACAAAAGCAGAGCAAAAGAAAGGTAATGCAGGTTGGCAGTTGGCAGTGCGCACACATCCGAGGAAGCAAGCCAAGCAGAAACTAGTGCTACTAGTTAGTGTAACAGTGACGCAGCAGCAAGGAGATCGTCCCGAGATGACGATAGTACTTCACACACTGTACCTATATACTGGCATGGCAATGCTACGAGCAGAGCAGAGCAGAAAGAGTACGTACGTCGAAGCAAGCAACACGCATAAGATCGATGAAGTCCTGACCCTCTGCGATCTCCTATCATACTCTGCATCTGCATCTAGCATTTGCACTGTCAATTGATCGGTCCCACACATGGCACAGAGCTGCAGATGGGACGTGCCATTATTATCTACTCGATTCCTGCGTTTGCTTTGCTCCCTCCCTCTCGCGTCGCCCTCCCCAGTCACACCGGCAGCAGCGTAGCACACTAGCACCTAGTACACCTCCGCAGTGGCAGATCTGAAACAGAAACGGGCCTCTATGTCCGTAAGTAAGTAAACTAAAACGGGCCTCTATGTCCTACCACGGATAATCAACTGGAGCTAAAACCTAGTCCTGACCTTTATCTTCCATGTCATACCCAGAAGCATGGACAAATTCATACATCGGGTCATCACTTCTGTCATCTAAAACTATGTATTAAGTAACAATGTGTACAAAAGTACTTAGCAAGTCTCTATAGCAGAATACAACTGTATATATATGTACATGCAAGACTTATCCAAGTGAATGTTTTTATGTCTCTTTTCGCATAAAGCCAATTTATTAAATATATTAATTTAATTAATTTTCAAATATATGACTTAGCCATTTTCACATTAAAACCAATATCCAGTTTTGAGTCAAATTCGTCATAAAAGCAAAATCCCTCTTTTTAATTTCCATTTCCAAATTAAGTTATTGCAACTACTACCAAGTAACCATAAATTTATGAAAACTACATAAGTGTGATGTTTTCTACACTTTTCCCACGTCCGAGAGTACGGCTATTCAAATAGATTTTTAACACTCTGCAGATATTGTCGGTCGGGATACATATCAAGCACAATGACAAACTTTATTTAACTGAATATGGGACTGATGGCCAAAATTTACATCAATGGCGTATAAGCCAAAATTAAATAATACCAGCGGAAGGAAAACACTGAAGCGGAAGAAGCCCACTGAGCCTGCCCACAGGCAAACGACAATAAGGCGCGGCCTACTCGTCCAGATTTTCACCGTAGTCGAAGTCGTCTTCTTCTATGTGGAGAAACAATTACACTCGATGTTTTACCGTGGTGTTCGGAAACTTGCCGGTTTGCCCTAATCCACGTTGAGGTTAGCCTAAACAACTTGAACTGGCTCCACGAATTAAGCCGAAGCACCTTGAATCCATTAGAGGTAGCTCTTTCCCGCTCCGGGTAGATGAGCTCCAACCTTCACAAGAATACCGAGCCTTCTCATAAGCTTCTTGAGAAGATCATTGATCAATCTCCACCCAATCGTCCAGGTGCCAGCAAGCACCAAGAGTAATAAACCAAGGGCTTCACTTGATAGCAAACAAGTGCTAAGGATCAAACTAATGAATGCAATGCACTTTTTGCTCAACCACCTCAAATTAATGCTCAAGGAGAAAAAGAGGTGTGGAGTGAATGCTCAAAGCTCAAAGATGTTCAATAGAGTCTCTAACATCTATCCTTGAGCAGTGGTACGGGTATTTATACACTCACCAACCAAAACTAGCCATTTGAAACAATATTCAGAAAAATTCATGGCGAGCGGAACTACCGCCGGCCAATGGCCGGTAGTTCCGCTCCACCTCTGGCGTGGCAGAACGGCTATGTCAGATGCTCTGAACTAGCTGTTTGAAAGTCGGTGTGGTACTACCGCCATTATAAAATCCGATATTATCGCTCTGCGGTAGTTCCGGGAAGTCGGCGCGGTACTACCACGTGGGCCGGAACCAAACTTGGCGCTCTCTGGAAAAAAGGCTCCGCCCTTGCCTCTGGAGCTTTCGGGCTCTGGAAGTACCGCTCCATACAGTGGAACTACTGCTTCCAACGGTAGTTCCGGCGTTAAAATCACCGGTACTTTCGATCCTGCAAAAACTCAAGGTACATCCGGAGGGTGCTCTCGGGAAAAAGGCTCCGCTTGGAATTCAGAGCATTAGAGCGCCGGAAGTACCGTTTTTGTCTTTGGAACTTCTGCTCTGCGGTAGTTCCGACGTTAAAAACTGTTGTATTTTGGCTCTTTCAGACAGAGCATAGATTTGGCTATTAAATCAGATTTTTAATGAATGCATGATCCTAGTTTGATCCCAAAGGCACAATAATTTTGTTATCAAGCTACTTTGCATGATCTCTCTTTATGGTACGATATTTAGCCTATAATCCGGTCTCCCACCTTTTCTCCTAAGAATAGTAAAAGCAGAAAAAGGGATCCTATTCTAAGTATACTTTTGTCTTGAACCATTTTTTGGTCTTCACATTGATCCTTAGCTTGCATCTTGTCAACCACTTATGGACTTAACCTTTAAACACTCATTAAATACGTTAGTCCCATATTCACATAAATTCATTAATTACCAAAACCATTTTTAGGGGCCTAAATATTTTGAATCTCCCCCTTTTTGGTAATTGATGACAACACAAGTTTTATGTGAGAAAAGAAGTTTTGAATATACCACTTGTTTGGAGAACTAGTCGTATATTCTATTGTGACTTTAAATGAGAATAATTCTTGCAATGAAATTTTATTTTAGCCTTTAGTGAATCATCTCCTTTTTAAAGTCAAGATGAGGAGAGACTCCCCCTAAACATGTGCATATGAATAAAGACAATAAAAATATCACACAAGGGGACAAGATGCATGTGACATAAAAGATATCATATCATAAGCAAAAACGAACATTAAGATAAATGTCATTACATCCAATCATCCAAAAGCCAGACATTGTTCTTCATTACATCCAAAAAGATACATAAAAAAAAGACTTTTAAGTCCATCTAGCTCATCCTAGCCCATCTTCTCAACTTCTCCCCCTTTGGCATCAAATACCGAAAAAGACTACTCCTGAGGTGCTGGAGGAGAAGGAACACGTCGGCGGTGGTGAGTGTAGCGAAGAGGCGAAGGAGACTGAGACAGGGACTGCTCAATGGCTGCAACTCGCCCATCTAGTGAGACTAACCTCCCATCTAGGGAATCCATCCTGGAGGTCAAAGAGGTGAAACCCTCAGTCTGGGAGTCGCGAAGCTGAAGGATGGCCAAGTAGATCTGGGAGAGTGAGGCCTAGCCTACCTCCTTGGGCTGTGCTGCCACTAGTACTGTTGCTGCTAAAGATCCTGCTGCTGCTGCATCTGCCTGTTGAGGGCGAGCAGATGATGGAATAGGAGGTTCTGGCCTGGGCTTGTAAGGTTGTGCACTCCTCCCAAGCCGCCTCTGAACTCAAACTTTCTTTTTATCAAAGCCATAATATAGGGAGCATAATTAATCCGCTTGACCCTATCATTTTTGGAGGAAGCAATCTCCCTGATGATCAAATCCACCACATCAAATTTACGGCCCTCCATGATGTAGTCAATGAGATTCCATGCATGGCCGCGAATAGCATCAAAGTTCCCACTCTTGGGAAGGATGGTGTGGTTAATGATCCTGTTGACCAGACTTGGGATGGGGAGTAAGCCTACCAGCTTCCCTGGAATGAATTTCTAGGAATGATTATAATATGCAAAAATGGTTGGAAGCTCAAGAGCGGGCTTGTCGTAAACCTTCTCAAAAGCACTGGACTCCGCCCTCAGTGCTAGCTCAAAATCATGCTTGTTGGCCTCCAGCTTCTGACAGACCATCATCCAAGTCATGTGCTGAAAATTAGGCGAGATGTAGACGGTAGCATAAAACTGCATGATAATATCCTCATTGTAGTCTAACTTGAGTGCCACCAATTGATGCAATTCAGCCCTCTGAAACAGCCTGTACGTCCCATCATATTTGTCAATTGAGCCTAAGTGATCCCAATCGACATACTTGTGATCAGCGAATAGACGAGACTTCTCATATAGCTGCTCATAAACCTGCTCCTGGAACTTGGTGTGAAATCTGGGATTGATGGAGTTGTAGGGGAGTTCAAAATGATTTCTGTGCCTTATCCTGGCATACTCGTCAGTAGTGATCTTCCTCAGGTCAATCTGAGGATCCTCCCTATCAACTAAGTCCTCCTCTTACTCCTCCATGGGAGAACTGATCTGCTGCTCAGATTCTGTCTCTGAATCTGTGTCAGGAGATGGTCCCTTGCCCTTGTCCTATGCTGCCTTCTGAGCAGTCTCTGAAGTAGTCGATGCTACAGGAGGAAGGGCTGGAGCACCTGACGAGTCTCCAGAAGTGGCAGAAGAAGAGTAAAGTCTCCGGCCCGCATTCCTTGTCCTAGGCATCTAAGAGCAAGGAGAAACAAAATTAGAGCCAAGAGAGAATAGGTCAATCAAGATTGAAAAAGAATGGAGTGAAGATGCTGTTTTATCAGGGAAATCAGAAGTACCGCCGTTCAGGACCCGGTAGTATCACTTTGCGGTAGTACCGTGCCTGTCGAGCGGTAATTCCGCTTCCCTAACTGATTCTAGGGCTATGCAATGTGCGTAAGATTTTGGTGTTTTCTTGGATTGAATCCAGGGAATGCGTGTGTAAACACCATAAGACACCAAAACTACCAATTTGCCCTAGATTAATCCCACAAAATCATTCACATTTTTTGTTCAAACCGAAATTTGACCCAGGGTTTGGTCAAAGAAATTTGCTCGGCCAGGAAAGAATTAGATACCACTTGGAAGGAAATAGATGAAGCGAATGGCGATGTCTAGATGATAAAAAGCTGCCACTTTGGACAATACCACTTTGAAAATATTAAAATATGATCACAATGGCATTTTAAATCAAGAAAAGAACTTGAGGGTAGCTAGCAAGGATAACAAGAATCAACTTGACTATGAGGAGCAAAGAGAATGGCTGAAGGTGTTGGAAATTAATGAACGAGACAAAGTTAGCCAAACTCCCATGGTCTTGTCAGACTGATGGACCAATTTCCAAAATAGTGCTCTCTGGAAAAATACTACCGGCAACAAATGCTCGGTTGTACCACAAGGGTCTGATCATACCTCGCACATGAAGTCAGTCAAACCACTTGCTAGTCTAACTGCTCAATAAGAGTTGGTTAGACTGCCAACACAGAGCCGATCAGATCACCCGGTCATACCTCGCTCATGAAACTGGTCAAACCGTTTGCCGATCTGACTGCTCAACAAGAGCCAATCAAACTGCCGACACACGGTAGGTCAGACTGCTTGGCCATACCAACACACACAGGATGGTCATACTGCATAGCTGGTCTGATCGCTCCAATAGAGCTAGTCATACCATCTTGCATTTTTAACAGAGACAGAATACATGTACTAAAATAAATTTGCAAAATACATTCGTAAATTATAGTACCAAGATGTGTCAAGAAAGTTACAAGAGATACATAAAGTGACAACATTGAAGAACACAAGGTTCGGCTTACCTTCGCTTGCTCCGCGCACTTTTCATCCTTAGCATCAATGCTTCTGGTGATGGGATCAATTCCAAGACCGGTGGTTCTTAGTTTCAAAGTTTTCCGGTTGGCATAGTCACATTTCAAGCTATAACATTTGTTTTTCAATTGCTTATGGGTGTAGTGTCGGCTGGTGCATTCTGTGAACTTCTGCATCAAGTTCTGGTACCCTTTGTTGTTCAGGCAACCCATTGGTCTATTATTTGCGTGCACTTACTTTACGTAAATCACTACAAAAGCTGTTGTGGCAAATGCTCCCAAGTGGCAATTTGTGACGAGGAATTGTCTATTTATAACTATGCGACCTAACAAAGACAACAAGACATACAGAGAATTACCACCGAATGTTATGCAGGAAGAAATATGGAAGTATCAAGATTGAAGTACACAGTTCCTAGTGTCCGTATCTCTAAAGATGCAATAGACAAAAAGAAAACAAATGAATCATGGCAGTAACGGGCAATAATGGGTATGAAATAGACAACGGACCAATTTCATTGCAACATAGGAAAGGAAAATTTTTTGTACCATTCCTCTTTGTTACTGGTAACCGACATATTTATTGCATTACACACACAATATTTCAAAGAGCTACAAGTGTCATTGCTTGCCTCTTACGGAGCTACAAATGCAATTTCTTCTCTTTGGTACTGGTAAGTCCAAAACAACGAGGATGCACCAAGAACTGAAGCAGCAAAGCCACAGAAATGTTGTACCAGAATGCCAGGTATGAGATCAACGATTTTGCTAAACAAGCAAAGAGACAGCGCATATTCGGTGAAAATTATTATCAATTGGATAATTGCACAGGAACCAAAATGGCTGGTCTCCTCACGCAGGCACAATTCTAATCAACCAAAGAAATGAGACTTATTCAAAGAAGCTAAAGTTCACACGTCTCCTTGCATTACACGAGAAAATTGCGAACTTTTCTGGGGCCTCATCTTACAGGACGTCGAAACAGCTTCCAAAAATCGAGTTAAAACCAGATATGGCACTGTTTGACATCGTATTTATAAAAATAGCAATCATATTAAATGCCATTCGGTAAGTGGGCGGCAGTGCCTGCGACGCAACATGTGGCATTGCCGCCGGCGACAGGCGCCTGCTGCCCCCTCACTAAACGACAGTCAACCTGCCGCCTGGTGGGGGGATGGCAAGTGCCTGTCGCCGGCGGCAACGCCACGTATCGCATCGTGGGCGGCTAATTAGCCGGCTTAATTACCTGCCCTAATTTTTTTTCGTTTGGTGCTTTTTTCAATTTTAAATATATCAAATGAGCTCAAAAAATTACAAAAATTTGTGTACAACTTTCTAACACAATGCACCTCGTAGTGTAATTTTTGGGTAATTTTATCCATTGTGAATGTTACTCAAACATTCATATAATTTTGATAATTTTATGAATTTTTACATATAGAAAACGAGTAAAAATTACAAAATTTTATGTGAAGTCTCCCGGTATAGTCATAGTTATTGTGTAAGTTTTTTGAAATTTTATGTGGTCCGAATTTGCGATGTTTATTCGGGTTAACTTAATCATGAATTTATGAATATTTCATGTTTTTTACAATTTTATACAATAGGAATTTATACAATTATAAGTAATTATAGTAGTACAAAAAATGTATCACACTGGATACGATATGGCTCACTCATCTGAAACACTGCTATCTTCTTGCCGCGTCTGCCTCCCCGTACATGGCCTTGTCTTCCGTCGCGCACGAGCACATCCTGTTGGGTACGTCAGTTGGTCCGGAGGTTGCGTCTCAGTTCGGAGGAGGTATGAAGACCATTCTATCTGCTCAGTGGTCGGCAATAGTGCAGTAGGCTCAGGTACAGTAGCCTGGGTCCGGTAAGGGTCGAAGTCGTCCAGCTGAGACATGCCGAACTGGGAGCCGCCCACAATAATTTCATGTATGAAGGGCTCAAGAAATCCCCCTCATGGTGCGAAGGAGGTCTCACCCTGACCGTACAACGTGGCAGTGAAGCCAGACGAGCTCTGCCCACCGAAGTGTCCAAACCCTGCGTATGCTGAGAACGCTAAGCTCTGCCCTGCGTATGCTGCAAACCCTGGCGCCATATACTACTCTCTACAAGTATCTGGGAGGCCCGTGTCATCGTCGGTGGACTCGTCGTCACCCCCATGTTGAATTGGAGGTTGCAAGATGAAACGATACTAGTCACAATAAATATTTCGGATGTGCAATGCGAATCTCATACCTCCCAAATTTGCAACGAAGATGAACAACGGGGAGTGGTAGTCTGTGCATGTGGTGTAGACGGCAAAAGGGATGCATCTCGATGATGGGCCTACGGTGGGAGAATGCCATGATGTTAGTAGAACGCATGGCGAAATAGGAAAACAAAATATAGGTTCGTACATAAGTTACCTCCTCATTGGTATGGCGAACAGATGATCGGCGACTAGTACTACGATGCCATACAGACACAATATATTGCAATGGCTGGCTGGACTCACTAGGTCACGATGACCTGGCGAGTGAGCACGATGCCCCTACTGGGTGGCTCATGTGTGCACTGTGATCTGTGGATAAGGCACAGCTTAGGTTGTGCACTATTTTTTTTGCCTACTTTAGGATAAACTTTATAGTCTTCTGCAAGGCCGGTGGTGTCTCTGGGCTACAGATGGCAGCCTCTGACATGCTTGCGATGCGCTGCGCCCGCTCCAACAAAAGTGACATACGAAACAGGTTCAGTAATGAGCAGTATGAATTTCTTGAATGGAAAGAAAAGATATTTGAATTGTCTTACGCTGTCATGTGGCCGCGAAGCACTATGGGGATCGATGGAGCGTTCCAGACGTTCCTCGCGCGTGATCTGCTCAGGGCGATCTGGTGGAGGAATGGTGAGTCTACTGCACAACTGGGGTACGTACCACTCCAGGTACTCGTCGTACGTCTAGACGTCATGCGGACGCTGATCCATGATGACAACAAGGTGTGCCCTTTCCATCTATGTCGTCGTTCACTGCTGCTATATTGCCCACCAGTCAATATCATGCCGGCTAGCCCTCGATTGCATGCATTTCCAGAATCATCGATGTTACATAGTAAGATATACAAAGTGTACACAATAGTCGAATGGAGTTTGACTCACCTGTGCACAACATGCGATAGGAACCTGCCATCCAGAGGGGGCACAGCTTGGTACAAACTCAACTGTCACATCACGCGCTGTGGCATGTAAGCCTCCACCATGTATAAGAACACCAGATGGTGTGTCGTTGTCCATAGCTCCCCGTCCTCCAGGCAATGCAGGGACAGCCCATACAGCGATACACGATGCACGAAATCTACCGTCCAAGGACTCCATATGACATAGCTATCATGCAACAACTCAGACAAGTTGTGCCACAGTAGGTAGCACCTCGATGGTTTGCCCTTCGCCCACCGCAGACGGGCAACAGTCCACCGGATGCCCATAGTGGGCCCGTCTATCAGGTCGGCTAATTCGCCGAATGGATGCATTGGCATCATGATCGTCGAACGTCCAATAGGGAAGTGCTCCAAACTCCACAGCTATATGAGCACATAGCAGATGGCCAGATTGGGGGTATCACCAGTGGCGTGCTGGCAACCGTCACATAACCCCTGATATGTGACGCACATAACTGCTGATCCCCAGCTGTTCCAAGGCATTGCCCTGAACTCTGCGTCCACCAAAGACTCGATGAGGCCAATGAATTCGGTGTTGCAAATATCACCATGTGTGGCTGAAAACATGCTCCAACAAAAGAGCTGGATAATGAACGCGACGAGGTGCGTCTTGATGACCTCCGGCGGTGCAACCTGCAAGCACACATTGAAATTGTTAAGCCACATGCAGGGGACGCCACGTGCACTCTCCAAGATAGGCCGGCCGAACTAGTCTGCCAGCCTCTTCTTCCAGTCGACTGGTGCAGGGGCTGGAACAAGTGCGTCACCCCCGAGAGGGAGACCGGTCAAGAACACGACGTCCTTCAGAGTGAACATCATCTCACCCCAACGAAAGTGGAATGTATGCGTCTCGAGCCTCCACCTGTCCGGTGCCGCGAGCAGGTTGCCATCGATGGTGAACTTATGCCTGGTGGAGACCATCCTTGTAAAGGGCAACAAGCCTGTGACTCGTAGGGTTGGGACATAGCGCTCTTCTAGTGCCCGCGGATCCCCCCGGTAGCTTGAACGGCGAAGAGCCAGCCGTGTCACCCGTCATCCATGTGTGGCAATGGTGTTTCTTATTGCACGAGTGTTCCAGAAACTTTTGTAAAGCCATACCTACCAATACATAGGACAGATAAAATATTAGTGTGAAGATTAATAATTACTTTATAATACAAACTACATTAATTATGTTTAACTAAAAATAGTAATTATGACTATGACTACGGGAATTGCGTCAAAAGCATGCTATAAACAATTACCAACCTTTCAGGAGAACTAATCAGCACTGTCGCGTCCTCAATGATTTATGCACTGCCTTCTCCAAATAATTAGCGACACACTATTAGTTTTGAGAGTACCTTGCAACAAATGGGACAGACGAAATATTAGTGTGAAGATTTATAATGACAGCAACATACTACAATTCAGTGATTTCATGTGTGCATGTAATTACATATGAATACTCCACTACTTACCAATAATTTGATTAGTCATCCGAAAAAATGACAAGCCATTCATTGTTGTCGTCCTTACCACTAACTCATTACTTACCTCGAACGAACAAATTATGGGTACCGTACGCATACAAAAATAGTACAAACTATGTCTAAATTACTGCGACATCCTTACTTCGTAATACAAACTACATTAATCATGACTAACTAAATAACACTAATTGATTACGATTACGGGAATAACATCAAAAGCATACAATCAAAAATTACCTGCCTTTGCAGAGAACAAATCAACACTGCCAATTTTGAGCTACGCACTGCCTTCTCGAACTAATGAGCTACGCACTCCCAATTTTCAGCAACGACCGCGATAATGACCTTCTAAGATAAGCGACTGAGATGAGCAACGACAAACTGCGAGAGGTGCATATTTATGCCCAAGTCAAAGGTGATCCCGATGCACTCACCCCATACATTGAGGACCCATTATCACGAGCAGCGCTTCGGGTGAGGGGGACGCTGTCGAGACCCGGAGCAGCAACTCCAGAACCCTCTGTGTTAATCGCACTATCCCAGAAAAAGCTATTGCACACAGTATCACAAAGACAAATATCATGCGCAATGACAAACTTTATTTAGCTAATATGAGCCTGATGGCCAAAGTTTACAATAATAGCATAAGACTGAAAGAAAACAGCGGAAACATAAAGATAGTGGCAGCCCATCCAGCCTTCCCACAAGGCGAATTGACTGTAAGACGTGGCCTAGTCGCAATCCTCACTGAAGTCGCCGAAGGCTTCCTCTGGAAAGAGTTAAATTGAGCAACATGAGTACAAAAAGTACTCCACAAGTTACACCAGGAGATTAACAGAATTGATGCATGCATATGGAGTATCAAAGGAAGGCATAATATGGTTAATTTGCATAAAAGGCGACATTGAAGTAAATATCATAAGTAAGTGCAAAAGCTGAATTTGATACATTAAGTAAAACAATGTTGTAAACAAAATAGATACCGTTAGTGCATGTAACATCCCAGATTTTTAGTAAAATAAAAATAAATAAATAATTAAAAATTAATTAAAATAAAATTTAAATTAAAATAAGTATTTTTGTGCCTAAAGTTTAAATTTGGATTTGCCTTGAATTTCTGTTTCTGAAAAAGCTGGATTTGAAAAGCATTTTCAGAAAAACCTAAAATTATTATTAAATAAAATGATATTTTGATTTTATATAAAATCTTATGTCAAATTAATTATCTAGATTTATTTGGCTCTTATTTGGTTTCTTGGATTTTCTGGAGTTTAAAAATCTATTTTTTTAAATTAAAAAGTATTTTTAGTATGAAAATTAAATACCAATATTAGTTGAAAATATTTTTATTGAGTCCAAAAAGTGTCCAGGAGGTTCTCTGAATTTTTCTGGAATTTTGGTGGTATTTTCATAATTTTCTGAGGCTTAATGAAATTTCCAAGCATTTCTGAAAATCAGAAATCAAAAATGAAAAAAAAAAAATCAAAATCCCCTCCCTCCCCTCCGGCCGCCACGTGGACGGCCAGATTTCGCCCACGCCTCCCTCCAGATCCACCCTCCCCACTCCGCGGGCCGACACGTGGTCGGGCCCGATGTGGCCACACCACCCCGCCACGGCCCATCTGCCGTCCGCGCCCTCTCTCCCACCGACAGCCCGGCCCCACCGGGCGGCGCCCTTCTTCCCTCCCTTCTCCCTCTGCCAACCGGGTCCCGCCCGTCAGCTGCTTCCCTCTTCTTCTCTCTCTCGCTGGGCCGGCTGTCGAGCTCTTCTTCCTCGTCGCGCCGCCTTCTTCCCGGCCGCGCCGCGCCAAAGCCGTTGCGCCATCTCCGCCCTAACCGGCCACCCTCCCCCACCTTCCCGCGTGAGCCGCCCACCTCCCTCTCCTCCCCCGCACGACGCGCGCCCGTTTCCCCCACTCCCCACTCTCCACTCGGCCTCACCCCTCCGCAACCGCCGCCGCCCCGCGCTCGCTCCGGCGAGAAATTTCCGCCGGCTCCTCCCTCCCCGCCCCCTATAAAAGCTACCCCCGGCTCTGCCTCCTTCAACTCAACCCCGCTCCACCCCCACTCCGCCTCCCGAGCTCTCCTCTTCCTCCGCTCCGCGCGACATCTCCCCGAGCGCCGGCGAAGGCACGGCGAGCAATTGCCGCCGCCTCGCTACCCCTTGCGCTCGGCCGACGCCGCCCCCATCTTCGCCGCGCCGCCCTCGTCCTCGCCCGTCCCTCCGCCGTGCTCCCAGGCCGCTGAAGCACCATCCTCCCCGGAAACCCGAGCCGCCGCCGCCTCTTCTCGCCGCCGGCCTAGCCCCGGTCATCTCCGGTAATGCCCGTGCCCTTCTCTGAGATCCCCACGGCGCCCTCTCTCTCTCTCCCAACCCTCGCCGCCGGCCGCCGCCCGCCGGAGCACCGGCAAGCCCGCCGTCCCCGAGCTCCTTCCCCCGCCGGCCAGCCACCTCGCCCTGCCCGTCACACGTGGACGCCGAGTGACGCCACCTCAGCACCACGTGGGCGCCATGCAAGCCCTGGCCGCCACCCCAATTCCCCCGTGCCACCTCAGCGTCTTTTCCCTTTCGTGGGCCTGGTCCATGGACCAAAGGGCCCACCTGTCAGTGTGAACACCCCAGTGTTGGCGTCATGCTGGCGCAATAAAAGTATTTTTCAGTTGGAAAACAATTCGGCTGAATATTGAAGCCTCTGCTGACGTCATAAATTCCTTTTTAGTAGAAAAATAATTCCAAAAATCCTCTTTTTCTATTTTCCCTCTTTTCAAACTTCCCGGAGCCCGTTCTTCTTCGTCCTAACTCTGATTTGGCCCATTCAAATTTCTAAATTTATCAAAAATTCCCCTCTATCAATTTCTAGCCTCAATTCAAAATTTTGAAGTCAATTTGAATTTAATTTGAATTTGGTTGGTTATTTTCACGTGTAGACTTCGACGATTCGGGAAATTTCTTCGACGAAGATTCAAACCAAGTTGAAGGGCAAGACAAGTCACACTCCTTGATCATGTTGATCCCAGTTTTCAAAATAAAACTATGTTGTTTTAAATTATTCTGCATGCATATTTTTGTTCAACGTATTTCAATTCAGTTTTAAATTTAGTTATTGCCTACTTGTTATTTCCTCCATTGATATTGTATTCCTAGATACCTTGTCACTCTAGATCAAACTCTAGCTAGTGCATTAGTGTTGGCTAGAGGAATTTTGAATCAAATGCTTAGCCCTGCTTAGTCATATAATTTTGTTTTGGGATATCGTTCGCATAAAATGACGAACCTTTCACATAAAATGATATACTTTTGTTATGTACTCTTGACTTTGGTGAGTCAAGGGGGTTTATGAAATTATTTTGCAAACAAAATATAAAACTGGTTTAGACTTAGACAATTGGTTAGATTGGTGGGTGCAGGCATGCCCTGTTGGTTGGAGCCGCAGTGGTTGATTGTCGTGCACAGGGGTATGTGGTTGGGCCTAAGTCAGATTAAGGACCGGTCTGTGAACTACTGTTGCAAAGCCCTAATCGTACTACCACATGGCTGGTATGGGACAGCCCTGGCTGAATAATTTGTGAAGTCCCAACCTAAGTGAAGTCGTAGGTTGAAAGTGAGCGTGATTGGTACCATGTGAAGTCTCACTTGGGCGAGCGTGGTTAAGCCATGAGAAGTCTCGTCTAGGCTCAAGAGGGGGTCCTGGTCTGGTGGATTCCTTGCTGGGGTGAAACCTTAGAGTTGGCTTGGCCAGGTTGAAGGCTTTGCATTGTAAAGGCCTTGTCACGACTCCTCGCCGCACACCTAAAGAAGTGTGTAACCTGGTGGCAATATGGGATGATCGTGTCTTGTGGGTAAAGCTGTACAACCTCTGCAGAGTGTATAATCTATCCTGAATAGCCGTGCCCACGGTCATGGGCATGCTGAGTAAAAGTTTTTCATGGATTAGATTTTGCTTTTCAAAAATGTTTTTGAAAACCTTGTGGATGGATGGAATCCACGAGAGATGAAAACCTTACGGATGGATGGAATCCGTGAGAGATTGGAACTTGGTGGATGGATGGAATTCATCAGAGTTGTGCAGTGAAAGCGTGTTGATAGATGGAATCCATACGTAATCTTTTGGAAAAGATGGTCCGGGTGGGATGCCCGTGGATAGATTGGTGTTTGGTCGGAGCCGACACTAACAGTATTATTTTCGATTATAAGTATTGTTTTTACTTACTGTATTAAATTCAGCATTTTCAATCTATTATTGTATTTCTTAAATGCTGTTTTATGCAAACTAACCCTATAAGCCTTCCATTGAAGCCTTTATCATTATGGTGCATTTTCCGTGTGACTTGCGGAGTACAAGTTTGTACTCACCTTGCTTTTTCCATACAGAGAAGGAAGACGTCAACTACGGTGAAGATCTGGACGACTAGGCCGCGTTTTACTATCGTTTGCCTGTGGGCAGGCTTGGGCTTCGCTATTTATCAGTTTGCTTCCGCAGTTCTTTCCTTTATTTATGTTTGCCAATGGGCGTTGATGTAAGACTTAGCCATAAGGCCGTACCCTTTTATTTAATATAATCAGTTATTTGTGCTTGGTATTTATCTTTGTTGTACTGTGTGCACTAGCTGATCCTGGACTAGTGCGATTTACACAGAGGATCCAGGAGTCGTTACTCTGAGTTCCGACAGTGCAGGTCCATCCCCCACACTAACCTAACCACGGGCATCCCACCCGGACCATCTTTCCAAAAGATATCATATGGATTCCATCCATCCATACACTTTTAAAATTTCTCATGGATTCCATCCATCCACAAGGTTTTCGCAAACCATTTTGGAAACCAAAGTCTAATCCGTGAAAAACTTCACTCAGCTTGTCCATGACCTTGGGCACGGCTATCCATGATAGATTATACACTCTGCAGAGGTTGTACAGCTTTACCCACAAGACATGATCATCCTGGTTTGCCACGCGAGTTACACGCTTCCTTAGGTGTGCGGCGAGGAGATCATGACAAAGCCTTTACAATGATCCGTTGTCAACATAATCACGCCGCCACTAAGGTTTCACCACAACATGAATCCACATGTTGGAGCCCCCTCTTGTGCCATGTGAGACTTCTCACGGCCTACGCCGCGCTCACATTCAGCCTATAGCGAGATTAAGTTGGAACTTCACAAATTATTCGGCCAGGTCTGTCCCATACCAGATTTCTGGTAGTACGATAGGGCTTTGTAATAGTAGCTCACAGACCGGTCCTTAACTTGACTTAGGCCTAACCACTAACCCCTTGTGCCTGACAATCAACATCGAGTCACCAAACTACGATGCATACCAGCAAGCACCCACCACCGTACCAATGCCTAAGTCTAAACCAAATTTTATATTTTGTTTGAAAATAATTTTATAAACATTCTTGACTCACCAAAGTCGAGAATCCAATTTTAAAGTTCATTATTTTATGTGAAAGATCATCCCAAACCATAATCAGCATAAGCATGGCTAAGTATTTCTACAAAATTCCTAGTTAGTGCTAATGTACTAACTAGGTTTTATCTAGGGTTGGCAAGGTATAATGGTAAGCAATATCAAATTTGGCTGTCCAAAGAATTTGGGTGTAACTAGAGTTCAAAACTGAATTTAAACTAACTTGAATAAAATTACGCATGCAATAATAATTTAAAAACAACATAATTAATTTAAAATATTAGGTTCAACATGATCAAAGGTGTAACTTGCCTTGCTCGAAGACCTGGTGCAAATCGTCGGCGTCGTTCTCTCCGAGTCGAAATCTACGCGCGAAGAACCAAACAAATAAATTAAAATAAAATCTAAATAAAATCCACAAATTATAAAATATATACTGGAAGATAGAATATGATTTTATATAAATTTAAAAATTTGAACCACTCGATTCGCAGTTCGGACGACGGAGAACGAGCGATTGGAAGTTTGAATGAAATGAAAATTCCAGAAAATTCTCAAAAATTAATGAAAAATTTAATGAAGGTTAGGAAAAATAAAATAAACTCTTTTTGGCTTTAATAAAATATTTAAAATACATTTTCTTGCTTTAGACTTTGAAATAAAATTCAAATAAATGTAAATAAATCTCAGAAAAACACAGAAAATCCAAATACTTTTAAATACTTAATTTGAAAAATATGATTTGACAAAAGTTTTCAAATACCTTTTTGTTTAATCATAATTTTATGTTTTTAGTTAAATTACTTTTAACAAAAGCCTTTTTCCAAAACTGAAAACAGACAAATAAAAGCTTCAAAATTTAAGCAACCAAAGAACACTTTATTTTATTTTAAATTAATTAATTAACTTTTATTACTGAAAATTTTGAAATAAACAGCTGGGCTGTTACAGGACGGCATCGTAACAATGGCAAATGTGCAAATGAGGCAGCAGGCGAGGGGGACGACACTGAAATAATGACATTAGTGCGAACGAAAGAGCACGTGAGAGGGGCACATACAGAGAGAGTGACAGTTGTGCAAACCAGATAGCAGTAAATAATATATAACACGATTGGCCGACACATGCCACTTCAAAAGATACATGATGATCGTTAAATTCATGATTAAGTTAATCTGAATAAACGTGGCAAAATTAGACTACATAAAATTCCTAAAAAAATTACACAATAACTATGACTATATTGGAAGCCTTCACATAAAATTTTGTAATTTTTGGAGCTCGTTTGGTTTATATAAAAACTCATAAAAATATCAAAATTGTATGAATTGTTTAGAAACATTCGCAATAGATAAAATTACCCAGAAATTACACTGAGAGTACGTTATATCAGAAAACTGTACATAAATTTTTATAATTTTTTGAGCTTATTTGTTATATTTAAAATGCAAACAAATACTAAACAAAAAAATTAAGGTAAGTAATTAAGCTGGCTAATTAGCCGGCTTAATTACCTGTCACCCCCTCACTAGATGGCAGGCAAGCCTGCCATCCCCCCACCGGGTGGTAGGCTGCCTGCTGTCTGGTAAGGGGGTGGCAGCGCCACGTGTCGTGTCGCGGGCGCTGCTGCCCGCCCACTGGACGACAGAAATGATATTTTTGTTAATACGGTCCACATACAACTTTTTTTTATAAATACGGTGTCAAATAGTGCCAAAAGTGGCTTTAAGTCCCAAAAATCATGCTATCTTCCTTAACAACTACTTTTCATTTTTTTTTCTACAGTAACTAGCTTTCAAACAGAATATCTTTTTAAGATGAGGTCTGCAAATTAATTATCATACACACTATAGCGACTTTATTTATATCGACTAAAGCTGCACGTATATTTCTATTATTTCGTACTCTCTCTTACGAACAACCTAAAAATTATAAGACACAGTCAAAAGCCATAAACAAAAAGAAAAAAGAAAATGCCGCTATTTGATTCGGCATCTGGCTTCTGGAAATCAAAAGCCGAAAACCTAAGCTGCTTCAAATGCCCTATAGGTCAGGTGCACCTGTGATTGGAGAAATTTTATTGTGTAACGGTTAATTAGGTGATGACACATTGCAACCTCTCTTCTTTTTCTTCCGTTCCTCCTCCGACAGCTCTCTCTCTGTCTCCAGCTTCTTCCTCCATTTCTCCGCTTCTCCAGATAGGTCATGCATATCTCTTTCTTCTTTTCTTCTCCCATTCTTCCTTCTGCTCTTCCTTCTTTTCTTTTCCACTACCAACAGCTAGCTCTACTTTTCCTGGTCACTCGCGCCAACTCTGTCCACCATCCGTTGGACCCCACCATCAGACCGCGCCATCAGCCATGCCGCGTAGTGCCTACTGCCTCACTCCAGGCTGACGCAGTCGATGCTGCTCATGCCACGGCACTGATGCCTAAGTGAAAATATTCCAGCTTGCAAAAACTTTCGGAGGACAGTGAAAGAGATGAAGTGAATGAAATTTCATCATTTCGGCTAAAAATTCAGATGAAATATTCAAACATCATTTTAATTTTGATAAAATTTGGACAAATTTCACCTGAGATTTTGGTCGAATGCTTGTTTAACCAAAATGTGGTTGACACCGAGGTGGCACAAGCTAGCCGCTGGCCTTGCGCGCTATCGGCGTCTAGCCAGATCCCCAACTTGGCGGCCGCCTACACCTGCTCCCATGGCAACAGCTGAAGACGGGGATCCATGGGTTGCACAACCTCATATCTAGCTCTGACCCCATCGGCTACCAGGTCGGCTCCTTTGCCAAGAGCTGGGGTTTTTGGGAGGCAACGGCCGACGGGGAGGAGGTGATTGGGGTGGGGAACTAGAGAATGGGATTGGAGAATTAGGGATTAGAGACTGGTGATTAGGGAAATGGGGAATTGTTGAACCGGAGTTGAGCTGATACCGATTGACCTGGGTGCCATGTGGGCCTGTGGGGGCGTTGGGCTGCATGTAGCTAGGAGTTGGGCTAAACCTGCGCTGTGGCTGTGGGATCGTGGGGGTGTTGGGCTGCATGCAACCGAGCACAGATAAATTCAAATATAGATGAATTATTTGACCAATAGCAGTTTTTTTGGTGGCTAACGAAATGAACAAAAAAACCAAAATTTCACCGAAATTTTTAACCCTGCTGACGCCCCTGTGCTCTGCCGGCTCGGTATCTCGCTGCGCCCTGCTCCTACTGCTTCCTCTGGCCGTGGACTGGTCTCGCCAGTGCTCCACTGCTCTCCCCAGCTACCTCTTCGGTTGCTCTAGCGCGCACGCTTTCATCTCTCAGCCACGGTGTCGCCCAGCCATAGGCGCGCACAGAGTCACCGACCGTGCCCTGCAGCACCATGTCGCTGGGAACGCCGCCTCCGCCGTTGTTGGCATGGGCGCCATCCAGCTGCTCGACGCCACTGCCTCTGACCACGCACTGGCTAGCCTCCAACACCTCTGGCCTGCATTGCCGTCTCGCTCGACGCCACCGCGCCTCCACCATCAACGCCTGACTGTGGACTAGTCGGCCAGCGCTCTCCCACAGCCGTCGTCGGCCGCTGGTGCTCCCAGCCATAGTTCGGTTGAGCCGCTCCACTGTTGTTTTTTAGAGCTGCTACAGTGATTTCGTCACATATTGGCACCTTATTTACTGGTTACACAAATTATGCAATAAATTTCTCTTGTGACTGCAACTGTACTGGTGACACTAGCAGCCATGGAATTTGCATGCACAAGTGTACACGCCCGGTACATGGTGCCGTGCATATATCTGCAGTGGCAGGGAATATTTCTTTCTTTTCTTTGTGCTACCTAGCTCTTTTTCCTGGCTAGCTAGCTACTCCAGGAGGGGAGACGAGACTGGTCTACTAGGAGTACGTAGGTAGGTGTCGCTAGCTAGGTGGCTTTTGACCCAATTCGTATTAAATTTTTTATAGTGAATAATTTTTCTATAATAATTATATTTTAAATAGAGCATTTTTTTTTTAAGAAACGTCAACTAGACGATTGTAATATACACTATAGTAACTTTATTTATATCGGTAAAAATCACACGTAAATATCTCTCTATAAGATATTACTATTCATAAGTTAAAACCAAAAGTCAATATGAGTGAGCCCTACATTTCATCAGCTTTGCTTGGGCTTTGTGCGCAGACTGCACTGCAATGCACTGGACTAGCCATATAAGCATGCAGTGCAGTGCAGTGGGCGGCACAAACAAAACGGGTCGATAATCCGTGCATGCAGAAGCAGAATTGCTCAGTTGAAAGTAGGGCTATAAACAAGCTAAGTTCGAGCAAGTTTGGCCTTCCAGGTTTGAGTTCGGTAGGAGCTCGAGCCGAGCTCGAGTTAGGGTCCGAGTCTAGACATAACCTCGAGTTTGGCTCGGCTTAAACTTGAGTAGGCTCGAGCTCGGCTCGTTAAAACTCGATAACAATTAAAATAATTTATTATACACTATTTTTCAATAATAAGAAAATTTGGAGTTCAAACTCGGCTCTAGTAAACTCGATAATAGTCAAAATAATTCAAACATACACTAATTTTCAATAATAAGAAACCTCGAGCTCGAGTTCGATTCGAGTAAGCTCGATAAGAGTTAATATGTATCACTATTTAAACTCAAATCGAGACTCGCGAACTATTCGAGCTCAGCTCGCGAGCTCGAGATCAAGCTTGAGTTGGGCTCATTTAAAATTTGAGCTGAGCTCAAATCAAGCGTAGAACGAGCCGAACTCGAGAAGCTTGGGAACTTTAAACTTTTTTTTATAGCCTTAGTTGAAAGAGGAGGAATTGCTGTGCTGTAGAAAGCTAGCTAGAGACGCGCCGGAAGAGTAGCTGTGCTGATAGCAAGATAGCTAGAGAGATGCGCCGGCATCCTCCGCTAGCTTACCCCTTGTCCGGGGGTAAAAAGCATAATATTCCCCTGCACTGCGCTGCACTGCCGTCTCTGATCTGAGTTCTCTCCCGTTGTCTGCCGCCCATTCGCTAGCTCTTTTGATTTCATCCCCCGGCCGGCACTTCATTTCACCTCCGATGTATCCTATATAAAAGTATCTGCTAGCTGCATGTGTACATACAGCATAAATAAGCAGGACTTTTTTACGTACACCTAGATTAATTAATTTCAATCATCTGTTTTGCTTCATCCAAGGGTTACTTTTATATAGGAGGAATATATAATATGTCATGTATCGCCATTCAAAGGCTACTACTGTCCATTGTTACACAGTAAATAAGGAAACAAATCATATTCCGCCATCGATATGTCATTAGTTAAAAGCACGGGTGCTAATAAGTTATCCAGTAACAATAATTTCCCTTGCCGTATTGTACTGTGCAGTGGTATCCGTTTCAGAAAAAAAAAATGTTATGCTGTGCAATGTTATTTTGCAATTCAACTTCGTACTGATATACTTACATTCTCACTAATCATTTTAAATTCAGAATATAATAAAACATTGTATCCTGCTAGTAAAATTCCGAATCTGATGTTAAGATTTAAATGTGTTCGATTTTTTTACTATAAAAAGGCTGTTTTTTTTACTTTCAAATTATAATGTAATTTTACATATCAAATAAAAAATACCAAGTGGAAATTAATTATTTTACTTCTTGGAAACTGATTTCAACTAATTCATGTTTGAAAGACACCAAATACAAGACGTGTAGGAGTGAAATTTCCTCACAAAAAGAAGTGGGAATGAAATGTACTAATCGAAGAGTAGTAATATAGTAGTGTACACGGTAGACACGCATGCGGTATACTAATGCTAAGGCTCCGTTTAGAAAGCATGATTTTTTTTTCTGATTTCTGCTGAAATTAAATTATTTCCTGTGAAATTTTTGTGTTCTAAATGGGCCTAAAAAGAGAATGTGTATTGGTCACTGATTCTTGATCAATATTATTGGAGCCATTTAAGATCTTTGTTTTGTGACAAGGTACAGAAGGCCAACCTTCTTTTTTACGAAAACATCTGGATTAACAATAACTAGGATTTCACCGTTGCTGCTCTCCCCTCTAAAGAAGTATACACCTTAAAAGAGCTCAAGTAAGCATACATCCGGTGGATTTTTTTTGCTGCAGTTAGTGGCTGCGTTTGATGGCTTTTGATCTTAGTAGGAACATTTGTGCGAACGAACCAAATACCAATAAACTGCTTCGAATAAACTATCCCAATAAACCATTTCAAATCAATGGCAAAAAAACCACCTTATTTATTTATTTAAAAAATATAAACTATAAACAGAAAAGACTAGACATCAGCATCAACTAAAAAAACCTGCACTAATATTGCATGTACGTATATCAATATATGGAGTGCATACGCCACGTGATCATATAGTAATTCTCAAGTCACGCATGCACGTAGTTCCGTACGTGATCCGTGTCTTCCTAAGCTAGCCACGTGATCATAAGGGAGCAGATTTACGAACAGTGTGTATGTTTGCATATTGTAGTAGTCATAAGTTAAGTAGTAGTTAGAGAAGAGTACTGTAGCGGTCATAATTATGAAAGTACTATTGCAATCGAAGTCATAAAAGATCCGGATTCAAAGTCCGCATAGGATTCAAAATAGTCGAAAAGAAAAGTCAAGGTGTGTCCATGTAGAACTCTCAGTGTAGGATGTCGCGTTGCATACAGAGTCTTATATGTTACTTCTCTATATAAGAAAGATGAAAAGCATGCAGGCATATCACGTCACCAAAGATCTATCTGTGTTTACTCGTGTTTGCGTGTGTGATCTCAAAGTTAAAGTTCATCACTCGTCTAGACCTTGAGCAAATTCCCCAACAATTGGTACTAGAGCCTAAGGGGATAAAGTGATGGCCGGCAACGCTGGTGATTCGTCGAAATTAGGAGTGCTTGTCAAGACCACGAGCAACAAGCTCGATGACGATAAGAAGCGCCTCAATCCCAATTCAATACTTGATATTGAGCAAAACGAATTACGGCATATGGGCTCAAAATGAAGTTAATCTTGTGTTCACTAGGGGTATGGTCGGTGGTCGAAGATAGAGACGATGACAACGACAAGGATCAAGGTGCGATGAAGGCCATCTCACAAGCCATGCCAGACGACATGACGATGTCAATCACCGAGAAGGAGATTGCAAAAGAAGCCTGGATCGCACTCAGGAAGATGCAAGTAGGCGAAGATCGCGCAAGAAGGCACACGCTCAAGTCCTGAAATGGCAACCGAATAAGTTGCAGATGGGGGACTCGAAAACGATCACTGAGTACTCCATGAAACTCAGCATGAAGCTGGAAGAGAGCAACGCCATCGAAAAACTATTTAGTTCAGTACCTGATCGGTTCCTCCAGATTATTGAAGCGATCAAATAATTCGGCAATGTCATAGCTATGTCGCTCTCGGAAGCGATTGGTCGCCTCAAAACCTACGAGGAAGGATGAAAGACCGACTATAGCAATAGAGTAGGGGGTGAATGATGCACTCTAATTTTCACTTAAGTATTCAAAACTCCTTCACTCCAATAGCTACTAAGGTATAAGGATTGGATTGAGAAACTAATACTAAACAAGCAAAACAAACATTTGAAATTTTAAAGAAAATCAGGGAAATCGGAAGTACCTATGTTATAACTGTGGTACTTTCAAAAATCAAAAATACCTTTGTTATAATAGCGGTACTTCCTTTCCACGATGAATAGTGAAATCAGTCCAAGTTCAAAAATAAAAATTGATGGAACTTTTGATTCGAAAATCCAAATGACATGAAATTTTGCCGGGATGTTTTCTAGGTTATCAAGAACTTATTCCAACAAACGATCATAAAAATCATGACCAAAGTTGAGACTTTTTTCAGTTTGAAGTAAAGGTGCATCAAAACCGAGTCAAAACCAAAATCGGTGAATACAACATACTCGTGGATGATGATGACTAAGAAGAGTCTAGATGTATTCCCACACATTACAACAAGTTAGATCACCACAGAAACCAAACCAAAAACTCTCGGATCAAAAGATGGACCAAAGAAGCCAAAGTCAAGCAAAACTTGGTTTTCTCATGAATCTTGCTATCAAAGTGCCTAAATGGCTAGAGATGTAAGGATTATTTTCATCTTTTGCATGTCCTTCGTATAACAAGATCACAAGAAAGAAATAAAGATCAAAACCAACCAAAAGTCAAGCACATCAATAAAAACAAGAGGAACTCGAGTTGTACAAACATTGACGGATTATTTACTTGAGAAGGTGGGTTTTACAGCCACATGACATGCGTCATTTTTACATATGTTTACGTGTCATTTTACCCCATTATTTTTCGCATTTCGAGATCATTTACCATCATTTACACGCTTTTCCATATTTAATTGCTCAAAATGGACCTTTTTACGTTTTTTATTATTTTTCCGCAGGCCGATGCGATCTAGGTGCATAAACAACAATTCTGGACTGCTCCGTACAGTTGTGCGCGTCGTCATGGATGCGTAGGATCAAACCGTGTTGAAAACGGAGCTCCGGAGGGCTAATTCAGGAGAAATCAAATTGGAAAAGGACTTATTTGCAAATGCCAGAAACATCGAGGACTAATTCGCAAAAGTTCCAAATCCCCCATTCGGCCTAAAAACCTAGCCGTCGCCCCAGATTTCCTTTGAGCCTGGCACTTCTTCTTCCCTAACCCGTTTGCTACCCTCCTCCCTTCTCTAGCTCCGGCCGGCGGCGAGGCTAGGCCGGCTCGCCACCGCTCCTTCTCTCGCTGCTTATCTCCCCCGCGCCTCCTCCATTCTCCTTCTTCTCCGGTCGCCGCTCCTCCACCACGCCGCCCCTCTGCTCTCCCTCCGCCTAGCCTCTCCTCTCCATCCACACCCACTCCTCCGTGCCTCCCTTCTCAGCCACGCGTCCGCATCCACCGCCGCCTCTTCCTTCCCGCTCCAAATCCGGTGAGCCACCGGCCGATCTCCTCCTCTCCGCCGCCTTCCACTTCAACGCCGGCGACCACCTCAACTTCCTCTTCACCGAGCGCTGCCCCAGCCGATCTCCATCGCCGGATCTTCTTCAACCCCGGTCGGCCGCCGCCTGTCTCCGACCACCTCTGCAGCACCGACATCACCGGCAGTTCTTCCACCGACCGCCCTGCTTCCTCTTCACCAACCTGGACGGCACTGACGGCGTCTACAGATCCACGGCCGCCACCGACACCCTCATCTGCTTTGCATCCTCTCTGCTCTACTCTTCGGTTCATCCCAAATTCTTCTCCCTTTATCTTATTGCTGCTCATTATTACTGTTATCAATTAATTGTTAATTGTGCACTTTGATTTTGAGATGTTTGATTTGGAATGAACTGTGAATGTTAACGTGTTAATCTGTGATTGTCGATGTGAACTGTGATTTTGATTTGTGGATCATGATGGATTTTGATACTGGTTCAGCTCATGTAATTTTGCAATATCTGTGTTAGTCATTTAGTGGTTGTTAGTCATCTGTGTTAGTACTTGTCGATTGTGATTTTGTTTAGCTTAGTTAAGAAGTTATATGTGTTAGATTGTTCAGCATTATGTGATGTTAGGTTAGTGACTGTGTGTGTCTGTGATCAGTTCTCATGTAGGCTTGCTCTGTGTTAGTGTAGTTGTTTTTGTTAATTTGTATTAGTGTTGGTTGTGTTGCATGAACTAGCGCCGGCGACCGTTCCCTTCCCCTTGCTGTCTCGACCCCCTCTTGCTTCTATACTCTCTCTTTTCTTCTATCTCGCGGTCTGTCGATAGTTAGGTCGAGCGTTCGTAGTTCTGTGTTTGTTGTGTTGTCGTGTGCCGTCGTCGTCTAGTTAGCCGTCGATCGTTTTCCCCTTCTTTCTCTCTCGACTCCCTCCGTGCTTCTAGACTCCCCTAGTGCTTCTCGACTTCCTCCTGCTGTCTCGCGGTCGATAGTTAGTTAGATCGTCGATCGGTAGCCATGTTCGTTCGTTTAGTCGATCGTGTCGTCCGTGTAGTCATCGTAGTCTTTTGTGTAGTCAGTCCGTTCTGTAGTTTGTTCGTTCGGTCGATTTAGTAGTTGTTTTAGGTTTAGTTTGCTCCCCCGTTTTGTTTGACCTGGCTTTAGCTGAGCATCGGTAGCCTCAGTCTAGTCCCTGTGGAGAACACAACACTCGCCACTATTTCAGTGGCAACCTGTGCACTTGCGGGTGTGCTATTTTTGCACGATCAAGCATTTTGGTGCCGTTGCCGGGGATTAGCTTAGAGCGACAGTGTTAGGCTATAGACTAGGTCGTTGTTTATTTTTCTTTTGATTGATTTGTGTTTGTGCTAACCTGTCTTTTATTTCGTCATTGTTTATATTTGTGATATATTGCTAATCCCTGACCCTTTCCCTAGTTACTTCTCTCTTTCACGATTTTTCGTATCCATTCTTGTAGGTTGATCTATATAGGTAATTATTGAGGCTTTGGCTTACTATTCTGATTCTCATGGTTTTATGAGCACCCCTACTTATGATACTCTTCAGGAACAGGTAAATCTATTGTCTCGTCAGTTAGAATGCTATGCTTTAGAGCGAGGAGTTGTGTTAGAGAGCGGGCATGATCAATACAGTTCTTTATCGGGCGTCCGCTCTCCAGTTGTTCCTATATGCCAGACTTGTGGTTTTCAGGGCCATTCACCCACTGAGTGCCAGCGTGGTTATTTGTCCACTCCAGAGTGTTATGGGATGAGCTTTGCTCAGCTGAGTGGGCCATACCCTGACACTTATTACCCTGGATGGCCTGAGCACTCAAGTCTATCATATGGAAACAACAACCCTGATATCTCATCATTTTTTTCTAGTACACCATTGCAGGGTTTTAGATTTGGAGATCAGGATGTTTCTCATTGGTCACACCAGGACTATCCTGTACCTCAGCATCAGACTCCTACTCCTGAGCTCGATCAGTTGACCAGATTTGAGGAGAGGATTTCTAGGATTATAGGAGATTCCGAGAGAAGAATGAGTAGTGACTTCTCATTAGACCCGACACTTCCTGCCTGTAGTTTACCTATGCCTTCATCGAGCCAGTTTACAGTTCCTATGTCTGAGTTCTTAGAGCAGTCTCATGAGCCACCTCCTTCACATGAAGATCAGGCAGCCAGACTTGATGCATTATGCAAGGAACTGATGACTGTGCCTCCTGGTGGTAATCGTGCGATGGCGATTCAGGACGAGATTGAGGCGATTATGAGCACCAGGTTATAGGGTGATTCGGATGATTTGAGGCATGGTCTTGGGTAGGGTACGATCACTCGATCTTTTTACTAATAATCCCTTTTTATTATTTTGGTATTTATCAAGGAAATTCCATGAGTTAGGTTAGATTTAGGATTCAGCGTACAGGATTAGAGGAACATTATTTTGTCGAGCGCCCATTCTTTTCAGGGTTTATGCTATATTTTAGTATCTATTTACGATTATGACCCTTTTAATTTGAGTGCTCTCTGAAAGTTACTGTTAACGATATTTTATGTACCTTTAGCCATCACTAGGCTAAGTTCAATTTGAATTAGGGTCTACTTATACGAGTCCCAGCCTGCTATATATACACTTACGCTCTACATTATTATCTATTAAGTCCCACTACTACAGAAAGCCTAATAGTAGACGCCTCATCACAGACGGTTTTGTGAAACCGTCTCTAATGAGCACTATTACAGACGGTTGTAATTTGGAAGACGTCTGTGGTATTTGTGGCGGGAAAATGGATTATCACGCACGGTTATTAACTATGAACCGTCAGGATACGTTTATCACGGCAGTGCGTATTAAAAACCGCTCGTGATAATCCCAGATATCACGCAGCGGTTTTTAAATAAAACCGCTCAGTGATAATTTGTTATCACGCACGGTTAATAATTAAAACCGTCAGGATAATTCTGACGGTTTTTATTAAAACCATCCGTGATAATGTCGAGAGGCATTTATTGCGCTGCCGCATCGCATCTGTCTTCATTTCGATCCAGATCTAGCCATCGCTGCGCACTTTTTCACTCGGGAGGAAGCTAGGCGATTTCAGGCCTTGTTAATTTGGTGGGAAGAGGCGAGATTGAGCTTTGAAGATTCATACTTTGCTGGTTGTTCTAGATATGGTTAGTAATGCAATTTATTTTTCTTTAATTGCATTACAATTTAGTTCTAAGTAATCCATGAGTGGTTATTGAAGATGGTTAATTTGCAAAATTGTTGGTTATATAATAGCTGTTGTGTTTGTAATATGAATCTAGCAAATAAAGTCTCAATATAATAAATGTGGCCGGTATATATGTAGTTATAATTAGTTAATCTAGATTTTAATACTAAGTTGTTATATATGTACGTAACGTAGGACCGAAGCTGGATGTATGCCGCGAGCCGTGTGAGTGAAGAGTACATTAATGGCGTTTTTGCTTTTATAAGAGCTGCCGAGGAGGATATGTTGAATAATGGGGTGATATATATGTGCTGTCCATGCACTGACTGCGAGAATGTGAAGATGTTTAAGAACCGAGGGCAAATTGAATCGCACTTGATTCGGAGGGGTTTCAAAAAGGATTATACGTGTTGGACCAGTCATGGCGAAGTGAATGATCATATGCCGCGGATGACATCGCCGGTGAAGTGAATGATATGCCCCGGATGACATCGCTAGAATCGAATGACATGCCGCGGTGATGTCGATTGTGGGTCGGATTCGGATAGGTTGCACGATGATAACTGGATCTGATGCTTCGCGATGTTGAAGAGAACTATGACGAGAGAGTATGTTAAATTCCGTGGCTTGATGGAGGACTCGAGAAACCTTTGTACACGGGATGCAAGTACACGAGGTTGTCGGCCGTGCTTGAACTGTTGAAATTGAAGGCAAGCAACGGTTGGTCGGACAAGAGTTTCACGGCGCCGCTAGGTCTTTTAGCGGACATGCTTCCGAGGGAAATGAGTTGCCTAAAACCACGTATAAAGCCAAGAAGGTTCTTTGTCCGTTGGGAATGGAAGTAGAAAGAATACATGCATGCCCGAACGATTGTATCCTCTACCGTAAAGAGTATGCAAACATGCATGTATGTCCGGTGTGCAACGCATCCCGATACAAACATAACAATCAATCGCTTGATGGCGAGGAACAGAGGCGAAGAAAGGACCTCTGCTAAGGTGACATGGTATTTTCCTATAATTCCCGCTTGAAAAGGTTTTTGCAAATCCAAAGGAGGCAAAACTGCTGCGTTGGCACTCTGAGGAGCGCAAGAAGGATGGAATGATAAGACACCTTATCGATTCCGCGCAGTGGAGAAACATCGATAGGAGTTTTGCAGAGTTCGTGCAGAACCAAGGAATATAAGTTTTGGACCGAGTACGATGGAATGAATTCTTTCAGTAGCATGAGCAAGCCGACATAGCACATGGCCCGTGACTCTCTGCATCTATAACCTTCCTCCTTGGTTGTGTATGAAGCGAAAGTATATTTTGTTGTCGATACTTATCCAAGGGCCAAAACAACCTGGGAATGATATCGATGTGTTCCTAGCACCGTTGGTGGAAGATCTAAAAGTAATGTGGAACGAAGGGGTACAGGTATGGGATGCGTACAAACGAGAGAACTTCACTCTGTGCTCCTTATTGTTCTGCACCATAAATGATTATCCTGCCCTTGGTAACCTATCGGGCCATAGTACAAAAGGTGCCAAAGCTTGTACTCACTGTTTAGATGGTACCGAGAGTGTGTGGCTGAGACACTCATGCAAAACCGTCTACATGCGTCACCACCGGTTCCTTCGGAGGGCTCACCCATACCGCAAGATGAAGAAACAATTTGACGGAGAGAAGGAAGATGGTTCAACTCCAAGGCATTTAAGGGGACGCGAGGTTTATGATATGGTTAAGGATTTAGATGTTGTCCTCGGAAAGGGACGTAAATTGAGGGCTCATGAGAAGAACACCTGGAAGAAGAGATCAATATTTTGGAACTTACCTTATTGGGAGTACCTAGATGTTCGGCACTACATCGACGTCATGCACGTAGAAAAGAATGTGTGCGACAGCTTGATTGGTCTCTTACTGAACATCCGTGATAAAACAAAGGACGGTGTCAACGCACGCTTGACTTGGCCGACATGGACATCGGCCCGAGTTAGCACCGACAAGCACCGATAATGGACGAACGTACCTTCCCCTGCGTGTTACACTCTGTCCAAGGCTGAGAAAACAGAATCGTGCGGTGCTTGCATGGTGTGAAAGTTCCGTCCGTTACTCCGCAACGTGAAGAAACTTGTTTCGATGCAAGATTTGAAGTTAAATGGCATGAAGTCTCATGATTGTCATGTGCCGATGACACAGATGCTCCCTATTGCAATTAGAAATATTTTGCCGATCAAAGTCCGAGAGACAATCATGAGGCTATGTTATTTCTTTAACACAATTGCTCGAAGGTCATCGATCCCGAAGGACTAGATGCTCTGCAGACGAGGTGGTGATGACTCTATGTCACCTTGAAATGTATTTCCTCCTTCGTTTTTCGATATCATGGTCCATCTCATTGTTCACGTTGTGTGGGAGATAAAATGTGCGGGCCCGTATTCCCACGCAGCATGTACCCATTTGAGAGGTTCATGGAATTCTCAAGTCCTACGACGGAATCGTTCTCACGGAGGGCAGCATCGTCGAAGGTTATGCAAGCGAAGAGGTGATTGAGTTTTGTGTCGATTATATGGCTCGATTCAACCGATAGGTGTCCTCAATCTCGTCATGAAGGGAGGTGAAGGGTCTCGGAACTATCGGAAGGAAAGCAATCACTCCGGATATGGACACGTATACTCAAGCCCATTTCACGGTGTTGCAACACATGACTGAAGTGGCGCTTATGTGGACCAGCACAAGGATGTGCTTCGCAATGAATCCGAGAGCGGCGGATGTTTGGATCATGAGGCAACACAACCGTTGGTTCAACCAATGGTTGAAGGAGCAAATTGCTAGGAGCTCGCCGAGTGAGACGCTGAGATGGTTGGCAAAAGGGCCGACATTTACAGTTGTGACATGGCAAGGATATGACATAAATGGGTACACATTCTATACGCCGTCTCAGGATGTCAAGAGCACTAACGAGCAATGAGTCCGCATAGATGCATTCAAGATCGATGGGTCGAGAAACTCGTACTATGGCTTAATAGAAGAGATTTGGGAGCTCGACTATGTGGTTTTCAAGATCCCCTTATTTCACTGCCGTTGGGTGCATCTCCCACAGGTGAAGGTTGACAAGTACGGTGTCACGACCGTGGACCTCCAACGTGTCGGGTACAAAGACGAACCATTCGTACTCGCCAATCAAGTTGTTCAAGTTTTCTATGTAACCGACCCGGCAAATAAGAAACGCCATGTAGTTCTTCATGGAAAAAGGAGAATTGTCGGAGTGGAGAATGTAGTGGACGAGGAGGAATACAATCAATTTGACGAGTTACCTCCTTTTGGAAATGGCATAAGGGTCGACGATGAACAACGTGACGAAACTAGTTACGTATGCATTGATCATGATGAAGGGCTAATTTTTAAAGGAAATAAGCAAGTACAATAAGAATGTATATGTGAAAATGTGTGACAATTTTGAGATCTATATGTGAAAATGTGTGATGTAGTCAATTTTGAGATGTATATGTGAAAATGTGTGACAATTTTGAGATGTATATGTGAAAATTTATGATGTAGTCAATTTTGAGATGTATATGTGAAAATGTGTGATGTAGTCAATTTTGAGATGTATATGTGAAAATGTGTGACAAAATGTATATGAGTATGGGCATTTATGTATATGTGTGATGCACATGTGATGGTTGATATGAATGCAGCTGGTTGGTGTTATATATGAATGCAGCTGTTTGGTGGTGGATATGAATGCAGCTGTTTGGTGGTGGATATGAATGCAGCTATGGTTATTGGTGTTGTCTTAATAACTACAGTCGCAAAGGCTTATCACAGACGGTTTTAAACTTAGAACCGTCTGTGATATCAATAAAACAGACGGTTCTAAGTTTAAAACCGTCTGTGATAATATGACTATCACAGACGGTTATACACTTAGAACCGTCTGTGATATTTATACTATCACAGGCGGTTTTAGACTTGGAACCGTCTGTGATATTAATATCACAGACGGTTTTTGAGTTAGAACCGCTCGTGATAACCTCCTATATATACCCTCCGCTAGGGTTTTCCCTATGCGCCGCGCAGATTATTCGATCTAGATCCAAGTAAATCCCGAGCCCGTCGCCGCCTCCGCCTCCCGAACCCTCGTCGGCCGCCTCCTCGAGCCCTCGCTGGCCGCCTCGCCGAGCCTCGCCGCCTCCGCCTCCTCGAGCCTCGTCGCCGCCGCCGCCTCGAACCCTCGTCGACCGCCTCCCGAGCCTCGCGGCCGCTCGTCGAGCCCCTCGTCGCCTCGGCCTCCCGAACCTCGTCGACCGCCTCCCGAGCCCTCGCCGGCCGCCTCCGTCGAGCCTCTCGCCGCCACCTCCTCGATTACGATCGCATTGTGAGCACTTTCGTGATGGACTAGGGTTTTGAGCATTGTGAGCATTGTTTATCGCAGTAGCTTAATTAGTTTGCTATTTGGTACATATTACATGGTACATTGTTTATCGCAGAGCTTAATTAGTTTGCTATTTGGTACATTGTTTATCTGCAGAGCTTAATTAGTTTGCTATTTGGTACATATTACATGGTACATTGTTTATCGCAGTAGCTTATTTAGTTTGCTATTTGGTACATATTGCTATTTGGTACATTAATTGTTTACTACAGTTGCTCGATGATGATAAAATCATATACCGAGATTGGTTCATTCGGTGCTTGAGCTCTAATAGCCGTCGGTTCATGCAGTTTTCAGGTTATAGCATGTTATTAAATTGATCTCATAGGATTTAATCTTGACAAGTTAAAAGACTGAATTATTGGGCAAAGTTAACTTGTGTGGTCTTGATCTGTATGAATCTGCTGTTTGAATATATGCATGCTGAATATATCTTGATCTTGAGATTTTAGAGTTTGTATCTAGAGCTCAAAATACTGAATTCATTATTTGGCATAACCAATCAAGGAAGAGTATATGATTTAGTAGCGGGACGGCCAAGATTAATCTTGTGCAACCCTACAATTTGAGAGCACATATTCATGTTGAGACTGTTATTGATTCTATTATTGATGCTTGTTGCTTGTTGCTTCATATTGCTACCATTATATATGTATATATGTAGGTATGTATATGTATATATGTATATATGTAGGTATGTATATGTATATGTATGTATATACACATATAGTATGTAGTATATAGTATAGACACATAACCCCTCTCTGTGTCCACATCACCCCCTCCCTTCTCCCCCTTCCCTCTACTCCTCTCCTCTCTTCCGAACATTGAGCATCATGTTTCACTTTTCGTGCTTCCTCACTTTGAACATTCTCATCTTATCTTAATAGACCCACAAAATGAGCAACATGTCACCCGCGCATTCTTTATCATCATCGCCGGAGGCGTCCGCTCCAACATCAAGACGCCAAGGAAGAGGGCTATCAAAGAAGCCTCAGAGCCGACAGACCATCACAGCGGTAAACGCAGCTGGGGTCCCTATCCTTCCTAAGCAAGCGGTAAACGCATTCCGAACCATGGTCGGAATAGTTGCACGACAACGAATTGAGATCACATACAATTCGTGGAAGAACGTGCCTGACACTCGGAAACGTGAGCTGTGGACCGAAATCTTGGCATCATTCGAGTTCCCAGAAGAACACTCACACGCTGTGGAACGACAAACCTACCAAGCGGCGTGCAAAGCATGGAAGAACTTCAAGAGCACGCTTGTCAGGAAATACGTGGAGACGGACGAAACGCCTTTTACTAAATACCCATTCCTGGAACCACAATGGGAAGAGTTCAAGGCGATGAAAACGACCAAGAATTCAAAAGTACAAGTGTGGCGCACAAGGCCCTCCGTGCAAAAACACGCACCCCACGCACTTGGCACACTGGGTATGCGGGTAAAATCCGCAGATGGAGGTTGGAGGATGAGTGGCAGCTGCAGAGGACATCGCCCGCCGCTTTCCAATATCCGGATGACCGCGCTCGAAATTGGCTTAGAGCAAGGTCATCTACAACGACATCGGGACGTCTCCTTTGAAACCCCGGACCAGCAAGTGTCCCAATACCGTAAGATATCGATCGAACCACGAGCTTGTAATTACTCCACAACGTGCATTTAATTGAAATGACATGTCGTGCTCTTGCGGGAAGAGCTGAGTTTTGAATCTACCCAGGATCATTCACGGGAACAAGGGAGAATGATATGCTCTCCGTGGCCCTGGGAAACAAGGAGCACCCGGGTCGTACGAGAGGCTTGGGCTTTACGTTCCTTGGAAACATGGTTTCCAAGATGACTCCGGAATGTATTGGCGTAGGAAGAGAAACAAAGCCGAGCGTGAGGAGCAGCTACGAGAAGAGATCAAGGAATCTCTTCGAGAGGAGCTATTTGCTCAGATGGGTGAAGTAATCAGAGAAGAGGTGCGGAAGCAGATGAGAAAGTCAAGAAGCCGCCACCGCGCCGCTATGCTAGGTAGCCCGCACAACCGTCCGAGTAGCTGCGCGTCCAATCCGACGCATACCGGTCCAAATTTCCGTGGACGACATCCACGGTAATAATTTTACCTCTCGAATGCTTGCTCCATTGGTAGGCCTATTCGAGTAGCTAATTTTGTATCGTTATGTAGGAGCCTACGAACCGCAAGCTCCAAGTGAGATATGGCGCCATTCCTTGTACGCTGCTTGGGGCCTGCATATTCGTCGTAACGGGGCCATGGTGCACGCCAAGCTTTAGCGCCAGGGCTTCGCAAAGTTAATGTGGATGGTGTGTATGTCAATTTTGAGGTGGTCCCGCCACAAGCCCCCAACGACGAGATCGTGACTCTAAGACGTGCCATTGGAACATTCATCCGGTGGCCCAAAAGCGACATCTTCCTCGAGGCTTCTTCACCGGTGGCGAGGACAGAGCAACATGCACCGGTGCCATCTCCAAGATAAGACCATCGGTTCCACCACCGGATACTACAACGGTGCTATCTCCACGGGCCCTATTCTCGCCAGAGCAACTTGCACCATTGCTACCTTCAAAGTCGACTTCCGTGAAGTCGACCTATAGCCGAGGCAAGCAAGGCGGCAAGGGCAAAGCAAAGAAGACCAATGATGATCTTCTGTACCACCCTTTGGCCCGCAAATTGCGTGCTTGGCGAGCCGTTGCTCGAGCAAAAGCCCTCCAAAAGCTACCATATAGTTGCATGCAATTGCACACGTGGTATATGCACGATCCAATAAGCCGAGGAGAACGGACTTCAAGTATCACTGTCAAATTCTCCGAGGAAGATTTACACCACAATCTTCAAGAGTGTACATTCGTGGTCGCTTTGAGGATTTATTCGAGCTGTTCATGCTCAACGCTCTTGACGCCTCAATCGCTCGATGCTAGACGCTGTAAGTGTGTACAATCACGTCTCCGTTAATGTCATACCGATAAATGCTATATCTAATTTTTGCTTTCGTGTGTATATATATAGACACATGCTGATTAAAGCTAGAGTATCGAACTCATCGGTGGTTTCTTGGACCCACAATTGGTCGCCAAGACTACCATCGACGTGGAGGCATCCTCGTCGAGAGGTACATTGCATCGAGCCCGCTGAGTTGCCATAATAAGGACTATGTACTTATGCCCTTCAATCGAGCTTTCATTGGATTTTAATAGTAATTGTACCAAAATGGAACAAGGTATATTACCTTGATTCCTAAGTAAGAATAAAATGGACTTCACGCTTGTCACCAAGTAATCGATAGGTAAGCACATATTCCCATACATATCTACATTGTACTCTTTCTTTCCTTCCGAATGATTAAGGTTAACCTTTCGAATTACGTAGGGCGTTCGCGATGTACATTGAAAAGGAGGTGACTCAAGCGGGGCCAACGGCCTCACGACACATGTTCGAGATTTTAAGGTATTCGCTATTTCACATTAATTAATCCTATGCAACAGATGGTACTAATGCCTTTTGAACTAACACATTCCATTTTTGCAAGTGCCACCAACAAAGGTAGGGCAACACATGTGGATACTACGTTTGCCAACATATGGAACTACTCTCGATTCCTCGAGGGTCACCAATCGCAAGGTTTGTCACTCTTCCCATAATTACTTCATACTTATCACGTTACATATATATGTACATTGATATTCCTATCGACAGTGTATCAATCCCGTCAACCGCATTGAAACGATGCGAGCTTCGAGAGGTTCAATCGAGTTGGCGTTCTTTTGTCGACTCAAGTCATACAACCGAAGGACGGTTCCACTCGCGCACACCGATTTCTTATTGGTCTTATCACTAAGTGTAAATGCGGTGTAGATCTTTTGTAATCGTGCATTTGTTAATGGATATTTCAGTTCAATTCAATTAATTGATTTGCAAAATGGATGCATGCTTTATGTCTGTGAGATGAAGTGCGATGTCAATTGGATGTTTTATGTCTGCGAAATGTACCTGAAAGCAAATGAGATGTGTGAATTGTATGTTTTTTGTCTGTGATTATCGCTTGTTTGAGAGGGCATGGCTAGCATTTCGAGGCTAGCCAATAAACGTAAATAGATTTTGGTTTAGGAGGAAGGAATATCACGACGGTTTTCATTAAAACCGCTCGTGATTATCGATTATCACGCACGGTTTTTAATTAAAAACCGTCGCGATATCGATAATCGCTGACGGTTTTAATGAAAACCGCTCTGTGATAACCTTCGATCATCATCGACCCATAAATTGCAGACGGTTGTAAAACCGCCTCGTGATGACGTTTCTGAACCGTCTGTAATGTCGATTTCTGTAGTAGTGTCCAATGTTAAGATATAGCTATGGGCACCATTGTTTTGTCTATACTTTATTTATTATTAGGCTCAGTTTAAATCTAAACTCAATTTAAATTCAGCCATCTGGACAAAGCTTGTTGTACCGGATCATATTTTAATATTGCTACTCAATTAAGTCCATCACTGGGATTTATTTAATGGCGTCATGTTAAATGTTGGGCATATTTTAACTGTTATTAGGGTGATCTTTACTTAGTTTGGTCATTTAACCAAAAATGCCTTTAAGTTTATAATTAGATTTAACATAAAATAAATACTAAGGGTACACTAGTTATTCATTACGATATCTAGTCCAAACCTAAACCTTTCATAGCCTCTTTTACCTCCTCCCTAAATTTCTTATTAGGCTTTTGATTAATGATTAAGCTTTTTAAAATAAAGATCAAAGGCACATTAGTTATTAGCGTATAATGATTAATCCATCATTAAATATTTAACAAGCTCATTTAAATCCTTATTAGATTTATTAGCTTCTCTAATTTGTTTACTAATTTTTTCCATAATTTTTCTTACTTAAAACGGGCTACAAAAATTAAATTAGAAAAAAAGAATGGGAACAAGGCTGTCCCTGGAATCGAACTCAAGACCTCTTCGTGAGAGAGTGCAAGGGTGGCACCGGTGACCAACTGGGCAACAACCCTCACGTGACGGAGGTAGCTGCACATAAATAGAAGAGGTAAGATGGCTGGGGCAAAATAGAGGAAGCCGGTGCCGGCGGAAGGCAGTGTTGCCGGCGGCGAGCGGCGGACGGGGGAAAGCTATGGATCGCAAAAATGGGTTGCGCCAGGTGTTAGGAACGTAGTGAAGGCGCCGCGTTGACCGGAGCGGTAGCGAGGCGGCTGGGCGGCAGCTTGGAGCGGCCGGCGGCGAGGTGCACTTTGGGGTGGCGGCGCCGGAGGGGAAGGAGAAGGGTTTTGGGTGGGCATGAGCTGAAGAGAGGCAGGGGATCTCACCAGAACTGTCGGCGGGGCCGGGGAACGCTCGGGGTGGACTAGCATCGGGAGCCGGTGGCGGCGCGGGTAGGGGCACGGCGCCAGCGAGCTGGGGTGGCGGGGGGGCCGTGGCCAGAGGTCGGGGAAGCTCCAGGGCATTGAGGAGACGCTCCCAGCGGCCAGAATTGAGGGCTAAGCGCTAGAAGGAGGGAAAAGCGACGGCGGCGGCGGTTTTGGCCGGTGTTGGAGAAGATGGCCGGCGCGTGGGCTCCGGTGAGCAAAACTCCAATTAACTTGTAGAGAAGTAGCTGGGAAGCGGGTTTACTCCGTGACGCGGCCGAATTGGCCAAGCGTCGCTGAGGGGCCGGGAATGGCATGGAGGTGCTACGGCCGGTGCACGGGCGGAGGTGGAAGAAGGAACGGGAAAGGGTGGCTCGGTGATTTGGCTGTGAAGCAGAGGGGCTGGGGAGACTAGGACCTCTTATAGCCACTCAAGGGGCATGGTGGCGGCTCACGGGGGTGACCGGGCAGCGACGTGCGGCTCGAGGTGACAGAGGCCGGCGGAGATTGCGCGGCATGGCAGAGAGGCGGGGATTGCGGTGGGATCCTGGGGATTTCACGCATGATGGCATGGCAGGGCTATGGAGGCGACAGTTCGCAGGGAGGGCGATGCGGAGCTTGCTCAGCCACGAGAAAGAAGAAAAGAAATGGGAGCCTCACCGAGGAGAAGGAGCGGCGAGAGCAGGAAAAAGAGAGAGAGAAGGAGGAGGCCCACTGGCAGAAGGAGAAGAAAGAGAAGGGAGAGAGAGAGAGAAAGGGCTAGGCCCACATGGAAGTGAGAAGTAAAAGAATGGGAAAATGTGGTGCTTTTAGCAGTTTTAAGATTTTGAATCTTGAGTGTGAAATTCTATTTCTTAATTAGAATTGTTGATTTTGATTTGATTTTTTTTATACTTGAAAGTTTTATTTCAAGCGTTTGGTTCTATTTTTTAGATACAAAATCTAATAGCCCTCTATTTTCTATATATATATACTATAAATTGAACATATATAAATTCTTGAATGTCCAAATTTGGGTTTTATATGCTAATTAAATTAAAAGGATGAATTTCTAGCTCAACCTTTTAGGGATATGTTTTAATATTCTTCTCGATGTCATTTTTTAAATCTTTAATTCAATTTCAAGATTTTAGTATTTGGATTCATGACCTGCCATGTCATCTTCCATTTTTATTATTTACATGATCTTATTTCTTTTCGAGATTATCCTTGATTATTATTTTGCATGCCTCAAAACTCAGAAAGATTTCAAATAAATATTCAAAAAGAATTTGAACACCAGCAAATTGCATGAGAAAGTTTTAAAATTTTCATATCTTTGAAAACCCGAAATTTGGGATGTTACAGTAAGGAAGCACATACATCACAGTCGTCACGGGAAGGAGCGGATCTAAGTAAAGTAAGCTCCTATGAGAAGCTCACTATCTCCTTCTCTAACTCACCATACCTAGTCCTAGACCTAACATAAAACTTTTCTAATTTGAGAAAAGCAATATTGAGCTGGTCGTAGGAGGGACATACCTCATCGAAGTCGCTATAGAGATCATCATCACTGATGCCATTCTCGTCAGCCATGAAGCACATGCCGATGAAGTCATCGTCATCCTTGGTGTCCTTCTACGAATCATCCCCACCATCATCATCACTCCAACCCTCCATATCACTGATGGTCAAAATATGTGAACTCATCCATATAGTTCTAATGCCAAAAGAGGAGGTTTTCCTGCATGAAGATAAGGTGATGTCGAGCTTAGTGGCGCCCGAAACAAGGCTTGGTATGTTGATACTGGCACAAGTAACCACATGACCAGCTACAAGGAGAAATTTACTGAGATTCACATGACTACAAAAGGCTCAGTTAAATTTGGAGATGGTTCGGCTCTGGAGATATAAGGAAGGGGCTCAGTGCTGTTGAAGTGCTCTATGATTGAACATCGTATACTCGTGAATGTTTACTACATCTCGAAACTGAGAAGCAACGTAATTAGCCTCAGTCAGTTGGATGAGAACGGCTGCAAGATTGTGGTCGAAGGAGGAGTAATGTTGATCTTAGATAGAACTCGCAAGTTGTTGGCTAACGTGAGCAGATCAAGAAACCAGATGTATGTGTTGCACATCAATCCAGCTCTTTTGGTGTGTCTTCTAGCAAGAAGCACCAAAGAGGTGTGGTGAAGGCATGCTGATATGGGCATGTGAACTTTCACGCTCTAAAGAATCTAGCTCACAAGAAGATGTTGCATGGGATACCCATGATCGAGCATGTGAATCGCATCTGTGATGGTTGTCTAGTCGGCAAGCAGCATCAGAACTCGTTTTCAACCATGTCACTATACCGAGCAGATATGCCCCTCAAGTTGTGGCACAGTGATATCTGCAGGCCAATCACTCCGACCACGAATGGAGAAAATCGTTACTTCTTGCTATTTGTGGATGACTACACAAGGTTTATGTGGCTGGCTTTACTCCGAAGCAAAGATGAAGCATTCAAGGCGTTTAAGAGGATCAAGATTGCAGCCGAGATGGACTCAAATCTAAGGTTGAAAGCTCTACGCACCTACCGTGGTGTCGGGCCCCCGGATTACCAAACCTGGACCCTCTGTGTATTACTGCACTAGTCCCAGATCAAAGCTAGTGCACACAGTGAAACAGAATGGAAAACATCACCATCAACGTTTTATTACCATATTTAAGGGTACTGACCGAAAGGTCTCATTATTACATTAGAGGTTTAAGACCTCGCAAACTTGAAACATAGCGGAAGCAAAAGATAACTTGATGACGACCCATCAATACGCCACAGGCAATTGACTGGGGAAGCGCGACCTATTCCTCCGGGAAGAATCCATCACAACCGTAAGCAAAGCAGTAGTCGTAATCACCTTCTTGAGCTTCAACTTCCTCTGAGATTTGTTTTTGAGTGCAGCATGTGAGTACATAAAGTACTCCGCAAGTCTTGGGAAAAATGCAATATATGCAAGGCTTGACAAAAGGAAGGCTATATGGTTCTTTTGCACAAAGCAATGTTTTAAATCCATTACTACTAATTATTTTAGAAGGCATCAATTTAACAAAGTAAATGTTTTAACAGAACTAACATTAATTATTTAGTGAAGGTTCCATCTACCAACACTAGTTAATTAACTCTAACTGATCAATTTTAATACTGCGGGTTACATTCACCCTCTCTGGCTCCAACTACCAGGACACCCTTCCAAGAGTTCCCTCCACTCTCGGAATACAAAATTTTGATTTTAAAACCAAACCAGAAATCTACCATGTGAATGCATTCCTTGCCCGCCCTTGACCGTGGGCACGGCTATTCGAATAGTTTTACACTCTGCAGAGGTTGTACAACTTTACCCACAAGAGATAAATTATCCTAAAAGTCAACACACTTCCTTTGGCATGAGACCCAGATAAAATATCACAAAGCCTTTACCTTACTCTAATCTAGCTAGATACCACCCACTGAGGTTTCACTGCAGTAGGCTAAACACCAACCAAGCCCCTCTTGCGCCATATGAGTACTGAGTAAATCCCTATCTCTCACTTTGAATAACCAGTCCATCCCTGGCACCCACTTTCCACTGGTGGCACCTAAACTAGACTATCATAAGTTAGTCACCTAGGTCGCACCCATATAGACTTGTGGTTGTGCGGAGTGCTCACCGACAAACACAAGCGTCGGTCCTTAATTGACTAGGGTGGAACATTCACTTTACAAGATCTCGTGCTTACTGCACCAACCCAAATCAACCATCCACCCTAATCTAAACCAACTTTCACATTTTAGTTTATTTTAAAAGAACGGTGGTAACTCCAATTACCACTAAATTTGTAAACACCAGGGTATTACTGTGAATCATAATTTCCCTTTTTCAATATTTCAAAGGTACAATTTAGCATGACTAAGCATTAAGCTACCCATCTACTATTCACAAGTCTTGATAATAACCTCATTATTGAGACAAAGGAAATTCTAGGGTGACAAGGGTACATGGCATTCAATTTCAATGGAGGGCATAGCAAAGTTGGAATAACTAATTCCTAAAGTTTTGAACTATTGGTTTTATGCAATTAGCAATGCACATAATTTAAAATATTTAAAACATTTCAAAAGCATGGGTTCAAGATGATCAAAGGAGACTTGCCTTCTTGCAGATTCTCTAGGTCTTCTTGCTGTTGGGTGGAGAGGTCTCCTTCAACGTTGGATTCTACGCACGAGAGAAAAGCAACAAAACAAATAAATTCAAATAAACTCAAAAATTCAAATGGAGGCCATGGTTGGATAGATCCTAATTTTAGATGAATTTAGAAATTTGAATGGCTGAATTTGGAGTTAAAATGAGAAAGTTATGCCTGTTTGAAGTTTTCAGTTTGAATAAATCCAGAAATTAAGAAATTTCTGACAGGTGGGGCCCACTGGAATATTTAAATTTTCAATCTTTATTTTTAATTCCGAGAGCCTGACAGGTGGGACCCACTGACAGTAAACCCTCTGGTGGTCGCTGACATGTGGGACCCCTCTGACAGTGACCACATCTGCTTTGGTCACTGACAGGTGGGACCCACTGGGATCTGGACCCACTTGTCAGAGGCTGACGCAGACAGATGGGACCCAGGCGGCAGTGGCCCGCACAGACGGCTGCCGCTGATGGGTGGGACCCACTTGTCAGCGCGAGAAATAAACGAAAAACTTAACCCAGCGTGCGGAGCCGAGGGCTCGAATGCGCACCGGGGAGTTGAGGGAGTGCGCTGCTAACCAGATGGGAGGGTGACATACGTCATTTTTGCATTCATTTACCTGTCATTTTGCACTATTTTGTTTTGCATTTTGTGACCATTTATTATCATTTGCACGTTTTTCTATATTTAATTGCTCAATTGGATCATTTTACATTTTTTTGCAATTTTCCGCAGGCCGGCGCGATTAAGGCGCATAAAACGACAAATTTGGCATTCCAGGATTGCTCCGTATAGATATACGCATCGTCATGGACGCGTAGGATCTTTTCGCGATTAAATCGGAGCTCTGGAGGGGTCAAAACAGAAGAAATTACATTCGGGAGGGACTTGTTTATAAACCCTAGAAAATTTGGAGGGCCAAATCACAAAAAAACCCGAAAAACCCCAATCCCCTTAACCCTAGCGCGCTGGCTGGAACAATGAGCCCAGATCCTCTTCTCCCGTAGCCCCACCGCTCTCCTCCCCAATCCATCTCCTCTTCTCCGCCACCGGCGAGGCCGGCCGACTCGCGGCTAGCGCCGCCTCACTCCGCCGCCTCTTCCTCCGACTCCTTCTTCCCATTCACCGCCGCTCAGGCGCCTCCCTTCACTTGCTCCTCTCGGTGCGCGCCTTCTTTCTCCGCCTCCGCCACCGTCTCCTTCTGCGCTCCCTGTCTCCTTCCTCTACCGCCGCCCCTACCTCTCGCGCCTCCTCCATCCCGCGCATCGCGACCCTCTTCTCTCGGCCGCTCCTTCCCACATCAGCGCCGCCGCCTTGCTCTCCTCGGCCAACTTCTCTACCGCCGCTTCTCCTCCACCGTCGGCGCCGCCTTCTACTCCACAATGCGCCGCTCCTCTAGATCTACCTCAGCGCCGCGCATCTCGCATCCTCTCCCGGTTTTCCTCTTCACCCAAGTGCCCCCACCGACACACCAAGCCGCCGCTCACGGCCACCACCGAACCGACATCAACGGCGCCCACATCTTCCCCAACTCGGCTTCTTCCACTTCACCGACCCCGCTACTCTACGGTGCCGCCGATCTCTCCTTCCTCTACCGCGACCATCGCATCACCTCTCCACCGACAAGATCGTCTTCTTCAACCCCTTCTCGGTCTCCTCTGCGCACGCCTCCTCCTTCGGTTCATCTCCGTTCCTCCTCTTCTTCTCTTGTTACTTTTCATAATTACTACTCAATAATTGCTTATTGTTGACTACTAAATTCATTAATTGTGCAATCGTTAACTTGTGAATTGTGATCTGTGATGATGATCTGTGATTGAACCGTGATGTATGCATGTGGTTGTGCTTTGTTAATTTGGTCCAGATTTGGTTCATATTAGCTCAATTTAACCGCATTGTGAATGTTAATTTGTGATTGTGATTTGTGTTCTGTTGGCAATGGTTTAGCAATTTCAGAATTGATCGGTGTGATCTGTTTGGGCATTGACCGTAATGTTAGCCTTATTGTTGCCATCCTTGCTTTGTAGTTATTTGTGTTAGATTGATGAGCATCAATGCGCTGTTAGGTTAGATGCCAATGTTAGTTTCGTGATGTCAAGCTGCGCGAGTTAGCTATTCAATGACCGTCCCCCTTCCCATTGCTGTCTAGACTCCTCTTTGCTTCTAGTTCCTCCCCTTTGCTTCTCTCGTGCCGTTCGATCGTTAAGTCGATGCGCTTGTTTGTCGTAGTCTTAGTGTTGGTCGGTACCGTCGTCGTTTAGTTAGTCGTCGACCGCCTTCCCTCTCTTTCTCTCGACTCTCTCCTTGCTTCTAGACTCTCCGGTGCTTCTCGACTTTCCCTTTGCCGCCTCGCGGTCGGTAGTTAGTTAGATTGTCGGTCGGTAGTCGATTCGCTGATGCGATGCGTCATTGTCGTTCGTGCGCCGCTCGCTTAGTCTATCGTCGTGTTGTTCGTTCGGTCGCACGGCGTCTATTCGCATGCGGTCGTTCGTCGATCGTTCTTTAGTTCGTTCGCCGCTTCGTCCGTGCGAATTAGAGTTCGCTCGCTCGTCTAGCTTAGTAGTCGTTTTAGGTTTAGTTTCTCCCGCTTTGTTTGACCTAGCTTTAGCCGAGCACCGTAGTCTCGTCTAGTCCTCGTGGAGAACACGACACTCGCCGCTATTTCGGTGGCAGCCGTGCACTTGCGGTGTGCTATTTTTGCACGATCAAGTATTTTGGCGCCGTTGTCGGGACTAGCTTAGAGCGGCAGTGTTAGGCTATAGACTAGGTCGTTGTTTGTTTTCTTTTGTTTGTTTTGTGTTTGTGCTGACTTGTCTTTCATATTGTCATTATCATATTTGTGATATATCGCTAACCCCTAACCCTTTCCCTAGTTATTTCTCTCTTTTGTGGTTTTCTCATCTTTCCCGTAGGTTGATCGTTAGAGATATATATTGAGGATATGGCATTAGTTCATGATCTTTGGGCCCGAGTAGTCGAGTGCTATGTCGGGCCGGTTTTGCCAGTATTTGAGGTCGATGATTTTGAGTTGAGACTGGGTCTGATTGCCTTGGTTCAGGAGACCCGTTTTGGAGGATTACCCAGCGAGGACCCTTATGAGCATATTCGCAGATTCTTGGAGTATTGTGATACGGTCAAATATCATGGGGTTTCTCAGGACACTATCAGATGCAGATTATTCATATTCTCTCTTCGAGATGGTGCTCGTACCTGGTTTTATTCTTTGCCATCGAGGTCATTCACTTGGGATCAGCTGTCATGTGCTTTCTTGGAGAGATACTCTCCGCTATCCAGGCAGTTTGAGATCCGTGATCAGATCTTCAGTTTTGCTCAGCTTGATGGAGAGAGTTTGTATGATTCTTGGGAGCGATACAACGCTTTGCTCAGGAGATGTCCTCACCACGGTCTAGAGAGATGGCTTGTTCTGCAGATCTTCTACAGAGGCTTGACATGTGCCACACGATCTTTGGTTGATGCAGCAGCTGGTGGAACAATCACAAACAAGACACTTGATGATGCATTCACTCTTATTGAGAACATGGCTTCCCATCAATTCCAGTGGTACAATGAGAAGCCTTGTTCAGATTCGTTGACCGTCAGAGTGCATGCGCCTGAGCATTATATGGATCAGTACAGTTTGAGCTCTAGTCAGCCACATCCTTCTCTATCATCACACCAGCATAGTTTTCATTCCACTCCTACACCTCAGCAGCAGTTACCTACTCTTCATCATGATCAGATTTATAGTCCTGAGCTGTCTGTTTTGCATATATCTCATCTGGAGTCACAGTTATGTGGTGTGAGGACTTTGATGACCCAATTGCATGATCTTAGAGAGGCTATGCGCACTTTGACCTCCCGTTGTGACAGTTTGGCATCCTCACAGTCCTACCCGAGTTCTCTAGCTCAGTACCATTCTGTCACCACGGAGAGTGGTACGACTTTGGTTGAGCCTACTCCACCTACTCCACCAATGCTTCAGCAGAGTCAGCCTACATCTTCTAGATACCATTCACGTTGTCACCATAAGAAGCCATCTACTCAGTCTCCTAGTCAGTGCTACAGGATAGATGAGATTGATGAGCTTATTCCTAAGACGACTTTGAGTACCATTGATACACACCTCTTTGAGTTGGATTCTATGTGTGACATGGTTGAGGTTCAGCGGATTATCTTTGATGATGATGATACCATTCCTATGGTGCATATGGTAGCTTACACTGACGCCATCCTCCCAGACTCGATACTTCAGATTGATGACTTTTTCATAGATGAGCCTAAGTTAGAGACTGTTAGCTTTGATGTGGAGGACTCTCACTGCTTAGACATTGATCCTGTGCTTCTTGAGACCGATATGGAGAGATTCACCTTTGAGGATGTGGGCCACTTAGATGATTATTTGATCTTTGAGCCTGAGATGGATATATTCATTCTTGATGATGAGGGGGCTGCTTCCGATGTCGAGGAGGAGCATATTTCTATTGATCCACCACTAGCGACTTCCTTCGTCGACATCGCCCCTCGGGAGGTCGTTTCTACTACCATGTATTCTACTTCACCTACACTTCAGGTAGTTTGGAAACTCTTCCTCGACCACTTCAGGTTTGATTTCATTGGCCCTGACGAGACATATTCTATTGTTGATGTTGCTCCTATCTCTTATGTTAAGACATGCGGTCCTCATGATGTACTTTATCGATATGCCTACGTGATTGGATTTTCCATTGATGACTTAGAGGGTGTCGACCCTATCACACATACTTGCCATGTTTTTGAGTTTACTTGCAGGGTTATGCTTTTGTACCATCGACTACGAGCGGACATGGCTCGAGTCGATATTCCTTGGGATCATGGTGGATTTCGAGGCATGTTGCTTCATGAGGAGGGCGGGCATGTGCCTTTTCCATGTCCCGTCCTTGGCCCTCCTCCCGCTACATCCAAATGAGCATTCCTTTTATCTTTTTATTTCCATTCCTTTTGTTAGTTTTTGTTGGTTTCCCCTCTTTTCTTTCTTTTTTATTTTAGGTCCCGTGCTAGATCCTCATCCTTATATATGCGAGAAGCTACGGGATGATTTGTCTACTTTCACTACATCATATATACCCGGTGAGCTGTTTCTTACCTCTTTAGGCGCATTCTTGATTCATTGCTCAATTTAAGCTTGGGGGAGGACTTGTATGTGTATGGATGATGTTCTAGCATGTTTGTGTATGTTTGTGAGCATTTGAGCTTATGGTCGTGTAGTTGATGATATATGGTCATTCTTATGCTTTGCTTCATATTATGCTTATGTTAATGATATATGGCATTTACTATTGCTCTCATGTTATGTTTGATTGTATATCTTGGTCATGTGAGCCCATGCCATGATTAATCAAGAAAGGTCATGTCAAAATTTTCTTAATTGAGCTATATTGTTACTAGTTCCTTATATGTCTTAAGTCACTTGGCATCATATTAAAGCTTGAGTTTTGTATATTATCCTTGATGTGCTTAGAAACCTTGTGATCCTATAGCAATTGATTCATTGCGAGTTACGCATGTGTTTTAACCATTTGCGGATTGAATTGGTTCTAGTCATCACCTCTTGAATGATCATATCTTAGATTCATGCTTTGGCATATATTATTTTAGATATTGATACTTTGCTTGAATGTAAAATTTGTGAAAGGGGTAGTCCTATCTTGAGCCAATAACTTGGTTGATTTAGCTAGGTATCTATGTCTCGGGACATGTGATTACTTAGCATTAATGAAAACCGGTTAAAGATGCTTAATCAAAACCAAAAAGAAAAAGAAAAAAATGTTTTGCAATGTGTGAGTGTGTGAAATAAGTGACTTTGTCACATTGGTTCGAAAATGTGTTGAATAAGTGGCAATGTTTTGCCCAATTGAAGTTGAATGTGTGAATAAGTGGCAAGCTTGCCCAAGGATTGGAATAAGTGGCACTTGTGCCCAATTTGTGTTTTAAATTTGCTAAAAATCAACAAAAATTAGGTATCATGGCTCAAGTGTGGTCTTTTTCATAAATTTCATGCAAGTATTAGTCTCTTTGTCTCAAATAGCATATGCCGTAGCATGACCCTTTGCTATGATTATTCTTGATGTTATACCTAGTTCCGATGCCTTACAATTTTGGTTGGATTCATGTGATCACTTAGAGTATTTCGACACTTGAGTGTGTAACTTGATTTGGTCAAATGCTGTAGTTATCACTTGGCATCTTTGCTTGAATGTTTCATTCTCATCTTGGATGATTCTCAACGCTCAAGCTAGACAATCTCATTTTACATTGCTATATGCTACTTGACTTATTACATGCATTTAACTAGCCTTTTACCTCACGATTACTTGTTGTCCGGGTTCGATAATTCATGCCATTTACTTGAGGACAAGTAAACGTTTAAAGCTTGGGGGTATGACATACGTCATTTTTGCATTCATTTACCTGTCATTTTGCACTATTTTGTTTTGCATTTTGTGACCATTTATTATCATTTGCACGTTTTTCTATATTTAATTGCTCAATTGGATCATTTTACATTTTTTTGCAATTTTCCGCAGGTGCGATTAAGGCGCATAAAGCGACAAATTTGGCATTCGAGATTGCTCGTATAGATATACGCATCGTCATGGACGCGTAGGATCTTTTCGCGATTAAATCGGAGCTCTGGAGGGGTCAAAACAGAAGAAATTACATTCGGGAGGGACTTGTTTATAAACCCTAGAAAATTTGGAGGGCCAAATCACAAAAAAACCCGAAAAACCCCAATCCCCTTAACCCTAGCGCCGCCGCTGGGAACAGCCGAGCCCGGCATCCTCTTCTCCCGTAGCCCCCACTGCTTCTCTCCTCCCCCAATCCATCTCCCTCTTCTCCGGCCACCGGCGAGGCCGGGCCGACTCGCCGGCTAGCGCCGCCCTCACTCCGCCGCCTCTTCCTCCGACTCCTTCTTCCCATTCACCGCCGCTCTGTGCGCCTCCCTTCACTTGCTCCCTCTCGGTGCCGCCCCTTCTTTCTCCGCCTCCGGCCACCGTCTCCCTTCTGCAGCTCCCCCTGTCTCCTTCCTCTACCGCCGCCCCTACCTCTCCGCGCCTCCCTCCATCCGGTGCGCATCGCCAGCCCTCTTCTCTCGGCCGCTCCTTCCCACATCAGCGCCGCCGCCGTCTTGCTCTCCCTCGGCCAACTTCCTCTACCGCGCTTCTCCTCCACCGTCGGCGCGCCTTCTACTCCACAGCTGCCGCTCCTCTAGATCTACCTCGCGCCGCCGCATCTCGCATCCTCTCCCCGGTTTTCCTCTTCACCCAAGTGCCCCCACCGACACACCAAGCCGCCGCTCTACGGCCACCACCGAACCGACATCAACGGCGTCCACATCTTCCCCAACTCGGCTTCTTCCACTTCACGACCCCCTGCTACTCTACGGTGCCGCGATCTCTCCTTCCTCTACCGCGACCATCGCATCACCTCTCCACCGACAAGATCGTCTTCTTCAACCCCTTCTCGGTCTCCTCTCTCGTCTCCTCCTTCGGTTCATCTCCAGTTCCTCCTCTTCTTCTCTTGTTACTTTTCATAATTACTACTCAATAATTGCTTATTGTTGACTACTAAATTCATTAATTGTGCATCGTTAACTTGTGAATTGTGATCTGTGATGATGATCTGTGATTGAACTGTGATGTATGCATGTGGTTGTGCTTTGTTAATTTGGTCCAGATTTGGTTCATATTAGCTCAATTTAATCGCATTGTGAATGTTAATTTGTGATTGTGATTTGTGTTTCGTTGGCAATGGTTTAGCAATTTCAGAATTGATCAGTGTGATCTGTTTGGGCATTGACCGTAATGTTAGCCTTATTGTTGCAGTCCTTGCTTTGTAGTTATTTGTGTTAGATTGATGAGCATCAATGCGCTGTTAGGTTAGATGCCAATGTTAGTTTTCGTGATGTCAAGCTGCGCGAGTTAGCTATTCAGCGACCGTCCCCCTTCCCATTGCTGTCTAGACTCCTCTTTGCTTCTAGTTCCTCCCCTTTGCTTCTCTCGTGCCGTTCGATCGTTAAGTCGATGCGCTTGTTTGTCGTAGTCTTAGTGTTGGTCGTGTACCGTCGTCGTTTAGTTAGTCGTCGACCGTCTTCCCTCTCTTTCTCTCGACTCTCTCCTTGCTTCTAGACTCTCCGGTGCTTCTCGACTTTCCCTTGCTTTGCCTCGCGGTCGGTAGTTAGTTAGATTGTCGGTCGGTAGTCGATTCGTTAAATGCGATCGTCATTGTCGTTCGTGCGTCGTTCGTTTAGTCTATCGTCGTGTTGTTCGTTCGGTCGCACGGCGTCCATTCGCATGCGATCGTTCGTCGATCGTTCTTTAGTTCGTTAAATCGTTTCGTCCGTGCGAATTAGAGTTCGTTCGTTCGTCTAGCTTAGTAGTCGTTTTAGGTTTAGTTTCCTCCCCCGTTTTGTTTGACCTAGCTTTAGCTGAGCACCGGTAGTCTCAGTCTAGTCCCTGTGGAGAACACGACACTCGCCGCTATTTCAGTGGCAGCCCGTGCACTTGCGGGTGTGCTATTTTTGCACGATCAGAGGGGGAGGCTTTGCCTACCTATATAGGGCAGCAAATCCTTTTGAGGGGTACCTTCGGCAGGGGCCGGGCAGAGGCGGTCGGAGGCGACGGCGCCGGCGGCGAGGGGAAGCCGGACGTGTTCGGGTGATGCGTAGATTGTAATCCTGGAGTGAAGAGGGTTCTGTTGGAGGGGTCGGCGAGGTCCGGGGATGAACGGGGAAGGCTGGCGGCGAGGAAGGGGCGGAGCTGCCTCGGGTGCTCTGGTGCGACGGTGCTCCGGCGGCGAGGAAGGACGACCGAGGTGCTGGGGAGGTTCGCCGATGCACAAGGAAGCTGTAGGTGGCGGCTATGGGCTCCGGGGAGGTCCGAGGCGGCGGGGAAGGCTCGCCGGAGTTGGGCGGGGCTCAGAGTGAGAGAAGCTCGGCTGCGGGCGTCTCAGGGCTCCGGAGGAGAGGTGGAGGGTGCTGGGAGGTGGTGCGGGGAGAGGCGGAGGCCGAGGGGCTATTTATAGAGCTCGGGAGGGGTGAGGCGGCGGAAATTCCTCGCCGAAGTCGCGGCCGGGGTTCGGATTGAATTGGGGATAAGCCGACGGAGGCGACGCGGAGTCCGGATTCTCAGGGGATAAGGGCTTATCTCCCCGGGAATTCAAATCCGCGTTCAATTCGAAGAAAGAGGCCGAGTGCAGGTAGGATTTGATCGCCGGTTTCTTCGGAAGAGAGAGAAAGGAGGGAGAGTCCGGCGTCCGCGCGGGGACGAAGGACCTGACGAGCGGGGCCCGCGGAGCAGCGAGGGAGAGGGGAGGTGCGGCCGGGATGGGCCGAGGCGGAGGAGAGTTGAATCCGGTCCGCACACGTGGCGCGCGGGGAGATGGCGAAGGCGGGATGGCGGGGTGACGTGGACGACATCCGTCCGTCCAAGTGTTAGCCGAAGGGAGGGGTTGGATTTTTATTTTGATTTTACAATTTCAGAAAAGGCTAGGAAATTATTTAGGCCTCAGAAAAATATGAAAATACCTCCAAAAATTTCAGAAAAATTCACAGAAGCTTCTGGACATATTTTGGACTAAGCAAAATTATTTCCAACTACTGTTGGTATTTTATTTTCATAGTTTGAATTACCTTTTAATTTTAAAATAGGTTTTAAATTCCAGAAAATCTAGAAAATCCAATAAGAGCCAAATAAACTCCAACTACTTTAAAATAATTAATTTGAATTTAAATTTTTCCAGAAAGCAAATTTTGGGATGTGACACGTGGTGGTGAGTTTACCGCGAACGAGTTCAAGGGAATTAGGTGTTATCTAACAGCACCTTATTCTCCCCAACAGAATGGTGTAGTTGAAAGGAGGAACCAGACGGTGGTCGGTATGGCAAGGAGTCTATTGAAGAGCATGGGAGTCACATGTGAATTTTGGGGAGAAACGATATTGACTACCATTTATCTCCTAAATCGGGCACCAACGAAAAACGTCATTGGCAAAACTCCTTACAAAGCCTACTAAAACCGCAAGCCAAGTGTTGATCACCTCCACACTTTCAAGTGCATTGCACATGTGAAGACGACCATGCCACACCTCTCTAAGCTAGCATATCGAAGCAAGCCAATGGTGCTCATTGGGTATGATCCGATGATAAAAGGTTATTAGATGTTTGATTTGGAGACATGACGAGTTGTGGTGACTTGTGATGCAATGTTTGAGGAGGAGAGGAAGTGGGAGTGGAGTAGAGATTCCTCGGTAGAGGTACGACTTATTGAAGACATCTTCATAGTACATTACTCTCCTAATACTGATGCAGGTCCTGATGATCACGTGGGGGCAACTGACACGCTGACCACGGAGGACGTAGTCGGGGGACTTGACCATGACATGGTTGTAGGTCCAAATTACCACGTTATGGCTTCTGATATTTCGACCACAGAGGACGTAGTCAGAGAACACGACCATGAAGCGGCAATTCAAGGCATGACCATGACCAATACAAGCATGGGATCTGGGATGCCCAACTCATCTATACCACACACTCCTGCAGCAACGTTGGGAGCACCGGTCTCACTCGGAGCTCTACTAAGGTGGAAGCTCGATGAGAGCTCAATTGAAGGACCACGACAGGAGTGTGACATCAAAAGTCTCTATGATGCCACATCTCTGATAGAGCTGGTGTCGGAACCCGGAGCGACAACTCCAGGATCCTCTGTGTAAAACACACTAGTCCAGGATCAGCTAGTGCACACAGCGGATAACAAAGAATAAATATCAAGCAATATGACAATATTATTCCACTTAAAAGAGTATGGCCTTATGGCCAGCGTTTACATCATCGCTCACTGGCAAACATTATTCATAGCAAAAGAAACTGCGGAAGCAAGCTGGAAAAAGCGAAGCCCAAGTCTGCCCACAGGCAAACGACGGCAAGACGTGTCCTACTCGTCCTGGTCCTCACCGTAGCCATCGTAGTCCTCCTCTGTGATGAGACAACAAGAATGAGTACAAACTTGTACTCCGCAAGCCACACGGGAAAAATGCAATATAATGCTTAAGGCCACAAAGGAAGGCATATAGGGTTAGTTGCGCAGAAAACAGCTTTTAAAAGAATACAATAACTAGATTGAAACTGCTGAATTTAATACGGTAAGTAAAAACAATAACTGCAATTAAAATTACTACCGTTAGTGCAGGCTCCGACCAAACACTAACCTATTCTCGGGCATCCCACCCGGTCCATCTTTTCCAAAAGATTTCACGTGGTTCACGTGGCTCCGACCACAAGGTTTTATAAATCGTTTTAAAACCGAAGTCTAATCCATGAAAAACTTTACTCAGCATGCCCATGACCGTGGGCACGGCTATCCATGATAGATTATACACTCTGCAGAGGTTGTACAGCTTTACCCACAAGACACGATCATCCCATATTGCCACCAGTTTACACACTTCCTTTGGTGTGCGACGAGGAGTCGTGACAAGGCCTTTACAATGCAAAGCCTTCAACCTGGCCAAGCCAACTCTAAGGTTTCACCCCAGTAAGGACGGGGCCCCCTCTTGAGCCGAGTGAGACTTCTCATGGCCTACGCCATGCTCACTTTCATCCTACGACATGACCCAGGTTGGGACCTGCAAATTATTCAGCCAGGGCTGTCCCATACCAGCCTTGTGGTAGTACGATAGGGCTTTACAACAGTAGCTCACAGACCGGTCCTTAATTGACTTAGGCTCAATCACATACCCCTTGTGCCCGACAATCAACACTTTGTCTCCAAACAACAGTGCATGCCTGCACCCACCACCTAACCATTAGCCTAAGTCTAAACCAGATTTTATATTTTATTTCAAAAATATTTCATAAACCTTCTTGACTCACCGAAGTCAAGAATACAGTTCAAAAGCTTATCATTTTATGTAAAAAGGTATCCCAAAACCAAGATTATTTCTAAGTAAGTCTAAGCATTTAATATAAAGTCTTCCTAGCCAATACTAATGTACTAACTAGGGTTTGATCTAGGGTAACAAGGTATAAGGAATTCAATAATAATGGAGGAATTAACAAGTAGGCATTAACTATATTTAAAACTGAATTGAAATACGCTGAATAAAAATATGCATGCAATATAATTTAAATCAACATAATTTTATTTGCAATCTAGGATCAACATGATCAAGGAGTGTGACTTGCCTTGCTCCTCAAGTGGGTGTGAATCGTCGTCGAAGAATTCTTTGGAATCGTCGCAGTCTACAAGTGAAAATAACTCAAATAAAACCCAAATAAATTCAAATAAATTCAAATTGACTTCAAACATTTGAATTGAGGCCATAAATGGATAAAGGGAAATTTTTTTATGAATTTAGAAATTTGAATGGGCTAAATCGGAGTTAGGACGAAGAAGAACGAGCTCCGGGAAGTTTAAATCCAGGGAAAAAAAAGAGGAATTTCTGGAATTATTTTTCTACTGAAAAATCTGAATTATTGCGTCAGCAGGGAATTTAATTTCTGTGAAATTATTTTTCAACGGGAAAATAGGGATTTATTGCGCCAGCTGACGTCAGCCCTGGGGAGATTCTCGGACAGCCCACTGACGTGTGGGCCCGGGTCCATGGGTTCACCGAGAGGAGACATGGCCGAGGTGGCGCGGGTGCTGACGGGGCAGGGAGATGCCGCGGTGGCGTCCACTGGGCTGCCACCCGTGCTGCCACGCGGGTCGGGCGAGCTGACGTGGCCGTTGACCGGTCGTGGCGCTCGGGCGCGGCGTGCTCGCCGGCGCTCCGGCGAGCGGCGGGCGAGGGGCGGAGAGAGAGGGCATGGGGACCCGGGGTGGCGTGCGGCTCACCGTGGTCGGCCGAGGCACGTCGGTGACGAGGAGAAGCGGTGGCGCGGCTCGGGATCTGGCGGCGGCGACGGCTCCGTGGTGGAGAGGCGCGCCGAGGCGGAGGGTCTTCGCGCAGCGCGGGAGGCCGAGGGAGGTGGTGGCGGGGCACGAGGACGCCGGAGACAGCCACAACTCCTCGCCGAAGGAGCTCCGGTGCTCGGAGGCTTGGGCGCACGACGCGAGGGCGCTACGGTGCTCTGGAGAGGGAGAAGGGAGCGGAGGGAGGTGGTGCGCGGAGAGGGGAGGCCGGGGAGGGGCTTTTATAGGGGTCGGGGAGGGGGAGCTGGTGGGGATTCCTCGCCGGAGATGGCAGGCGGCGGAAAGGAAAGGGAGGGGAAGAAGGAAGGGGGAGGGCGCAGAAGGAAAGAAGGGGCGCGGGGATTGGGGAATTTGATCCCGTCGGCGTGCACGGCTTCCAAACCAGGGAAGGCGGCAAAGGAAAGACCGGATCCGATGCGGTTCGGGCGGCCGGAGCAAAGAAGGAAAGGGGAGGGGAGAAGAAGGAAGGTGGCGCGGGGAGAGAGACGCGCTGGCAGTGGGTCCGGCGGCGGCGAGAGGGGCGCGGACGGCCAGGATGGCGCCACGCGGGGAGAGGGAGATCGGGCGGCGGGCGCGGGTGCGAGGCGGATGGCAGATTGGGCCGAGCGCGCGGGGATCGGCCAATCTGGGCCGGACAAGTGGCAGGCGGGAAGGAGGGGGAGGCGGGATCGGCCGGGCAATCTGGCCGTCCACGTGGCGGCCGAAGGAGGTAGGAGGGGGTTTTTATTTTTAAACTTTTTATTTTGATTTTCAGAAAAGGCTAAGAAATTCAATAAAGCTCAGAAAAATATGAAATAAATCCCAAAAATTTCAGAAAAATTCACAGAAGCTTCTGAAATTATTTGGAACCCAAATAAAATATTTCAACACCTCCCTGCATTGAATTTTAATTTTTGACTTTCCTTTTAAAATACTTTTTAACCTTTAAATAATTTTTAAAATTCCAAAGAAAATTTGGGATGTTACAGCTGGAAGATTCAAAGTTCTGCTTACTTGGAGAGGAGGAGCTTGTGAAGTTTGAAGAAGCCAAGGCAAAGCCAGAGTGGAGAAGAGCTATGGAGGAGATGTCCTCTATACAAGGGAATGGAACATGGCAAGTTGTTCTATTGCCAGACAGCCACAGACCGACCGGATTGAAGTGGGTGTATGAGTTAAAGGACACTCAAGGCATGATCGTAAAGCACAAGGCAATGCTAGTTGTAAAGGGGTACGTTCAATGACAAGACATTTATTTCGATGAAGTCTCTGCCCCTGTTGTAAGGCTAAAGACGGTGCGATAGTTCATTGCGATCGTGGCACATGAAGAATGGGGGGTTCATCTTATTGATGTGAGATCAGCCTTCCTCAACGGTGACTTAGAAGAAGAAGTCTATATTATGCAACCTCTAGGATTTGAGAAGAAAGGAGAGCAAGGACACCACAAACCCTCTTGTGGACAAGACTCTGTACCGAAGCTTGAGATACTTGTTACACACATGCCTGGACTTAGCGTTCTCAGTTGGCATGGTGAACAGGTACACGGAGAACCCAACTACGGAGCATATGGGCATTGTAAAGCACATACTGAGATATATGAGAGGAACTTTGTATTACAGGTATGTCTACGGAAAGAAGAAAGAAGGTTTAAGGCTGATTGGTTACTCGGATAGTAACCTAACCGGTGATACTAATGATCGGAAAAGCATTTCGATCATGGCATTTTTCTTTGGGTCTAACCTAATTAGTTAGTGTTCACAGAAGCAGAAGGTAGTCACTTTATCCTCCTGTGAAGTGGAGTACATTGCAGCTTGTGCGGCAATATGTCAAGGGGTATGGCTGGGACGATTGTTGGCTAACATGTTAGAGACAAAGGTTGAGAAGGTAACATTGAAGATCGATAATCAGTTTGCAATCGCATTGTGTAAGAACCCAGTCTATCATGAGAGAAGCAAACATATCGATTCTCGTTTCCATTACATTAGAGAATGTGTGAAATCACGAAAGTTAGAGGCATAGCATGTTTGCACAAAAGGCTAGCTCACTGATATCCTGAGCAAGTCACTTGGAAGATTGAAGTTCACGGAAATAAGGAAGAAAATTAGTGTGCGGAACATTGATGGAAGACAATAAGATTAAGGAAGAGTTTGATATAGTTAATCTAGTTGTTTTCAGGTTTGGTTGAGTCTATGACCAGTCCTACAACCACGGCAGTCTTTACGACCAGTGCGTATGTTCGAGTACTATAGCAGTTGTAAGTCAAGTAGCAATCATAGTCGTAAAAGTGCTATAGCAGTCATAAAAGTTCAGGATTCAGAATCCACATAGGATTCATAGTAGTCGAAAAGGAAAGGCAAGATATGTCCAGATAGGACTCTCAGTATGGTATGCTATAGTCTTATATGTTGCTTCTCTGTATAAGAAAGACGAAAAGGATATAGACGTATCACATTACCAAAGATCTATATATATTTATTCATGTTCATATGCGTAATTTTAAAGTTCAAACTCATTGATCGTCTAGACGCCAAATTCCCCCGACAAACCCCTCTCTCCACTGCTCAGCCTACTCCATCCTTAGATCTTCTGCTTTAATTCTAGCTAGATTGCTCTCACCACCCACCGCCCTTCTCCGTCCATCGATCCTCGCTAGTCCTTTTCGTCCATCTCTTCCAAGTAAACAAATATAATCTCCATCCGTTCGATCCATTGCAGCCACAGTTCCGTCCATCCCATATATAATACATCATGAGTGCGGCTGCAGCATTCGCCGACCCGCCGCCGCACGTCGCCCAGCGCAGCCGACGCGACAAGCTCCGCTTCCCGTCCGCCTCCGACTTCATGCTCCCTCCGCACTACGATGACGCCGCCGACCTCGGCTACCTTCACGCCGTCGTCGCGCCCCTGCCCGCGCCCAATGACCAGTGGCTCACGCCGCAGTACGACGCGTCGCCGTCCTGGGGGCGCGCCAAGCTGGAGCACGACGAGGCCCGCGGGTTCACGACCCAGCAGGCCGCCGCGCTCTCGCTCACACTCTCGCCGGCGCCGCAGAAGCTCCCGCCCGCGTACGGCGGCTCGCTGCAGAGCGTCGTGGGCGCGCCTGCTGCGGCGGCGGCGAGGCCTCTCGGCCCGTTCACGGGTTATGCGGCGGTGCTCAAGGGGTCCCGGTTCTTGAGGCCCGCGCAGCAGATGCTCGACGAGATCTGCGCCGCCTTGGTGGGCGCGGAGGGCACCAGTGGGAGCGCTGCCGCCGGCGGGAGTTACTCCTTGGTGTCGCCATCCTCGCTGAGCAACTCCACGGACACTGGCGACCTGCAGCATCAGCGGCCGGAGTTGCGGGAAAAGAAGGCCGAGCTGCTCTACACACAGGAAGAGGTGAGCCTGCCAGTTTTATACATACCTACGTACGTACAGGAATTAATTAATTAAGTGTACGCCACTAAGTAATTTCCATATATATATGTCGCCGTTGTCACTTCTGAATTGCCATGTCAGTGCTGCTACCTGTTTGCAATATGTTGTGTGTGAGTATGCATGTGCGTGTTATATGTCTTATAATTTTGCATGTTGTCACATGCATTCTCTATAGATCGATGTTGTACGATCAGTAACATTTTGATGCTTGCTGTGCTAAGATGAAATGGCAGAAATTGGTTGCTGCTCCTCTTGTCCAAGCTGTTAATTTGCCGAAGAAACTGCTACTATATATTCTTCCTGACCTGCCTGCCTAGCTGTCTAATGTTACTCCTACCATTTCTCTGGCAATTAATTCTTTTCATGAAGAGTATTGCTTGCTTTATTAAGCCGTCATTTTTAGTAGTAAAGTCATTAGCATTTTTGGTTCACAACATATATAGATTTAGTAGGGGCAACATTTCAGATTAGGGAGATTGGATCATATACCCTCCCTTTAGTTGGAAAATTGAGGATTTACTCTCCACATCTCAATGACACGTGGGGTCATCATAAGTCACTGACACGTGGGCCAGGAGGGTAAATCCTCAATTTCCATCTAAATAGAGGGTATATGATCAATTGCCAGTTCAGATTATGTTCTGTCAATATGATCTATTCATATGTGGTAGTCTTGTGGTGATTGGTGAGCGCCTATACGTAGTCAGTCACCTGTTCATGTCTAAACTTATGTGACTTGCAAGAGAATCTATCAGTCACCGCATTTGTCTTCATCGAAAGTACTTCTTGGGGCGGTCCTTGGCTTGCATATTTTGTCATCTAAACACTGGTTGTGGTACGGGTTAAGCTCAGGATAAAAAAAGATATGTCATACTGATAGGCTGTTCTTTTTGTTTATGATTTTTGCAAACGACTTGTGATTTTTGAGTTGTTTCTGAGATAGAGTACGGAGTAACCGAAACTCGCGTATGGTTTTGATTGATATAATGAAGTCATTATATTATATACTACAATCAACTTATAGACTCTGTCTTAAAAATATATTTCGTTTGAAAGTTAGTTATCGTAGAAAATCTAAAAAGAGCGTTTATATGCTGAATAGAAGACATCCAATTAGCAGACAAGAAAGTGTTGGGTTCTCTAGGGACTAGGCCTCTCCTGCGGTAAGCCTATTGCGGATTTTTCTTTTTGGGAGCCAAAACCCTGTTTCACCTTACCTTTTTTTGAGTTCAGCAAATTGATGTGGTTCGTAGTAGTCATTCATAATTTGATATGAGACTAGTTTACCGATAGGTTAAAGGTGAGATCAAAATTAATGTGATGGACGGGGATCGCACTATAGGTGGGTAACGAGTGACAACATTAGCAAGTAAGAGAATTTGCACAAACAGGAGGAAGCCCAGAATATGAAAATGTATTATCTTTAGTTGAAAAATGTATCTCTTTAGGATAGATTTTTGAAGGATTGGGTATAGTGAGTCAGGGGGTGAATCACTTCTTAAAATTCTTTTAGGTATTAGCAATACAATATAGTGGAAAATACAAACCCACAAATTTCACCAAAACCAAGAACCAAACTTCACAAACTTACTCGAGACTTCCTGTCTCACCAGTCTGATCACCGTCCAGATGGCGATTGAACCGCTTGGACAGGATCTCAGGGGCGATATATCGCTCCATGAATAGAGGCACAAATAGCATTGTCCATGACCAAGAAAAAGACTAACTCTTAAATCACTAACCCAAATTAGATGAAACTTGGTACAAACTCTCCCTATGATGTCAGGAACATATTTCAATCATTAATCATGAAGATCATAGTTAACGATTTGACTTTTACCCAAAACAAGGAAGATTATACCAAAATCAGGTAAAAAAGGAAAACTTTGATCTGCCCTTGCTCGTGGGTCCTTGATGATCTAGATGCCATTGGATGTGTTTTCGCATGTTATGGCAAGCTAGATTACAGAACAATAAAGGGAAAAACTGAGATAAACTAAGAACTCCTCAAAACACCTCAAGGGCAATCAAATCGAACAAGAATGTAAGAGTGACAAGATAAGCAAGTTTGATCTTCCATCACCACGAGGGGGTGAAGGATTACAACCACTCAACACTTTCGAGGATAGAGCTCTTATAAGAGCACACACACAAAGCTCCTAACACAAGGAAACCTAACCCCAACTCCCTCCCATCTAGGACAAAAGATATTTTCTCAAAACACATACAAGAGTTTATATAGTAGAGGCTCCTCACCTCACGTCTAACCCTAATAACCAGCCTACATTTAGTGGACACAACTACTTATAAATGGAAAATATCGTTAACCCACACACAAATGGGTTTTACACTTACACATATGCATGCTTTTCAAAATGTGATTTTCACGTGACTCCAATAGCCAGATAGGACACTCCATCTTCTATGACATGACCTAATCCTCTTTAGGCCACCGCCACAATTTTGCAAATCACCTCTCCACCCGATATTAGAAAATTTACGTAATTGCCACCCACTGGCCTTCACAATGCTTCGCCTCGAAGCAAACTCTAATACGAAGTCCGTGATACTCAATAATTTGCCATCAAGCCTATACACCTCCGGCCTCCTCCCAGATCATCTCCACTTGAAACGAATCAAGTCCAATGACACATCACGTGCATGTACTAGCCTCATCACAATTCTTGTCTTTCTCCTATACTTTTTCGCTTGAGATGTAGCATCACCCGGATTTACACAACTCTTCATGGCCTCAGGATCCTCTCCTAACCTCGAAATTGTCGTTGACCGCAAACAATCACCAAGCGCCTTGCACATCAAAGAACAATCAATCGTCCTAAGCATAAGTGACACGCACTTGACTCTCATAGCAAGCACCACATGGTACTCCCCGCCATGATAACATAATGCATGCACTCTCGCCATAACTTACACTTGCATGGATTTCTGCCATGACTAACATCTTGCATGGACTCCCAAACAGCTCCTAATGCAACAATACAACCGAGAAACAACTCAGCTCACTCAACTCAGCACTTGATCAGTTTGACCGCCAACCAATGGCAAGTCAGATCGCCCAGTCAACCCTGGTCAAACCCCGGTAACAGGGGAGTCAGTCCGACCGCGGCAACCATGTTGGTCAAACCACTTAACACACCTCCGGTCAAACCACCATCATACGACCGATCGCATCGTTGTCAAATCTTTCGCGCAACAAAACGAAGACATGTCTGGAATAAACGTACCGTCAACTACGGGCCGGTACAACCGCTTCTCAGTCAGACTTCCACCCACGGCTGGTCAGACCGGTGATCGCCTGGCAGGAAAAGTAGAGAATGCAAATGACACAAACTCAAACTTAAATTTCGATAGCGAACTACAAGTCAAATCAAATATTCATCATACAACATAAAGTGACTTCCATATAGTCTTACAATTTTAGATAGAAAAAATGGAGTATTGTAGCATAATACATGGCAAAATATGCTATCTGCAAAATTGGAAGTTTTGTAGCAAAATAGATAAGGCTGTGCATGTATTATAATTAGTATTTTTGAGACAGAGTACTTAATAATTCGTCAGTATAGATAAATTTTTTTGCATACATTCTTCCTATATTTAACCTACAATTAAAAGAAGTTGACCATACCCCTGGATTGCTAATTAAAAATGGTCAAGTCTGGACTGGACAATATAGAAATTCCAAGTCTTGTATAATTATAAGGTTTAGAATTTTGAGCTGAACTTAAGTTTTCTTGCTCCCTCCCATTGTTACTACTAGTATTCTACACCTAAAGCTGTCAATGGTTTTTCTAAATGCTAGGCGATTGATATTTTCTTAAGTGCGAGTCGGTTTTTGTGGCCACTATTTTTGTTTTGTGGTACGTGTACTGTTTTGATCTAATGGATGTTTGCCTTTTACATGGTAGTTCATCCATTTTGGTAGTCGTGGACATTTTGGTAGACGTGGACTTCTATTTCCAATCTAACGCCTGGGAATTGTGCGGGATCACAGGTGTAGATCAAGAGTTGGTATGTGAATAGTGGAGACACGTATCATCTGATGTGGTAGTTGCAAAATGTATCACATTGGCAGATGATCAACGTGAAATTTATACTAGAGAAATAATAATATAGAGGATTTCTTAGCTTCATAGTTTGCAACAACAAGCAGATTTGCAACATTGGATTCGATTTGAGTTCTTTAAACGCATGTTACATATTGCGATGATTGCATATAGTATGTGTAAATATGTTTCTACGAATATCTGCATGCTTAACAAGGGCTTTTCATGTCAATCGATGTTGAGAACAGCGTGTTACTGATTACTACTGCTATTGCCATCTTTTTGGTTGTATAATTATGTTGCTTGAACATAATGTAGTTTCAGTTTCATTTTTTTAGAAAAAAAAGGGGAAATTTTTGAAGTATGATGATAAGATTGAATTGCAGGCATGCAAAAGGTACAAGCAATATCACCAACAAATGCAGATGGTGGTGTCCTCAATCGAACCGGTTCCTGGGCTCAGCTGTGCCACCCCTTATGCATCATCCGTCCGCAAGGCCATCTCCAGGCACTTCCGACGGGTGAGGAGCATCATATCGAGCCAGATACAGTACATCAGTAGGCTCCTGGGGGAGGAGTCCCTGTCGCTGCCGAGTTCTAGCAGTGGAGGCAAAGCAGTGGCAAGGTCGTTAGGGTTTACAGACCAGAGCCAACCCGTGCGGAGGGGCCTGCCGGAGCGTGCGGTCTCCGTGCTGAGGGCCTGGCTCTTCGATCATTTTCTTCACCCGTAAGAACCATTTAATTTCCTCCGCTTTTTTTTTGGGTAGTAAATAGTGCCTTCTAATTTTCTTCCAAATATTCGATACTCCTTTACTCTAATAGCTACAAAACTATAAAGATTGGAATGAGAAAGCAACACCAAACAAGAAAAACAAACATATGAAATTTTAGAGAAAAATCAGGAAAATCAGAAGTACCTTTGTTATAACTGCGGTATTTTCGAGAATCAGAAGTATTTTTGTTATAACTACGATAGTTCCTTTTTTCGATGAACAGTTAAATAAGTCCAAATTCAAAAACTAAAATTGATGAAATATTTTGATTCGAAAATCCAAACGATATGAAATTTTGCAGAGGTCTTTTCTCGGATATTATAAATCTATTCTAACAAACGATCATTAAAATCAATGTCAAAATCGAGACCTTTTCAGTTTGTTAGAAGGTTGCACCGAAACCGACTCAAAACCAAAATCGGTAAATACAACTTGCTCGTGGGATGATGATGACCAAGAAAGGTATAGATATATTTTTCACATGTCACAGTAAGTTAGATCACCACAGAAACCAAGCAAAAAACTCGTAGATCAAGAAATGAACTAAAGTGGCCAAAGTTAAGCAAAACTGTATTTTCTCGTGAATCTTGTTATCAAAATGTCTAGATGGGTGAAGATATATTCCCAATGATTCTCTCCATCTCTTACACATTCTTGATACAGCAAGATAACAAAAAGAAAAGAAGAGATATTAAAACTAACCAAAAGTCAAGCACATCATTCAAAAATAAGATAAACTCAAGAGTTGCATAAAGATTAATATATTACTTATTTGAGAGGGCACATTTTACAGGCACTCTACCTTGAAGGACAAAGAACACTCAGGGTACTTACTCTCAAATCCTAACCTTAAACCTAGAAAAGAGAGCACAAGAGATGAGTTGGATAGTTAACCTCACGTGCCTCCATCCTAACCCCCTTTTATAGGTGGGCAACTAGCCACCTATTATTCTTAGTGTATCCTATCCACTATTACAATGGAAGAAACTCATTAACCCTACATACACGGATTTTACTCATACAATTTCACTTATACAGGATTCTTCAAATCGTATAAGTTCATATCCGCTAAATCCTTAGACTTGAACTATCTTGATCAAATCAGCTCCACTTTGATCTAAACCACTCTTCAACGCATTGCTCATGTGCCGTGGTTTTGATCCAAGATGGTTTTCAATATTTTGGTCAACCTACCAAAATATCATTTCTTGACCCGGTCATCACTAACCACTGCAAGCAATCGACATGCTTGCAATATGTAGGTACACCACTAGCTTGCCACACATCGTCAAGTCTCTCCCATCCCGGTTCCACCGAACTACGGCTCACTTGACCCATACAAGCCACATGGTACCATTCCGTCGTTTGAACTCTTTTTTAATATTTTCCGCCTTTCTCGTGATATGTTTGAGATCACCATCTCACCTGGCAATCTTGATCGTTCTGGGTCTTAGCTCCTCCATGTGAACCCCGATCATCGCCGTTGATCAGGATTAACTCCAGGCGACCCTGCACATCTAAAGACAGAGAAATTGTTTCCGGGCATAAGTTCTTCACAACTTGACCCACGTTAGTTAAAACATGCATCATGTAACCATAATGCAATGACTCAGTTCATCACAACTCTATACATGACTCATCCTCAAAACCCTGTTTTCCTGGGAAAATCGATAATACCACTTCATAGATGCTTGTACTTTCGTACCTTCACACCTCGCACTGGACTTCTCTGGAAAAAACGTACTGCTACTCAGACCAGAACTACCGTGCTCACAACATTGGTACTACCGCTCAATGATACTACCGCATAAATACATACGGTACTTCTGATTTTCCTAACACTTCCAGAAAACAGTCCAAACGAAATGCGATCTTTGCAAAAACATTTTACTACTTCACAAAACTTGCAATAATTCATTGTAATATTATTTTAGACCTTCTCACATGGTCCTTCAAGCTGTTTTGTGTAAAAAGTAGCCAGCATGAAATTGATGTAATGAGGTTGTTTTGGATGTGTTGATTTCAATTCAGGTATCCAACCGATGCAGATAAGCGCATGCTGGCTACTCAGACCGGTCTTTCTCGGAACCAGGTATGGACTGGTTTATACTCGATTTTTGTAATGGATGACTGCATTCGTATATATGCTGTAACACAGATTGCATGTCTATCATGAACGTTTATGTGTAGTATTGCCTGAAGTTTTGTGGCGTTTGAATGATATATGTGCATACGTATATGCACGCAGGTGTCCAACTGGTTCATCAACGCGCGCGTTCGGCTGTGGAAGCCCATGGTGGAGGAGATCCACATGCTGGAGACCCGCGGCTCGGCCAACACAAACGCCTCGTCAGACCGCTTCAATGCTGACGCCGCCGCCTTGTCCAACCACACCGCGGGGCCGCTGCCTCCTCTCCCACCTCCCGTGGCCGTGGGCGGCCACCACCACCAGCAGCACATGCTGGAACAATGCCTGGACGCGGCGCCGCCGCCGATGGGCATTCAGGTTGGTGGGGGCGGGCAGCTGATGATGAGCTTCGGGGCCGCGCCGTTTGCTGGTGCGGCGGACATGGGAGCGTTCGGCACGGTGTCCCTGACGCTGGGACTCCAGCGCGACGTCTCCTACCACCACCACCACCAGCAACAGCAGCAGTTCGGAGGGCACATCCTGGGCGACCTCGTTGGCTAACTTCTCGACGACACGTACGATCCATGCCATCGGTCGTTTAATTCGATCGATCGATCGTTTTGGAAGCATGCAGTCATACAGCAGCTAGCTAGTACCATGTCACTGCATGCGTATGTCCATGCATGTATGCGTTGCCCCCTTATATATGTACTACTAGCCTCATAGATGCGGCGTCACGCCGCGTCAGTTACCATGTGTACCGAAGTAAAAGAGGCGATAATTCGTGAGGAGCTTTTTTAAAAAATCGAGGGCACATGTGTATTTTAGAAAAGGTCAAAGGGCTTATTCGTAAAAAAGCAAGGACCTGTACGTAACTAAATGAGGACCCGTACGTAATTTAGATACCGCGGGGCGCTATCCTGCAAAGTACACAAAATTTGGTGAAGTGGAGGGGTGTTTTTGCCAAAAAAATGTGTTTTAAAAAAAAGCCTGGCAAGGATCTTTTTGCGAGAACCAAGAACCTTTACGTAATTTCAGAAAAATAGAGGGATTTTTTCGTAAAAAAGGTCTCCTGACCGTACCGACATTTGCTCAGACACGCGGCAGACGGAGCGAGGGAAATACTGGCGTGGCGCTCCCTCTGCGCGGCGTTTCCCCGGCTATAATGGGGTAGGTATGTTGCTCCTCTCGCTGCATGCTCTCGGAGTCTCGGTTGTGAGGCCTGTGTTAATTTGCATACCACGTACGCACATTGAAAATGTCTTGTATTTCGGCTTTTCAACTGTGGTGGCTCTACTTTTATTTCTCTCTGCGGAGGGAGAGCAGAGACCGCAGCTATCTGAAATGCAGAATTTTTTTATAAATAATCTATTTTTTATTTGAAATGTCACAACTTTGATCCAGGAGAAAACACACATCGCAAATAAATTGAGAGAACACAGAAGAAATTTCTCAATTTCTTTAGTCTCTTATTTGCTCCCCCTCTTTCTTATTTTTCTTCCTTGGATACAAAACTGAGTACAAGCCCCCCAATATATAGGGATAAAACTCTCCTACTCCCATTCCGATTTAGACTTCTAGTTGGTCTCAACTTCAACTTGAGTTATACTCGGAAACGAACTCTACTACGACATGGAATCTAAGTCAAGATTATTTCTAACAATCTCCCCCTTAATCTTGACTTGACACACTCTAGTTTTAGCCTCAATATAATATGAACTATAAGTCACGCCTCCACATAAAGCGTTCTACATGCAAACTACATGTAGGAACTCAACTCAACTGGTACGGGTCCATCCAGATGCAAAGATTATAAAAACATTGAGGTAGTCGAACTCAACTACGACTTACTAAACTCATACTTTGACATGGAACGGTGACACATCTCCTCGACGTTCCGATCTCAACTCTATTTACTTGAATTTGGACGACGAACACATCTTCTCAACGTCCAACACTCCTTGAGCCTTCATGTACACCTTTATCTTGATTGCCCAGGTTGCATAATTGCTCGTCGTAAGCATCGGATAATGCAGCGAGACAGCGGAACTCTCCTTCGCCATCATATTAGATGATGCCTCGTCACCGGTGACACCACTTCCCGGAGAACGCGACATGATCTTGAGCACGGATCAAGATCTCGGGCTACTTTGAAGTTGCTCTTGGACCGATGGAACGGAAGGACATGCCGCGAGCGTCTTTTTCTCGGGAGAGCTGCGCGAAGATGAGCGATGTGCGCCTCAGAAGCGCCGCATGAGATGTGCTGAAATCGGAATCGCCAAGACGATTTTTCCAGCGACTCGGTTCTCGCCTAGGCTCTGATACCACTTGTTAAAACTTTGATCCCAGGAGAAAACACGCACATCGCAAATAATCTGAAAGAACATGGAGGAAATTTCTGAATTTCTTTATTCTCTTTTTTGCTCCCCTATTTCTTGCTTTTCTTCCTTGGATACAAAATTGAGTACAAGCCCCCCAATATATAGGGATAAAACTCTCCTACTTCTATTCTAATTCAGACTTCAAGTTGGTCTCAACTTCAACTTGAGTTATACTCGGAAACGAACTCTACTACGACATGGAATCTAAGTCAAGATTATTTCTAACATGAAATAATAGAAATATATTTAGTTGAAAACTTTTTATAAAAATAGGCTTCGGTGGCCATGACCAGTGAACACATGAGCTAGAACTAGAAGCACGCATGCGCTGTGATGTCGGCATTCTTGACGGAATCAAAAGGTCACTAGCTAGCTAGGAACCTGATGCATGACCAGTGGCAGTGGGTGTGAACACAGTACAGTATAGTAGTATCATGGACATTAGATAGATAGTGAGGCGAACATGGAGATCGATCGAAAAGGCCCTTTCTGTCCACCTAGCAAAAGCTTGGGCTACAAGAGATTCATACTACAACGTTCGATGCATCGGAGCACTATCGATCGTTCCCTTGTGCAAATAAAGGGGGCGAGTGGCCCCTTGGCTTGCTCCTCCGGCCGGCATATTCTCAAGGAGCAAGCATGATACCTCCTTGCAAAGGGAAGGAACAGCACCTGGACTGTACCCCAGATCTTTGACTTCCCTTTTTTTAATCGATCTCCATTTATGCGCGCAGTAGAAGCACATCAACACCACAAGCAATAAAGGGTCAGAGGAGCTTTGCATCTTTTGCCAATCTTGGTGGCTAAGGTTGTCCCTCGCTACTGCATTTGCGTTTCCATAGCAGGGCAGATCGAGTAGCTGCTACTGTATGCCGCAGTGATCCACTGACATACAGTGCATATATCCATTCCTGGTTTTCTCGGTACCACTGTCAATTCATGTTTTTTTTTCTTTCTCACCAAAGAATCACCGCAGGCATACATGTCGATCTGTATATGAAGATTCTAATCTGAACAGATGTATAAAACTCAACCGTATTGTTCCTGCGCACAAGTGAAACCGATAGTAAGTAGTACTGTGTAAAAGATTTCAGTGCAGATTAGAATTGCTAAATGATGCGTACGTGTTTCATTTCGCATCGGCGTACTTGATGATGCGCATGCTGTCACCGTGCTTGACCACCAGTTAACAAGAGAGGTGGTTGTGACCCCCACCAGCACTAAGATCGAACTTTGGGAACCATCACGCACTAACAGAGCTGCAACATCGAGTCGATCATCAACCTGTGTTTGTGCCTTCCCAATCTCTTTATTCCATCCCGAAATGATGATTTGTTAGTGAGTAAATGGCACTAGCATAGTAGCCTCTTCTTCTGGACCCACATGCAACTAGCTCTCGCACATTGGACAGAATAAACCCCTGGTAGCAAGGCATCATCAGCTCAACTCATGGTCAATCTCTCACACTGTCAGGTCAGGTTCCAGTGTCTTCTTATTTTTTTTCTGAAGACGATTGGGTTCCAGTGTCGACTTGATACTTTCTTCCGCGTCTGGACTGGACTATCCGACTATATAAAAACTTGCATTTGTCTAGCCATGAAATGCATACACAACTTCCTTTTTTTAGTAACCGAGGAGCATTACGAAAATCTGCAGGAACATTCTGTTTCTTCTATTCAGAGTCGACACTCTTCAGAAAGGTTGATGAGTTGTGCTAGCAGCTCAGACTATTCTTCTACAGAGTGAACTTCAGGTTTTTCATGAAGAGAAAACTACTCAAGAAAGAAAGTTTGCTTCGATTGTCCTTCTGAATTCTGATAATCCTCAACTATATATGGTCATGCGGCTAAAAAAACTCTCTTAAAATATCAATGCGCACGTCCTGCAAATTAAATTTAGCTAGAAACCAATTTGAGAAAGCGCAAAACATTGTAGAGAAGAAACAGGTTCTTCACCAATTTTCTAGATTGCAAATGCATCGACCACCGATTTTTCTAGCAAATTAAGTCCCGATTATATATATATATATATATATATATATATATATATATATATATATATATATATATATATATATATATATATATATATATTCAGGTTCGAAGCTGAACCGGGCTTCGATTCAGTTTCACACATACATACATACATACATACATACATACATACATACATACATACATACATATATACATATACATACACACACATATATATTTATATATGGGAACTGCTAAACAACACTCGAGTGTTTTTTTTTGACTTGGAGCACTCAGATTTTTCTCCCATTTATACACCCCTCTAAGAAAATGTAAGTGCTTCGAACCACAAAAAACACTCGAATCCCCTTAGGCACCTGCTTCAAAAAAATCAGTCTCTTTTTTGACTTAGAGTACTCATATTTCTTTCCCATGTATGCACACCCGCAAAAAAATGTATGTATGTATGTACGTATGTATGTATGTATGTATGTATGTACACATGTGTGTGTATGTATATATACATACTAGTAAGGTATCCGTGCGTTGCAACGGAAACTAAAATTTATAACAAATGTCATGCATGTTCTGCACATTCATCCTAAGCAAGCATATATGACATATACGACTAAAATTTTTTCACTTGCAATAATAGCAGCAAAGGAAGTATATATGACACAAAAAGCTGATAAGACTAGAGTTTGTTTGGATCTAGAGCCCAAATGTCCAAGAAACAACAAACATTTGAACAAAATTTTGCTTTTCCATATTTAAGAATATAAGGAAAGAAGACCAATCGAAACAAGAACTTAGGAACTTGAACTCACATTCCACCATTTTATTCATCCAATTCAGAGCTTTGCCTTTACCAATTATTCAGATTGAAAACATAACATGTTAAGCATCACCACATTTGCAATTGTAGTTACATATATTTAGAAAAGTGCTTGCAGGAAATGTTTACAAAAATGTTCCCTGGATTGATGTGACGATGGCCCGATCTTCCGAGAGGTACTGATAAGTCGATTGTGGAGAACTCGACGTTGATGATCCAAAGGCTCCGACCAAAACATATCGAACCCCTCGCAATCACTACACTACTGCTCCGTTGGTTATCAACCGTGCCGAACACGGTTGATCTCGCCAAGAAGGCTATCTCCTGCAAGCGAATCGAGAACACGAGCAAGAGAGTAAAAGATGCAATCTGTATTGTGAATAAAGATTAAGTTCACAAGTTGGGGTTCCTCAACCGAACATGCGGCGAAACTGCTAAGTAGAATAGGTGCACGAGGTATGAAACCATAAACAATCTCAAAAGGGTATTTCTTTGTGGTAGAATGCAGCGAACGATTATAAGCAAATTCCACATGAGGCAAACACTCCTCCCACATTTTTAAGTTCTTTTTAAGCACATCCCTAAGCATAGTAGACAATGTTCTATTGACTACCTCAATTTGTCCATCAATTTGGGGATGACAATTAGTGAAAAATAACAGTTTAGTTCCCAACTTTCCCCACAAGGTTCTCCAAAAATGACTAAGAAATTTAGCATCACGATCTGAAACTATCGTATTCGAAATACCATGCAAGCGAACAATTTCCTTAAAGAACAAATCAGCAACATGTGTGGCATCATCACTTTTATGACATGGTATAACATGAGCTATCTTAGAGAATCTATCCACGACAACAAAAATACTATCCCTCTCCTTCTTTGTTCTAGGAAGCCCTAAAACAAAGTCCATAGAAATATCTTTCCAAGGTATGCTTGGAACAGGAAGAGGCATGTATAAACTATAAGGATTAAGTCGTGACTTAGCTTTTTGGCACGTGGTGCAGCGGGAAATAAAGCGTTCGACGTCACGCCTCATCTTTGGCCAATAAAAATGGTGGAACAGAATGTCCTCAGTCTTCTTCATGCCGAAGTGGCCCATCGATCCTCCTCCATGCGCCTCCTGTAACAACAAAAGACGAACGGAGCCAACAGGAATGCATAGCTTGCTAGCACGGTATATGAACCCATCATGCATAACAAATTTATTCTAACCCTTTCCCTCTTGACAATTTAGCAACACATCTTTAAAATCAGCATCATGCACATATTGCTCCTTTATTGTCTCTAACCCAAAGATTTTGAAATCAAGTTGTGAAAGCATGGTATATCTCCTAGACAACGCATCAGCTATCACATTTTCTTTGCCCTTTTTATATTTAATGACATAGGGAAAAGATTCAATAAACTCAATCTACTAAGCATGTCTACGGTTCAGGTTGGTTTGACTTCGAATATGTTTCAAGGATTCATAATCAGAATGTATTACAAACTCTTTGGGCCATAAATAATGCTGCCATGTTTCCAAAGTTCGAACTAGAGCATATAATTCTTTATCATAGGTAGAATAGTTCAAACTAGGACCGCTTAACTTTTCACTAAAGTAAGCAACAGGTTTTCCTTCTTGCATTAACACACCCTCAAGACTTATGCCACTAGCATCACATTCTAATTCAAAAGTCTTGCTGAAATCAGGAAGTTGAAGCAAAGGGGCATGTGTTAACTTATCTTTGAGAGTGTCGAAAGCTTGTTGATGATTGGTGGCCCAAGTAAAAGGAACACCCTTCTTTGTAAGCTCATTCAATGGTGCAGCAAGGGTGCTGAAATCCTGAACAAAACGCCGATAGAAACCAGCGAGCCCGAGAAAACTTCGCACTTGTGTGACCATTTTAGGAGGCGGCCAACTCTGTATAGCGATGATCTTGGCTTGATCAACCTCAATGCCCTGTGGAGTAACAACATAGCCAAGAAAACAAACTCGATCGGTGCAAAAGGTGCACTTTCGAGGTTACCAAACAAATGTGCATCTCTCAAGGCAACAAAAACAGCACGTAAGTGTTCAAGATGTTCATCTAGTGACTTGCTGTAAATCAATATATCATCAAAGTAAACTACCACAAATTTACCCATGAAAGCACGTAAAACTTCGTTCATTAATCTCATGAAAGTGCTAGGGACATTAGTTAAACCAAAAGGCATCACTAGCCACTCATATAACCTGAACTTAGTTTTAAATGTCGTCTTCCATTCATCTCCAAGTTTCATTCTAATTTGGTGGTATCCACTACGCAAGTCAACTTTAGAAAACATTGTAGAGCCACTTAATTCATCAAGCATGTCGTCTAACCTAGGAATAGGATGACGGTATCTAATGGTAATATTATTGATAGCTCTACAATCAACACACATACGCCATGACCCATCTTTCTTTGAAACCAAAAGTACAGGAATAGCACATGGACTAAGGCTCTCACATACGTACCCTTTGTCAAGAAAGTCTCGCACTTGACGCTCAATCTCCTTAGTCTCCTCCGGGTTGGTTTGGTATGGCGTGCGGTTGGGTAGGGAAGCTCCTGGGATCAAATCAATTTGATGTTCAATACCCCTAATTGGTGGCAGCCCTGGGGTATCTCAGTAGGAAACACATGATCAAACTCCTGCAAAAGGTTAGTGACAACAGACGGCAAAGAGCTAGATACATCATCAAGTGAAAATAAAGCATCTTTGCATATCAAAGCATAGCATGGCATTTCATCATGACAAATTTCAGCAAGATCAGATTTGGTTGCAAGCAAGACACAACCCTTTAATTTAATTCCCTCGGTCCTAGAACAAGATGGCAACCTCTCTTTCTTAGGTGGGAAAACATCATTCACTACTTGCTGATTTTCAGATTCATGTTCAAGTTCTTTCTTCTTATTTTCAGCTAGCTCTTTATCACAATTAGCAATTTCAGTAGGTGTCAAAGGTAGCAAAGTTATTTTCTTTCCTTTGTGCACAAGAGAGTATTTATTAGTTCTACCATGATGAGTTGCATCGGTATCAAATTCCCATGGGCGACCTAATAAAAGTGAGCATGCTTGCATAGGTACTACATCGAAATCAGCAACATCATGATAGGAACCAATGGAAAAATGCACTCTCGCAGATTTGTGTTACCTTCACCTTACCGCTGTTGTTGAACCATTGAATGTGGTATGGGTGAGGATGCGCACGTGTGGTCAAGCCAAGCTTCTTGACCAATCCCGAATCCACCAAGTTATTGTAGCTCCCGCCATCAATTATAACACGAACACGGCAATCCTTGACGATGAGGAACATCTGAAACAGATTATGACATTGTAGCTTCTTCTCTTGCTCTCTTTGAGTGCTCAATACTCACTGCACAATTATGGTTCTATAATTTGTCGTAGCAGCGGCACCTAAAATTTCCGCACCATCGCTATCTGTCTCATGATCATCACCATTACCTGCAAGGTTAGCTGAAAGAGCATATTCATCCTCAACATCACTAGCACTTACATAACCTCCATCTTCTATCGGAATGTATGCCCGCTGACTTGGGCAATCTCTCATGACGTGGCCCATTCTTTACAACGGTGGCACACAATGCCCGTCGTACGGCCCGTGGAAGCAACCGATGAAGAGCTCTTTGCTGATGCTTGCACACTAGTAGATTTGCTCGTCTCGGGTGCGCGTGATGGTGGTGACAGTGCTGCTGAACGCGCCTTACTCACAGAGGGGGTAGCAGCTCAAAAAGCAGGAGGTGGGGCTGTCTTGGGTTGTCCCTGCGTCGGTCTCGATGTAAATGTACCTCCAAAATTGCTCCTTGTCCTTTGCCTACCCTGCAATTCTTTTTCTGCCAAACAAGCAAGCTGGAACAATCTATTGATATCATTATACTCTTTGTAATCAATTATGTCCTAAATTTCACGCCTTAAGCCCCCATAGAAACGAGCCATTTTATCCTCGTCATCCTCTTCAACATTACAACGCAACATGCCTATTTGTAGTTCTTGATAATATTCCTCGACAGATCTATTACCTTGGTCTAAGCGCTGTAATTTCTTACGCATTTCACGTTTAAAAGCAGGAGGAACAAATCTAGCACGTATAGCTTCCTTCAATCTATCCCATGTATCAGGTCTTAAACCAGAATTAACTACTTGAGTCCACCAAATGATAGCAAAATCTTTAAATTCACTAGTGGCTTATCTGACTCTATGCATTTCAGGAACTAGATGGGCATTAAATTTTTGTTCAACTGTCATCTCCCAATCTAGATAAGTTTCAGCATCATAAGTACCCGCAAAAGATGGTATGGTAAATTTGACTTTAGCAAATGGGTCATCATGAGCACGAGCATTGTGGTGCTGAAAATTATTACCTCCCATACCGTGACGGTTCTGATGAGGACAGTGTCGTGGTCGTGCATCTTGGGCAGCAAATGCAGCACCGGCTCGCGGTTTTGTCTCTCATTATCATCTCCCTCCTCCTGATCTTAGCTTGGCCTGCATCGTGATCATACCCACGTCCATTGTTTGGTGGCCGATTCTCCATTCTTTCGAGGCGTACAATGAGTGCTGCAATACTCTCGTTGATGGAACGCTGCAGTGTATCCGTCATAGCTTGAAACTTCCTATCGATGTCCTCAGCAATGGTAGTGTGTTGTTCATCCAAGAGCGTCATGAGCTCTCCCTTTAAAACACACTCTTGTGCATCAGACGGCTCACCTGCCATGGTTATTAGCAAACAAAAGACGACACAAAGGTATTATCCCTATCAACTACTAGGTGGTGGAAAGTGGAATCACACACTCTCAAGCATCTTACCACACTCTTACAAGTGTTCTTACCAATGCAGCAGGTGGTACAACCGGTGGCTGGTTCGTGACACCGTGTCGAGCGTGGGTACGATTGCAAGAGGGGACATGTTCTGATCAAGAGTAGGTGGAGCTTGGAAGGCACAATATGGTAGCAAAAGGATCAACAATAATCAATTCAGTAAATGCAAGTTGAAAGATTGTTCAAAATACTCGTCAGAGGTTGCTGATCCTAGCGTAATCACAGCTAGCCAATCAAGCCCTATGTAAGGAAGTGTATATACGCACACGCAACGATCAATGTGACTTGATGTAAGCAAAGGAGAACCTCACAACAAGTACTGGAAGAGACACTAGCCCACTACTCAAACTGCTTTCTAAGGGCACAAGATTATTCGCGCAATGTAGAGCTCAAAACAGCGATATCGGTAAAACGCGAACAGCCCTCTAGATTGAGCAGATACAACAGCTAGTCTCAAACGATGAAAAGGCAGAGTTTTATATGGCTTATATATACTCGTTTGAAAGGTTTCGACGATATCTACAGCTTTTTTAACTGGACAAAACCCAAATTCCGAAGGGAAGACAGAATAAATCACCAAAGACGGAAAAGCGAAATCTTACGACGCAATTTTGGGGCTAAAGATGGCCGATTTCGAGGGTCTTGGAGGGTGACAGGTGCTTTGCTGTCAGATTTTCAGATGCGCGTCGTCGTTAGCTTTTCAACGAGTACAAGAACGTCGAAAATGGACACCGTATGCAAAAGTTATGCCCGTTTTACTGAAGGTGTGTCGGAATCGTACTCGAATTCGTTTTGGCCTCAATTGAAATTGCTATAACTTTTGACCCCGTGGCTAAACGTGCTCAAATTTTTTTCTGGAGGCTTATGGATGTATCAAGAAGGACTCCACCAAATTTCACTATATTTGGAAATGGTTTGATAACTTTCCAAATTTCGGACAAAGGGGACACTCTTTGGCTTTTTTTTTCTTTTTTTATCTCTCTTTTTTTCCCTTCTCTTTTTTCCCTCTTTTTTTTTCTAAACAGCCGAAATCAACTCCTTTTTTTTAGTCCGAAACCCTAATTTTTTTTCTTGTACAAGTGAGAGGCTCGACAGGGGTGGAAACACTGGGGGGTCGCGGCAAGGGTTGGCAGGGGATGAGGTGGTAGCGGTTGGGGAGGCCGCAGAAAGGATGACGGCGCGGCAAGGAACAAGAACACACAACGATGAAGCTACGCAATGGACACGAGATGCAACAAGACAATGACGAACTAGACTCTGACTAAACTAGCAATCAGCAACTTGAACACGACAATGTAACCAAAATTTCAACGAGCAATACTGAAATGAAAAATTGCAATGGCACAAGGGGTGTTGGGACAGCGGAAGAACACTACGAACATTTTTTTTGGCCAATTTTCTGGAGTTTTTGGGACGGATACGATGAACATAAACTAATCTAAAAGGGATGAATTACCTCACGGGCAACTGTTGCTCTGATACCAACTGATGTGACGATGGCCCGATCTTCCGAGAGATACTGATAAGTCGATTGTGGAGAACTCGACGTTGATGATCCAAAGGCTCCGACCAAAACAGATCGAACCCCTCGCAATCACTACACCACTGCTCCGTTGGTTATCAACCGTGCCGAACATGGTTGACCTCGTCAAGAAGGCTATCTCCTGCAAGCGAATCGAGAACACGAGCAAGAGAGTAAAAGATGCAATCTGTATTGCGAATAAAGATTAAGTTCACAGGTTAGGGTTCCTCAACCGAACATGCGGCGAAACTACTAAGCAGAATAATCTCTTAAGAAAAACCCGAGGAAAACTAAAGGGGTGCGACCTCCTTAAATAGGGGAGGGGGAAGCCGCACTTATCTAATGAAAAGGGATGTGGTATTATTCGAAGTTACTGTTCATGTGGCCATGGTACTGTTCACATGAACAGTACCAGCCCAAATAGTCTAAGTTACAAGGCCCTCGGCCCACTTTGACTCGGACTGAAAAAGTGATGTGTCTTCTTTCGCAGTTTCTGATCTGCTCGGATGGAGTTTGGATGTGAGACCAGATCCATCTGAAATTAGACTTCAAGAGCTTTCCAATGAGTACTCATGGGCCCTGAGAAGCCTTCTGGATCAAAAGTTATGGCCGTTTGAAATAGACGTTGTTGCAAAGGCCGAATCTGAATCGAACTCGCGAACAGGACTTGGATTGCGCTTGACGGTTCCACTTCTACACTTGAGCTCAAGTGGTTCTTCACCATGGTTCCTAAGGACAATTAAATCATCACAAGAATTAAGTGGGTGTAAGTGGGCAGCCCTCAAGCATCGCATGTGGTTAGAAGTCGGAAGGTGTCGACCATCTTGTGTGGTCGTAAGTCGGAGGCCGTCGACCATCGCCCATGGTCGTAAGTCAGAAGGCGTCGACCATTGCTCATTGTCATAAATCAGAAGCCCTCAACCATCATGTGTGGTCATAAGTCAACCTCGACCATCGAGCGTTGTCGTAAGTGGGCAGCCCTCGACCATCGTGTGTGGTTGTAAGTGGGCAGCCCTCGACCATCGCACGTGGTCGAAAGTTGGCAGTCGTTGACCATCGATTGTGTTCATAAGTTAGAAGCCGTCGACCATCGCTCGTGGTCCTAAGTTAGAAGCTGTTGACCATCGTGCGAGGTTGTAAGTCGGAAGCTGTCAACCATCGTGCGTGGTCATAAGTCGGAAGCTGTCAACCATCGCGCGTGTCGTAAGTCCGAAGCTGTTGACCATCGCTAGTGGTCGTAAGTCAAAATCCCTCGACCATCGCCTGTGGTTATAAGTCGGAAGTCATCGACCATCGCGTGTGGTTGTAAGACGGAAGCTGTCGACCATCGCCCGTGGTCGTAAGTCAGAAGCTGCAGACCATCGCGCATGGTCATAAGTCGGAAGGCCTTGACCATCACTAGCGGTCGTAAGTGGGTAGTCCTCGATGATCGTGCACGGTCATAGGTAGGTAGTCCTCAACCATCGCATGTGGTCGTAAGTCCGAAGCCCTCGACCATCACGCATGGTCGAAAGTCGGAAGCCCTCGACCATCACGCATGGTCATAAGTCCAAAGTCCTCGACCATCGCGCGTGGTCATAAGTTGAAAGCCCTCAACTATCGCGCGTGGTCAGAAGCCCTCGACCATCGCCAGTGGCTGTAAGTCCAAAGCCCTCAACCATCGTGCGTGGTCATAAATCGGAAGCCCTCGACCATTACCCGTGCTCATAAGTCAGAAGCCATCGACCATCGCCCATGCTCATAAGTCAGAAGCCATCGACCATTGCCTGTGCTCGTAAGTCAGAAGCCATCAACCATCGCTCGTGGTCCTAAGTGGGCAGCCCTCAACCATCACGCGTGGTCGTAAGTGGGCAGCCCTCGACTATCGCACGTGGTCGTAAGTTGGAAGGCTTTGACCATCACCCATGGTGGTAAGTCGGAAGGCCTTGACCATTGCTCATGGTCGTAAGTGGGTAGACCTCGACCATCGTGCGTGGTCGTAAGTTGGAAGTCTTCGATTAGAACTTATGACCATCGCTCATGGTCGTAAGTCGGAGGCCATAATCGTAGAGTGTTTTAGCATCATGGTCGGAGGACGTGCTCCTAGAGTACTATAGCCTGATATTCGGAGGCCATACTCGTGCAATCTTGTAGCTTGATGGTCGGTGGCCTTACTCGTGGAGTAGTGTAGCTTGATGGTCGGTGGCTATACTCGTGGAGCACTGTAGTCTGATAGTCGGAGGTTGTACTCGTGGAGGACTGTAGCTTCATTGTCGAAGAGAGCACTCAGAGGAGTACTCTAGCATATGGTCGGGGGCCGTGCTCATAGATTACTATAGACTTATGGTCGGTAGCCATACTCATAGAGTAGTGTAGCCTGATAGTCGAGGCCATACTCGTGGAGCATTGTAGCCTGATGGTTGGAGGCCGTAAGCATGGGGTACTGTAGCTTCATAGTCAGAGAGAGTATTCGAAGGATTACTCTAGCATATGGTCATGGGCCATACTCGTAGATTACTGTATCCTCAAGGTCGCAAACTTCCGAGTGGTCGGTGACATCTGTCTTACAGAAGCAGTTGGAGACATCTGTCTTCAAGAAGCGATCGAACACACCTGATGCCAGCTTTGCTATTGCGGCTATCCATACTTCGCTAAGAATGTTCAGGACTTATCTTATATCCACCTCCACCATATGTATGAACTGGAATGTTAGACCCCCGCTGCACAGTGGCTGCCCCATCCTGCCCCTCTTCTCTGACTCCAACCATCGCTCCTTCTCTAGTGGTGCTGCAACTATGAGGGGGAAGACTAAGACACTGTCTTCTTGGCAGGTCAAACAACAAAGAAATTGATGAGCTCACAAGGCAAACAAAAGCGTACTGACCTGAAGGCATGGACGTTGTCCCCCACGAATGCACCGTTGGCATCGTCCATATTGGCGAGTGCAGCCCCAGGCAACCGGATGCCATAGTCTACGTCAGAGGCAGGTTTCATGGCATTGGTGCCCATAGCATTGGGGGACGCAGTCGTCAAGAAGATGTGGCAGCGGTCGCACCCTCGGACCATAAGCTTAATGCGGTTCGGGGAGGCAGTCCCGCTGTTGCTAGAGAAGGGCGAGGTGGGCGAGTTGGAGGAAGGGGTCTATTCGCCCGTCCCCATCCATGGCACGGCCACATCCCATCCTTCCCGCCCACAATACTGCCAGATCTAGCTGTCCCTAGCCGCGGCATGGAAGAGATGTGGTGGGAGGAGGCGAGGCGAATCCGTTCGTCCCTATCCATGACACTGATGTATCCTATCCTCGCAGTCCACGGCTGGGTCTGGGATGGCGTTGCAGACACAACACATCTATTGGATTTGGCGCTCCCGGAGAGCCTTGATGTTGTTTGGGTCGAGGCGGTCAAGCACAACGATCTCCACGTCCAGCTATCCTCCAACACCTTGGCCACCAATAGCACTTGCTTCTCCAACATTTGCAATCACCAGGACATGCCGCATCTGGGAGAGAGAGAGGGAGGGGAGTGGGAGAAGCGAGCGGAGCAGCAAGAGCGGCATGAAGTGGGAAGGAGAAGGGTAGGTTACTTGGCTGACGATGGACTCGTCCATGGTGGTGGCGGGAGGAGAGAGGTCGAGATCCAAGTAGAGATTGGGGGAGGAGAGAGGTTAAGATCGGAGTGGTGATCGGGGAGGAGGAGATGCGGCGCGAGGTAGGGAAAGTGAAGGGGAGGGGTGGTTAGATCGTGAGAGAGACAGGAGGGGGAGATACGAACGGTTCAGATCAAATCGGATAGTTGCAGAGAGAAGAGGGGAGAACGCATCGACAACCACCATGTTGAAATGGGGCACTATGGTGTCTGGGCACCAAGTCTCTGTACCTTTGGATTGCTTTTAGATGCATACATGTGCAATGCTATATAGTATATCAGGATGAAATGAAAAGTCTTAATCATAGATGGAAAGTATTAATCATGGATGGAAAGTCTCAATTATAGATGAAATGTCTCAATCGTAGAGACTAGACACCATGATACCCCTGTTATTTATAGAGTATATATATATTGATTGTAGACTGCAGATACATTGACCTCGTATTTTCTAGGAGCGCTTAATGAAAAGCGAAAGCTCCAGATAGGCAGCATCGAGCACGACAAGCTCAACAGAAGAAAAAGAAAGCCAAGAAAACGAGGACCCAACAACAACCGCCACAAGCTGGAGAATTTGCACCCCGTGCTACCAACAAGATCCATGCATCGGCAACGCACGACGACATCATAATATATATTGGACCGCTTCCATCAATCCTTGCATGCATGCAGAGATCGAAGCTGCTACACAGGCACCGTCCGGTTGTAGCCGGCCGCCTCGCCTCCGCAGCCCTCGTTCTCGCCGGACATCTCCTCGAGCGACTTCCCCTTGGACTCTGGCACGAGGAGCGTGAAAAGCAGGCCCAGGAAGTTGCAGCCGGCGAGGAGGAAGAGCGAATTGCGCACGCCGATGCCCCGCGGGTACCCGTGGTCGGTCTTGGCCGGGTCGGGGTTCTGCGCCAGGTACAGGAACCCGAAAGAGCCGACGATGGCGCCAAGCTTCCCCGACGCGGCGGAGATGCCGTGGCACGTCGACCGCAGCCTCGCCGGGAAGATCTCTGCGGGCACGATGAACGTGGTGCTGTTGGGCCCGAAGTTGGCGAAGAAGAAGGTGAACCCGTACATGACGAGGAAGCCGATGTGGTTCCCCGGCGTCGTCCAGTGGTGGTAGGGGACGGCCAGCCCCAGCATGAACACCGTCATGCACAGGAACCCCATGATCTGGATAGCGAACCGCCCGATCACGTCGATGAGCGCCACCGTGAACCAGTAGCCCGGCACCGTGCCGCACAGCGCGATCAGCGTCTGCGCGCGCGCGATGCGGAACAGCTCGTCCAGCGCGCCCATCGTCGCCGCCTTGGGGATCCAGCCCACGGCGCTGAAGATGTCCTTCTGGAATAGATTCTGCGAGTAGAAGGCGATGTCCAGGAGGAACCACGTGGCGGACGTGCCGAGCAGGTGGAGCCCGTGCCGGCGGAGGAACTCACCGGAGAAGAGCCCGAAGGCCGCTGCCTTGGTGTTCTGCTGCCCCGCCGCCACGTTGATGGCCTGGTCCTCGGTGATCTCCACCTGCAGCACCTTGGACATGTCGGCCGCGGCCTGCTTGGCGTTCTTGGCCACGAGCGCCGTGTACCGCGCAGTCTCGGGCATCTTGGTGCGCCAGTAGTAGGTGAGCGCCGCCGGCAGCGCGCCGAGCATCAGAATGATCCTCCACACGAAGTCGGCCTGCGGCGGCGTGGAGGCAACGGGGTCGACGTCGTAGGCAGGGGTGGGGAAGCGGGCCCTGAAGGAGGCGGACACGACGATGGCGACGAGGCCGCCGGCCATGATGCCGAAGCCCTGCATGGCGAAGACGGCGGCGATGAATGCGCCGCGCGTTTTCTTGTTGGCGTACTCGGACATGATTGTGGCGGAAAGCGGGTAGTCGCCGCCGATGCCAAAGCCGAGCCAGAAGCGGAAGAAGCAGAGCGTGGCCATGACGGAGGCAGGGGTGTGGCCAAAGGAGAGGCCGGAGGCGACGGAGCAGACGACCATGAGCATGAGCGTCATGCCATAGACTTTCTTACGGCCGAGCTTATCGCCCAGCCAGCCAAAGAAGAGTTGCCCTGAGAGCGTGCCGATGAAGGCGACGCCGTTGACCGCGGCGGACACGTGTGGCGGGAGGCTGCCGGGGGTGGGCGAGCCGTCGACGTGGTAGTAGATGCGGCCGAGGAGCTTGGTGACCAATGAGATGCAGAAGAGGTCGTAGGCGTCGGTGAAGAAGCCCATGCCGGCGACGACGATGGCAGTGAAGTGGTACCATTGCGTCTTGGCGACGTCGAGCGCGTTGAGCACCTGCAGCTGCTGATCGCCAGCCATTGCCGGCGCCAGCGCAGCCGCGCACGCCTCGCCTCGTTGAGGATGGATGGTTGATTTGTTGCCGCTGAGCTTGGTTTGGGGCGGGGAGGGAAGCTAGGGAGGGGAAGATATTTATAGGCAAGGAGAAGGGGAATCTTCGTGTCGAATATTCCTTGCACTCGATCGTTCCCGTTTGACCGTCGATGGAATGTTAGTATGTTACGGAGTGGTCTCCTCTGTCTGCACGACGGCTGTCTCCCTCTGTTGATTGGCACGGTGAATTTTTCAGCTAATTGTATTTTTGAAATACGTGCATTCAATTTTTGATATTTTAGCTATGAATGTCTTTTAAATATTTAGATTAGATATATAAAAATCGTATATGTAGATTCATTTCAAAATGTACTTTTATTATATTATAATTTTATTAGATTTTATAAATAAACTACACTAAAAATTAATGATGAAAGTTATGTTTTACGAACCATGTGGACGTTCAAAAAATATGTTTTTATGGACCGAAGGGAGTATATAGTAGCCTTTTTTTTTGTTACACACGCTATGTTTTGCTGCTTTCTATATACAGATGGGGGGGGGGGGTTAGGTTAAATTTAGAAGCATGACAATTCCATGCAAACCTAACTGTTGTATGTATGACTTTTCCATTTTACCGACCAGTCAAAATTCAAAGATTCTCACCACGACGCCAACCCGTCGATAGCCTAATTTATTTCATCTTTTTTTTTGTTGAAGGCTGATTTTGCTTCCCACCCATCTTTTTTTTTAAAACTAAGAGTAGGGATCCGCCATTCATTTCAAGAAAAAAAAGAATACAACACCTAATCCGAAGGTTATACACCGTTGACAAAGAAAAGTCTCCGTCGGAAACACCAAAAGCACCGCAAACACCAATCTAGAGGCGAAAGCCAACAGGCACCACATGAGACACCGAGGAAGACACAATGCCACTTGCTACCACCAACGTCAGGCCTCTCACCCCTGCATGGCCGCAAAAAAGGCCTAGCCTGCCACGCCGAGGAGGAGGACGACCTTGCCGCTGTAGCCACCGACGTTCTACCCACCGGGTCTCTCACCCCCATGTGCACTAGGCTAGGCTCGCCCAGCCATGCGCACACCCGCGTGTGTCCAAGGCTAGGCTCGACCAGCCATGCCGAGGAGAAGGACGTCCGTGTGTAGTGCCGTTGGCCCAGTCGCTCACCCCCGTGCAGCCAATGACAGGATTGGCCAGCCACACACACACACCAAATATGGCCACGACCAGGCCTAGCGAGGCACTCCGATAAGGAGGACAACCTTGCTGCCGTTGCCACCAGCGTTCAGCCCATTGAGCCGCTCACCCCCGCGCGGCCGAGGTTAGGCCCAGCCAGCCAACACACACACATGTGAGAGGCTGAGGCCAAGCTCGGCCAGCCATGCCGAGGAGAAGGGCATCCATGCCGTAGATCGACCTGCTCAGTCCCTCACCCCAGGTGACTGAGGTCAGGCTGGGCTAGCCATTCTCACACCCATGCGCGGCTGTGACCAAGCTTAGCTAGCCAAGTCTAGGAGGAGGATGACCTTGCTGCCGTAGCCACCGATGTTCCACCCACTGAGCCACTCACCCCCCTATGCCCCGAGGCTAGGCTCGGGCTAGGCTCGGCCAGCCACATGCACACCATGTGCGACTGAGGCTAGGCCCGGCTGACCAAGCTGAGGAGGTGATGGGTGGTCGGAGGACGGTCAAGCAGCAATATCCACAGAGCAGCAACCAACAGAATCTGGCAAGCTTCTGTGACGCTCGGGAGGACAACGATGAGAATGGCAGTGTATCCAAAGAGAGAGAAGGCCAAGGACAATGGTGAGGCTCTAGATACAACGGGATCTAAGGTTGGTGCTGACCGAAGGTGAAGAAGAAGGATGCAAGCAGCACCAAGAAAAAATTAGATCTAAAAAAGAGTGGAAGAGGGAGAGGAAGGGAAGGAGGGAGGATGATACGGGGTGTCCAGATCTTATGATGACAATCAATGAACAACGAATGAAGATAACTCAAAGATAATAATCCAATCTAAAATTATAGCAACCTTGCGTCTAGCACAAGACCTCAATAGTAGTAATTGAATCACAATCTTCACAAGGAAAGTAATCCACACAACCAGAACATAGTTGGAGCACGAATTGATTGATCATGACCGATCAATTCTAGCAATTTTCTCAAGAATCAGCAAGAGCAATGTTTAGTAAGAACATAAACTAAGCAAACTCTCCATGATCAAAAGATTAATTTTCTATATAAATCCTAAAATAATTCTGTCCCCTTGTTACTTGGGGCGTACCTCTTGGCTTTATAGCTTTCCTAAGATAACTAACAAGACTTGGACTTCAATACGAACATATAAATTTTTGGCTACCACTTTGTTTTGGAGATAGCGATCAATCCGTATAGTTCTGAGGCTATGGCCTTATCTATTGTGTGGGCTTTGGAATAAGCTTTCTAACAAGTACAAGAGCACCTAAATTGGTCTCCATTCGAAAAGTTATGAGCTTTTTAATACAGCCTTGCTGGCTACTCCGAATTAAGTCCAAATTGATTCCGAATTTAAAGTTGAATGGGCTTGAGTTGGATCTGAATTATGTTTGAAAATCTTATCCAAAGTACTTAGTGGGCTTTGTGATGCTTTTGGCCTCCATTGCCATATTAGGCTTGAGCTTGGACTTGGTGGTCGAATAGAAAGTGTTGGCCTACAATGTAGTAGCTTGGACTTGGGCCGCGATATCTTCTCCTTCTTTCTTTCTTTTCCATGCACCACGGGCTTCTTCTTGTGTGCAACCCACATGGCTCTTAGGCCCATGTGGCCAACACCTCTCTTTGACCTTTGTGCTTGTATTGTGTGCCCAATCCTCCCTCACTTTCTACTGGACATGTTCTTTTGATTCCCTACACTCACAAACACAAAGATAAGAAACAACTTGTGAAGAATGATTAGAAGTTAGTGTAATTGTTGGATGTCCTTATCAAAGGGGGAGGAGGTAGGCTAGGGAGGAGGAGGGGCAACTACCACTGGCGGCAACGGCCGATGGGGAGTTGGAGGCATGGGTGCTCTCAGGATGTGTCAACGTTGCCATCTGGGTCAACCATAAGAGTGACGCGGGAGTCACTCTACGATATTTCAATTCCTATCAATCATGAGTTAAGTGGATTACTTATGTGAGTTTTTCACTATTGTGTCACTATCTGTAGTGCACTTGAGCCCGGAAATTCCTAGAGAATTACCGTGCATAGTCATCCCTAAGAACAATATTAATTGTCGTGTACTGCAGCATTTGAATTAACGATTGTTGAGTTTTGGTAGCTTCGGCTTATGGCTTTTGACTATGGCTTATGATTTTTGGGTTATTTGTGAGAGAGAATACGGAGTAACAGAAACTCATATGTAGTTTTTGCCTATATAACAAAGTTGCTATAGTATATACTACAGTTAATTTGTAGACTATATTTTAGAAAGATACTCGGTTTGAAAGTTAGTTACTATAGAATAATTAAAAAGCAGAGTTTTAAAGCTGAAAAGAAAAACCTATAAACATGTAGGGGGTGCAACTACGCTAGTAGAGCAAAAGGGGGCTAATTTGGAATGGTTAAATCCAAAGCTGAGCAAAGCAAAGAAAGCATGCATTTGTGCTCATTCTTGCGACGGGCGCATTGGCAGTATTCGAGGCGCACTGTTAGCAATCAGATTAAAGTAATTGAAAGGTAGTCACATCAGGCTAAAGTGGTAACGAGAGATGAAGAGAGATATATATAGAGCGTGTGTCTCGGGTGGTGGGGGCGGAGCTGCTGCTTTAATTCCTGTCCTTCCAACGTGCATGGTTGGTGCTTGAGAGCGGCCCCTTCACCGAGACGCCACGTTCGCTTTTTATTTTTCCTTCTCTCTCGTACACGCTTTTTACCTCCCCAGCTCTTATTTTCCTCTATTAATAGTCGTTATTTTAGAATTATGGTTTATAGTTTATCTATGGTAACTAAGTTTTAAATTAAGTGTGCCTTTTTAAAACAAGGTTTATAAGTCAATTGCAGTAAACACTGAACCGACTTCAGTTATATCGGTCAAAATCGTATACGAGTGTCTCTAGACACTGAACTGACTTCAGTTATATCGGTCAAAACCATATATAAGTGTCTCTCTCCGTATTCTCTTTTGCAAACAACCAGAATTCACAAATTTTAGCCATAAGTCACAACCCAAAAGAATACTGGTTGATTCTTGCCTCTTCCATTCCGGAGAAGTAGATTTGATGGCGCTAAACAATTAGTGCAACACATTACATGCATATATGTAGTATTACTAGCAATGACAGCAATGTATTATTATCGATGACATATTATTTCAGAGTAATAAGTAAGTTAAGAAAGAAAGGTAATATAGTTTTTTAAACAAATCTTTCTTGGTTTTAGTGTAAAGTCCTATCGAGAATGAAGAGAGTACTACGTAGGGGATATGCAATTTGGTCTATTTAAAAATTTTTTGGCCCATCACGGGCCCAAGATAATCGAATCCGATAGAGGATCCACAATCGATCTAGATCGAGGTGGAGCGGGTTGCAAGGGGAGGGTGGCTATTGCAGTGCTGTGTATGGAAGGGGATGGCGGTACAGGAGGGGATAGGAAGGCGGCGCTGGCAAGGAAGGGGAGGTGGCGCAGATGTGAGCGGTGCATGCAGGGGACAGGAAGGCGGCATTGGCAAGGGATGGGGAGGCAACACGAATGGGGCCATCGGCAGGGGACGAGAAGGCGGCGCCAACAAGGGATCGGGAGGCAGCGCGGATGTGCTCCCCAAGTACCCTGGTTGGAGAAACATTGTGTGTGTTGCCTGACCGGATGACTACTCAGGGATTCTATGAACTGGTACCTAGACCCAATTCTAGGATATTCCTTCTGTACGGTGGATAAACATGTGCCTTATCGACTCTAAATAGCACAACGTTTCAGCCCTGAGTCTCTAACAAACAACTGCCACAAAAATTTTTTCCACGTTCATCTCCCACTAATAACAACCGACGAGCAGACTTCCTCTCTCTGCCAATAACTACCTCCCCGACTGGACGTGTTAGTTCCATAAGGCGTCTTCCCTGGTGGATAATTGGTGTCTCTTCATTGGTACTTAGGGCTGGAGGAGAGAAGACAGAGAAGCAATTCAGGATGAAGCAATTCGATAATTGATTCACATCTCATTCAATTCAGTGTAATTAGGGCTAGTCTCACACCTTGTTAAAGGCGCCCTATAACTAGTTCATAGTAATAAAAGAGCATCCCTTTTCTCTTCCAAGGATTTTAGCCATTTTTCTCATATAATTTCGTAAGATCGGTGACTCGGTCGTTTATAGTTGGCACCGTCCATGGGAAGAAGGTATCGAATCTTTGAAGTTTTTTTCCTCATTCAACAATTCTCATCCTTCTCTATTCCCTGTTGTCATTGCTCATGCGGTTATGGTAGGAACCTGGGATGAGGAGAACTAGTTTGACTTGATAGACTATACAAACCTTGACATGGACACATGCATCTATGGCATGGAACATGATGCCTCGTCATCATCCTCTTCCATTCTAGCGTCACTGCTCGCTGAGGCTGGCGAGATCGATTGGATGGAAGAAGACACGATGCCCCCATCATCACCACTCCTAGAGGAATCGGCCATTCTGACCAGATTAGGATGCCCAAATGCCTCTGCAAGTCTGGTGCTTTTGAACGGCAAATTCGGTAACAAGAGGGTGACACCACAATCCGAGGGTCAGGGTACTCTCGATGTAGTCGTGGGTGACCACCATTCGCTGACAGCTCCTACATATTCCGGGAGATGATTGAAACCTAGTCGTGGTGAAGATGATAACACTTAGCATCCAATTGGCAATCCTCCGGATCAGGCTGAGTCCACCACAAAGCCCACCAAAGGTGATAATTTCCAATCACTCCCCATCGTGAAGACTTCTTACTGAAGTGGTGGAAGGTTCTCCCTTAGTTTTGACAGGAGTTCATCAGGAGATTCAGGCTGGAGGCATGAAGTTAACACAATCGGTGATACCGATCGAGATGCCATGCATAATTCTTCACGACAAGACCCGCTGGTCAAAATAGTGCAGATGCTCCTACATGACCCCAAGAGGATGGAGGAAACATAATTGGTTGACATCGATCAGCTAATTCACCTACTTCTACCCCACTACGCCTGACGGGTCGAAAGAGACATGCTAGGGGCTCGGAGAGGAACTCGAGTCATTGTACCCTCTCCGCAAACAAGAATCCTTCGAGGCCTTTAGTAACTATTCAGAACTTACAACGAGTCTATGATATTTTAAACAACCCAGTCCCTGCTCTGGTAGAAACTTTAGGATATGCTCACGTTGCAGGTCAATTGTCAAAAATCCTTTAGCAGACCATGCGGCGTACAAGGAATAAAGGAACTCGTAGAGTCATATTCTGACTTTGTCGAGCATTCCTCCCTTAGTTGAAGCCAGCATGGTCAGACTGGAAACAATTCAACATCCGACTCAAAACCCCCTCAAAGATTTCAATAGGGGAGTCATGAGGGAAGATGGTTTTACGATAATGAAGCCACTCCTCCTCGTTACGATGGATGAACACTTGGATCAAGTGATATGTGGCATCACCTGAACCAAATAGCTAGTCGAAGATACCATGTAAGTGTCCACAACCAAGTCAGAGAACCAGTTCCTCAATATGACTATTGAAGAATCGTCTCTAACTGATTACAATTTGGCCCCTTTCCTAAGAAGGCATCATGACTTCATCACAGGCTATCAGACTTTCTTGGTAGGCCTTCAAGCAGTACGCTTGCCAAATAGGTTCTAACTAGCAAATCTAAAGAAATTCGATGGAACTCAGAATCCATTAGAATTTCTCTAGAGTTACACCACTATCATCAGAGCCATAGGAGGTGACGATAATGTGATGGAAAACTACTTGCCCACAAACCTCGAAGGATCTGCCTAGTCTTGGTTGCTTAACCAATCAGTCAGATCAATCTACATCTAGAAGCAGCTTTGCAATATGCTAATTGCAAACTTCCGTGGGACATATGACCACCCTGGGAAAGAGGACAACCTCTACCGAATTTGGTAATAGCCTAATGATACTCTTTGATAGTATACCAAGAGGTTCAACGAGGTTTGTAATTCTATTCCAGAGGTTGCAGATTCCTCTGTCATCTAGGTTTTTAAGACTAGGTTAAGGAACTGATTGTTTATGGAGCACATTGCAATGAACCCTCCAGGAACGATTGTTGAGCTATTCGACATGGCCGATAAGTACACAATCGCTAGCAAGATAGTTGAATGGAACAAGACCATCTATCGGATAGAGAAAATTCCTTTACCTAGCCTAGATAAGAAAGAGAAGAAGCCCAAGAATTCTCCCAAAGGTAAGAAGAATGGCAAACCCAACGCTAAAGAGATTCTTGTGATTCTAGAGAAGTACACTAAGGGCAAGAAGGATTATTCCGGTTGGAACAAGGCAAAAGCTCTGACCAATGGATCCAAGAAGAATAGGAAGTGGCGTCCACTCTAACAAGCAGCAATGCATGATCTACACAAATGCCATGCTTGGAAGAAGAAGTTGAGAACTATTACTCGGGTAAGAGTCGTTCCCTTCCATTCAGGAGATCGGAAAACTAAGCTCCAAGAAGGACAAGGATGGTGATGAAGAGATGGACTGTCAGGAGCCACAGCACACCGTCGACATGATCTTTGCCAAGTCATCCTCCTATAAGTCCAAACACCATCTGAAGACTGTGAAGAGAGAAGTCAACGTCACCGAATCTCTGATCACCATCAAGCCTTCCAGGTGGTCAAAAACAACCATCTTCTTCAGCCATGAAGACTGCCCCATTCCTTCAACTCGGTCAAGTAGGTTCCCTATTGTCGTAGAACCTACCATAAAATTGCAAAGTCAATTGAATTTTAGTAGATAGTGGTAGTTCTCTCAATATTTTATTTATGGGAGCTTTAGAAGAAATGTAAGTTCACAAGTCAAAAGTAAAGCCTATAAAGTATGCCTTTCATGGTATAGTCTCGGAATCTACTACTAAATTGATAGGACAGGTTTTCCTACTGGTTATGTTCGAAAGTCCAAATAACTTCTGAATAGAAAGAATCTTGTTTGATGTGGTAGACTTTGAGACCGTATACAACAGGATTCTTGGTCGACCATCATTAGCTAAATTCCTAATAGCCATGTATTATGATTATCAGAGTCTTGAGATGCTAGGACCAAAAAGGGTCACTGGTTCGAGGAGATTGGAAGATGGCAAATGCATGCGATTGTAAATCCCTAGAACTGGTCGGTGAACTTCTGACTAGAAATGCTAGCCTGCCTTCTTGCAGGCCAAGCATTCAAGACCAAAGGTGGCCCAAATCATTTTGGCTAAATCAAGAAGGTTCCACTCGATAAGGGCAATTCTCTGAAAATATCAAACCATCGTTTGGACTCGAAAATGTTGGTGCACCTTCCAGAAGATATTGATTGGGGTAGTACTCAACCCCAAATAGGAAAAGTCGCTCATCTCCATCTTTTGAGCAAACTTAGATGTATTCACCTAGCAGGCATCCGACATGGCTGGTGTCCCCAGGGTGGTGATTGAGCACAAGCTAGCACTTCGGCCTGACTTTGCACCTGATCGAAAGGAGGTAATCCTATCAGAGATCAACAAGCTTCTCAAGGTTGGATTTATTTGTGAGGTCGACCACCCAGAGTGGCTCATCAATCCTGTAATAGTTAGGAAAAGTAATGGGAAATAACAAATATGTACCAATTTTATAGATCTTAATAAAAGCTTGTTCAAAGGATGACTTTCCTCTTCCACGTATAGATTAGTTTGTTGACTTTACCTCTAAGTGTGCGCTATCAAGCTTTTTAGATGCATATTCAGGGTGTCAATGTCGGACCCCAGAGCAACGACTCCGAAACTCTCTGTGTAAATCGCACTAGTCCAGGAATAGCTTGTGCACACAGCGAAACAAAGATATATATCGAGCACAAATGACCAAGCAAATATATATTAAACATAAGAGTACGGCCTTATGGCCAAGTCTTACATCAATGTTCATTGGCAACAATAGATAAAACAAATAACCGCGGAAGCAAACTGATAAGAAGTGAAGCCCAAGCCTGCCCACAGGCAAACAACTGTAAGACGTGTCCTACTCGTCCAGGTCTTCACCGAAGTCGAAGGCACCTTCCTCTGTATGGAGATTGCAAGGTGAGTACAAACTTGTACTCTGCAAATCACACGGAGATATGCAACATAATGATAAAGGCATCAATGGAAGGTTTATAGGGTTAATTTGCATAAAACAACATTTAATGAAATACAGTAGATAGGTTGAAATTGCTGAATTTAATACAGTAAGTAAAAATAGAACTTGTATTTGAAAATAATACCATTAGTGCAGGCTCTGACCAAACACCAACCTATCCACAGGCATCCCATCCGAACCTTCTTTCCAAAAGATCTCGTATGGATTCCATCCATCTACACATTTCCAAACACTCGTGGCTTCCATCCATCCACAAGGTTTTCATAAACTATTTTGAAAAACAAAGTCTAATCCGTGAAAAACTTTACTCAGCATGCCCATGACTGTGGACACGGCTATCCAGGATAGGTTATACACTCTGCAGAGGTTGTACAGCTTTACCCACAAGACATGATCATCCTGTACTTCCACGCGAGTTACACACTTCCTTAGATGTGCGACAAGGAGATCATGGCAAGGCTTTTACAATGCTATGCTTGCAACCTGGCCAAGCCAACTCTAAGGTTTCACCCCAGTAAAGAATCCACCAGACTGGGACCCCATCTTGAGCCGAGTGAGACTTCACATGGCACACGCCACGCTCACTTTCAACCTACAACGTGACTCAGGTTGGGACCCGCAAATTATTCAGTCAGGACTGTCCCATACCAGCCTTGTGGTAGTATGATAGGGCTTTGTAACAGTAGCTCACAGACCGGTCCTTAATTGATTTAGGCTCAACCACATACCCCTGTGCACGACAATCAACATTGTGTCTCCGAACAACAGTGTATGCCTGCACCCACCACCTAACCATTAGCCTAAGTCTAAACCAGATTCTACATTTTATTTTGAAAGCATTTCATAAGACTTCTTGACTCTCCGAAGTCAAGAATACATTTATAAGCTTCATCATTTTATGTGAAAAAGGTATCCCAACCCTAAAGTTACATCTAAGCATGACTAAGCATTTGCTACCAAATTCTCTAGCCATACTAGTATACTAACTAGAGTTTGATTCTAGGGTGACAAGGTATGAGGGAATTCAACGTCAACAGAATAATTAACAAGTAGGTATTAACTAGATTCAAAGCTAGATTGAAAATACATTGAATAAAATATGCATGCATTATAATTTAAATCAACGTAAATTTTATTTGCAAACTGGGATCAACATGGTCAAGGTGTGTGACTTGCCTTGCTCTTGGGTTGGGTGCAAATCTTTGTCGAGGAATTCTCCTGAATCGTCAAAGTCTACAGTGAAAATAACCCACCAAATTCAAATAAATTCAAAAATAAATTAAAATGAACTTCAAATATTTGAATTGAGGGCAGAAATGGATAGAGGGCAATTTTTGATGAATTTAGAAATTTGAATGAGCTCAATTGGAGTTAGGATGAAGGAGAACGAGCTCTCAAAAATTTAAAATCAGAGAAAAATAATAAACTAGATTTTTGGACTTATTTTTCTATACGAAAATAGGAATTATGACGTCAGGAGGGATTTCTTTTTCGGCTGAATTAATGTTCTACGGAAAATCCAAATTGTGACGTCGGCATGATGTCAACACCTTCGAACAGAGCCTGACAGGTTGGCCTTGGTCTATAGACCAGGGCCATGGACGAGGGAGGCGGCCTTGGTGGCACGGGAGGGGTGGTGGCGCTGACGGGGCGAGGTGGCACCGAGGTGGCCGGTGGCGGGCGGCAATGGGCAGGGGGAAGAGAGGAGAACGAGGAACTCGGGGGTGGCGCGAGTTTTACTGGAGGCGGCCGAAGATGGGCCGACGGCGAGGAGAATCGGTGGAGGCGCTCGGGCATTGACGACGGGGACTCTCCAGTGGCGTTCGAGCCTAGGGAAATGGTGCCTAAGGACGGCGATGGTGCGGGGAAGACGAGGGCGGCATCAGCCGGGTGCGAGGGGGCTCGGGTCGGCGGCAATTGCTCGCTGGTGGGCTCGTCAGCGCGCACGCATGGGGAGAGCTTGGTGCGGGGGCGCTCGGGAGCTCGGGAAAGGAGGGGGAGAGCGGAGGGCGGTGGTGCGGAGTGAGGCGGAGCCGGGGAAGTCGTTTATATAGCCGGCGGAGGAGCAGGGGCGTGAGGATTTCTCGCCGGAGTGGGGAGGTGGGTGCGACCATTGCAGGAGGAGGAGCCCGAGTGGGCGCGGGAATAGAGGAAGGTGGGTGCACAGAGTGGGCACGCGGAGTGGGGATGTGGGGCGGCGCTCACACGAGAAGGAGGTGGCGAGGGAGAGCGGGGCCGACGGTTGCGGTGCCAGGCGCTGGAGGAAGAAGAGGCGTGGGGAGGAAGATGCACCCGACAGGTGGGGTCAGGCGCAGAGAGAGAGAGAGAGAGAGAGAGAGAGAGAGAGAGAGGGAGATAGGAGGCACAGGCGGCGGGGATGAGGCCGCGTGGCGAGAAGGAAATCGGGTGGCTGCGGAGGTGAGTGGGATTGAACGGCCGAATTGTGACCACGTGGTGAAAGAGGAAATCGGGTGGCTGCGAGGGTAAGGAGGGATGGACGGGGCGATGGGCCGAGTGGTGTGCACGGCCGATCTGGGCCAGCCACGTGTCGGGCGGGGAGGAGGGGTAGGCGGGATCCGGTCAACGACTTGGGTGGGATCTAGCCATCCACGTGTCGGCCGGAGGGGCGGGTTTGGGGTTTGAATTTTTATTTTTAGATTTTGGGATTTACAGAAAAACTAGGGAAATTCAATAAAGCTCAGAAAATATGAAATAAATTCCAAAATTTTTAGAAAAATTCACAGAAATTTCTGGACAAGTTTTGGACTTCAATAAAATATCTCCAACTTAAGTTGGTACTATAATTTTATACTTAAAATACTTTTTAATTTCAAAAATAGATTTTAAACTACAGAAAACTCAGAAAATTAAATAAAAGCCAAATAAATTCGAATAATTAATTTAAATTAGGATTTTTTTATAGAAAATCAAAATATCACTTTATTTAATAATATTTTTAGGTTTTACTTAAATTACTTTTCAAATCCAGCCTTTTCAAAAAACAGAAATTTAGGGCAAAACCAAAATTAAAATTTAGGCACCAAAACACATGTTTTTTATTTTAAACCAAATTTAGGGCAAAACTCCAATTGGATTGGATCCAACCTTGAGTTAGTTCATGGCAGTCTAGATGTAGCCCATGAACATGGTGGTGCAAAATATGGCCAACATGGTGAATCAACAGAATCAAGCAACTATTGCACCTCGGCCAGCGCGTCTACTATCTAAATTTATAGAATTTATGAGGACTAGATCACCAACTTATTCCCTTTCATCGAAGCCTTTAGAAGAAGATGACTAGATTCGTTCGGTGGAGAAGAAGCTAAGTATTACACAGTGCATAGACCACGAGAACTATTGCGCCACTCACCAATTGGAAGGTGCTACATCAGAATGGTGGGAGAACTATTGCGCCACTCATGAAGATTAGGAGAAAATTACTTGGGCAGAGTTTACCATAGCTTTTCGTCATACCCATATCCTAGATGGAGTGATTGAAATAAAGAAGGAAGAATTTCATGAGCTTTAATAATGGAACATGTCAGTAAGTGAATATCTCAATAAGTTCACTCAGTTAGCTCGCTATGCTCTAGAGGATGTTGCCACGAATAATGCATGACAGGAATGCCTCAAGAGAGGACTTAATCCTGAATTAAAGGTTCAAGTCGTTGGCAATGACTATGTTTGTTTCCAAACATTACAGACAAGGCTTTACTTATTGAAGAGTCTCATCATGAGATGAAAGAATCTCGCAAGAGGAAGATGATTCAACAAGAAGCACAGTTGCACTAGTCATAGAGAGCCTGGATCAATACGTACCAGCCAGCCCATGTACTCAACAGGCAGATTTCGGGACTCCAGCACCTGTGCTTCGTCAGGATATCTTGGAACCGTACCCTATCAATGTTAGCAAATAGCCTCAGAGGAATGCAAGCCCTGCAACTTCGTCTACTTGTTTCAAGTGCCAAGAGCTAGGTCATTTCGCTTGCAAATGTCCGTAGAAGCGTCAAGCAATTACGCCAATTCTATTTAATCTTGGAAGTACACCTTCCAAGACCTTTTCCTTAGGAGCAAGTCATGGAGCACTTTAGCTCAAGGAAGTCAGATATCTCATAGCGTTACAAGAGAAAGCATGAACAACGTCATCTCCAATGTCGCATCTTGTAACCTATTCCTTTAGTAAGTTTGAAGCTCGGGTTCAAGATTCTGTTTAGGGGGAATGTTTGTAACATCTTGATTTTCAATGCTTTTTTGAAGTTTTAAAAATCAAAATAACCATTTGGTTTTCAATTAAAGCTTGATTTGAATTTTTCCAAATTTAAAAGATTTAGTATGAATAAAGTAAACATCTATAAAATAAAACCAGTTTTGTTGGGTTCCTTATACTGCAATTAATTTTTTTCGTGGATATTTTCGGATTTATTTGCTATTTTCTGGAGCTTAATTTGAAATATTCTAATTTTTGAAATTTAGAAACCATTTAAAATCCTGAACGTAGTTTTGGGCCTGGCTCCTCCCACGCACCGGCCCATCTTCCCGGCCCAGCCTGGCCTGCTTCTTTCCCCGCGTCAAGCATCCGCACAACCGCTTCTTTCCCTGCGTGCATCCGCACCGCTCGTCCACCCTCCTCTCTCCGCCATCGCTGCCACCGGGTCCCACTCGTCAGGCATCGTCCTTGGGCCGGTCTCTTCCTCTCGGGTCCGATCGGGACACTACGCCGCCGCCATCTCCGACATGGGTGCTTCGCCGTGGCCGCTACGGACTCCGTGCCATCTTCGATGCAAACTCGTCCTCGCCCCGGCCCATGCGCCGAGTTCTCGCACTCCGAGCCGCCTTGACTTCCTCGCCTCACGCTGGAGCCGAAGCCTCGTGCCACCGCCTGAGCGCCGTTGCCGGAGTTCGCCTCGGTTTCCGCTGTCTTGAGCCGTCGCCGGTAAGCCCCACCGTCCTCCTTCCTAAGCCGTCTCACCCTTCCCTCCGCCGGCCGGTCGTTGCTGCTCCACCCCGCGCCATCGTCCTCGCTCGTTGCACCGTCGGTTCGACTCGTGAAGCGCCGCGGCCGTTCGAATCGCGAAGAGTCATCTCGGTTCTCGCGCAAAGCTGACGTCAGCGCTGACACCAGTGTCGCCACGTCACCCATTGGTTTTCACCGTATACCCTGTTCACGTGTACCGTGCCTGTGACATATGGGGACCTCGGTGCCAGTAGCCACTATTTTGTAGACTGTGAGCCAAGTCACGCAAGCATTCACGTCACTAAGCCATGCCAGATGCCACATCAGCTCTATTACCATGTGTCAAGCCACATAACTGCCACCACGGCAAACCAGTGCCACCATGTCATGCACGTCAGCCCTAGTGCCATATCAACCCTGTCAACCACTTGCGCACTATTCTGTGCACTAAGTCCACGGTAGACTCACCCTATTCCATAGACCCAGTTCATAGCATAGTAATTTTTCTCAAATTTTTAGAAATTTATTTTCAGAAAAATTTTCCAAGAGCCCGTTCTTGTCCGTTCGAACTCCGATTGACCTGGTTATTTGATCATGTTAAAACTAGTTTTCAAATCTGTTCATTTACTATTTTGTTTTGAATTATTTTGCATTTCTATTTTAATACAAACCTTTGTACGTGGTAGTTATTATCCAACTTGATTAATTCTATCTTGATAATTTAAATGCTATGATTGGATTATCATCCTAGCATGGGTATTTATCTAGTGATACAATACTAGTTGTCATATGTGTTGTACGTTTAATATACTTAGCCATACTTGTAGTATGTTGCGTTCATCATCACATGTAGATTAATTTATTAATTTTGACTTAATGAAATACTGAATTGTGGTGGCCAGCCACAGTTATAAAATTGTGTACTATAACATGGGTCGTATTATTGGTGTTGGTTATACAAAATAATTTTCACTTAGACGTGTGATTGTGTACTAAAGAGAGAAGTGTAGTCAGCACTTTTTAGGATGTGGATGTCTCGCTTGGGTAATGTCTGAAGACTTAACTTTGTGTGCCATTGATCTGAACCTTACCGTACAACCACATGTCCTGTATGGGATGAACATAGCTGATTAATTTGTGTTGTTTTAATTTCGGTTTCGCCATTGAGATGTCAATGGGTGTTGGTTAGACATTTCAACGGTGCGCAAAGAGAGTGCTTTTCCCACTAAATGGTTAGCCTATTCGGTAGCGAAATCTTAGCGAGTTGAGATTGAGCATTGTAAAGACTTTGTTGTGAACTTCTTGGCCAGTACGTCTAAGGAAGCGTGTTATATTAGTGACACTACAAGAAGGTCATGTCATGTGGGTAAAGTTGTGCAACCTTAGAGTGTAAAACTATTTGAATAGTCGTGTCCCCAGTTATGGACAATGTTAGGTGATTTCACATGAGGTAGATATTTTATAAAATCTAGTTGGGTTAAGTTTGGGAAGTAAATTGTTAGTTTACTGGTGTTTCATTACATGAATGGTTAATTTACGGTTGGTTCATTAGGAAATGGTTAGTCCACATAGTTTATTTAATTCCTTTGACATAATTATTTATTATCATTTTCAAAGTTTGCTTTCAATCTATTTACTATATTTAATCTAAATTTTTTGCTTTCTGTGAAATAACCACTCAGCCATCATTTGGTAAGCCTTACATAATTATATTGCATTTTATTACAAATGATTTACTAAGTATTCTATGTACTCAAGGCTATATTGCTCAGTTGCTGAAGAAAAGCCATATCAGATAGAGGAATTTGAAGGTCTCTTCGACTACTTTGTGGATTATGACTTTTCTCCCTAGTCGATTGCCTATAGGCATGTTGAATGGTTACTACGCTTATTTCCATTTTCTGCTGCTAGCTTTTACTAAAGTCCTTTAGGCTATTGTTTGTAAGTTTAGCTATAATGTCGCTACTCTGATAAGTAATAATAGTTGAGTCTTTTCTTAGTTAATTATGATATCGTCAATATTTCATCTATGTTTTCACTGTATGCACTACCGTGATCCTAGACTAGTGTAGAATACACAAAGAGTCCGGATTAGCTTATTTAGGTTTCTACATCTTATCTAGAGAAAGTAAGGAAACTTAAAAGGTATTTATTCGGTTTCAAGATCTAACATATTCCTAGAAAGGAAAACTTTCTGGTAGACAAGTGGAACAGATGGCTTTCTCAAGATCACTTGTCCCACTTGGAGTTTTTCTCACGCAACTCGACAAGCCATCGGTAGTTAAGCATTCCGAAGCCGCTCCACTGGAGCTCACTCAGATCGACCCTAACAATGAGTGGATGCCATTAATCTATGAATATCTTCAACATGGCACACTTCTTGAAGATGATGTAGAGGCTAATCATACAGCTCAAAAAGCCAGATTATACACTCTGATTGAATGTACCCTTTACAAACGGGGAACTCATGGAGTATGATGAGGTGTATATCTCGAAAGGATGGTTTGAAATTATTATCCAAAATACATGGAGGAGTCTATGGAGGGACATCATTCCTACAGAACACTAGTCGATAAAGCTTTCCGACAAGGATACTACTGGCCAACTGCCCTTTATGATGGAAAAGACCTTGTGACAAAGTGTATACAATGTCAGTTTCATAGCCGACAAGTACAAAGTGTATACAAGCTTTGCAAACAATAACTCTTTCTTGGCCTTTTGTAACCTCGGGGCTAGACATTTTGGGACCTTTCCTAAGAGCACTAAGGGGCTTTGAATTCTTTTTTATAATGATTGATACATTCACAAAATACATAGAAGCTGAGCCAGTCATTAAGATAATAGCTAATGTTGTCAAGAAATTCATCACAAAAAACATGATTACACAGTTTCGTGTTCCCAGTCGTATAATCATAGATAATTGTACCCAGTTTGCAAGTGGCAATTTTGAGCAAGTCTACAAGGATCTGGTTATCAAGGTGTGTTACACCTTAGTGGCTCGTAATAGGGCAGCAGAAAGAGCTAATGGTATACTAATACATGAGATCAAACACTGAGTGTTCGACTAGTTAATACAACACTCAGGAGCTTAGGTACAAGAACTTCCTTCTGCATTATGAGTTGCTTGGAATAAAATCAGTCATGCGACCGGTGAAACACCCTTTTCTCTAGTTTACAGTGCCAAAGCCATGCTTGCTCTAGAATTAAATTGACTCTACTTGTTCAGATTGTTATAATCATGATGATCAAGCAGAATGATGAATCAACGACATCAATTTCCTTGATGAACAATGAAATATAGCCTTAATATGATTTACACTCTACCAATGTCAGACTCGAATTTTACAATCCAGAATCCTCTGTGATTTCACTGCACTATTCCCTGGCTCAGTAGATAGTGCTCACATATACAGTACTGAACATCAAAATACATATAATGCGGAAGCGTAAATATAATAGTAGACTTACTCATGGGTCGGTCAGGCTGAAATCAATAATATGCAATAGTAGAAATGAAACACACAGGTGGGACCCTCAGGACGTGCCCACAGGCAGCCAACTGGGGTTCGCGACCTAGTTCTTGACCTCTTCATCCTCTTCACCATCATGACTAAGTTTATTGCTGAAGCATAGTGATATGACTCCTAATTCTGGATTAATTGAGTGAGCGAGGGTGAGCACAAACCATAGTGCTCCATGAGCCAATACACAGGATACAAATAAATAACATGCATGGCTTATCAAGGGAAGGCTCAGGTTATTTTATTTGTCATAAATTGCTTTTAAAATACGATACAAAGGAATTTCCTAAGACCCAGCAGTTTTAACTAAAACATATTTTATCAATGTATGAAAAAAATACAATAATAATAGCGATCCAGATTCCATCCACCATTATATGCACCATATGCTAACCTTTCAACATTATAACCGCTTACCTTATCACTGGGGCGACACTCAGGGCAACACAAATCAGTACTTTTCACTGCCCACCACTTTTCCAATTCTACCCATAAAGTTTTTGAAATAGAACTATATCTAGTTAAGTTTCCATGTCCGCCCTTGACCGTGGGTACGTCTATTCGAATAGTTTTCACTTTGCAGAGTTTGTACACTTTACCCACAAGATATGATTATCTCACAATGTCAGCCATTACACGCTTTCTTAGGCATACGACTGAGTAATCATAACAAGGCTGTTACAATGCATCTTCCCAGCAGAGCCACGTCCGCTAAGGTTTCACTTCCTCAGGGGTATGACCAACCTTCCAGAAGCCCCCTCTTGCGTCGTCATGTCGGAGGATGTGGCCATCCTCTGCCCGCCTGTGGTCACACCAGCGCAACCCATACCGAGTCAATGCAAATTAGTTAGCCCCACCTAGAATTTGCTAGCTTGTGATTGTACTGTTATACACTGGGAGGTCATTACAAGATTCGGTCCTTATGGTTATCTGGGTGGTTCTACCACAATCCACACCTCGTGCACCACTGCACCACACCGCCGAACTATCCACCCAGATAGTTAAGCAAGTTGGGGTTTTTGCGGGCATAAAATATCCATGTCAAAATATACCAGCCATTTTCACCCATGATTTCCCAAATCAGTTTCTTATGATTAAAAGTGATGCTTGGGGTATTTTGGTGCCCCCGAGTATCAAGCAATACTAAGCATAACGCATAATTGTAGACTTATTTTTGAAAGGTTACCATTATAATTTTCCTAGAGTGAAAAAGTTCAAATATTCAAATGTTCCAAAAGAGGTGTAATACTAACAAGTCAATTAATGGGCATATAACTAGAATCTTAAAACAAACATAGATTTTCATATGAAATAACAGCATACAATTTGATAATTTAAAATAGAAATAATTTGCAGAAAATGTTGGTTCAACATGATCAAAGTATTGACTCGCCTTGCGCAGTTTACCGCGGTCTTGAGCTCACTCAAAGCTTTCTCATTTGAGGGTCTTAAGCTCCTAGTCTTCATCTTCACCTCGATCTTGGTCTCACTTGATCCATTGATTCTTCAAGACTCCAATTTCTAATTACGCGCTAAACAACTGAATCCAAATAAAGGCAAATAACTCAAAAGATCCAAATAAATCTAATTGAACTTGATTAATTTTTATTATGATTAAATGGGTGATTTGAGGTTGGGTTGATTGGGCACGGAGTATTGACAGAGTCAAACAGGGTTGGAGTGAAGCGATGATTAGTAGAAGGAAATTCGCTAAGATTGATGCCAAGGAGGGTTCATGATAAAGGAATATTCATGAGAATATTCCACTTAAAACTCAGAGATGGCTAGGCATAGATGACGGCAGAATATCATGACTTGGCCTCCAGCTTAATAACTTCTTTTATTATTTTATATTTATCAAGGAAGTCCCATGAGCTAGGTTAGACCTATAAATAGGTGTAAGAGTTGCCTGGAGGTGTTGAGTATTATGTGCCAAGTGTTATCTTTTAAGAATTAGGTTATGAGTTTCGCTCATGGTGCACATCCATTTAACTTATCGAATTAATCTTAGAGTTTATGTTTGTGGCATTTCACAATGTGATATTTTATGTGAGTTTTAACTGTCAATTAATCAATTTATTACTTAAAGAATTAACACCCCAATTTATTATCACATGGGACTATTTATTTAGTCACTGTTATTTAAATGGTTGACACTAGCTGACTTCTATATCTCATTGACCCGTGACCATTGAGCTATTCTAGGGTGACCATTGAACTATTCTAGGTTTTAAATACAACTTAGATAAAATACCACTCCTAGCTATGCCTGGTATCACTGGACTTCATATTATATGTTAATGAGATTATTTTAATTACTGATGACCCATGGGTTTTTATGGTAATCGATTATATTATAATATAAGTGCTTGGATTATTTAAGTATTATTTGAACAAGGGGTCCTTATGATTTTTGGGCCATAGCAATAACCTAATTATTTTTACATGGCTTAAACCGACACACATTACCCTTTATATAATGATTAACATGCTATGCCTTTGTTGCCCTGCAAATAGTTCAAGATTAAATCTCTTATATTCTCATTTTGCTTAAACATTTAACCTAAACCCCTAAGTTGATTTCTATCTTGATTCTAACTGAATCATTGTTTAATCATTAGTAATCTATGTACTGCTAATTGAACATCTGTGGCATTCTTTTCAACTTAATCACCCTAATTAATTTGTCATCACTTTACAAAGGGGTCATTCCTGGCTTTTTGGAAATATCTAGAGAAAATACATTTTTCTAACATCTTTAACTTAAAACCTCATGTTTGAGCTAGTCACCATGGGAATCTTGGTCATACCAGTTACTCTTGCTATACACACTATTGTTCTAGGCCCACACATCATTGGGAGAGAGAGGCATACGGGAAACAACACAAGAACACAATACAACACAAGAAGCAGAGGGTGTCCAACCGAACGGGGAGAATGTAGGGGAGCAAGGGTGGCACTCGGTGGGTGGCCCCGCCGGAGGTGGGTGGTGGCTGGGAAAGGGGTAGAGAGTGGCAAAATAGAAAGATAGGGAGGAGGGGAAGCTAGTGCAGGCGGTAGCACGAGTCGGGACAGCGCTAGGAGGGGTCGCGGTGCTTGGAGCGGCCGGCGCAGGGGGCTGCAAGGGCGGTGACAGCTGGAGGAAAGGAGGAAGAAAATGGGGTGAGCATGAGTGGGATAGCTGGATGCTTACCATGCTATCCACGTTGGGGAAGACATGCTAGAGGGGTCCAGCGACGGTGGCCTACGGCGGTGCGGGCATGCTCATGGCGTCGGTGACCAAGGGCGAGGGAGAGGGCTAAGCAACGGCTGCGGAAGATATGGGACGACGTCGTGATGCTTCAATCCCAAGAAATTGAGGATAGACTCGCCGAAGTGGGAGTGGTGTCGATGGTGGTAGTGGTGGCGGTGGTCGGATTTTGGGAAAACGGCCGGTGTGGTGAGCTTTGGTGATATGACCACCAAATTGTTTGGGGGAACACATAAGTGGAGAAGGGAAGCACACCGTGCATGACACACTAGCTCATGGATGAAACCCGCCGGAACGGCTGGAGCAGTGGAGAGAGGGTAGTGGCCAGAGCATGGCTTTGGGATAAAAAGAGGGAAGGAGAGGGGAAATGGTCTGGAGGAAGTCACATCTTAGGGCTACTTATAGCCACAAGGGGAGGAACTGTGGAGGTTGTAGCCGGCGACCTAGGAGCAGGGCTAAGCACAGTTGACGGCATGGCACCAGTGAAGGGCGCACAGGGTTGTGCAGCTTGACGTGCGGTGAGGTGATGGCGTTGACAAGGGCACAACACGGCAGGGGCAAGTGTGCGCACTGTGATTGACGGAGGTGGCGTGGATGCGGACGTGCAGGCATAGGCGCGAGGATGGCCGTGGCGTGGTGAGGGTGGCGATGTGGGTGCGAGCGCCAAGATGCCAGTGGCCAGGCGGGGATGCGACAGAGGCGATGGGAGCAGTTTGGACGACATGAGGGTGACGCGGGGGCAGGCACAGTGATGCGCGCACAAGGGAGGTGAGGCTGGCTGGTCAGGTGACGAAGTGAGAGTAGACGGGAGAAGAAAAAAGAAGTGAGAGGGGAGGAGGAAGGAAAGAGAAGGACGGAAGAAAGAAGAAATGGGCCCGGCTGCAGCGAAAACGGGGAGAAAAAAAGGAGGAGAGGAAGTGGGGCCCACATGGAAGAAGGAGAAAGAAAAGGAAGAAGGAATTGGCTGCAAAATTTGGAATTTGGGATTTTTCCTTAGAAATTGATTTCATATTTGAATTTCCATTTTTTTGAATTTTGAATAATAGCTGGACTCCAGAATTCCGAATTCCTTTCTTAAGTGCAACTTTTCATATTCTTTTACATTTGCTTTTCTTTATTTCTTTCGAACTATATTTATTTATTGAGCTAACTATCTCTATCCATTTTATAAACCATGTTTTGATTTAATAAATTAAATTTGAATTTAGGTTTTCAGAGTTCAAACTCACATTTAAATTATTTTCTATCCTTTATTGTCATGATTGCTATTCGTGCTTGAGAATTATTTTCAATTTTTTTTGCTCAGCACAAAACTTGAGGAAACCCAAATAAGATTTTAACAAAAAATTCAAATGCCAGCAAGATGCAAATAAAAGTTTTAAATTCTTCACAATTTTGAACATCCAAAATTTGGGATGTTACAACCAGCAAGCTATGCGAAGGTGTCACAGTCGTAAAGTGTAGCCTTGCAGCCTAGCTATAGGTGATTTGGTTCACAAAAAATTTAGAGCTAGGCAAATCACAACAAACTTTTTCCTAAATGGGAAGGTCCATACACTATTGTCAAAGTCTCCAGACTAGGCTCGATACGATTGGCCATGCCAAATAGGTGTGTTATGTCCAATTCTTGGAACATTGATCAATGACATAAGTTCTATGTGTAATGTAGTTTTTGTTTTCATATTTCAATAAAGTTTCATTATTCTTATTTCTTTTCTGATGAATATTTGTATTTCATAATCCCACATTTGGTCACATACTATTGTTGTCTGAGCTATTAGGAGAAGATCTAATTTTCTCCAACCCATTCTAAGGTATGTCTTTTACTTTATTAGCTTTGGCATTTTTGTCAAGTGCCATGCGAATTCCTATCATGACTTTCATAAAGATGGTTCTTATGATAAGCTACACACTCTTTTCTCAAAAAAAAAAACAAGTCATAGCATATTCACATAGACAACTAAACATTGTAACTTAAATGCTCGGAGGCTTGAAGGCTTGCTTTCTCACTTCAATATTCTATTTTTCTCTTGTTTAAACCTGGTCGAGAAACAAAAAACCTCTTAGTCAAAATATCTCCTCTTTGCAAGTGGTCCTACCCACCGGAAGGAGTTTCCTAGTGACAGCCTTTCTCCTACAATCTTTTCTACTAGTCGAAACTTGAGTATGAATATGTTTTGAGAAGTATTGTTCATGTCTTTAGTTCTCTACAAACTTATGACCAATTCGAATAGCGTTTACAAATAAAACCACTCATTTTTTTTGCATACATTCTTGTATAGTTTATTATAGTTCATATGATCGACAGGTTTTATGTCATAATATTTTTTTGACCTTGTACAGGATTATATTATATTTCGATTATGAAAAAAGTATCCGAGGTTAGTCAAAATCATCTACTGGCTTTGTAAAATGTGATTTCCTAGTGTCAATTTGATCATTTCTACAACATGTTTAACGTATACTTAGTCCATTGGTCAGGATGAACTACTCTTTAATTATTGGTCTATTACTTCCTTAGTAAGTACTACTACTACTAAACAAGCAATCGAGGGCTAGGAAATATGAGTACTCAATGAATTGAGAAATTGACATAAAATTTACTGATGACATAAATATTTATCTACTCATTGGAGCCACATGACTGGCTGTTGTTTGATGGAGACCTGACTTTCATCTCTTCAGTAACCTTGTTTTCGAAGGGCTTCATTTCTTTGAAGAACTTGGCCGCATCCTCCTCCAAACAGTTAAAATCTATCTCAAGTACTTGGAGGTTGACGATGGGTCAGAAGCTTTAAGCTTTGTCAAGGCAAAGCTAACTCCATCAACCATGGCATCTCTCATCATCTGCTTGTGGTTGCTCTGAGAAATAGCGAGTAGGCCTTAAAGGGTTTTGAGTTGTCTACCAAGGCAATTCACCTTCTTGATTGGCTCTCTTGAAGAGGATTCAAATGCTTTTGCCTCCATGTCAGCAAGCATCTTGTTGGAGAAACAGATATTCTCTTGATGATTTTTTGAAGCTTTTTCCTTCTCCTTTGTGAAACCATGAGCTTTCTCCACTCTTTGAATCCTTAGGGCTTGCTCTACAAGGGAAACTCAAAGTTAGGTAAAATAAAGCAAACAAATATAATAAACTGGTCAGATTAATGGTTCGTTACCTTGGTTCTTCTTGTCATATACTTCAACAACTTCCTTGTGCTTGAGGATGTTATCGTTAAACCTGGTCGACCAATTTTCGATTGACCGGTCCTTAACTTTACACATTTCCTCAAGTTTCACAATAACAGCTCCCTTTGCCTTAGCCTCTTTTTCAAAGTCTTCTAATTCTGTTGACCATGACAAGGGAAGAGCTAAGAAAAAGCAAAGATTAAGAAGCAGTAGAAGAAATTTCAAGAGGATACTTGTCAATCGAAGGCATTTTTCTTCAAGACTCATGAGGAGCTGTTCACTTTCGGTCAAGGTTGATTCGAACATTTCCCTGTCTTTCTTTAGGGTATCCTCGAGCACCTTGATGGTGCTCCTTGACCTGAAAAGAAAAATAAAATGACTACGAAAGAAAAAAACTTCATGATTGGAATAGAAAGGGAAAAATCATTACCATTCATCAGCCTCTCGATGGAGGGTAGCCCTCTCCTTTTCCAAGGCTAATGTTCACTTGGTCAATTCTCTGATTATAGCAACACTCTCCACCATATGCTACAAAAGAAAGAAAAATAGAAACTTAGAAAGGTTTTGAAAAATTCTAAAAATACATCCTAAAGTGGTCATGAGAACTTACCTAGACTGCTTTATCGGCATAAGCAGAATATAGCACCTCGGGCCTATTCTCAACTCACAATCTGAGATTTTCCTCCACCAAAGTTCCTCAAGTCTTTGATTATCGAAGATCCAGAGCCAGCAGGGGATGTCCCTTGGGTGTGGAGACATCTTGATTAGATCAAAGCTCTCCACTTTCCTCCAAAGAAAGGAGGAAGTATACTTGCTCCTTCCACTTCGACCACTTGTTTCCTGGTAGCAGTCAGATCCTACCGAGACTTCTCTTATGCCTCCACATCCTTAGATGGGGTCAGAGCCATCAAAGAATCCTGAGTAGCAGTTGTTAATTCCTCTACCCGCTCGGGGGCTACCTTGACTACTCCCTCCTTAGGAGTTTCCTCATAAGGAGTACTCAGATCAGAACTGATCGGAGTACTAGAGGTGAGAATTTCAAAATGCCAAAAAAACTCAAAAGTGTTAATCTACATGATGTTGGACCGTATGGGGGTGAATGATCGCCTCTACTTCTTCCGCTTCACTCGATCTCTTCGTGATCGACAACAAAACAACCGCTCGAACGATTCCTCATCACACTACTTCGCTTGCAGTCATCAACTTCTTTTGGAATAGAACTGATCTATTATTTCTGCAAGAAGTTTTTGGCTACAAGTGCCCTCACAGCACCCCGAAAAAATTCCTCGATGAAAGCCCTAAAAACTAGCTATGTTAGTCCAAGCCTCTTCCTGCTTTTATGGACTAACGTTCCAATCATGTTCGATTCAAACACGAACGCATCACCTAATCTCTTTCTCAAATCAAGAGACCCGAATCCCTTTCCTAACACGGGTTTTATTCAAGCTCTACCTCTTCTAGCCCACGAACTCTGTCCGTAACACTCACGATTCAACACGCGACGAAGCCTCCAGGATATCCCCTCCCACAACTCTATCTCGCTTCACCATCCTCGATCTCCATGTGCTCTAGCATTAGCCCGACCACCTTACATGACATCCTCAATTGTCTAGACCTTAGATCTCCCTATCCTAGTCCTAGTTCTCCTTGTCACCGACTGTGATCGTCTCCACGCTCTCCTGCACATGCAAAGACCAAAAGAACATTTTTCCCGGCCTGACCATCATAAGCACAACAATTCACAACATCCTTGTCCATCTAGAGACAAGACCATCCACGACCAACAACCTGGTCGTACACAACGAATCACCTCAGCACTATCTAGAAAATAGTCTCAGACTTCTGATTACAACCGCCAAAACCTATCGCTTTCTAAAACTCATTCTTTCGACCACTCATCATGACCACTGAGCACAACTAGTACTCAAAACTGACAACCGATCACAACACTTATGACTATCTTTCATCGACCATCAAGTACCTAGTCGCTCTGAGTACCAAGTACTAACACCGTTCCATCAAGCACCAGCCAAACACCCCACTGGCCTAACACGAGTACTCAAAATACTCAAAGATAATAAGGAGTGAAGAACTCGTTTCGACAATGAAGTCTATGAGTACCAACTGAGAAGCCTATAGTGATTGATTGTAAACCCTTCTACTACCAAAGATAATGACAACAGACTGCTTGGTCTACGACTATCGACAAAACTACAAAATATACGATTATAAGAGTAGTTAGCAAAATCTATGACCATCGACTGCAAAGTCACTGACTATCGACCAGTAAATTCTACGACTATTGATTACGACCAGTAAAGTCCACGACTATCAAAAGCACTGAAGCTATGACCATGTAAAAGTACCATGCTATGATTACCTTTAGTGGTTGATCCGTTGTGGTCGTAGTCGAGTTGCCGTGGTCAAAGTCATGTTGTCGTGGTCGAAGTTGTGCATGGTCGAAGCCAAATGTAGTCATACAGTCATGGTCGTAAAGCCGTGCGTGGTCATAAACAACAACCACGATCTTAAAGCCATGCGTGGGTATAAACAATAGTCGTGGTCGTAAAGCTGTGCGTGGTCATAAATGACAGCCGTGGTTGTAAAGTCATGCGTGGTCATAACCGACAGCTGTGGATGAAGTTTGCCATGGTTGAAACTGGATGTGGTTGAAGCCAGTTGTGATCGAAAAATGTGTGGTTGAATTACTCAAACTATAACTCGATTAAAACCACTTGGAGCAGTAGAAACATTGAACCCAAAATCTTTGACTACGATCACCTGATACTTTCGCAAGTGCAAATTCCAAAATAATCCAAATATCAATTATTCATCATTATTTTTAATCACAACCATCCATATGGTCTAACAATCTCCCTCTTGATGAATGCATTGACAACACCTTGAAAAACACTCAAATGAAAGGCTTTGCGAGAAAGAATTTGCAATCCGAAACAACGAGTATCCAAGGCAACCGACCACATAACCAAACGAGAACAAACCCATAGAACAACTTCCAGAGCAAATCTCCCCCTTTCTTCTACTTTTCTCCCCCTTTGGCAATGAAATCATCAAGGGCTCAAAAGCGAGAATAATTCTAAAAGGGAACTAGGAAAGTAAACATCCACAAGCTTTTGCACAAGGGACCAAACCAACTGTATGAGCAGAGCTACCTAGATCATGTAAAATCATATATCATATAGCAAGGTCAAAACTAATCTTTTAGCATAATTAAGCAATTTAGATCATGACAGATATCTCATCAATGACTAAACCAATTATAAAGAGTACTATGAGATATCACAACGAAAAGTCAAAGCCTAAAATTGAAGCAAACATTAAATCTAGATGGGTTAGCAGTCTCATATAACAACCTATTACTCCACACATGATTCTAAGGAATGTGGCATGCTTGTAGCATACTTCTTTTTCATGATACATGCTTAAAGCAAACTTGTTTTAAATGGTGGCATGCTTGAAGCATACTTCTTTTCATTTATGCACTTTTGAGTTTTTTTTTTCATTTGACCATGGCATGCTTAAAGCATACATCTTTTCAATCTTCTCCTTTTCAATTCTCATTTGATACCCCTTGTATGATATCACTTGGAGAGTCTCAATTTTTTATAACATGCCAACCAGAGTGAACATAAAAGTTTGTAATATGAACCATGCAAGCCTCAAGCCAAGATTTAAAATAGGATTCATAATTAAGCTAATCCTTTTAGATGAACATCGCAAAGTACTATCAATAATTAGTCTAGTCAAAGTCTTACGCCATGTCATGTTTTTAGTTCAAATATAATAGATTAAATAAAACCAGCCATGATCAAAGCTACATAACATATGAGTAAATATGATAATGCGAGCTCTACAACTCATTTTATTGCAATGATATGGACTTGCTGAATTATACGATAGATATAATAAACAAAGCTCCTAACACCACTTCAAACAACAAGCTCTCCCTCAGAATAATCCCCAAAAAGATGTAACAGAACAAACTCACTCCTCAACTGAGCACAAAGAAATGAATCATGCAATTAAGAGAGAAAACGAGCAATTTGAGAAGGAACTCAAGGACCACTTGAAAAAGACAACTCGTAGGATAACATTACCTTCTCCACATGGTCTAACCTAGATGGGATCTCTTGAAAGCCCTCAAAGAATGTGGAGAACCATCAAATGTTCCAATCAATCAATGATGTAAAAGACTGGAACCTCATCAAGTGCATGTTCTCCACCCTGCGTTCGCTGGTCTTAGATCACAGAAGGTGTCGGTCTCATAGTACTGGGGTTATTCAAATAAGCTTTAGGAATCTGGTACTATGACACTCCATGAATAGGAGTAGCAGTAGGCAATGATAAAAATTTAAGTGATGATTTAGCCTTTGTTAAATTTTGACCTAACAGATGATGACACATAGACTCGACCACTCAACGATATGACCTCCTCAGAGAAGTTGATCTGACTGCCGACCGATCTAAGCGAGCAGTAAAATCTAGTTGAAACTTTGGTTCGACAATGGAATGTTCAACAATGAGATGTCGGTACACATGGTGGTTTGACTGCTGCACGATCACTTGTGATCCCTGAGACCGATCCGACCACGTTGAAAAAGCTGGTTGAAAATAGCCTATCCGACTACGTTGCACTAGTCTAGCCACTGACTGGTCTGAGCAAGCAGAGAACACTGGTCGACAGTCTCTTGTGAAGTTGGTCTGACTGCAAGTACCACTTTGTCAAAAATCTTGTTCAACCACTTTGGTCTGACCACAAGAGCAAACTGGTTGAGCACCTGATCCAACAGCACTGGTTCGACAAAGGGAAGCTGCTGGTCAAAAAGTTTTTCTGTCCTATTTTTCTTTTCTTTCTTTGCTTTTCTAAAACAGAATTTAGCCAGATGACCTTTTTTTTGACAATACGTACATTGATACTTGAGTTGGTGGATGGTCGTATCGATCAACTTAACATCACTCAATTTTGTGAGGTTTCCTTTTTCTAAGCCAGTAAATCTAAAAATAATTTGTTTTGGTTCTAGTTCTACTTCAAATTTGGCAGGTTCGAGTACCTTGGATAATTTAGGAGGGGTATTCCTAGCATGCTCAATGAAATTAAATCCTAGACTATGATTTTTCACACTAGTTCTTAACCTGTCTAGAATTATGTTCAAATTCTCCTTACCAAATGAAAACATCTCTAAAGTATTCTTAAGGTACTTGACTTGTTTAGTTAGAGAAGAACTAGATGAGCAGTTAACTCATTCATTCAAAATTTCCTTAGAAGAACTCGACTGAGCCAATCTCTCCTTTTTAGCAAAATTATTGAGTTGTATAGTCAGCACTTCTATCTCAATGTTAAGCTTTGGACAGTTAGAGCAGGAGGAAGTCTCATGATAAAGCATTTGTTGAATTGACTCCTGAGCTGAATTGAGTCCAGCCTGAAGCAGATCACACTTAGCGCAAATTTTAGAATGAACAGAGGCATTAGACTTAAGCTTCTCTATTTCATCTCTTGCATGTCTTAGCTTTTTATCACACGAGTTGTGCTCAACTTTTAATTCATAGAATTGAATCAAAGTTGACACATTAATTTTTCTTACAGACTCTAACCTAGAATGTAAGACTTGACAAGATTCACAAGCTTCATCATCAGAAATTAAGGCTCTAAGTCTATTAATCTCAGAATTTAAACTTTCAGCAACAAGATCATGATTTTTGGTTTTCTTTTTATGTTTCTTTAGTTCTTCTGTCAATCTAAGAACAACACAAGATAAATTAGAGTAGGAAGGTTTTATCTCATCTGGATCACTGTAGAGATCATCATCGTCGAGATCCTCACTATTTGCCATAAAGCACATTCCTGTGAAATCTGCCTCCTTGACCTTGTTGCCACTATCCTCATCACTTGCAGATTCATCGTCACTCAAATCAATTTCCTCAAGTGCTGAAATTATTTTGTTGGCTGCTCTACGATAATTGTATTTCTTGTTTGGGTCAATCTTGACTTGAGACCAACAAGTTGATGCTTTGTCATCCTCGACCTCCTTCCTTAGTTTAGGGAAATTTATCTTGATGTGATTTTGCTCACCACATTCATAGCATTGGACCAACTCTCCATCTTGATCTAATATTATTAATTGCCTTGGTCACCCACTTGGAGAGAAGTACAAGCTACTCTTCAGGGATCTCCTCCAATTGTTCATCTGAAACAAAGCATAATGCAGACAAGGAACCAATAGAGGAACTAGAGGAGTCATCAACTGGTTAATCAGTAAACTCAGAGAATTCGACTTGTTTATCCTGGCTGAAACACCAATCTCACGAGTTTTCATCTTTGAATAAAGATCATTCAGAATGAGTGTTTCCCTGCTAACAGAACGATTGATAGTGGTGACTAACATATTCCAAATAGACATATCCAAAGAATTTAGAATTTGACAAGCACTGTCAGAATCAGAATATGTGACATCAACAGATTGCAAATCACTAACAATCTTATTAAAGCAGTCGAAAAGAGCATCTACTGATTCTGCTGATTTCATCTCAAATTTAGAATACTCCATTTTGAATTGATTTTGATGCACACCCTTAATAGACTTTGATCCTTCATGGTAATCAGTTTGAGTAGTCCAAATTTTATTTACAGATTTAAGATGAGCAATTCTAATAAACTTGTTTCTACTTAAACCTTGCAATTAATATTTCTAGCCTTAGTATTTGCCTCTACATCACCAGTATTTTCGATGGTAATGATAGAAGTTACTTCAAACGAAGATTCAACTTTTTGCCAAATCAGATTACCTTGAGCTTGTAGAAAGACTTCCATGCGAGTTTTCCAGTAGATATAATCTATACCATCAAAGAATGGTGGCTTACCAGAGAACTGTTCTCGATCTAACACCATTGCAACGGTGTAACAGCCCAGGTTTTTCTTAAAATAAAAATAAATAAATAATTAAAAATTAATTAAGATAAAAAATATTAAAATAAGTATTTTTATGCCTAATTTTAAATTTGGATTTGCCCTGAATTTTTGTTTTTTTAAAAAATCGGATTTGAAAAGCATTTTAAGTGAAAACCTAAAAATAATAATAAATAAAATGATATTTTGATTTTATATAAAAATCTTATGTCAAATTAATTATTTGGGATTTATTTGGCACTTATTTGGTTTTTCTGGAGTTTAAAATCTATTTTGAAAGTAAAAAGTATTTTAAGTATGAAAATTAAATGCCAACATTAGTTGGAAATATTTTTATTAAGTCCAAAATGTCCCCAGGAGATTCTCTCAATTTTTCTGGAATTTTTGGTTGTTTATTTCATATTTTTTCTGAGCTTTATAGAATTTATTCGGGTTTTCTGAAAAAGAAAATCAAATTTAAAAACTAAAATCCCCTCCTCCTCCCTCTGGCCGCCACGTGGACGGCCAAATCCTCTCCATGTCGCCGCTTCACCCCGCCTCCCCCTCTTCCCGGGCCGACACATGGTCGGGCCCGATCACGGCCACGCCGCCCCGCCCGCGCCCATCCACCGTCCGCCTCCCACCCTCGCTCGGCCGCCCGATGCGCGTCCCGGCCCATCTGGCCCATCCGCTCCTCGCATCCCTATCCTCCCTCGCGATCCTGGCCGCCCCGCGCCCCTCTCTCTGCTCCGTGGGTCCCACCTGTTAGCCACCCCACCTCCGTCTTCCCCACGCCGCCTTCATCCTCCTCGCGCCGCCGCTGCCCGCAACCGCTCCTCCGCCCTACTCGGCGCCCCCTCTCTCCCGCGTGCATCGCCCAACTCCCTAACCACCTCCGCCCTCTACGCGCCCATGCCCCCACTTCCCCTCTCCCCCACGCCGCACGATCGCCCGGCCCCGCGCATCTCCGACGAGAAATTCGCCGCTCCTTCCCCCTCAGCGACCCCTATTTAAACCCCCACCGACTCCGCCTCTCCTCGCCCTTCCTCCCCCGCCATTCCTCTCTCCCTCCCGGCCACCCCACCGCCGCCGCGCCGAAGAGCCCGAGTGCCGCCTCCGCCTTCCTCGCTGCCGACCTCTTCCCGGCCACCTCTGGTAAGCCGCGCCCCACCCCTGGGTTCCCCCGTGCCTCCTCTCCCTCCCGCACCACTCGCCGCCGGCCGCCGCCCGCCGGAGCGCCGGTGAGGCTCGCCCCCCCATGCGCTCTCCGGCCAGCTTGCCTCGTCAGCCCGACCGCGCTTGCGTGGCAGCCGACGTGGTGCCACGCCAGCGCCGCGTTGGCTCGCTCCTCGCCCGGTCAGCGCATCCTACCACGTCAGCGCCTCCCCTCGGCCGTGGACCCGGTCTATGGACCCGGGTCCACCTGGCAGTCAGCCTAAACCCAGGGCTGACGCCTGCTGACGCCATAAAGCCCATTTTTAGTAGAAAAATAATCCGGCCAAAAAGAAAATTCCTGCTGACGCAATAATCCTAGATTTTCCTTTAGAAAAATAATTCCCAAAAATCCGGAATTTCCTTTTTCTCTCTTTTCAAACTTCCCGGAGCTCGTTCTTCTTCGTTCTAACTTCGATTGAGCCCATTCAAATTTCTAAATTCATCAAAAATTCCCCTCTATCCATTTATAGCCTCAATTCAAATTTTTGAAGTTAATTTGAATTTATTTGAATTTGGTGGGTTACTTTCACGTGTAGACTTCGACGATTCGGGAAAATTCTTCGACGAAGATTCAAACCAAGTTGAAGAGCAAGGCAAGTCACACTCCTTGATCATGTTGATCCTAGTTTTCAAAACAAAATTTATGTTGATTTAAATTATCCTGCATGTATATTTTTATTCAACATATTTCAATTCAGTTTTAAATTTAGTTATTGCCTACTTGTTAATTCCTCCATTGTTATTGAATTCCTTACACCTTGTCACCCTAGATCAAACCCTAGTTAGTACATTAGTATTGGCTAGAGGGATTTTATATCAAATGCTTAGAGTGCTTAGATATAATCTTGAATTTGGGATCCTTTCTCACATAAAATGATGAACCTTTCACATAAAATGATATGCTTTTGATATGTACTCTTGAATTTGGTGAGTCAAGGAGGTTTATGAATTATTTTGAAAAAAATAATATAAAACCTGGTTTAGTCTTAGGCAATTAGTTAGATTGGTGGGTGCAGGCATGCCCTGTTGGTCGGAGCCGCAGTGGTTGACTGTCGTGCACAGGGGTATGTGGTTGGGCCTAAGTCAGAATAAGAACCGGTCTGTGAGCTACTGTTGCAAAGCCCTAATCGTACTACTGGTGGATTCCTTACTGGGGTGAAACCTTAGAGTTGGCTCGACCAGGTTGAAGGCTTTGCATTGTAAAGGCCTTGTCACGACTCCTCGCCGCACACCTAAGGAAGTGTGTAAATCGGTGGCAATATGGGATGATCGTGTCTTGTGGGTAAAGCTGTACAACCTCTGCAGAGTGTATAATCTATCCTGGATAGCCGTACCCACGGTCATGGGCATGTCGAGTAAAAGTTTTTCATGGATTAGACTTTGTTTTTCAGAAATGATTTTCGAAAACCTTACGGATGGATGGAATCCATGAGAGAATGAAAACCTTGTGGGTAGATGGAACCCATGAGAGAGATTGGAAGCTTGTGGATGGATAGAATCCACGAGTGTTTGGAAACGTGCGGATAGATGGAATCCATACGTGATCTTTTGGAAAAGATAGTCCGGGTGGGATGCCCGTGGATAGGTTGGTGTTTGGTCGGAGCCTACACTAACGATATTATTTTCGTTTACGAGTATTGTCTTTACTTATTTTATTAAACTCAGCAATTTCAATCTATTTACTGTATTTCTATAAATGCTGTTTTATGCAAACTAACCCTATAAGCCTTCCATTGAAGCCTTTATCATTATGTTGCATTTCTCTGTGTGATTTGCGGAGTATAAGTTTGTACTCACCTTGCACCCCCCTACACAGAGGAAGATATCGTCGACTACGGTGAAGATCTGGACGAATAGGCCGCGTCTTACTGTCATTTGCCTGTGGGCAGGCTTGGGCTTCGCTATTTATCAGTTTGCTTCCGCAGTTCTTTGCTTTATTTATTTTGCCAATGAGCGTTGATGTAAGACTTGGCCATAAGGCCGTACCCCTTTTATTTAATATAATTGGTCATTTGTGCTTGGTATTTATCTTTGTTGTATTGTGTGCACTAGCTGATCCTGGACTAGTGCGATTTACACAGAGGATCCAGGAGTCGTTACTCCGGGTTCCGACAAACGGGCTCTGATACCACTTGTAGGACAGTATGGCACTATCAAAGGGGGTGAATGATCTTCTCTGCTTTTTCTACTTCGCTCGATCTCTTTGTGTTCGACAACGAAAACAACCGCTCAAATGATTCCTCGTCGTACTGCTTCACTTGCAGTCGTCGACAACGAAAACCTCCGTACGTGGTCGAACTCGCTCGCAGAACTCAGCTGCTTGGAAACCTTTGACTGCTCGAATGCTTCCGCTCAAATGATTGCTAGCCGAAGACAACTGTGTGCTCAATTGCACTCGAATGAGATCTATTAGCAAGTCGTCGAAGACACAAGAAGAACCATGCTCAGAAAAACATGCTACCGATCAACTTCTTTTAGAATATATCTGATCTATTATTTCTTCAACGAGTTTTTGGCTACAAAGTGCCCTCACATCAGCCCTAAAAACTTACTCGATGAAAGCACTAAAAACTAGTTACATTTGCCCAAGCCTCTTCTTGCTTTTATAGACTAATGTCCTAATCGTGTCCGATTCAATCACGAACACACCACCTAATCTCTTCCTCAAATTAAGGGACCTGAAACCCTTTCCTAACATGGGTTTTATTCAAACTGAACTTCTTCCAGCCCACATACTCTATCCGTTACACTCATGACTCAACACGCGACGAAGCCTCCAAGATATCCCCTCCCGTAGCTTCGTCTCGCTTAGCTCAACCATCTCGCATGACATCCATAACCGTCTAAATCTCAGATCTCCCTATCCTAATCCCAGTCATCCTCGTCACCAACCATGATCGTCTCCACGCTCTCCTGCATATACAAAGAGCAAAGAAATATTTTTCCCAGCACAAGCTCTTCCCAGCTTGACCGTCATCAGCACAACAATTCACAGCATCCTTGTCCATCCAGAGACAAGACCATCCACGACCAACAACTTGGTCGTATCTCAACGCTATCCAGAAAACAATCTCAGACTACCGATTACGACCACCAAAACCTATTGCTTTCTGAAACCCATTCTTCTGACCACTTAGCACGACCACCGAGCACAACAAGTACTCAAAATCAATAATCAACTGTAACACTCATGACTATCGCTCACCGACCATCGAGTACCTAGTCGCTCCGACTACCGAGTACCGACACCATTCCATCATGCACCACTTAAACACCCTACTGGCGTAACATGAGTACTCAAAATACTTGAAGATCACAAAGGGTGAAGCACTCGTTTCGACAATGAAGTCTATGAGTACCAATCGAGAAGCTTGCAGTGACCAATCGTAAAGTCTTCGACTACTGAAGACAACGACAGCAGACTACTTGGTCTATGACTGTTGACAAGACTACAAAATATACAATTATAAGATTAATCAGCAAAATCTATGACCATCGACTACAAAGTCACTGATTATCGACCAGTAAATCCTACAACTATTGAGTACGACCAGTAAAGTCCATGACTATCAAAAGCACTGAAGCAACGACCATGTAAAAGTACTATAGTTGTGACTACCTTCAGTGGTCGATTCATTGTGCTCATAGTCGAGTTGCAGTGGTCGAAGTTGAGTTGCCATGGTCGAAGTTGTGTTGCCATGGTGAAAGTTGTGTTGCCGTGGTCGAAGTCGTGTATGGTCAAAACCGAACATAGTCATACAATTATGGTCATAAAGCTATGCATGGCCGTAAATGATAGCCATGGTCGTAAAGTCGTGCATGGTCATAAATGACAGTCGTGGTCGTAAAGTCGTGCGTGGTCGTAAACGATAGCCGTGGTTGTAAATGATAGTCATGGATGAAGTTTGCCGTGGTCGAAACTGGACGTGGTTGAAGCCAGCCATGGTCAAAAACTGTGTGGTTGAATTACTCAAACTCAAACTCGATTAAAACCACTCGGAGCCAGTCGAAACACATGAACCCAAATCTTCGAGTACGATCACCTGATACTTTCACAAATGCAAATTCCAAAGAAATCAAAATGTCAATTATTCATCATCATTTTTAATCACAACCATCCACATGGTCTAACACGTGAATTCCTACTAATCACATACTTGGTCTTTTTCGTTTTGAAGTTAAAGCACCATGGAGCATAGTCCAGACTGCTTGCTTTCCTTTTCTTCTTTCCATTTGACTTTACCAGTACTACACTGGTAGAGCTGCTTGGATCCTTTGAGTCCTTTGATTGGATCTTCTATGAGGCAGTTGGAAGCAACTTCTCTGACCACCTGCTCAGAGGCTAGAACTCCCTCGACTAGTTGTTCCTCTGGTGCTTGTGGGACAACCACTGGAGCTTTAGTCTGGTCAGTCATGACCACCTCAGAGCCCATGACTAATGAACTCGGAATCATCATTGATTCTATAGTTGTAGTGGCTTCGATCGTTGGCTCTTCTCTCTCTTTTGCCTTGTCACTGATTGAAGTGAGCTCAGCGACGAAGTCCTTCATCCTAGAAATATATTCCTGCCAGTGCCTTTTCTCTGTCCTCCTTATATGAGAAGGAGTGGGCTTATAAGAAAAGCTTTCGGGACAGAGAAGGAGTGGGCTTATAAGAAAAGCTTTCGGAGTCGTCGTAGAATCCTACTTCTGAGGAGACTTTGTTCTTAGAAGCTTGAGTGGTCGTCAGAGTGGTCACAAGAGTAGTTGGAGGTGCACTCGGAGGAGTGCTTGAAGTAGTGGTCGATGAAGTAAGGTTTGATCCCGAGGCTCCATATGATTTCCTCATGCTTCGCCACCTCTTGGGACTTAGAGGAGCATCCCTCGAGCTCTCAAACAACTCACCTCTTTCCAACTTAACCATCTACACATCATGAGAGAATTACAACACAATGATCAAAAAATATACAATTGATGAAAAGGGTTATCATTTTTTATCTTAAGTCTTTTGATCTTGTCTTGCAGAGAGGTAAGAGGAATGATCAAGGACACCTCTGCCTTTTGGCTAGGCGCCCCTGCACAAATCATTTTGATCCTCTCCCTCACCTCGGTAGGGGATAGTGCTATAAAATTAGGGAAACCTTAAGGTTAAACAGATTCAACCAAATAAAAGTAAAACTTGACTGGTCAGAATTTTTCATGGCTTACCTTCTGAAGAATCCCTAGTTGAGTCAGCCACACTCGTGTACCAAATCATAATGTGGTCACGTGACTCTAGAGAACTTATCTAGCTCATAGAAAAATCTTTCACCATGTGCCATGATGTAAGACATCTCTCCCTGAGGTGGGCAATGGCATTGACCCATTGCCCTACCTTTCCCTCCTTCGAGGAGGACATCTACCTTGGGTTCTCGACAACAATCCGACTGGTGAAAAAAGGTCATCCTCCTTGTCAATGTCATGTAGAAACACAGCTTTTTCCATGACGACCACGAGGACTTAGAATATATTGGAATGTATTCTTCGGCCTTCCTATCGTGGAGGCGCAAAGTGCAACCACCGGGTGATGACACTGACTTCCTGGACTTTCCTGTCATCCTTTAGAAGTATCAGAGGAGTTCCAAGCTTGGCAGAATCCCAAAATATGCTTCACTTAGGTAGAAAAAGATGCTTAAATTAGCAATCGAATTGGGAGCTAGATTTACTAATTTGATTCTGTAGTACTCCAAGACTTCTGAGAGGAACGAGTGCACTGGCAATCGAAATCCACACTCAATGTATGCCCAAAAGATTGGGATTTTGCCTTTGTTCCTGCTCAAAAATTTCTCTCTAACCACTAGCCTCCATGGAACCAGAATCTTGTTGGAAAGCATCCCTTCCTCTTCCATTGCCTTCAGTTTCTTCAGTTCGAGCTCAAACACCAACTAATCGGTGATTAGATCCGATATTTTTGCTAAATGGCAGAAAATCAAAAATGGGATCGAAAGGTTTGAGGCTGTGGGTGAAGGATGCTAGGACTGAGAAGAAGATGAAAGGTTTTTTTTGAAAATGTGAAGCCAACAGGTAACACGCTAGGGGTTTTACAAGGGTTTCTCTCAATTGTAAATAGGGGTTACCTGATCCGAAGCCCAACGGACATAAAACCTTTCAGTTTCCTAGTTAGTTTTCTCAACTTTAAAGTGAATAAGAACCATTGCTTTACTCTTGCTATTAAAGGAGTAGTTTTCCGATTCAAATCCAATTGGAAGAATTCATATCATAATTTCACTTAAAAGTTTAGGGGCTAGCTGTTGAGGATTGAGTAAATCCCTAAATATAGTTTTAATATTTAATTAAGGCTAAGGGACCTATGGTTGTAAACCTTCAGAGGTTGCTCCTGAGTACCTTGGTCGGAGAAACACTGTGCATGTTGTCCAATTGGATGACTGCTTGGAGATTCTATGAATTGGTAATTAGACCTGATGTCAGGATATTTCTTCTGTGCGGTGGATAAAGTACATGCCCTATCCATTCCAAACAGCACGGTGTTTCAGCCATAAGCCTCTACAAACAACTATCATGCAATTGTTTCCCACGTTCTTCTCCCACCGACAACTACTAATAATCTGACGTCCTCTCTTTGACAATAACTTGCCCCCCCCCCCGACCGGACGTGTTGGTTCCAAAAGACGTCTTTCCCAGTAGATAATTGGCGTCTCTTCAGTGGTATTTAAGGTTGGACGAGAGAAGATAGATGACCAATTCAAGATGAAGCAATTCGACAATTGATTTACATCTCATTCAATTTAGTGTAATTAAGGTTAGTCTCACATCTTGTTAAAGGTACACTGTAACTAGTTTATAGTAATAAAAGAGCATCCCTGTTCTCTCCTTAGGATTTTAGTCATCTTTCTTATATTATTTCATAAGATTGACGACTCGATCATCGATAGAAGGTTTCCAAAGGGGAGTAGGAGGCGGTGTGGATGGGCATGTCCGGTGCCAGCAAGGGTCTTGGCGGTGGCATGATTGCAGATGAAGGTAACAATTTTTGCTCTTTTGTGCATGCATTCTCATTCTGCTTTTTTGTGCAGATTTCTGATATTTCATAATGTTTGAACATATTTGTATTTCTGGAATTCGAATCATATGTTGGAATATTTCATCTGAAAATTTCAAAAAAAATTCTAAAATTTCCAAAATTCGCATTTCTCGGTTGGTTTCGATATCTTTTATGCATCGAAATTGTTTTCCCCGTATTTGACCGCGTTTTACATAATAAACGTACAAAGTTGTGTGAGAAAGATCATTGTCTGGTTGACTACAAAGTAACATACTGTCTGCCATTAATCTCCGAAAGAGAGGAGGAATTTGCATGCGACTCCGATCAGTCTGGTAGGCATGGATGCAACGTGTGCGGCAGGCAGAGCGGCGAATGTCAAATTATGTTGAACTAATAATGGACGAAAAAGCGCAGAAGGCAGGGAAGAGCTAGAGGTTCACGATATGGTTTATTACTCCATCTACTAATGTTTGTTCACGATATGGTCGACGTAAAAAGTGACCGCAGCTAGCGCACCATCAATTAACGGCAGTCACTTTCGCACCTCAAAAGAAGAAGAAGAGGAAGAGGAGAAATGCTGCTGCTGCTGCTGCTGCTGCTTCTTCCACACGTCTTCCCGGCCTCTGCCACCAACGACGAGACGTCATTATCTACCACTGGCTTCCTAATGATCGTGGCTAGTTAGGAATTATGTAATTAAGATTATTTTTCTTTGATAACATTGGTTGAGACAATTAAACTAGCTATTTTATAACATTGGTTGGCCTCTGTGATGCATGATCACAATTACCGCTATATATCACTTGGATCATCTGTTGAAAGCAACTGTGCAAGGGTCGGAAGGACCAGATGCATAATTATTTTCTTGACGCGCGCACAAGTGAAAGCAACCGCGCAACGAATTGAAACATGCATAGATGCTAGAAAGCAGCAGCATATGTAAGCAGCACGCAAGCTATATATGACCGTCGTCGTAGCAGCACAAGTCAACAAAAGGCAGGCAAGCATTTTCTTGGCCATTTCCGCCCCACCTTGCACTTTTAGCAGGCAGGATGATACTTGGCTTCTAGTAGGAACTGTACTCCATGCTACATTAATTAATTATATAGCTTGAAAAGAAAATTAGGACATCTGATGCGGGGATGCCCGATCTTCACGGAGGATAAATATGTGAGGTGAAGATAACTAGCTGCAAGCAGCCAAGATAGTAGTGCAACCTAACGATTCTTGAGGCCAACCACTGCCTATGCAATGACCTGCAACAAGTATTCACCCAACCACACTCTAAGTTCCCAATCCACACAACCACGCACGAAGTTGGAAGCACAGAAAGGTTGCCATCGAACGACCACTTTTGCAATCTCACTAGGAAAATTACAAGAGCAAAGGAAGAGAGAATTCTCAAGTTTTTGGTAGCACTTGGCTAATCTATTCTGAAATCATATAGCTCAAAGTTGTCCCCTTAGAAGAAAGGAGTATTTATACTAGGAACAACCCTCCTAGCTAGATGTGAACATACTCCAAAATGGAATCCATTTTCGTGTGCCCTTTGGGTTCCCTTGGCTTAGAAAGACAGCAATTCGTGTGGCCTCGCGCTATAGTTATTGTCCCGGACAGCTAGTCTTGAAACTTGCATATGTTTTGACTCAAGCCTCCAAATGATGCACCGTTTGTTGTGCTGGAAAGAGGACTTAATTTCCTATCCATTCCTGCTCCCCATGCATGCTGGACACTCCCATATTTATGTGGGATTAGGTAGAAAGTTGGCAGTCAAATTCTGAGGTTGCGCATGCAACGCTTGATGGCCTGAACAACTTGCTAGTATTCTTGATGTCCAGCTCAGCCTTCTTCACGTCCAACTGGTTATAGGTGGATGTTGTTAAACAATGTACTCCGGTAGCTAAGTCTTGATCCTTGCAATGTGCTCCTTCTGCTTGAATTATCTCCGTACGTACAAACCTAAGTAAAATAAGCATACGAGACTTAGGCAGTATATAATTCTTATCTTCAACAATATTAGATTCAGCTAAGCACGCATTCACCTCTTGTTGTATTTGCTTAGTACGGTTCCTAGTCATGGGACCCAAATAAGCCTCTTTTGTAGAAGCTTCAACTTGCAGTTGTGTAGAATCTTGTGGAGTAGATGATGAATGAGGTGAGCCAGGGATGTCCTCATAAACCTTCCCCTCTTCAAAAGGAGTCATCCTCGACTCTGACTCTTCTTGACCAAAACATGGTGAAAGATCAGCTACATTGAATGTTGGACTCACAGCGTAATCCTCTGGGAGCTCGATCTTGTAAGCATTGTCATTTATCTTGTCCAACACTTTGAATGGTCCATCTCCACGAGGCATTAGCTTGGACTTGCGCTTGTCTGGAAAGCGATCTTTGCGCAGATGTACCCAAACCAGGTCACCTGGTTCAAAAGTCACTTTCTTGCGGTTCTTGTTGGCCTTTGCTGCATAGGACTTGTTCTTCTTTTCAATCTCTTCTCTTGTCTTCTCATGAATTTTCTTCACATATGCAGCACGTTCAGAAGCCTTCATATTACTTCTTTCTTGCATTGGAAGTGGCAGAATGTTGATTGGTGCAATTGGTTTGAATCCATAGACCACCTCAAATGGACACATGCTGGTAGTAGAGTGAACAGCCCTATTGTAAGCAAACTCAACGTGTGGTAAACACTCTTCCCATCCTTTAAGTTCTTCTTGATCATTGTTCGCAGCAACGCTGAAAGTGTGCGGTTTACTACCTCTGTCTGGCCATCAGTTTGTGGGTGACATGTTGTTGAAAACAATAACTTGGTTCCTAGCTTTGACCACAACGTCTTCCAAAAGTAGCTCATGAATTTCACATCACGATCTGAGACTATTGTCCTTGGCATTCCATGCAGACGCACAACCTCCCTGAAAAACAACCCAGCAATGTGTGAAGCATCATCGTTCTTATGGCATGGAATGAAATGTGCCATTTTTGAGAACCTATCAACAACTACAAACACTGAATCCCTCCCCCTCTTAGTCCTAGGTAGTCCTAAAGCAAAATCCATGCTAATATCTTCCCAAGGAGCATTTGGAACAGGTAAGGGAGTATATAAACCATGGGGGTTCAGTTTTGACATAGCTTTGTGACATGTGACGCATCGTTGCACAAATCTCTCAACGTCCTTCCTCATCTTTGGCCAATAGAAATGGTCGGCCAACATTTCAAAAGTCTTCTCATGGCCAAAGTGACCCATCAAGCCTCCTGCATGTGATTCCTGCAACAACAAGGGCCTAACCAAAGAATCTGGAACACATAGTTTGTTAGCCCTAAAAAGAAAACCATCATGCACATGATATTTCTCCCATCCTTTCCCATTGCAACATTTTTCATATGGTTATGAAAAGTTATGATCAGCACCATACAAATATTTTAAACTCTCAAGTCCTGGCACTTTTCCTTCTAATTGATTCAATAAAGTATGTCTACGGGATAAAGCATCAGCAACCATATTTTCTTTGCCTTTCTTATATTTCACAATATATGGAAAAGTTTCAATGAATTCTACCCATTTAGCATGCCTTCTATTCAGTTTAGCTTGGCCTTTCAGATGTTTCAAAGCTTCATGATCAGAATGTACAACAAATTCTTTGGGCCATAAGTAATGTTGCCATGTTTGAAGCATTCTAACTAAAGCATACAACTCTTTATCGTAAACAGAATAATTCAATTGTGCACCACTCAATTTTTCACTGAAATATGCTACTGGTTTAGTTTCTTGCATTAAGACACCACCAATGCCAATTCCACTAGCATCCAATTCCACTAGCATCACATTCTATCTCAAAAGTTTTGGTAAAATCAGGTAAGACCAACAAAGGGGCTTCAGTTAATCGTTTCCGAGCTCAAGGAAAGCTTTTTCTTGTGGCTCATCCCATTTAAAAACAACTCCTTTCTTTGTCAATTCATTTAATGGGGGCAACAATGGTACTAAAATCCTTTACAAATCTTCTGTAGAAACCAGCAAGACCATGAAAGCTTCTTACCTGACTTACATTGATAGGAGTGGGCCATTTCTTGATTGCTTCCACCTTTGATTCATCAACTTCAATGCCTTGCCCTGAAACAACATAACCAAGAAAAACAACCTTGTTTGTGCAAAATGAGCACTTTTCAACGTTAGCATATAGTTTTTCCTTTCTAAGAATATTCAGCACTTGTTTGATATGATCAGGATGCTCTGCTATGGATCTGCTATAGATTAGGATGTCATCAAAATAGACAACAACGAATTTGCCGATGTATGCTCTTAAAACATGGTTCATTAGTCTCATGAAAGTACTAGGCGCGTTAGTTAACCCAAAAGGCATGACTAACCACTCATACAACCCAAATTTTATTTTGAATGCAGTTTTCCATTCATCACCTTCTTTCATTCTAATCTGATGATACCCACTTCTCAAATCAATTTTTAGAGAAAACAACAGAGCCACTTAGTTCATCTAGCATATTATCTAATCTAGGAATAGGATGACGATACCTAATAGTTATATTATTAATGGCTCTACAATCAACACACATTCGCCAAGTTCCATCTTTCTTAGGCACTAAAATCACGGGTACTGCACAAGGACTTAAGCTTTCACGAACATATCCTTTTTTCTAAAAGCTCTTGTACCTGCCTTTGTATCTCTTTTGTTTCTTCAGGGTTGGTGCGGTAGGGTGGCCGATTTGGAAGTGAAGCTCCTGGAATGAAGTCAATTTGATGTTCAATGCCATGCAATGGAGGTAGACCAGCTGGAACCTCCTCCAAAAAGACATCCTTGTAATCCTGAAGGATATGTGAAATATCATTTGGAAGACAAGTTAAGTTGTTAGTTGAAACCATAATATCCTTATACATGAGCACAAAGATCACTTGATCTGGGTTTTGTCTCACTTCTCTCAATTCTGATTTTGTAGCTAACATAACTAAGTTCTCTCCCTCTCTTTTCTTTTTATCTCTCATGTTTGGTTGGTGACGCTCATTTACCGATTTGTGGATGTCACTCAATTTTTTTCCTCTCTCTTTCTCACTTCCTATTTTTACTTCAGAAACCAGCTGCATGTGCTCAGCCATGATTTGTTGTGGTGTCATGGGTCTAAGCACCAAATCCTTCCCTTTCCATTTGATGGTGTATTGATTGGTTCTGCCACAATGTTGAGCTGAAAGATCATATTGCCATGGTCTTCCTAACAGCAAGTGACACACCTTCATGGGCACAACATCACACTCAACTGTGTCGATGTAATCACCAATTTTGAACTGGACCTTCACCATATGTGTAATCTTCATTTCACCACAATCACTCAACCATTGCACGTGATATGGGTGGGGATGTTGCAGCAGCTTGAGCCCAAGTTTTTCACACATCTCTCTACTTGCAAGATTATGGCAGCTTCCTCCACCAACTATGACTTTGCATACCTTCTCTTGGACTCTAGCTCTTGTTTGGAAAAGATTGTGCCGCTGACTATTCCCAGCTTCCTTGATCTGTACGCTTAGTACCTTGGTGACAACAAGTGAAACACCTTGTTCAAAGTCGCAATAGGTCACTAGCTGATTCGTACTCTCCTTCTTCTGTGACCAGCATGGTGCGGTTGTTGGGGCACTCCTTCATCATGTGACCACGTCCCTTACCCTTAAAGCACACAATATCACTACTCTTGCCTGTAGATCCAATGGAAGAAGTGGTAGATGCTGCAGGTTTGCTCTTCTCTTTAAAAGCTGAAATCTCATTTCCACTTGTGGCTGCACGAGCATTGGAACAGCTGCTACCACTAGAATTGGTTGTGATGCCTCGGCCAACATTGAATTGTGGGACAAACTTGCCTCCACTTGCTGTAGCTCGAGCACTGAAATTCGTAGACCTATTTTGCTTGGAGTCTTCTTGCACTTGGCGTTCAGCCTTGGAAGATAAATGCACCAACTCTACAACATTACGGTAAGGCTGCAAATCAACAATTCGCTTTACATTAGGATTTAATCCATACAAAAATCTTGCCATGGATTGCTCCTCATCTTCATGTATGTTGGCTCTGATCATTGCCTTTCCATCTCCTTATGATACTCCTCAACGGACTGCTTTCCTTGTCTCAAATTCTGGAGCTTATCAAAGAGGTCTCTTTTATAATGCTTTGGGATGAATCTTGCTCTCATCTCTCTTTTCATTTCAGCCCAAGTAGCAATAACAGGTTCTCTTTCTTCTTCTCGCTGTTTCTGAACTTGTTCCCACAAGATTAGAGCATAATCTTCAAACTCAAGAGAGGCCATTGCCAACTTCTTTTCTTCAGAGTAGTTGTGTAGGTGAAATATCTTGTCAACCTTTAACTCCCACATGAGATAAACTTCTGGATCAGATCCACCATTAAACTTTGGCATGGTAAATTTTATCTTACCAAACCTCTCCTCCTCGTGCCGTTCATGACCATAGTTCTGTCGTCGTGAAACCCATCATTCCAGTGTAACCCATGTTCTTCTCCATTATATCCTTCATTAATATCAGCATGGTTGATATTTCCTCTGCCACGGCCTCTTCCCTGACCACGATCAGCAGCGGTGCTAACATAATTCCGACGACTGGCAGCAGCACCTCCATTCCCATGACCAGGAGCGGAAGGTCGAGCGTCATAGGCAGCAGCTCGGTTTCTTTGTTCTTGAGCCAAACGAGCAGCAACTTCCTCATCTGTTTCATCAAGCTCTTCGTCTTGTACACTTACATCTCCGGGGGCTTGACGTAGCTCTTGGACAATTTCAGCAACAAGATTAGTTCGCATTACCGTGAGGTTTTGGATCAGTTGCTGATTGACATTGTCCATAAGTTGTTGGAGGTCTTCGGACAGCTTGTCTTGCTTTTCTTCAACTGGTTCAAGACTTGCTCTGAATTCTCGGCGAAGATGATCACGCCAGGCGTTGAGGTGGAACCTTGTGATGGGTTGATCGGGTTGCCCAACACCCTCAACATCATAGTCTTCTCCATTTCCTACCATGATTAGTTGTACAAATCCCTAAATTATAGATATATGTATGTGGATGACTCGATTTTCACCTTCTCTTACCAACCGAAGCTCATGTAATTTCCAAGTGAGTGTAGAGTTGTGCTCTACTGTGGTGTCGGTGGTTGGTTTACAATAGGGTGATAATCAGGTGAATACAAGTTGAGAATTGCACAACTAGTGGCTATTTGTGGAGCTTGGTCAGAATATATTTATAGCAAGGGAATAACTAAGCTGCAATTCAGTTATTGTTAAACCAAATAATCATCCACACAAGATTTAAATGCCTTAGTTGCTAAATTGGATATAAGTGAGGAACAAGCAAAAACTCACATGAAGGATTCAGATTTGCTGCAAACAAAGATTTTGGAAATGGCACAACTTTGAGGAATGTTTCAGCTTAGAACATACCAATTGAGGATTTCTTAAAACGTAAGTGAAGAACAGTCCAAATATTTTTTTATTATTTTTTTTCGTTCAGCTTCTTCTTTCTTCTTCTTCCTTTTTTTTAAACTGAACAAGGGACCAAGATTTGGAAATCACACATTGTTCTAGTAAAGATATATGGATAGTCCTCAATAGATTTTTCCAATAAGCACAAGAACATCAGAGACGAACTCCGGATGTGAAGGATATGCATGATTTTGTAGATGGTGTGCAAATCTGAATTATGTGTACGAAAATGGAAAGAAAGGAAGCACAAAGGTCAGAGAACATTCAGCAACCTAAGACAATCGATCTTAGGGATTAAAACTTGATAAAACTCACCAAATGACATTTTAGAAACTGCAAATGGCTAGGTAAATGTCAATATTTTTGTGGGGCAATTGTTTTTCTAGACTAGAGGAATAAGAACAAGAACTATTCTAGGGGTAAAAAATCCTACCGTGTCAACCATTGCTCTGATACCAAGATGATGCGGGGGATGCCCGATCTTCACGGAGGATAAATATGTGAGGTGAAGATAACTAGCTGCAAGCAGCCAAGATAGTAGTGCAACTTGACGATTCTTGAGGCCAACCACTGCCTATGCAATGACCTGCAACAAGTATTCGCCCAACCACACTCTAAGTTCCCAAGTTCTGGACAGAGAAATCTAGAGGAAACTCTTAAATTTGCATTTGTGTGAAGTTCCAAGTCCTGCTGTCTGAAAATCAGCACTTCTGTTGTCTGAACTCGACACCCGGTCAGACCGGTGTATTACAGGCGGTCAGACCAGCCAGCATGTGGTGGTTAGACCGGCCAGCATGTGGCGGTCAGACCGGCCCACATGTAGCGGTCTGACCGACCGGGCTTACTCGGTCTAACCAGCTGTGGTCTCTTGTGCTGATTTCAGTTGCTCTTCTTCAGGGTTTTTACCTTCTGTTGTTTCTGCTCCTCTGTGTTTTCCAGTGAGCCAAGTCCCTTTTTCATAGCATTCCTGATAGGAACGGGGTCCCGATCTTCCAACAGGTTCTAGATATGTTCGATTTGGTGGAGGCGCGACACAAATCGATCCGGCTTCTGAACGACACGTTCCGAACCCCGCAATCGCAGCACCACGTCTCCTCAGGTTATCAACCGTGCGCGGCCCGGTTGACCTCGCCAAGAAGGCTAATCCTTGCCTGCGAATCGAAGAACACAAGCAAGAACAAGGAAGAACACAACTGAATTGCGAATGTATTGATGTAGCACTCGAAAGTTGGGGTCTCACAAACCGATGAACGGCGGAACTGTTCAAAGACAGAATTAATCTAAGCAAAACCCCCTAATGGTGGGGGTGGCAGCTGGATATAAAGGAGTGTGGGGCGTGCAAACCCCTGGACGCGCCCAAATGGGCTCCAACACGATACAAAGCCAAAAGGCCCAAAATACGGTGATGCAGCACCCTGACAGATTCTGAATGCCCAATTGTTTCGACGATTCCTATTGACTCGGAACGAATTTTGACATGGGACCAGAGCCATTGGAAAGGTTGTCTTCTTAGCTTTCCATACATATGTAGAACGTCCAAAACGGAGTCCAGATGCGATCTGGGTGTCCGTTTTAGTGCGGCCTGGTCCTGGACTCCGAATTGGATTTGAAGTCGGCTTGAGTTGGGTCTCCAACATGATTCGACCGCCCTTGCTGGACTTATGCGTTTCATAGTCCTTCTCCAAGTACTTCCAGGTCCTCTCCATGGTTCCTAATCATAATTAAATCATTATGTAGCAATCGATTCTCAAATGAACAAAAAGAAGTTCTTAGGAACGAGCTCACCTGTAAATTCAATTGTCAGGCGCGAGCTCTAGTGATTGGTCCTTAAATGTCAAGTGGAGGAGTGTTGTGTGTATTCGGAGAAGTGATGTCCTCATCATCCTTCCCCTCTTGAAGCGGAGTTGTCCTCAACTCAGCCTCATCTTTTTCTCCCAAGTATGGCTTCAAATCTGAAATATTAAAGGTGGGACTAACCCCAAACTTGGGAGGCAACTCAAGTTTATATGCACTATCATTTATCTTCTCAATTATCTTAAAAGGACCAGCAGCTCGAGGCATCAATTTTGACTTTCTTAACTCAGGAAATCTATCCTTTCACAAGTGCAACCAAACCAAATCACCCGGTTCAAGTTTAACTGCCTTTCTACCTTTACTACCAGCAATCATATATTTTTCATTCATCTTTTCAATGTTTGCCTTAGTAGTCTCATGCATTTTGACATTAAAATCAGCACGCTCCTTAGCATCATTATGAATTCTCTCACTAGTAGGCAAAGGTAAAATATCAAGAGGAGCACGGGGATTGAATCCATACACTACCTGAAAAGGACTTACCTTGGTGGTGGAGTGTTCCGCTCGATTATATGCGAACTCAACATGCGGCAAACACTCTTCCCACAGCTTCAAATTATTCTGCAAAACAGCTCTCAACATGGTAGACAATGTGCGGTTCACCACCTCGGTTTGGCCATTAGTTTGTGGGTGACATGTTGTAGAGAACAACAACTTTGTACCCAACTTGTTCCACAGAGTACACCAAAAGTGACTCAAGAACTTGGCATCACGATCTGAAACAATAGTAGAAGGCATACCATGCAAACGAACTATCTCTTTGAAAAAGAGGTCAGCAATATGAACGGCATCATCGGTTTATGACATGGTATAAAATGAGCCATCTTAGAAAAGCGATCCACAACAACAAAATGCTATCCCTCCCCTCTTAGTCCTAGGCAAGCCTAAAACAAAGTCCATAGAAATATCGCCTTACGGAATAGAAGGAACAGGAAGAGACATATATAAACCATGTGGATTCAAGCGAGACTTAGCTTTTTGACATGTAGTGCAGCGAGCCACAAACCGCTCAACATCTCGCCTCATCTTTGGCCAAAAGAAGTGTGTGGCCAGAACGTCCTCCATCTTCTTAGCACCAAAATGTCCCATCAAACCGCCTCCATGCGCCTCTTGCAACAACAAAAGACGAACGGATCCAACTGGAATGCATAGGCGGTTAGCTCTAAACAAAAACCCATCATTGATCACGAATTTATTCCATGCTTGTCCCTCTTTACAATGTAGCAACACATCCTTAAAATCAGCATCAAAAGCATATTGTGCTTTAATAGGTTCAAGACCAAAAATGCGACAATCAAGTTGAGACAACATGGTATAGCGTCGAGACAAAGCATCAGCAATCACATTATCCTTCCCTTTCTTGTGTTTAATGACATAAGGAAAAGATTCAATAAATTCAACCCACTTAGCATGTCTACGATTCAAATTGGTTTGACTACGAATATGCTTAAGTGATTCATGATCGGAATGAATGACAAATTCTTTAGGCCATAAATAGTGTTGCCACATCTCTAAAGAACGAACAAGAGCATACAATTCTTTATCATACGTGGAATAATTAAGAGCAGGACTATTCAATTTTTCACTAAAGTAGGCAACAGGTTTGCCTTCTTGCATCAGAACACCACCAATACCAATTCCGCTAGCATCACATTCCAGCTCAAAAGTCTTACCAAAATCTGGAAGTTGGAGCAATGGTGCGTGTGTAAGCTTGTCCTTCAAAAGATTAAAGGACTCCTCTTGTGATGGCCCCCAATGGAACACGACGCCCTTCTTTGTCAACTCAATCAATGGTGTCGCAATGGTGCTGAATTACTTGACAAAGCGGTGATAAAATCCTGCAAGGCCAAGAAAACTCCGCACTTGGGAGACCGTCGTGGGCGTGGGCCAACTCCATATCGCCTCCACCTTGGCTCTATCAACCTCAATTCCCTGTGGAGTCACAACATAGCCAAGAAAAGAGACTCGATCCGTGCAAAAGGTGCACTTCCCAAGGTTACCAAACAAACGTGCATCTCTCAAAGCACTAAAAACAGCACGTAAGTGATTCAAATGTTCATCCATGGACTTGCTATAAATCAAGATATCATCAAAGTAAACAACCACAAATTTGCCAATGAAAGGATGTAAAACCTCGTTCATTAATCTCATGAAAGTGCTAGGTGCATTAGTTAAACCAAAAGGCATGACTAACCACTCATACAAACCGAACTTAGTTTTAAAAGCAGTTTTCCATTCATCGCCAAGTTTCATTCTTATTTGGTGGTATCCACTTATTTGGTGAAAATTATAGCACCACACAACTCATCAAGCATGTCGTCTAGCCTAGGAATAGGATGACGATACCTTATAGTAATGTTGTTAATGGCTCTACAATCTACACACATACGCCAAGAACCATCTTTTTTGGGAACCAAAAGAACAGGAACAGCACAAGGACTAAGGCTCTCACGTACGTACCCACGGTCCAAAAGGTCTTGGACTTGTCGCTGAATCTCCTTAGTCTCTTGGGATTGGTCACAGACGCGCACGGTTTGGCAAACTCGCTTCAGGGATCAAGTCAATCTGGTGCTCAATCCCTCTAATGGGTGGAAGTCCTGGAGGTATCTCATTAGGGAAAACATCTCTAAACTTGTCAGGCCCCCGGATTTCCAAACCCGGACCCTCTGTGTATTACAGCACTAGTCCTAGATCAAAGCTAGTGCACACAGTTAAACAGAAGGGAAAACATCACCATCAACGATTTATTACAATAATCAAGAGTACTGACCACAGGGTCTCATTATTACAATAGAGGTTCAAGACCTCGCACACAAGAAATAAAGCGGAAGCAAAGATAACTCGAGGACGACCCATCAATTCGCCACAGGCAATTGACTGGGGAAGCGCGACCTAGTCCTCCGGGAAGAATCCATCACAGCCACAAGTGAAGCAGTAGTCATAGTCACCTTCTTGAGCTTCAACTTCCTCTGGAGATTTATTTTTGGAGTGTAGCATGTGAGTACATAAAGTACTCGCAAGTCTTGGGAAAAATGCATAGATGCAAGGCTTGACAAAGGAAGACTATATGGTTCTTTTGCACAAAGCAATATTTTAATTTCAATTACTACTAATTATTTTCGAAGGCATCAATTTAATAAAGTAAATGATTTTAACAGAACTAACAATTATTCTCTAGTGAAGGTTCTATTCACCAACACCAGCTTAATCTTTTCCAACTGAACCGATTAATATTGCGGGTTACATCCACCTCTCTGCTCCAACCGCCAGATTCCTTCCGAGAGTTCCTCCACTCTCGGAATACTGAAACTTTGATTTTAAAACAAAACCAGAAATCTACCATGTGAATGCATTCCTTGCCCGCCCTTGACCGTGGGCACGGCTATTCGAATAGTTTTACGCTCTGCAGAGGTTGTACAACTTTACCCACAAGAGATAAATTATCCTAAAGGTCAACACGCTTCCATTGGCATGAGACCCGGATAAAATATCACAAAGCCTTTACCTTACTCTAATCTAGCTAGATACCACCCTGAGGTTTCACCGCAGTAGGCTAAGCTGCTCGAACAGAAGCCCCTCTTGCGCCATATGAGTCTGAAGAAATCCTGTCCCTCACTTGTGAATAACGGTCTATCCACGGCACCCACTTTCCATTGGTGGCACCTAAACTAGACTATCATAAGTTAGTCGGCTAGGTCGTACCCATATAGACTTGTGGTTGTGCGGTTAATGCTCGATCTGGACAAACACAAGCGTCGATCCTTAATTGACTAGGGTGGAACATACACTTAACAAGATCTCGTGCTTCTGCACCAACCCAAACCAACCATCCACCCTAATCTAAACCAACTTTTACATTTTATTTTATTTTAAAATCACAGTGACAACTCCAATTGCCACTTCATTTACAAACACAGGGGTTCAATATTAAATCATAATTTCCCATTTTCAAGATTTTCCAAAGTTATTAGATAGCATGACTAAGCATTATCCTACCATTCTACTATTCACAAAGATTAATATTAATCTCATTATTGAGACAAAGGGAGTTCTAGGGTGACAAGGTACATGGCAATCAATGTCAAATGTGGGCATAACAAAGTTGGAATAACTAACTCCTAAAGATTTGAACTAGTGATTTTATGTAAATAGCAATGCACATAATTTAAAATATTTAAAACATTTCAAAAGCATAGGTTCAAGATGATCAAAGGAGACTTGCCTTCTTGCAGGATTTCTAGGTCTTCTTGCTGCTGTGAAGAGGGATCGTCGACAACGTTGAATCTACGCGAGAAAAGACGAAGCAAACAAAGCACATAAATACAAAAAAAATTCAAATAAAATGCAAAAATTCAACAGAGGCCATAGTTGGATAGATTATGATTTTAGATGAATTTAGAAATTTGAATGGCTGAATTTGGAGTTAAAATGAGAAAGTTATGCTGGTTTGAAAATCTCAGATTTGAATAAATCCAGAAATTAGGAAATTTCTGACAGGTGGGGCCCACTGGAATATTAGATTTTAATTTCTATTTTTATTCTGAGAGACTGACAGGTGGGGCCTACTGAACAGTAACCACTGGCGGTCACTGACATGTGGGACCCACTGGGCAGTGAGCCCACTGACTCAACCTCTGACACGTGGGTCCCACTGGACTCCGGGCCCACTTGTCGAGACCGGCCACGAGAGGGTGGGGCCCGGCGGCGATGGCAGCAGAGCGCGCGCGGCGGCGTGTGGGACCCACTTGTCAGCGCGAGATTTTAAAAGAATGGCTCGACCTCAGCATGCAGAGCCGGGGGCTCGAACGCGCGCCGAGGGAGCCGGGGGGAGGGAGAGAGATCGCGCTGTTAACCAGATGGGCGGGGAGGCTTTGCCTACCCATATAGGGCGATCAATTCTTTTGAGTTACCTGCCGGAGGGGAGGCTGGGGAAGGTGGCCGGAGGCAGGGTCGTCGGCGGCGAGGGAGTGGCAGAGGGGTGCAGATGACGCGTGAAATGCAAACCGGGCGGAGGCGAGTCCAACGAAGGGTCGGCGGGGCTCGGGACGGCGGAGGTGGTGGCGGCGTGGGGATGGCGGAGCTGGCTCGGGTCCTCCGGCGCGACGGCGCTCCGGTGGCGGGGAGGGGCGGCTGAGGTGTCGGGGAGGATCGCACGGACGAGAGGGAGCTCGGGGAGGTGACGGCGGGCTCCGGGGATGACCGAGGCGCGCGAAGGTCGCGGAGTTGGGCGGAGCTCGGATAGGGAAGGGAACACGGTGGCAGGGCGCTACGGGGCTCGGGAGATGTGGTGGAGCGCTCTGGGAGGTGGTGCGGGAGGAGGCGAAGCCGAGCGGGGCTTTTATAGGGTGGAGGAGGGGACACGGGCGCTTAATTGCTCGCCGGAGATCTCGGTGGCCGGCGGGGAAGGTTTGGGGGAAAAAGGAAATAGGGGGCCAGAGAGGGAAGGGAGGCGCGGGCGTTGGGGATTCGCTTCCCGCTGGTCTAAATGTGATCTATATCAGGGTTAAGATATGATGAACAAGGAGTCAAGACCAGAATAGTAAGGCAAAGACAGCAACAAAGATGGCCAGACACTGAGAGACTTAATTCAGCATAAGCACAAAACAAATGAATTTCTGTCACCTAAAACTGTGCTCTGTCATTTTTTTTTGCGGCCACAGATAGCACTCTCTCTCCTCAGCACTATAGCCAAAATTTTTCTTTTTTTGTCTTTTTTATTTTATTTTTTTCACAGAGTAGAGCACAGAAATAGGAACCACACAAAGTTTCACCTCAATCTGATGTAAGGTGTGGCCTATAGAAAATAATGAATGCGCTATAAATTCGGTGATTCAATTTCGGAGCTCGAGTGCTGCACTTTCCAGGCCGAATTTGGGGAAAATAAAATCGCCGAACCCGACATAGTCGGGAGTTTCGGATACAAAATTTAATTTCACCCAGTTTCAAAAAAAATCACCTGATTTCGAGTTCGTATGCGAAAGTTATGGCCGTTTGAAGGAGGGGATCCAAGTTATGGTTTCTGTGGAGGCCGAAACGAAATCGGGTGGAGGAAATCGGTGGAATTTGGGGCAGAAGCTCGGGAAAAAGTGGGGGATGGTGCTGGGTGATCACGGGATGCGATGGATGTCGCAAACAAAGGGTGGGATATGTGTGGGAAAACAAAATTGACGGCTAGGGTTTGTATGAGAGGTAGCGGAAGCAAGACAACCCGAAACAAAACACGATCCAAACCAGCAACACAACTCGACTAAGGACACAAACTCAACACTACGGACTCTGAAATCAAATTTTGCAAAAGGCTAAACGAGATCTGGGACAGGGAACAACCTATGACTACAATTTTTTAGGGCTTTTTCTTGGACTCTAGGATGAAACCGAAAACAACAAAGGTAGGATAACTCGAACCTGAAGGAACACCCGAAGCTCTGATACCACTTGATAGGAACGGGGTCCCGATCTTCCAACAGGTTATAGATATGTTCGATTTGGTGGAGGCGCGACACAAATCGATCCGGCTTTCGAACGACACGTTCCGAACCCCGCAATCGCAGCACCACGTCTCCTCAGGTTATCAACCGTGCGCGGCCCGGTTGACCTCGCCAAGAAGGCTAATCCTTGCCTGCGAATCGAAGAACACAAGCAAGAACAAGGAAGAACACAACTGAATTGCGAATGTATTGATGTAGCACTCAAAAGTTGGGGTCTCACAAACCGATGAACGGCAAAACTGTTCAAAGACAGAATTAATCCAAGCAAAACCCCCCTAATGGTGGGGGTGGCGGCTGGATATAAAGGAGTGAGGGGCGTGCAAACCCCTGGATGTGCCCTAATGGGCTCCAACACGATACAAAGCCGAACGGCCCAAAATACGGTGATGCAGCACCCTGACAGATTCTGAATGCCCACTTGTTTTGATGATTCCCGTTGACTCAGAAGGAATTTTGATATGGGACCCGAGGCATTGGAAAGGTTGTCTTCTTAGCTTTCCATACATATGTATAACGTCCAAAACGGAGTCTAGATGCAATCTGGGCGTCCATTTTAGTGCGGCCTGGTCCTGGACTCCGAATTGGATCGAAGTCGGGTTGAGTTGGGTCTCCATCATGATTCGACCGCCCTTGCTGGACTTATGCGTTTCATAGTCCTTCTCCAAGTAATTCCAGGTCCTCTCCATGGTTCCTAATCATAATTAAATCATTATGTAGCAATCGATTCTCAAATGAACAAAAAGAAGTACTTAGGAACGAGCTCACCTGTAAATTCAATTGTCGGGCGCGAGCTCTAGTGATTGGTCCTTGAATGTCAAGTGGAGGAGTGTTGTGTGTATCCGGAGAAGTGATGTCCTCATCAATTCCTTGCTATTGGAGAAGTAATTTTTGAGGTTTCGTTTTGGGGAGCAACTTTTTAAAGTCGACATTCACCCCCTCTGTCGCCATTTCGGTCCAACAATTATTCATCATAAAAAAAAGCATGACCACAACATGCGTCGGGCCCAGATTATACAATCCAAAATCCTCTGTGATTCCACCACACTATTTTCTGGATCAGTAGATAGTGCTCACAGATACATTACTAAACATCAAAGTACATATCATGCGAAAGCATAAATATAATACTAGACTTACACATGGGCTGATCAAGCCAAAATCAATAAAATACAGTAGCAAAAATAAAACACATAGGTAGAACCCTCAGGCAGCTAACTGGGGTTCATGACCTAGTTCTTGACCTTTTTATCTTCTTCACCATCATGACCTGTTGTATTGCTGAAGCGTAGCAATCTGACTCCTGATTCTGGATTAATTGAGTGAGCGAGGGTGAGCACAAACCACCATGATCTGTAAGCCAATACACATGATGCAAATAGATAACATGTGTGGCTTATCAAGAGAAGGCTCGGGTTGTTTTATTTGCCATAATTGGCTTTTAAAATACGATACATAGAAATTTCCTGAGACCTAACAGTTTGATCTAAAATATGATATTGGATGAAAAGAATGCAGTAATAATAGTAGCACAATTTCATCCACCATTACATGGCTCTTGCACCATATGCTTACTTTTCGGCATTATAACCGCCTATCTTAACACTAGGGTGACACCCAGGGCAACATATCTTAGGGTATTTCTGTAACAGCCTAACTGTTTATTTCAAAATTTTCAGTAAAAAAAGTTTTAATTTAAAAAAAATCAAGTGTTCTTTGATTGCTTGAATTTCTGAGATTTTATTTTGCCTGTTTTTAGCTTTGAAAAAAAACTTTTTTAAAAGTAATTTAATTGAAATATCAAAAACATTGTTAAGTAAAGAGTATTTTGAATTTCTATAAAAATCCTATTTAAAATCAATTATTATAAAGCATTTGGCTTTTATCAGGATTTATTTTGTTTTTCTGGCTTTTAAAAATAAATTTCAAAGCTAAAAAGTATTTTCATAAAAATAAAAGACTAACTTTAAGTTGAAAATATTTTTCCTAAGTCTAAAACATTCCCAGGAATTTCTGTGAATTTGTCTGGAATTTTTAGACTTTATTTTCTAAGTATTTTTAAACCTTCCTAACGTTTCTGAAAATCTAAATCAAATTTAATCCTCAACCTCTCTCCTCAGCCAACACGTGTCGCTTCCTGATTCAATCCATCCTCAGCCGATCTAATCCCAGCCGCTCGATTTCACTTACCCCTTTGTTTCAATCCGATGACCTTGATCTTCTCCAAGCACCACGTCGCTCATCCGACCGTCCGCGCTTTCTCCTCTCTTTTCTCTCTTGCCGACAGCCCAACCCCGCCTGTCAGCTTCTTCTTTCTCCTTGCCTTCTTCAACCTTCCACCGCCACCATTAATGCCCCACCCGAGCTCTTAAATTTGGCCATTTCTTCTCGTTAGCCTGAGCATTTGCACAATTGAAAGCCTAATCACTCCCGCATTCAACCTCCACCATTTCCCCACTTTAAACACCGCTTACCTCCCTCTTTACTTGCCTTTGCGCCGACCTTAACTTCGGTGTAACCGACAGCCGTTCGTCGCCTCCACCTTCGCTAGGCCCGTGCACGCATCCCTGGCTCTCCACCAAGGGAATCCACCGCCGAAGAGCCCCGCCGCCAATGCCCTCACTCCACCGCCCCTGCATCCTCGTCATCGGCCACCATCGAGCATTCCCGAGTGTCATGCCATGGTGCATTGAGCTCCCCGTGTCCTCCTCCCTCTCGCGCACCCCTTGCCAACCCTAGCAGTGCCGCAATCCACCGATGCCCTCAGTCCCCGTTCGCCACCTCAGCAGTCGAGAGCCATGGAAGCGCCACGCAAGCCACGTGCCACCTCAGCCTTCTCCCCGGTCCATGGACCCAGTTCACAAAAGCCGGTCCCACTTGTCAGTGAATAAAACCCCTTTTTTCTATTGCAAAACTAATTCAGCCAGAAAATCAAAATCCTTGCTGACATCACCCTGATGTCATAAATTCTTTTTCCACAGAAAAATAATTCCTCTGAAAATCATTTCCCTTGATGATGTTATAATTCAAATTTTCAGTTCAAAAATAATTCCAGAAAATCAGTTTATTCTTTTTGTCACCTCTCAAACTTCTAAAAGCTTGTATTTCTTCATTTTAACTCTGAATGAGCCCATTCAAATTTCTAAATGCATAAAAAATTCCAATCTATCCATTTCTATCCTCTTTTCAAATTTTTGGAGTTTTTAATTTATTTGGATTAAATTAAAACTTAGAAAGTAAAAATATTTTAAATGGCTAAAATATATTTCAAATAAATCCGAAATTATTTTATTTGATATTTTCATTTTCCAAGTATTTTTGTAGAATTTTCTTGAATTTTTTCGAATTTATTTTTTGGTAAAAAATAATAATATTGTTTTACCATTTTCTCTCTCCTCGCTTCATCTTCTTCCTCACGAGCTTTACGTCCAGAACAATGACCGCCGCCATGAACACGATTTGTAGCTCATGAATCCTTATGAATTTCTCAACCATTTTTTGTGCAATCAAGTGCAATCAATTGCTCTCTTCATGACTCCTCCATTCCTAACCGTTTCTCTCCTCCTTCATGTGCATTTACACGAAAATGAAACCGTTGCTTTAAAAGACATCGTCATTTGATCCCCCTCTCCCATCCACCTCCACCCGGAGCACCAGGTGCCCCTCCTCATCCTCAGTCATCCCCAAAAGTTCATCCGCAATCTTCACTTTTCTTTTATCAACAGAGCGGCATTCCTCGGCCGTTTGCGCTGCCTACAGTGGAGTTCTGCCACTTTTGACCATACCACTGGCTTCGTTGTTGCACGTTCTACCATCCTAGGTAGCTACCTTCCAAGTGGTTTTAGATTCGCTTCATCGAGCACCAAGATATGAACTTTTTCCTTTTGTCTCTACTGTCGTCGTTCAAACGTCGATTGTGTCGTCTCCGTTGAATTTTCAGCTTAGCCAATAATTTTCCTAGCTTCATCATACTGTGTTCTACCCCGTGCTCACCCTACATCTCCATGTTCCATACCCGGTACTATCTCTCTGCGATCTGCCATTGTCACTACTGTGCCATCGGTGCCATTTTTCTCTCACCGCTGGTGATTGCCGCCGTTCCTCGTCGCCGTACCCAGGTCGCCACCCTCGCCTCATCACTGAGATTCCATTTTGCCCATTCGCCAGCCACCTCGCATTCTACCAACATAATATTTTTCAATAAATAATTCTCGGATGTTGTTATCATTTCATGTGATGTCCAAAACTTCTAGATATTCGTTCTCCCTCATACAAACTCTGAATTCGTTGATTCTTTCTCCTGAATTCATATAAAATCATAATCTATCCCTCAATATATATTTTATAATTTTTGGATTCTATTTCAATTTATTTTGTTTGGTTCTTCACGTGTAGACTACGACTATTCCTGAGAGTTCGATTTCGACAATTCACAGCACCAAGTCTTCGAGCAAGGCAAGTTACACCTTTGATCATGTTGCTCCCAGTAATTTAAATTATTTATGTTGTTTTTTAAAATTATTATGCATGCGTACTTTTATTGAAACCTAGTTTAAATTCGATTTAAATTCTAGTTATACCCAATTCCTTTGTTATGGCCAAATTTGACATTGAACTTTCTATGCCTTGTCACCCTAGATGAAAAACTAGTTGATACATTAGTATTAACTGGACATTTTATAGAATTGCTTAGCCATGCTTAGAATCATTTGGGTGGGAAGATTTGTTTCACATAAAATGATAAGTTTTTCAAATGTATTCTTGACTTTGGTGAGTCAAGAATGATTATGAAAAGTTTTCAAATAAAATATAAAAACTTGGTTTAGACTTAGGCAAATGGTTAGGTGGTGGGTGCTTGCTGGCATGCATTGTTGTTCGGTGACACAATGTTGATTGACAGGCATAAGGGGTATGTGGTTGATGCCTAAGTCAAGTTAAGGACCGGTCTGTGAGCTACTATTGCAAAGCCCTATCGTACTACCACAAGTCTGGTATGGGACAGACCTGGCCGAATAATTTGTGAAGTTCCAACTTAATCTCGCTATAGGCTGAATGTGAGCGCGGCGTAGGCCGTGAGAAGTCTCACATGGCACAAGAGGGGGCTCCAACATGTGAATTTATGTTGTGGTGAAACCTTAGTGGCGGCGTGATTATGTTGTCAACAGATCATTGTAAAGGCCTTGTCATGATCTCCTCGCTGCACACCTAAGGAAGTGTGTTAATCCGGTGGCAAACAGGGATGATCATGTCTTGTGGGTAAAGCTGTACAACTTCTGCAGAGTGTATAATCTATCCTGGATAGCCGTGCCCACGGTCATGGGCAAGCTGAGTAAAGTTTTTCACGGATTAGACATTGTTTTTCAAATGGTTTGTGAAAACCTTATGGATGGATGGAATCCATATGAGATCCTTTTGGAAAAGATGGTCCGGGTGGGATGCCCGTGGTTAGGTTAGTGTTTGGTTGGAGCCTGCACTAACGATATTATTTTGTTGAAATGATTGTTTTTATATACTGTATCAAATTCATTTTTTTCACTTACTTTACGGTATTTACTTCAATGTTGCTTTTTGTGCAAATAACCATATTATGCCTTCCTTTGTCAATCCATATGCATGCATTAACTCTGTTAAACCTCCTGGTGTAACTTGTGGAGTACTTTATGTACTCATGTTGCTCAATTCATCATTTTTCAGAGAACAGCTTTGACTTCGGTGAGGATCCAAACGTATAGGCGCGTCTTCATCGCCGTTTGCACGTGGGCGAGCTCGATGGGCTTCTTCCGCTTCGGTTTTTCCTTCCGCTGCTTATATTTAATTTGGCTTATGTGCCGTTGATGTAAACTTTGGCCATCAGACCCATATTCAGTTAAATAAAGTTTGTCATTTTGCTTGATACGTATCCCTGTTATCACTGTGTGCACTAGCTGATCCTGGATTAGTGCGATTTACACAGAGGGTTTCGGAGTTGTTGCTCTGGGATCCGACAATTTCACTGCCTGCTACTTTTCTAATCCAACTGATAAAGTTTTTGAAATAGAACTATATATGGTTAAGTTCCCATGTCCACCCTTGACAGTGGGCACAGCTATTCGAACAGTTTTCACTCTGCAGAGGTGTATACTTTACCCACAAGAGATAATCACTCATAGCACCCGCATGATTCCTTAGTCATGTAGAACAAGAGATCATCACGAGGCCTTTACAGTACCTTGCCCTGTCACCATCTCGACCTATGGGTTTACACCATAGTTGTAAGGGAAGTTCCCCGGCAGCGTAGGGGGAACCGCACCTTATTTCAAGGTGTCCCAATCAAGCTAGCTCACATAGACCCTAACTTGCACTAGTCGTGTAGTTGTGAGGGATGTTTCCCCAGCAGCGCAGGGGGAAACTACACCTCATAACAGGTGTCCCATTCAAGCTATCCACACAGACCCCAGCTCATAGTAGACCCCAGCTCGTAGGGTCCAGTAAATTTTTCAGCCTAGTCTACATTTTGCCGACTTATGGTTATACTGTTTGACACAGGAGGTCATGATAAAATTCGGTCCTTAGGGTTATCTGGGTAGGACTACCACAATCCACACTCTCATGCATCTACTGCACCCGCCCCTCTTACCATCTGCCTAGACATTTAAGTAAAGGTTTTTAGGAGCATAAAATATTCATATCAAAATATACCAGCCATTTCCACCCATGACTTTCCAAATCAGTTTCTCATGATTAAAAGTGATGCTTGGGCATTTTTGGTGCATAATTATAAACTTATTTTTGAAAGTTTACCATTAAAATTTTGCTAGGGTGACAAAGCTCGAGAGCTCAAATGTTCCAAGGGAATGTAGTTGGTATCATACCCGCAAGATAAATAATAGGCATGTAACTAGAATCTTAAAACAAATACAGTTTTCATATGAAATAACAACATGTAATTTGATCATTTAAATGGAAATAATTTGCAAAAAAGGTAGGTTCAACATGATCAAAGTATTGACTCGCCTTACACAATTTTACTGCGGTCTTGAGCTCACTTAAAGTTTTCTCATTCGATGGTCTTGAGCTCCTAGTCTTCATCTTCATCTTGATCTTGGTCTTACTTGATCCATTGATTCTTTAGGACTCCAATTTCTAATTACGCGATAAACAACTACAAATAAATGCAAATAACTCAAAAGGCCAAAATAAATCCAAATGAATTTAATTCAGCTTTATTTTGAGTTAATGGGTGATTTGTGGTAAGGTTGATTGGGCACAAAGAATTGACAATGTCAAATGGGGTTGGAGCGAAGCTATGATTGGTAGAAGGAAATTTGCCAAGACGGATGCCAAGGAGGGTTCATGATAAAGGAATATTTACAAGAATATTTCCACTTAGAACTCGGAGATGGCTAGGCATAGCCGACAGTAGAATATCTTGATTTGGCCTCTAGTTTAATAACTTCTTTTATTATTTTATATTTATCAAGGAAGTTCCATGAGTCACGCTAGACTTACGGATAGATAGATTACCTTAGTGTCATTATTCCAAAAATGGATTCTTGATTTACCTAAACTTTTAATCTAATTTCACCTAAACTTTTAATCTAATTTCACCTAAACTTTTAATATAATTTCATGATTCTATTTTATTCTTACAGGATTTGAACACATGTTATCTGGACACTAAGGACATACCAGTGTTAGTTGCCCCCAACTAATTCTTATTGAGTTGGGTCCACAAGAGGGTGACACGGGGGATTCTACCTAAGAACAGAGGAAGGCAGCTGCATTCAGTTGAAACAGAGGGAGAGCAGAGTAGCGGCGGCGCATGGTTGGGCAGCTTTGCCGGTGGCGGGCGGTGGGTAGGGAGGGAGTGGCAACCACCAAAATGGGTTGCAAGGAAAGAGTAGAGGCTAGGGGATGCAACTTCACAGCCTGGGCGGCACCGAGCTTGGCGAGCAGCAACGCATGGTGGCCGAAGACTGGGATGGAACGAGGCAGTAGCGGCTGGGAGGAAGAGGATGAAAAATAGCAGGAGCATGAGCATGAGGAGATCACAAGGAACTCACCAGAGCATTCGGTGAAGGTGGGGAGGAGCCAAGGTGTCCTGGCGATGGAGGCTTGGGGCGACACGAGTAGGCTCATGGTGCCAGCAAGCTGAGGTGGTGGGAAGCCTCGGCCTGCAATGGGGATGGCTCCGGGGTGGTGGTGTGATGCTCCAGACCAAACGAATTGAAGGAGAGTTCACCAAGTAGGTCATGGCGACGGTGGAGGTGCATTCAGGCGGAATTGGGGAAGGTGGCCATTCTGGTGAACTCCGGCCAAGGAACTTCAATTGGTAAGGTGAATGGGTTGCTGGGGGTGTGGGACTTAGGGTGATGTGATCGCTTTTGGAAGGGATGCATCAGGGCGACTACAGAGGCGTGGGGCAGCCACAGCCAGCGCATGGCTCATGCAGAGCATCAGCATGAGGAAGAGAAGAAGGGGGATGCAGGGGCTAGAGGTGGGCTCGAGTACACATTTATAGACAAGGGGGAGGTGCTGTGGAGGTCTTGTGGTCAACGACCTTGCAGCCGCTACGATTTATGACCATGTTGTCTTTCGACCACGACTGCCTTACGACCATGGCAGATTTACGACCACGACTACTTTACAACCATGGCTACTTTATGACCATGGCTACTTTACGACCACAGCTATTTTATGACCACGGTTACTTTATGACCACGGGTACTTTATGACTATGCTGCTTTATGACCATGGCTATTTTACAACCACGACTACTTTATGACCATGGCTGTGTCGACCACCAACTCTATCGACCACACCAACTTTATCAACTACGGTTCTAACCACACCAACTCTACAACCATGGCTCTATCGACCACACCAACCATATGACCACAGCTCTATTGACCACACCAACTCTACGACCATGGCTTACGACAATGGTTACTATAGTAATTCTGTGACTACTAGGACTTATGACTGCTTCGACCATGACTGCATAGTACGAGTCAAGACTAGTTCCACAAGCTAGTGCAGGGTGGTGGCAACACCGGCTTGGGCGATGGCAACGCCGGCGATGGGAGACCGGAGGGGAGACGGCGAGTGGTAGAATGGAACTCCGGGAGTTGGAAGATGACTAGGGTGGTGGTGGCTCAAGCCAAATGGCATTGAGGGAGAGCTGACAATGGCTTGAGCGACTGATGCAGGGAGGCCACGAGGGTTGCAACGGCCAGAGGGGAGGAGGAAGAATCGGAGGCGAGCATGAGCATTCGTGGGGTGTAGTGACATGAGGCACTAGAACATTCTCACCCTCCACCTGCTTGGAGTTTTGCGATGCAGTCCAAACCCTAGAATAGCAAGCAAAATTTGAATGACGTGAGGCATAGGAACAAGCAGCACATGTGGAGCAGCAGTGGTGCAACAATGATGTTCTTGCCACCAAATAGAAGGCAACAGAGGAGGCCCACCAACAATACCGTTGTAGCATGCAGAAACATCTAGGAGGCCCAACATCAATGCCAACAATGATCACCAATAGTTGTTAACGACACCTCAAGTCATCTTGCAAGTGTCAATAAGAGATTTAAATATTGTTGTAGGACCGGACAGGCAATAGAGCGGAGTGAATGGTGCCTTCACATTCTCCCCAAGTACTCACTTGACCCTTTCCTCCAATATCTACAGAGCTTTGAAGATTAGAGAATCGAGAGAATACAGTAGGAAAACAGACCATGGTCAGTGAGAGACCATGTGGTTGTGACCCCATGTTTGTGATGAGTAATTGACACGTGTTCTGAAAGTTTGAGTTTGATTTGGTTGGTTCGCGCCAAGTCAATGAATTGCACAGTCTAGTATGGTTGGACCTGATTGAACACGGTCAGACGTGCTTGGGACGCTTGTTCTTCTTTTCAATCGGTCGTTTGATTATTTCGTGCTTAAGTGCCTTTTACTAATGATAATGTATGATTATATTGTTTTGAGCGGTGTTATGTGATGTTTTCTTGTCTGTGATGGCTGCAGGACCTTGAAGCTAAATCGTGGCGAGGCACGGGATGACCGGACTAGGCACAGGCGGTGCTGAGGTCAAAACAGTCAGGAGGTGCCAAAGACGGCGAGGGATCAAGGTGGCTGCGAGGCGTGGACAGCAAGAAAAGAGGAAGCTTCTGGGAAGCAGCGTGAGGGCAATTCGGTAAAATTGACTCCGGCTTGAGGAAGCGGATTCGGTTTGAGTTAATGGGTAAAGTGCAGAGTTGTTGGAGCTAACTGGTAAAGCGAATTGTGAACCCGCTAGTGGGAGGCTATAAATAGAGATGTTGTTCTCTAGAGCCATTTGAGAGTTTTGTGTGTCTTCTCTCCATGTCTGTGTGAGTCTTTTCCCTTGTTATGTTGTGAGGAGGGTCTGGTAGTTGGGGTTCTTCTTTTCTGTGTGTGTGCTCAGATTGAGAAAGAGAGGGTTGTATTGACTGTAAACAATCATGTAATCATTCATCTCTCTGTATCTTCTTGAGAAATTTTGCGTGAGATGTTTCAGTTTCCTATTCCCTCTATGTTTTGCTTTAGTTCGGCTTTCTGTTCTTCTCTGCTTCTTGTGATTTCGAGTAGAATCTTTGTTTTGAGAAGCCACAGAATCATTGTGCTTAGAACAAGGGATCTACATCAAAGCCATTTGTCTAGTTTATCCATGAGAGCAAACCTTTTAATAGCCTTTTCTTCCCAGAAGATCATTTGCTAGACTTCCTCTGTTTTATCCCCTGTCTAGGGTTTACTATTTCCATGAGCAGAGGAATTTGGTTTCTTGATTGTCTCGGCTGAAAAGTACTTGTTTATTTGTGTTCTCTTCTTCTGCAGATGTGTTATAGCTGTGTTTGATCTCCTCTGATCAAAAGACCCGAGAACTGCAAGTATTTCGGACATTGAGTCTGGCTATCGAGTGACTTGCTTGTCTCCGGTGTTGGGTCTGTTTCATTCCAAGAGAATAAGCAGTTAAGCTCATGAATTTTCTTGCTCTATTTTCTTTTTCAGCCGAACTGGTTCTTTCAATATGTGCTTTCACTTCCTGAGATTAGTCTGGTATTTAGGTTGAATTTCTGTTTTTAGTCGCCTGAAAATAACAGCGAGCGCTCAGCAATTTCTCTGTTTTCTCATCTGAATTGCAGTAGTTTCTGTGCAGTCTGTTGTCGGATGAGTATCCTCTCTTCACAACTATTCGGCTGAATACATTTCAGTTCTAGTGGTTGTTTTGGACTGGATTCAACCGAGTCTGTTTTATTCCTTCTCTAGTAATATTTGTGCCAACAGGTTTTAGTCTGCTGCAGCTTCTGCACATCCATTTGTTTTTGGTTTGCTGCAGCTACTGTTTTTGGTATTTACTGTGTCTCAATTTTTGAGTCTGCATTTTTCTGATTTCCTCACCTGCTGTTTTGCCTTTTTCAATTATGCTTTTATTTTCTGTTTTTCTTTCTGTTTGATTTCTACAAAGAAGTCAGATTGGTTCTGCAGTTCTGTTTTCTGTCTCTGACAACTAAAAGTAATCACTGTTGTCTATTCTTTAGTTGTCTTATCATTTGCTCTGGACCGAACTGTTTGATTTCTCTTGATTGGAAATGAAGTTATGTGTCTCCATCGATCTTTACTCTCAGATAGTATTGGCCTATGGATAAGATTTTCAACCGAACCTCGTGATCCTTGCTCTGCTTTCGGCCTTCATCTTGTTTTCGGTTTTGTGCATTTTCTGTCAACTGTTCTCCTAGGCCTTTCCTGAACAAACCCTGTTCCAGTCAGTCTGCTCTTTTAGCTTCGGTCAAACCGGCAGAGCAACTGCGGTCAGACAGGCTTCATTTCTAGTTTTCGGTCAATCAGTTCTTGCAGATTTTAGTCTATTTCTTTGCTTTGATAGTGTAGTCTATTGTCTGTCTGTTCTTCAGATAATATTTTGTTGGTCTGGTTTCGCTTCTTCTATGAGTTTCTTTGGTCAATCGGGAAAATCGTTTTCAGCTTCCAGTGAGCGAATTCTTTCTGTCTTCATAGCTGCTATAGCTACTGGAGAAGAAGGATTGTGTGGGTACCTGACACGATTTGAAGGCACCATTCACCCCCTCTGTTGCCATTTTGGTCCTACAATTGGTATCAGAGCCGGTTAGCTCTCTTCTATAGATCATAACTGGTCTGTGAGCCATGGCGACAGACAAGTATTCCACCAAGCCCCCTATCTTCGATGGAATCGGCTATCCCTTCTGGAAGAGTAGGGTGAAGACCTACATATAGGCTCAGGGCAATGCGATCTGGAGAAAAGTGAAAACACGCTATGTTGTTCCTGCCGATGAGAGCATCAATGTGGCAAACATGCCTGATGTTGAAGCGAATGCTAAGGCGAGGAACATCATAATTCAAGGGCTTGGCAGAAGCGAATTTGATCAAATTTCTCATCTCTCGTCGGCCTATGACATCTGGGTGACCCTCGATGCATACCATGAGGGCACCACACAGATTAAGACGGTACGACAGGACCAGTACAAGCGAGATTACAATAAGTTTGAAATGCTCATCGGTGAGTTCTCGGATGAGTGTTTTGCAAGGTTTCACAAGATCTTAAGCAACCTCAGAGCGATCGTTCTCACGTACCCAGACTCGAACAACGCTCGACAGATGCTTTCTGCTCTTGATTTGCGTGTTTGGGAAATGAAGGTGACCACCATCAAGGACACGACCAATCTTTCGACCCTGACTCTTGACGCATTGTACTCACACCTTAAGACTCACGAGATTGACATAGTCTCTCGTAGGTCGAAGACGTAGTTGATGGACTTAGTCACTGATCCCAATCCAACTTCTGGATCTTCTTTTGATGTGGTTTCTGGGTTCTCTCTTGCTGATCTTTGTGAGTTAGATGATAATCAACTAGACCAACTCCTAGAAAACCAACTAGCTCTCTTAGCCAGAAAATTCTCTCATGCATACAAGAGAGTGAGGGACAGGAAGAGGAGTGGGCCGATAATCTGCTTCGAGTGTGGTGCCCCAACCACATTCAGGCAAACTGCCCCAAACTGGAGATGGGAAAGAACAACTACGGGGCTGCGAGCAAGGACGACTACACCAACAAGAACCGCAACAAGAAGCCCCTAGCTCACGGCCAAGGCAAAGGGAAGAAGTACCGTGACCTTGGGAAAGCCAAGAAGTTGTTCCACTGCGTCCTCACCGCCTTCGACGACATCGACTTTAGCGACATAAAAGGGTGGAGTGATGATGACAGCAAGGATGATCAAGATCCCAAGGACGGCAACAACTTCATCGGCATGTGCTTCATGGCCCATGAGGGCGATGTCAGCGACAACGAGCTCTACAGCGACTCCGATGAGGTATGTCCCTTCTATGACCAGCTCAATGATGCATTTCTGAAACTAGGAAAATTTCATGCTAGATCTAGAGCTAGGTGTAGTGAGTTGGAGAAGGAAGTAAAGAACATGTCACGGGAGCTTACTTCACTTAGATCTGCTCCCTCCCATGACGAGTGTGATGTATGCATTGCTTTGCTTGGAGATGTGGAGAAACTAAGGACCTCGCATGATAGTATGATTTCTGAGCTTGACATGATTAAGGTGGAGAATGTTAGTCTACTTGCTGAACTAGAGATGAGTAGGGTGGCTGCTCTTTTATCTACTACTGTTGTGACTATTTCTTGTACCTCATGTGAGGATAAGGACAATGCTTTTAGTGGTCTTTACACCATGCTTCTTGATTTGCCTGAAACATATGAAAATTGCAATAACTTGAAAATGAACTTAAAGAAGGCAGATCATAAAATTGCTGAATTGCATGCTTCCTTGCTTGAGCCCATTGTGTCTTACACCAATTGTCCCAAATTAACTTCTGAACTTGAATTTGTCTCAAAACAGTGTTAAGAAATGATTAACCACAACAACAAATTGGCTCAGTATGTGACTAAGGACCCTATTAGCTCACCATGCAATAGTTGTGAAAAACTAAAACTTGAACTCATTGCTTTGAATGATAAATGTGTGAAGCTAACTAAGGATCTACTAGAGAAGACACAATCTTGTTGTGATGTGTGTGCTGTGGTGGGGGAGAAGCCTAAGGAAGTGGTAGAGGCACGAGGACCAAACGGCTAGAAGTAGGACTGTCCCTCTTGTTCCTTGCGAAGGCCTCAAAGTTGAGGCAGCTGTGCATGCACATGCCATTCGTTCTTTTGCTGTTGGTTTCTCTTCCTCTCCTTCTGCTGTCTCTTCTTCCCCCTGCTCTTCTTGCACCTCTCTCTTTCAGGAGTGTCAGTATCTTATGAACACTCTTGAGAGATTTGTAAGAGGCAAGAAGAAGCTGAATCTGATTCTAGACAAGTCCAAAATTTGCATGTTCAATCAAGGTCTAGGATATGATTTTCTTGAGGATGTTAGGAAGCATCCACCTGTTGTCCTAGACCCATAGCAGCAGGTGTGATCGAGGTCAAGCCTAGAACCAAAAAGGTTGAGTTCATATATGCGAGCTTTATCCAAGGGATATCTGACAGTAAGGTGGTAACACCTGTTGCTTCGACCTCCCAGAAGGCGAAGTTTCATTGTACCTTCTGTCAGAAGGATGGACACATGATAGAGAGATGCTTCAAGCGCGCCAAGATCGCATGGAGAGACCGTGTTCAGGCTCTTAGGCATATTCAGGGTCAGCCTCAGACCTTGAGTGCACCTAAGACCAACACAAGGTCTAGAGTTGATCATATTGATGTGTTTGGGCAGCATCGAGGACTTGGTTTTTCTAAGTTTTCTGATTTTCGTCCTCAATTTGCCTCTGGTCGTGATATCCACCGTCCTGAGGGTAGATCTCATTTTCCCCATCGAGATAGCTACCCGCAGTGAGATCAGCATGTTGCTGGTGCTCCGACTCGCTCTTCCATAATAGTTAAGCCCAGCAACAGCTTCAGGTCTGCTCATAGACCTTCTGGTTTTCTGAGCGACGGAGAGCGTAGGATAGTTAGAGGCCAGTCGTGTGTGACTACTTCTTCTGCTCATCATGTGACTCAGTATTGGGTTCCAAAATCTCTTCTGATTTATCCCAGTACTGAGCCATCTCTCTATTGTTGACTCAGGTTCACCGGGCTGGGAAGGGAGAGGTATGGCTTGTGGACTCCGGGTGTTCTCGACACATGACTGGAGATTCTCGTTGGTTCTCTTCCCTAGCTCAAGCTCCAGGTGATGAGACGATCACCTTCGGAGATGCCTCTTCTGGGCGCGTTATCGCTAAAGGTATTGTGCGCGTTAATGATTCTTTCGTCTTAAAAGATGTTGCCTTAGTAAGTAAGCTGCAATACAATTTGCTCTCAATTCCCAGCTTATCGATGACGGTTTCAAGGTAAGCTTTAAGAAAAATGCTTGCAAAATTCTTGATTCTTCAGGGAGTCTGCTTGATCGTGCAAAAATAGCACACCCGCAAGTGCACGGGTTGCCACTGAAATAGCGGCGAGTGTTGTGTTCTCCACAGGGACTAGACTAAGGCTACCGGTGCTCGGCTAAAGCTAGGTCAAACGAAACAGGGGAGAAAACTAAACCTAAAACATCTACCGAATCAACCAAACGAACTAACTCTAACCCGCACGAACGAAACGACGAACGTACTAAACAAACGAAGGACGACGGGACGAACGACCGTACGAATGGACGTCGTACGACCGAACGAACAAAACGACAACTAACTACACAAACGACGACACGAACGACACAACGAATAAACAAACGAACACAACTACCGACTGACAATCTAACTAACTATCAACCGCAAGACAGCAGGAGGAAGTCGAGAAGCACTGGGGGTGGGCTAGAAGCACGGAGGGAGTCGAGAGAGAAAAGGGGGAAAGGCAGTCAACGGCTAACTAGACAACGACGGCAGGACAAACAAACAAAGAACTACGACAAACACACGTGCGACTCAACTATCGGCAGACCGCTGAGAGAAGCAAAGAGAGAGGTTAAGAAGCACAAGGGAGGACTAGAAGCAAAGAGGGGGTTGAAATAGCACGGGGACGGGCGGCGATCGGTCGGCTAACTAATTCGCACAACACATATACTAACACGGACAGCTAACACATAAAACAACTTACAGCTAAACATAGAGTATAAATGACAATTACTAACACAAACTACTAACATCAGATTTAACCTACACAAAGATAAGATCACAACACAAACACAGATAACAAGTTGCAGGATACCAACACTAGAATGACAGCAATATTAGAACAATCTCTTGACAATTTTAGAGCAAACATAGAAGCGTATCCTCTAATCCAGCAATTTCACAACCACATCCATAGTTTCAATTCCACATATCACAATTATAGAACATTTCCACATTCACATACACACATTCAATCCACATACATCACAGTGCAAAAAATCAACATGCAAAATAAATGAGCACTAGAGTAAACAGTAATGAGATGGGGAATGGATTCAACCGAATGGAGTAGATGTAGCAGAGGAGAGTTCGGCGAAATTGAGGCAGAGGAGGAAGTCTTCGGTGTTGGTGGAGAGGAAGATGAAGCAGCAGAGGAACGACGCCGGCGTAGTGATGAAGTGGTGCCCGGCATCGGTGATGAGGAGGAGCAGCAGTTGGGGTTGGTGAAGAACCAGAGCTCGCGGTGTCAGTGGGGATGGAAATCGGCTGTCGGCGACGACGCTGTGGAGTAGTGGCTGGCAACAGAGGATGAAGGGGCGGCGCTTGGTGGCGCGCCAGATGGTGGAGCGGCGACGGATGTGGAATAGATGTAGCCGAAGGGAGTATGCGGTGGAGAAGAAAGGGATGGGGATGGGAGGAGATGCACGGCCGGAGAAGAGAAGGCGGCTGGAGTTTGGCGGAGGAAGGGAGGCGAGCCGAGAAGGGGAACGCGGAGGAGAGGCGGTGGCCGGAGGCGGAGAAAGAGGGGGCGGCGCGGGTGAAGAAGAGGAGCGACCGGTGGGAGTAGGTGGCGGCGGGATTTGGTGGAGAAAGGGGAAAGAGGAGATCGGCGGTGCGGTAAGGAGTGGCGAGGACGTGGTGGCGCGGTGGAGCAGCAGGGAAGAGGGGAAGCACAAGGGGGCCAAGGAGAGAGGCGGTGGCCTGCTGCGGCCGAGCTGATGGGGAAGCAGTGGGAGACGGATGGAAGGCACGGTGGAGGAGAGGGGGTAGGCAGCGCAGCGGAGGAGAAGTGGAAGGAGAGCAGAGGGGCGGCCGGAGTAATGGGGTGCGGCGGCGTCGAGGTGAGCAGTAGAGGGGGCGCAGAGGAGCGGCGGGTGGAGAAGTGGTGGCGAAGAGAAGGAGGAGCTGCGGAGGCGAAGATAGGGGCGGCCGGAAGTAGAGGGCGGTGGCCGGATGTGGAGAAGAAGGGAGGAGAAATCGGCGGCGAGATGGAAGTGGAAGAGATGGAGGGCGGTGGATTGGTGGCACAGATGGGGAAGAGGAGGAGGCAGAGAGGAAGAGCTAGGGGGTGCACTGACGAGCTACGGCCCGGCGCTCACCGGCGGCCGGGTGTGGAGGAGGAGGAGGGGAAGCAAAAATGGAGGCAAGGAAGAAGCAGGCTGGGCTCACCGAGGGGAGCAGGGCGGCGGATGTGGAGGAGAGAGAGGCCGAAGGAAGTTGAGAGGGAGGAGAGAGAGGTGGCCGAGATGAGGAAGTAGATCGGCGGGAGGAGAGGCGAGTGAGGGGGGCGAGCTGGTGGCGTGCCGGCGAGGTAAGGCCCGGCCCTTGCCGGTGCCGACAGTGGAGAAGAATGGGGAAGGGGGAGGAGAAGCAAGGGTTGAAGGAACAGTAGAAACCGGGCTCGGTTCTCCCGCAGGCGGCGGCGTGGTTTTGAGGATGGGGATGGGTGTTTTGCAATTTTGCCCTCGCAGTTTCTAGGGTTTGTAAACAGGCCCCTCCCGAATGGTGTTTTCTTCTGTTCTAGCCCTTCCGGAGTCCGATTTCAGCGCGGTTTGAATCTACGCATCCGTGACGATGCGTACTTCTGCACGGAGCAGCCCGAAGGTCCAGATTTGTCGTTTATGCGCCTCGATCGCGCCGACCTGCAGAAAAATACAGAAAAATGTAAAATGGTCCATTTCGAGCAATTAAATATATAAAAGCGTGTAAATGATGATAAATAGTCCCAAAATGCGAAAAATAAGAGGGTAAAATGGCATGTAAATATATGCAAATATGACGCATGTCAGAGTCTGGTTTGCGGGATTTCTAGATATGGGAGGATCTTTGGTGCTGACTTTATTGAGTCTTCTGGTGATCCTCTCAAGTGTTTAGTTGCTTCTGAGTCTCGTGATCTCACTTTCTAGCATAGAAGACTTGGTCATATTGGATTTGACCATTTGACTCAAGTTAGCGGCCACGATCTCATTCGTGGTCTGCCTAAACTCAAGATGGTCAAAGATCTAGTTTGCGCTCCTTGCTGGCTTGGCAAGATGGTTGCCACCTCTCATCCTCCGGTCACAGTGACTATGACCGATGCACCAGGACAGCTGCTCCACATGGACACGGTTGGTCCATCTAGAGTGCAGTCGGCAGGAGGGAAGTGGTACGTTCTTATTGTAGTCGATGACTTCTCGAGGTACTCTTGGGTGTTTTTCTTAGCCTCGAAGGATGAGACATTTACCCATTTTTGGAGTCTATTTAGTAGGTTTTCTGTTGAGCTCCTGGGTGTCTTACGAGTGATCCGTAGTGACAATGGCACGGAGTTCAAGAATTCCTACTTTGAGAGGTTTTGCGATGAGACGGTGTAGAGCACCAGTTCTCTTCTCTGCACGTACCACAACAAAATGGCATCGTGGAGAGGAAGAACCGTATCTTGGTCGAGATGGCTAGGATGATGCTTGATGAGTACTCTATACCTAGGAAGTTTTGGGCTGAGGCGATAGCCACCAAGTGCCATGTTTCAAACAGAGTTTTTATTAGGGCACACTTGCATCGCACTTCTTATGAGTTGAGATATGGACGAAAGTCCAGTGTCTCTCATTTTCACGTGTTTGGTTGTAAGTGTTTTATTCTGAAGTTTAGGAACCTAGATAAGTTCGAGTCACGATCTTGTGATGGGATCTTTCTGGGTTACTCGACTTCTCCACGGGCGTATAGGGTCTGGAACTGCAAATCTAGCAAAATGGTAGAGACCTGTGAGGTGATATTTGATGAGGCCAGTCCGGGGACTAGGCCCGATATCTCAGGTTCGGTAGAACAGTCCGAGACCATCTTTGTGAATGATGAGGAGGATGGAGATGACGGTTGCTTGCTTAATCCAGTTCGTCCTCCCCTTGAGGTGCCTGCTTCTTCCACTGCACCTCGAGGAGATCAGCCCATTCCTTCCGCATCTTTTGGAGCTAGTGGCTCTATTCTATTGGATCGAAATCGGCAACAGAGGGGGGGGGTGAATGGTGCGTTCACTTCCTGAGATTAGTCTGGTATTTAGGTTGAATTTCTATTTTCAGTCACCTGAAAATAGCAGCGAGCGCTCAGCAATTTCTCTGTTTTCTCATCTGAATTGCAGTAGTTTCTGTGCAGTCTGTTGTCGGATGAGTATCCTCTCTTCACAGCTATTCGGCTGAATACATTTTAGTTCTAGTGGCTGTTCTGGACTGGATTCAACTGAGTCTGTTTTATTACTTCTCCAGTAATATTTGTGCCAACAGGTTTCAATGTACTGCAACTTCTGCACAACAATTAGTTTTCGGTTTGCTGCAGTTACTATTTATGGTATTTACTGTGTCTCAATTTTTCAGTCTGCAGTTTTCTGATTTCCTCACCTAGCTGTTTTGCCTTTTTCAGTTATGCTTTTATTTTCTGTTTTTCTTTCTGTTTGATTTCTGTAAAGAAGTCAGATTGGTTCGGCAGTTCTGTTTCCTATCTTCGACAACTAAAAGTAATCACTGTTGTCTGTTCTTTAGTTGTCTTATCGTTTGCTCTAGACCGAACTGTTTGATTTCTCTTTATTGGAAACGAAGTTCTGTGTCTCCATCAATCTTTACTCTCAGATAGTATTGACCTATGGAGAAGATTTTCAACCGAACCTCGTGATCGTTGCTCTGCTTTCGGCCTTTAGCTTGTTTTCGGTTTTGTGCATTTTCTGTCAGCTATTCTCCTAGGCCTTTTCTGAACAGACCTTGTTACGGTCAGTCTGCTCCTTTAGTTGCGGTCAGACCGGCAGTGCAACTGCGGTCAAACTGGCTTCATTTCCAGTTTTCAGTCAATCGGTTCTTGCAAATTTCAGTCTATTTCTTTGCTTTGTCAATGTAGCCCATTGTCTATCTGTTCTTCATAGAATATTTTGTTGGTCTAGTTTTGTTTCTTCTGTGAGTTTCTTTGGTCAATCGGCAAAATCGTTTTCAGCTTCTAGTGAGCGAATTCCTTCTGTCTTCATAGCTGCTATAGCTACCGGAGAAGAAGGATTGTGTGGGTACCTAGGGCAATTTGAAGGTACCATTCACCCCCCTCTGCTTCCATTTTGGTCCTACAGTTAGAAGCTGGCAACGTGGTCAAAATTCGACAATGTGGTCGAATGCTGACAATGTGGTCGAGAGCTGACAACGTGGTCGGAGATTCAACAACATGGTCAGAAATCAACTACCAAATGGAAATCACCATAGTTGATAACCACTGAGACCAAGACCAATGTAATAAAAAATGAGTGCAGTCGAAACCAACATGGTTGGAACCAGTCGACAACCAAGATGATAAACATAATCAGAACCAACGTGGTCATAAGCCAATGGAGCGGTCGAACAACCAACATGGTCGGAACTAGACTGCAACTAAAATGATCAATGTGGTCATAACCAATGTGGTCTTAAGCCAACAGGTGGTCGAACAACCAATGAGGTCGAAGGCCAACGAATGATCTGCGACCAGCGAGATCGATTCAACTCAAAAACCAACAAGAGAAAATGAGGATCCATGAGTGTTGGAAACCCCATGCGGTTGAAAAGAGTGAAGTGGTTGGATGAATGAATGTGATCAAAACTGGTGCGATGTAGTCTAGAACTTGACCATGGTCGAAACCAACGTAGTCGTAAAGTTGATCGATGTTCTAGAGAGTGCACCAACTATCGACTGCTTTAGTTCAAATTCAACAGAAGAACATAAAGTAATCAAAAGATCTAAACGTGGTCGAAAGCTAATGCAATGTGATCGGAAACTTGACCATGGTCAAAACTAGAAGCGGTCGTAAATGATTCGAAAGAACAATGGAAGAACAAAGTAGCTCATGACCACAAGATCTAAAATCCACATATCTTTTGATTAAAAGATCAACTGGCCATGAAACTTTGTACACAACATGGTTAAGGTCTCAAGAGGTTGGTCCAATCTTTGATTGAAAACTTAGTAAAAAAGTTGAGAGCTTTTTACGATCTAACCGAGCGTGCACAAGATAAGACTTCCAGATCGAGGAGATGATCAGACCGTGCTCGTGGAACAAGAATAACCAAGATGGCCTTGAGTAAGATTCCACACAATACATCACATCAGAACATCACAAAAACAAGCAAGAACTTCCACTTGAATCAAGAAGAGAAAAGAACAACCAAAGAACAGAGGAAGAAAATGGAGAAAGAACCAAACCAAACATGAGCTAACGCAGCCATACAACATATATACAAGCTATAGATTGAAGATTGATGTATTGTTTAGATGATTGGTTTCACAGCCACTCCCCTTGGGAGGACCAAGCTCTAACCCTAGAGCCCACACTCACTCTAACCTAACTCACATGGGAGGGAGGAGGAGCTAGCCACCACAAGGTCTAGCCAACTGTCTCTTTTTACCCTAGCTCTTGCCTCTCCTCCCTTTTATAGGCTCACCAATGAACCCAAGACCTAATGGATCCTATCATTAGTCCAAATTGGGGATAACTCGTTAACCCCACCTAACACGGGGTTTTACTCACGCACGCTTCTCAAAGCAGCTTACATCCATTAACCTATTAGTGAACCAACACTTGATCCCCTTCACAATTTCAGCATATACAAGACCTAAACCACTTAGGCCAATACCGCGGTTTCACATACAACCATTTTTTCGGTATTGGGCAATTTACCAAAATGCCCCTCCACCGTCTTCCTCGAAGCTTCTTGCTTCCTTTGCCATGAAGCTTTGCCCATGCTTCACCATCTTCCATGTGGCCCTAATGACTTGTCATCAAGCCTCTCACGTGTCCGGATCCCATCGAACCGTCGTCGCTTGCAAATGACCTAAGTCACTTGGCGCACCACATGCTTTTCCTTGCGCATGACGACACCCAGCATCCTTGACCGCACAGGACCTCAGCTCCTCCCTGAGCCTAGTCCTGGTCCACCTTGCCATTGCCCATCATGTCCACCTCCGGTAGCTCCTGCTCCGGTTTCTCATCGTCTCGGCTTGTAACCACCTCGCAAGTCTCAGTTTTTTTCGGCGTCTCCCAGACCATTCTGGATTTCAACACTCCCTGTTCCTAGTCCCAATCCTTCCACGCCTCACTATGACCTAGCTCCAAAGAACTGCAACCAACACCAACAAGCAAACCATCATATAGCACCGCACGATACATAAAGATCATCAATTTGCACAATTAAAATGTATGCACCCAAATCATTGATTCTAATCCTAGAACCAAGCAATAACCACACGTGCACCCTTGCAAGAACATCCCAGTCAAACCCTGACCAAAACCCCACTAATTCCAGTGAACAACCTCAGCACACCGACTGGTCTGATACGATTTACGAGTACTCGAATGCATAAGAAATGAGGTACTCACAACCCACGAGTTCCTACTAGTAGCTTACACCACACAACAGACCGCTATGACCATCAAACACACAGGTTACGACTTACCAAAATAGATCGCTACAACCATACAACTTCCACAACCGACCGTGATGGCTTATGACTACCACAACTGATCGCTACGATCACTGCTCACATAGGCTACGAATACCAAAACAGATCGTTACAACCGCTACTTGCATAGGCTACGACTTCCACAACTGACCGTGATGGCTTACGACTATCACAACTGATCGCTACGATCACTGCTCACATAGGCTACGACTACCGGTCATGACCAGGCAGAGCTACGACCATCGATCATAGGCTACGACTATCGATCACACATGGTCGTGAATGCACTAAAGCTTTCGACCACCACATGGTCGGTCTGTCGATCGGACCATCCTACCACACAGTCATAAACAACGAACACTCCTATCAGACAAACTCATAAACACAAAGTCATTGGCCAGACTAACTCGTGGACAGACAGAAAGCGATTTTTTGCAAAACTCCACAAACCAAACTCAACCTTCACACATACTCTAATCCACAAGTCAATTACTCATTATAACCATGGGTGGACCTCCACATGGTCTCACAATTGTATCTTTAATGAGTATATTAACATACCCCAATAAGGCATGAAGATGAGTTTGTTTTTTAAAACAAAAGCAAGAAGTTGCAGAAGCCAAGCCACACATGGTCTAAATGAAGAGAGGAAGGAACTCATGACCATGTTAGCAAAAAGCAAAATGGAGCAAACAACAAGAAAGAACAAAAGCTCCAACCACACCTAAAACCTCGCAAAAGTGCAATCTTGCTCATGGTCCAAAGTAAAGAGCAATTACTCACCATGACCATTTTTATAGCAAGATAACCATGCATTCTCCCCCTTTAATGTCTTTTGAACCACTTAATGCCTTTCCTCAATCATTCTCCCCCTTTTGGCAACAGAGTCATCAAGATGCATGGAAGAAGATAAAGCATGAATGAAATGAAATGGTTGCAATTTATTCATTTTAAGCATTATGAACCGTGAAGATTATCCAAAGTGACTTTCCAGGTATTACACCAAGTCATAATAAGTGAAAGTGCTATTTAGATCATGTCAAGCCATGTATAGTCATGCTAAAAACATGTAAGCCATAATTTGAAATTAAATGGATTGTTTAACATGTCAAGTCATTCAAGATCATAGTCTAGTAAGAGGTATCCAAAATAAGTCAAGCCATGTCAATATTCTAAGTGGAATCATAAAGTGCTACAAGTTCAAAATGAGACATTTTGTTCAAGTACTTGATATCACTTGTAATTGAGCAAATTTAGCACATTTGGAATTTTCATAAATTCATGGTTGGTTTCAACCATTTTTTTACAAAATTTTGTTTTCTTAGCCATGCGCTAGATCTCAAGCCTTATGCGACCACTCCAAGCAGGTAGCTTAAGGAAGTGATCTTGGTCATCCAAAACTCTCCCTGAGTTGATGCCTAATGCAATGACAAGCCGTCTCATGAGAAAGGATTGGTGAGATCAGTTGTTTCGCACAAAAGAGATCTTTTTGCATTTTCTTAACTTAGTTCAAGAACTAAGAGTTAATACTAACTCATTCTTCACTAATGAACTAGCATAGCTCAATCTAAAGCTTAATGCAGATTCAAGACTCAACTCGGCTTATTTGACATGGCATGAATCATAACAGGATCACTAGAGCCAAATTAGTCACAAGATCCAACAAGACATGATTTAATTTAAATTGTTCACATTTACTCAAGCTAGTGTGACAAAAACTAGGCTACATATAGAAAGTCTTAATAAATCTAGCAACCTAGCACAACTCATGGGAAGATGTAAAGCAGTCTTATCATGTCATACACGGATAATAATCAGTGTTCCATGTATTCATATTACAATGCACATAGCTGAAATTAAGTGCAATATGATGCAATAAAAAGGAAATCTATCTCCCCCTTTAGCAAGTGAGTCAATTTTAGAAGTATTTTGGTTCAAGTTGAGTTATGTCATCATTAGGCTATAGAAAAATATCAAATAAACTCCCCTTGAATCAAAGCAATACGCCAGAAGGAAGAAGTTGGACAGAAAGAAGAAATGGCAGTCCTAACAACATAGACAAGATAGAAGGAATACTATGGCTCAGACTTGTTCTCATCTACCTCATATGACTCTAGGACTATCAGTTGGTCATCTAAAACACTACGGAGTAAACACGTTCCCTGTCTACCCAAGGGGACCCAACCCTCGCTAGACCTAAAAGAAGTGAGTGAACTCAACCTACTGATAAGAGAAGCAACTAATATGCAGCATCCTAGGATCATAAGATGAGAGGAAGAAGTCTAAATAGCTAAGAATGAGAACCACTCTAGTATATGCTAGAAAGACTAACCCAACTACATCCAATGAGCAAAGTGCAACAAAATGAAATAGAAGCATATGAACAATATATAAAGTACAAGGTGCTCCCCCTCAGATTAAGTCATAGGGATAGACCACCCCAAGCTCTCCCTGCAAGGTCCTTCCCAGCCCGGCAAACCTGAGTCAGTGAAGAGACATCATTGTGGCTCAGTAATGGGGTAAATAAAAACAGATTTAGGAACCCAGTACTGAGTTATGTGATGAGCAGAAGAAGCAGTAACAGACACAAACGACTAATCTTTAGCTACCCTACGTTCTCTGTCTCTCACAGATACAAAAGGTCTTGGTGCAGACCTGAAGCATCTACTAGATCTAACCACTATTGAAGAGCGGGACTTGACCTACAACAGCATGCTAATCATGCCATAGATAGCTATCTCAACGGGGAAAATGAGATCCATCCTCAGGACGGTGGATACCCTGACCAGAGGCAACTCGAGGACCAAAAACAGATGGAGCAGGAAAACCGAGTCTTCGATGCGACCTACACACCTCAGAAGGGCTATCAATAACTCGGGACCTCGTGTTGGTCTTAGGAGTACTCCGAGCCTGGGGCTAACCCTGAATACGCCTAAGAGCAAGAACATGGTCCCTTCGCATGACCTTAACATGCTTAAAACACCTCTCAATCCCATGTCCATCCTTATGACAGAAGATATAATGATACTTCACCTTCTGAGAGGTCAAAGCAGCATGATGAGGCTTCTCCTTATGAAAGGTCGAAGCAGTAGGTGGTACAACCTTACTGTCAGAAATCCCCTAGACAAAACCCACAGATTTAAATTCAATTTTCTTGGGCTCGGGTGCAACCTCAATCACGCCTACTACTTTGGGTCTAACAACAGCAGGTGGATGTTTCCTTACATCCTCTAAGAAATCAGATCCTAGACCTTGATTAAACTTGCAAATTTTAGATTTGTCTAGAATAAGATTGAGCCTTTTCTTGTCTCGAAAAAATTTTCAAGAGTGTTCATGAGGTATTCACACTCCCAAAAAAGAGAGGCGTGTGAAGAATAGGGAGAAGGAGAGGACGAGGAACCAGTAGGAGAGAAAGAAGAACCAGAAGCAGGAGAGGAAGAAGAACCAGAAGCAGAAGTTCCTTCTCTCTCTTTTTTTCACTACTTTTTTGTATATATTTTTTGTCTAAACCATGGCTCTTTCTGTACATTGACTGCCTTCTTGGTGCAAAAACTCAGATTTCAATAAGTGTGATTACTACTAAGAGCGGCCCTTGATGCAATGTCAATAGCTAGTCTCAAAGATGAAAGGAAATACTACGAGCGAGGCTCACTGTGATTGCTGCTATTGAATGAAATAATGGAAATGACACAATGTTTAAGTGATGCGAATGAAACACAATGATCAGCACCTAAACAAAAATTATAATGGACAAAAACTTAACAAAACTCACGAAAATAACATATGCAAAACTAGGGTTTGGAATTTTTTTCTGGCAATTTTCAGTTTTGTGGACTCTAGGTAATAAACAATTAAGATTTGATCTAAAGCTAGGGTAAATAATCTTACCGTGTCAATATGCTCTAATGCCATGATGATGCAGGGTGCCTGATCTTCATGACGTAGGATCGATAATGATAACTTAGATCCGTGCAACCTGACGAACCGATGGCGCCAACCACTATGAGAACAACATCCTACGATAAAAGAATTCACCCAACTACATTCTGATGATCCCATCTACCCGACCGCAAAGCAGACACATCACAGCTCCTGAGAATTACAAGGAATCACAAGAACAACGATGTAGAGAAACACCCAATTTTCCTCTAGGTTGCAATCAGATGGCAAACTCTAGAAAGAACAAGTGTATAGCTCTCACTTGAAAATAATACATTCAATCATTTTCTACCAAAAGGTTACATATTACAAGGCTTATATAACCCTTGGGAGGCCGCAAGGTCTCCTACACATTTCATAAGTGTTTTAGTCTTGGACTCTCACAAAAAGGAAATAAAAATAAAAATCTATAATGCTTTTGAATACAAATCCTCCTCCATTACATAGCCCTTGAAATAAGCTTTCAAATGAATCCAAGATCACCTCAGTCGGACCTCGTATGTGAAAGTTATTGCCTTTATACTCTAGGTATACAATCAGAGATACGGTCATACTATTCCGAACACCTCCAAGTCAATTGAACGGCTATAAGCATCTCTAGCCAATCCAACGACGAGATTGTTTGGCCTGGTCCAAACGTTACCATCAATATCGACCATCCAAAGTTGATCGAACGACGTGGAAGGGCAAACGTTCGGAGCAGTCTGAATGTCACCATCGCTATCGACCATCCAAAACCGATCGAATGTCATAGAATGTATGAATGTTTAGAGCAGTCGAAACGTCTCTAAGGCAATCAGGTGGTCCATTGAAGATTAGATGGTATGACTCATTTGGAGTGGCCCAAACGTTTCCAAGGCGATCGGGTGGTTCATGGAAGATTGGACGGCACAATCATTCAGAGATGTCCGAACGTCTCTGAAGCGTCTAAGTATCCAACGTTAATCAGGCAGTTCAAATAGTTGAAACCATTAGGACTGGTCCAAACATTTCGAAGGTCTTGCGAGCACCCAATGTAGATTGGATTGTCCTAAACACATCTTAGGTCGATCAAACCGATCAAAAGGTAGTTTTTGAAACTAGTTGAAATCATTTGAATGTCCGAAGCATCTTTGTGAGTTTGATTGTTCTTGTGGATGATCCGACGTGGTAATGAGGACTTGAACATGTCTTCCCTTGCTTAACTCCAAGTATTTCTTCTCCATTAACTTCTCTTCCATGGCTCCAATTCCAAAAACTTCACATCATTCAAACCTGAGAACGCACAACACATTGGAATGAGGTAGTATCCAGTTCTCTCATAAATTAAAACCAGATTCAATTAGGAGCAAATTCATATGTTGATTAATTTGTTTAGCTCGTGCTCATGTAATCAGTCCAATTGGGATGTCCTCGTCATTTTGTACACTTGAAGTGATGAATGACGCACTAGTATCGACGAGACCTTCTAAATGCATTTTCACTTTAGGTTTGTATAGAACAGTTTTGGGTCTGCATATAAATACATAATATAGTAGTAGCTCTGTATTTCCAAATATTTAACTAAAAAATGTTAAGTAGGTCTGTATCCGCATCACTCTTATGTCACTACAACACGCTAATACTGATGTGATACTTCTCTGTCTATGTTTGAAGCCATAGAACTTTGTAAAAATTGGCTCCATTGGAAGCGATCCTGTTTCATATTGATGGCACCATATGTGACTCTGACCATATCCATTTTTGCGCTTTCCGCGAATTGCTACAACAAGTACTGCTGCTTCATTGTTATGACTGGTGCTTTCATGTGCCCATCTCTATATGCTGCCATTCCTAAATATGCTTAAGTGTATCTAAGCACCCCTAGTATAGCAAGTTGATTTCGACAATGGTGAGCCAATCAGTGGGTGCATAACATGACCTAGCGAGGGCACTATTTCCAGAATTGGATTAAGGAAAGCAATGAAGTTCATGGATGACAATGAAGCATTGCTCAAAAGCTAGGGCACTAATCTTACGTTAGTACTACATTCTTATGTTCTTTCATACTCCTGCATGATTTAATTTCAATTGTGGTCCCATCATAGTAGATTGTTTGTGTTGAATTCCTGTATAGACAATATTCAGAGAACACTTAGGATTAGTCAAATTTAGTCATGAATGGAATTAATTCCATAATTAGCTTTCTTGTAGCAACTTGGTTGTAAATTTGAGTATACAATCTGACCACTCTAAATTATCCTTTTTAATAAATATATATTTCATAGTGTTTTCCTCATAGACTCTCCTATTTGATATATAGGCTATTGTATGATTGCTATAGTTGGTCTATGCGAAACTATGCTTATCGAATGGACAAATAATTTACTTTATTTACAATAAGCTTTGATTGATTGCCTATCTGATCCTGATCACCATAATTTAGAACTAGCATGTGCAGATGAATCGATTAAATACTTTGGAAGAAATGTTGATCAAAGATCATTGAGTTGTTTCTATTTTGTTTCTAATAACTTCAAATAACATTGTAGTTTGATCCGACTATCCGTACAGCTGATACTGGATTTGGTAGCATTAAAGCTTGCAAATTTATATGCTACAATGGTCAATTTTTTCTTACAATACTTTTCGTTAGATGACAAATATTGTTATGTTAGTATCAAGTTAATTTTTAGGGGGTTATTTATTGTGGACAACTAGAGCCTTTTGTTTTGTTGAAAAGGTGTTATCAGCAGTGTTGGTGTTTTAATATTGATCTTACATATGATTTCTTCGATTTGGGGAAAACTCTTGAAGACCTAGACTACGATCACGCAGAGGAGAGATATGGGAATTTTTATATAGGTTCGGACCTTTTTTGGGAGAACAACAACCCTACATCCAGTGTGGCTATTTCTCAGAGATTTCATTGCAACTGAGAGAGTAATGCGAAATGTGTTGCCCTATGTCTCGCTTGGAATCGATATGATCTTCTCTCGTCTCTTCTTTCTGACATCAACCTTTATATAGTTGGTGAAGTGACGGTTGTTGTCCCATGCTAGAAGAGACATTAATGCTTTGGGTGATAACCGTCTGACGAGAGTTATTGTTAGAGAGACGTGATGGCAAGGCGGCGGCTATTGTCAGAGAGAGATCGCGGTTATTAAGAATAAACGCACATTCTAATCGCCTTGTCAGATGGACCCACGATGTACTAGGTCATCGTAGACAAGCCAGTCAGAGATAAATTGGTCATAGGAAGGTCCACAAGCACGAGGTGATCGTAGGACAACGTACAACCATGCGGTCATAGAAAAACTTACGACAATGAGGTAGTCATCAAAGAACTTATGACCATAAGGTCATAAAAAGCTTACAACAATGAGGAGTGGTCGTGGAAGAACTCATGACTATGTAGTCGTAGAAGAGCTTACGACCATCCTGTGAAACCTTATCCTTATCGATAAAGGGTATATTCAAATAATATAATGACATAACAATTTGAGGATTATTATATTCTCGTCATCTAGTCCCCCAACTTCAAGTGAAAGTAACTTGAGAAAGAGAGGTCATAGATGAAAGATGGTCGAAAGCAAAGCCTTTTTTATTCTCTTTTGACCAGAAGCGATCTTGGTCAAGAAGGTAATTTTGCTTGAGTTGTGAAGACAAGCGGACTTCAAACAGAGGAATTAAAGAATTTCAATTGACTTTCACCGATCTGTCTGTTGGAGTAATTCCCAAGGAGGTAATAACCATTCAGTTCCCGAGACGGGTAACCAGTTTGCATGGTTATAATAACTTATCGCATGGTAACCCATGAGTTTCTTACTTCCCCTTCTGCTCTGATCCCCATCAAGCTTTTTGCCACCAACCAAATCATCTTCTTCCTCCAATTTCTTCCAAATCCAAACCAACCACTCAAAAAAAATGACAAAGTCCTCATCCAATTTGCTGGTATAGGAGATGGATTCTATGAAGTTGAGGGCATTGGAGGAGGCTAGGAAGATTCCACCCTAGAAATTTGTCAGATGGATCAGAGCTACAGGACAAAACTGGCCATCAGAGGAGATTGGACATATCCCAATGTTCTAGGTGTACTGTGAGTATGGCCTTCGACTTCTAGCTCACTTCTTTCGCATAGTCGTACTCGAGCACTTCGGGGTTGAATTGGTAAACTTGGTTCTCAATTTGAGCACCATGTTGAGTGCATTCGTGTATCTGTGCAAAGCTTATCTGGGGATTCCTCCTGATCTGGAGCTCTTTCAGTACCACTACAAGATGAGTAGGCAGATCAGAATTGTTAGGAGCTGTGGTCTAGAGCTCCATGACCGCAAGACGGAGCAGTACATTCAAATGTTCACTCGGTCTTCACAGTTGAACTGGAAGAAGAGACAATTTACTAAGAGACAACTAGCAAATACAGCCTTTCCTTTATGGGGATGGATGCTGAGAAGAACACTTCCTGGAACTTGGTCCGAAAAGACCTGAGTTGGATAGCCCCTTACATCTCAGCCATCAAAGAGCTGAGAGACATGGAACTCACCAATTGGCATGTGAGGAAGGACTTCATCACCTGTCATATCAGCCCCCTAAAGCAACGAGCACATCCCCATGTGGATGTACTCAGGAACCATAGAAATGACCAGGCACTATGAGGATGGTAAGTAACAATCGCACTTATTCTCTTAATCAGATTCTAAATTTCGAGTACTGTGTCTTGACCACTTTCATCTGTCTATGCAGATCTTGTTTAGGGAGAGATGATTCTCGAGTCAAAGTTATCTGTGAGAAGGCTCCAACACTCGATATGGAGGCCCTTCATATTCTAATGGATGCATCCATCGAAAAGAGAGAAGAACGCCTAAAGATAATCGAAAATTGACCTCATCTTTAGGCTTATGTAGTCGTAGGGAATGACTAAACAATGTTCTTCTTTCACAGAAAGTAGGCATGAATAACCATCAGCACGACCAAGGGGTCGAACTGATGGTCATTGGGGAAGAGTCAAAGAAAGCCAAGGCTCTTCTGGCCAAGAGACGTTGGCTGACGAAAGTTGCTGATAAGAAAAAGGGAGCATAAGTGCTGTCGTTCCCCTTACCATCCTTCCTCCTACTGCTCCGACCAGCCCCACCAAGCAGTTCTTTGTGGATGTGGCTACTATAATTGAAATCAAGGCAGCCATACTAGAGCAACTAACTCCTAAGATCAAGGTACCCTTCTATTATGATACCAAAACTTTCTCAGTTAGTTCTTCTCAAGGCCTCATCAAGCAACTCAAAAAGGAAAATTGGAAGAGTTTTGTATCTTTTGTGAATGAGACTACTGCAACAGCAGAACCTACAATCAAAAAGAAGACTGCCCTCCAGGTGGTCGAAACTGGTTTCAACAACTAGGAGGGGCAAGAGGGACAAGTTGTAGTAACTCTTGCTCAAGACCTTCGACTAGACATGGTTGAAGATGTTCTCATATGACCAAACATGGTCGAAGAGAAGAAATCGAAGAAACTAATCATTAGAAAAGTTTCTTCTAAATTTAAGATCAAGGCTATGAAAGCAAGGTATGAAAATAAAAGCATGGCTCTTACCTCTTTTGTCTTCTTAGATGTTGACTTATTTCTCCTATTGTGATTTTAGCTCGGTTCCCCCATCATCTGAGGATGCTTCTATTGAGAAGCCCTCTCGCCTCTGCCTGCAATCGAAGATGTGGTGGAGATGGTGGTCAAAGAGATGCCCCAAAGACTTTCCTAACAAGGGGAACATCTTCGACGATGAGCATCTTGCAAGGGGAACATCTTCGACGATGGTGGTCATGGGAATCGTACTCAGGATCCTAGATTGGTTTAGGATTTGTCCATTCGGTGACAAAGTCTGCCAAGATCTAAGATTTAATGGCCATTTGGGACACAAAATGGAGGTCGAACTCCCCAAGTTCTACCGACCATTTTGCCATGTGCCACGCTGTTTCCCTATTTTGGAGGACCTCTCCTAAGGGAAACTCAAACGACACAATAATTTTATGCACGTGAAAATAGTGCCTTAGCTTCCTCGAAGATTTTTGGACCTAATGGTAGCACTCCTTAGGCCCATGTAAGAATTTACTTACATAGTATACTGGTTGCTGGACGCCTTCACGTTCTGCAACAAGTACATCACTTACTGCCTGTGGTGTGGTAGAAAGATATATTAAGAGTGTCTTTCCTGGCTTTGAAGAAAACAAAACAAGAGCTCTCGCAAGATATCTCATGATATTCTTGAAGGCATCATTAGCCTCATTCGACCACTCGAAATATTCGTGTTTCATAAGAAGTTTCAAGAAAGGAACTCTTTTCTCTCCCAGACATGCAATGAAATGACTTAGAGCTGCCATGTAGCAAGTGAGTTTTTGAACTTTTTTGTTAGTGGATGGAGGGCACATCTACTCAATGGCCTTGTTGTTTTTAGGATTTGCTTCGATACCTCTTACCAAACCAAGGAATCCGAGCAACTTTCCTAAAGAAACTCCGAACACACACTTCTCGGGATTGAGTTTCAAGCGATGCTTTTTGAGGTTGTCAAAAATCTCCTGTAGGTCTGACATATGATTAAGTCATTTGATGCTTTTGACGGCTACATCATCAACATAGACTTCCAAATTTTGACCCATTTGATGTGTAAAGGTCAATTGCATCAAACATTGAAAAGTCAGACTGACATTTCTAGGCCAAATGGCATTTTAACATAGCAAAACACTCCAAATGGTGTGATAAATGTGGTCTTCTCTTTATCTTCTGAAGACATACTGATCGGGTAATGACTAGAGTATGCATGTAGAAAACTTAATATTTCACAACTAGTAGTAGAGTCAACCAATTAATCAATACGAGGAAGCAGAAAATCATTTTTTGAACAAGCTCTATTTAAACTAGTATAGTCTATACACATGCACCACTTACCTTTAGACTTCTTAACCATTATAGAATTGGTCAACCACTCTAAATGATCAACTTCTCTTATAAAGCCTACTTTGAGTAACATGTCCAATTCTGATATAATAGCTTCTTGTTGATCTAGTGCAAATCTCCGTAATTTCTATTTTACGGGCTTCTTATCAGGCTGTAGAGCTAGTCTATGCTCGATCACCTCCCTAGGGACCTCAAGCATGTCAGATGGCTACCACACGAATACATTTGCATTTGTCCAAAGGAAAGTGATGAGGGTGTCTTCCTATGTGAGGTCGAAAGTAACCCCAATGCAAATAGTATTCAGATTTGACATGACTTTTGACTTCGAGTGCTTGCTCGAAGGCAGTGCCTTGTTAACTTCTCGAGTTGGTAATTGCCGACCATCTCAAGGGACATGTGGTCGCATGTCAACGCCATTTTCTTATCACAGCAAACTATGATGACTCCCTTGGGACCTGGCAACTTAAAATATTAATATGCATAGTGAGCGACTATCAGAAAACATGCTACATTTGGTCGTTCGAGTATGGCATTATACGCCATGTCAAAATCAACCACATCAAAGGAGATTTTCTCTATCCTGAAGTTGCTCGAAGATCTGAATGTAATAGGCAGAGAAGATCCCAGTACGATTCCATGAAATGAATATCATATTAGTTTTATTCTGGTACGAGGGACTTGCATCTTGTCCAGAGCACTAACAAATAAAATATTTAAAAACTACCACAATCAATCAACATGCCATTCACTCAACAATTGTTGATGGTGGGCTCGACCACGATTGAAAATTGAATGGGTCAAGTTGAAGGGATCGGACAATCACTCTTCTTGAAAGATATGGTGACTTCTGACCACTTAGGATGATTATTGACAAGGGATGGTTCAATAGAGTTTACCTCTCGTTCGACAGCCTTATACTATCGCTTTGACTCGTACACAAATGAACCTCCATAGATATGCTCGATTGTGTTCTTTGGTTCCTATAAAGGCATGTCCTTGTCCTCATCCAAGTGGTTTCGACCACTCGACTGCCCCACCTCATCAAGTGTGGGAAGTGGTCCCTTGCAAGAATAGTAATCCTCAAGTTTTCATTGGAAAACTCAGTAATTGCAAAGGTTGTGTCCCTTCTTCTTGTGAAGTGGGCACCATCTAGGTTTGTTGTCCTTCCATGTGGGTGGCTTACCTTTGCCCCGATCGAAGTATTGCTTGGGGTTCCGAGGCTCTTTATCGCATATGGCCAAGACTTCCTTTGAGGTCTCGACCCGAGGCTTCTGACCTTTGGCCTTGCTCTTGGACTGCCTTTACCTTCCTCTTTGGAACTTTGGTTGACCTGATCGATGGCTTTAGTCCATTCAACCACCTCAGCAGCAGTCATATAATGGTCAACCATCTTAAAGAGCTCGGCGACTGTCGGACCCGGATTTTTCAATCCAAATCCACTGTGATTTTACTGCACTATTCCTTGGATCAGTAGATAGTGCTCACAGATTACAGTTCTGAATATCAAAGTAAATATCATGCGGAAGCGTAAATAAAATAGTAGACTTACTCATGGGCCAATTAGGCCGAAATCAATAAATTGCAGCAGCGGAAGAACGGAGCACACAGGTGGGACCTTCAGGACATGCCCATAGGCAGCCAACTGGAGGTTCGCGACCTAGCCCTTGACATCACCATCTTCTCTGCCAGCTTGTCCAATCTTGTTGCTGAGGCGAGGTGATTTGATTCCTGATTCTGAATTTTGTCGCAAAAGCGAGTGTGAGCACTCCAACCCCGTGCTCGCAAGCCAACACACAGAATGCAAATATATATAACATGCATGGCTCGACAAAGGAAAGGCATAGGGTAATTTTGTTTTGCCGAAGAGTGCTTTTGAATACAATTACTTAAAATTCCCTATGACCTAGCAGGTTTGAAATCACATTTTTAAACCATTCGTTGTAATAATCCATATAATCATTGTTTTCCATATTTATGGCATCCCACCATATCCCATTCTTGGTATCACACCAAGTGTTGCATATGACATCGCACCATATGCTTATCGTTGGCATCACACCAACTAACCTTATGGCATCGCACCATAAGTTACCTCTTGGCATCACACCAAGGGTTGCGTATGACATCGCACCATACGCTCATTGTCGGCATCGCACCAACTATCCTTATGGCATCGCACCATAAGTTACCCCTTGGCATCACACCAAGGGTTGCGTATGACATCGCACCATACGCTATTTGTCGGCATCGCACCAACATTACATATGGCATCGCACCATATGTTGCTTATGGCATCACACCATAAGTTACCCATTGTGTTCATAATAGTTTGAAGAATATTCCTTGGGGCATTAGTGTCACCCCAAGTGTCTAGCATTCCTAAGCGTGCCATATAAATAAGGACTTAATTTGTGAAATCATATATTAATTCTTACTATGGCGACAAGGTTCATATTTCCAAGTTTGGCAAGGAGAATAATATACACAATAGCAACAACAGGATTTAACTAACTTGCTGAAACCAACATAACATATTTCATGAAATAATAGCATGCAAGTTGATAATTTAAAAGGAAATAGCTTTGAAATACTGGGTTCAAAATGATCAAAGTGTTGACTCGCCTGGCGCGGTTTGCCGCGGTCTTGTGCTCTCTCAAAGCTGTCTCATTTGAGGGGGCTGCTCTGCTGGTCCTTTCTACACTTTGATCTTGGTCTTGCTTGATCCATTGATTCCTCGGAACTCCAGTTTCTAACTATGCGATAAGCGACTGAATCCAAATAAAATCAAATAACTCAAGAGATTCAAATAAATCCAATCACTTTAAATACCCGATTTACTTTAATTTATACATTTATTACGATTTGAGAATAGAAGGATGATTCGGTTTAATGTGTTGCCAACACAGTGGTAGATGGATTTGAGCAAGAGAACGAGTTATTTGAATAGCTTTACCGTGAGGGAAAATTTTAGAAATGCGAGGGATCAAAAGTGAAGATGTACCTATAGGAATTATCTGCTTTTGGGAAAAGGAAGGTGACCAAACATGGCCGATTGGGGAAAAGCGAGGCTTGACCTTTTTATTAATAATTTCTTTTACCATTTTTGTATTTATCAAGGAAGTTCCATGAGTTAGGTTAGACCTATGAATAGGTGCACAAGTTTATCTTAGCATTATTTTGTTGAGTGCTATTGTTCAGGGCATTTTGGCTTACCGAATTAATTTTAGAGTCTAGGTGTATAGCATTTTATGGGGTGATATTTTATGTATCCTCAGTTACCTCTAGGCTTAGTTCAATTTGCATTAGGGTTCATTGTATGGGCCCTAGTTTGTCATTCCATGCTCAACATTGTTATTTACCAAATCTAATATTAAGATTTAATTAATGGCACCATTATTATTTTATCTACACTCTAGGTATTATTAGGCGTAGCTTTATTTTTTTGATCTAAATTTATTCATCTATCATGGCTTGTTATACAGGTTCATGTTTTTATATAGCTATTAGTTAAATCTACCAAGGGGATTTGTTTTAATGATGGTAGGATAAATGTTAAAGCTTATATTTTAATTTCATGCAAGGGTAATCTTTATTAAATTTGGGACATTTAATCAAAGTTATAAGGCCTTTATCAGTCTTTTAAACAATTATTTAAACCATACAAAATATCACCAAAAATTCAAATGAGCTCTAAAATTCATGGTTTCGGTTTCATTGGATAGATCTTGAATTTACATGAATTTAGAAATTTGCTTCATTCAATTGGGAGTTAAAATGAATAAGATTTGCCCATTCAAAGTTTTCAGATTTATTAAATCCAGAAATTACTAAAAATCTGACAGGTGGGTCCCACTTCCTATTTTTAATTTATTCTTTTTCTTTTATTTTCTATGCACTGTGGCTATGACAAGTGGGCCCAACTATTATTTAAATAAATGGGGCATGGCCCACTGTTAGTGAGGGTTGCATGTTTTAATGCAACATTAGCATTTATGGAGATCATTAACCACTAATTGTCATTAGCACTTACTAATCCTTGTTTGCACAGTAATTAAGCTTATTTACTTCCTAATTAATTTTTGCATTAATTACTGGCTAATCCGTGCTTTTCCCTTAATCCTTCTCTACTGTTACTCGGCAAAAATCCTAACTATTCAGTGCGGTCAGCCGGATTCGAACGCGGGTAGCCAGGGTGAACGCACGCACCGCCAACCGCTCGGGCTCTGGGTATTTACCTGACAGAAGGAGGCGAAGTAATGCAATTGAGCTGAGTGAGCGGGCTGAAGCAGAGGAAACTCGGGGGCGGAACGGCCGACGGTGGCGCCGGCGAGGGGCGGTTGGGGTGGTGCCGGAGATGACCAAAATGGAACGCCTGCACCGAGGGGATGCCGACGGTAGCATTGACAGGGGCCCAGAAGCTTCAGAGCGGGCCGGCGGCGTGCGGCGGCGACAGGCGGAGGAGGTGCACAGCGCGGGCTCGGCTCGGGCTGCAAGAAGCTCGGATGTTGGCGGGGACATGTGTGCGGAGCTCCCACGAAGCTCAGGCTTTGTGGAATTGGTCTGAGGTGGCTTCAATCGGCGGTGAGTGCTTCGGCCGGACTTGGGGAAGAAAGGGCGCCGGCGAGCTTGTGGGGGAGCGGGGGCTCAATTACTTGCAGTGGGAAGGAGAGGGGAGCTGTGCGGTGTTGCCGAAGGCTTGAGCGGGGCTTTATAGCCGTCAGAGTGGGCTGGCAACGGGCGGCCACCATGTGGTCTGACCAGCACAAGGATGTACTTCGGCAACAGAATCAGGAGCGGCCGGATGTTTGGATCATGAGGCAACACAACCGTCGGTTCAACCAATGGTTGAAGGAGCAAATCGCTAGGAGCTCGCCGAGTGAGATGCTGACATGGTTGGCAAAAGGGCCGACATTTACAGTTGTGACATGGCAAGGATATGACATAAATGGGTACACATTCTATACGTGATCTCGGGATGTCAAGAGCACTAACCAGAATAGCGGTGTCCGCATAGATGCATTCAGTACCGATGGGTCGAGAAACTCGTACTATGGCTTCATAGAAGAGATTTGGGAGCTCGACTATATGGTTTTCAATATCCCCTTATGTCATTGCCGTTGGGTGCATCTCCCACGGTGAAGGTTGACAAATGCGGTGTCACGACCGTGGACCTCCAACGTGTCGGGTACAAAGACGAACCATTCGTGCTCGCCAATCAAGTTGTTCAAGTTTTCTATGGCGACCCGGCAAATAAGAAACGTCATGTAGTTCTTCATGGAAAAAGGAGAATTGTCAGAGTGGAGAATGTAGTGGACGAGGAGGAATACAATCGATTTGACGAGTTACCTCCTTTTGGAAATGGCATAAGGGTCGACGATGAACAACGTGACGAAACTAGTTACGTACGCATTGGTCATGATGAAGGGCTAATTTTTAAAGGAAGTAAGCAAGTACAATAAGAATGTATATGTGAAAATGTGTGACAATTTTGAGATGTATATGTGAAAATGTGTGATGTAATCAATTTTGAGATGTATATGTGAAAATGTGTGATGTAGTCAATTTTGAGATGTATATGTTAAAATGTGTGACAAAATGTATATGTGTATTGGCATTTATGTATATGTGATGTATATGTGTGATGTACATGTGAATTGGTATGCATTTATGTATAGAGCTGGTTAGTGTTATATATGAATGGAGTTGTTTGGTGGTTGATATGAATGCAGCTGTGTAGTTATTGGTGTTGTCTTAATAACAACAGTCGGCAAAGGCTTATCACAGACGGATCTAAACTTAGAACCGTCTGTGATATCATATCACAGACGGTTCTAAGTTTAGGACCGTCTGTGATAGTAAACTATCATAGACGGTTATAAACTTAGAACCGTTTGTGATATGATATCACAGACGGTTCTAAGTTCATAACCGTCTGTGATAACCTCCCTATATATACTCTCTCGCTAGAGTTTTTCGTGTGCGCTGCAGTTATTCGATCTAGATCTAAATCCCGAGCCCGTCATCGCCGCCGCCGCCCCGAGCCCTCGCCGGCCGCCTCCCTGGACGAAGACGTCGCCGCAGCCTCCTCCTCCTCCGTCGCCGCCTCCCCGAGCCCGTCGCCGGCTGCCTCCCCGAGCCCTCGCCGGCCACCTCCCCGGACGAAGACGTCCCCGCAGCCTCCTCCTCCTCCGTCGCTGCCTCCCCGAGCCCGTCGCCTCCTCCTCCTCCGTCGCCGCCGCCTCCTCCTCCTCCTGCGTCGCCGCCGCCGCCTCCTCCTGCGTTGTCGCCGCCTCCGCCTCCTCCTCCTCCTCCTGCGTCACCGCCGCCGCCTCCTCCTCCGTCGTCGCCGCCTCCTCCTCTGTCACCAAAACCCTAAGGTCATCAAAACCCTCCCCGAGCTTCATGCTTACTGTTAGGGTTTAGGGTTGATGCTTGATGCTGTTAGTATATGCTTACTGTTAGTTGCTTACTGTTAGTGCTTACTGTCATGTATATGCTGAGATTGGTTCATTCGGTCTTTGAGCTCTAATAGCTGTCGGTTCATGCAGTTTTCAGGTTATAGCATGTTATTAAATTGATCTTTTAGGATTTAATCTTGACAAGTTAAAAGACTGAATTATTGGGCAAAGTTAACTTGTATGGTCTCAATCTGTATGAATACTACTGTTTGAATATATGCATGCTGAATATATCTTGATCTTGATATTGTAGAGTTTGTATCTAGAGCTCAAAATACTGAATTCATTATTTGGCATAACCAATCAAGGAAGAGTATATGATTTAGTAGCGGGATGGCCAAGATTAATCTTGTGCAACCCTACAATTTGAGAGCACAAATTAATCAATTAAAACTTGAGCTTGTTGCTAGTCTTAATTGATACATGCCTTTTACATTATATATGTATATATGTAGGTATAAATATGTATATGTATGTATATACACATATATATGTATTGTAATCGCCTATATTGAGCGAAATAGATAGATATTGCATTTTCTTATCTTATGGTATGACACTTTCTCATCTTATCCTAATAGACCCACAAAATGAGCAACATGTCGCCCGCGCATTCTTCAACATCATCGCTTTGGGCGCCCGCTCCAACATCAAGACGCCAAGGAAGAGGGCTATCGAAGAAGCCCGAGGGCCGACAAACCATCACAATGTAAACGATCCGGGTCCCTATCCTTCCTCAAAAAGCGGTAAACGCATTCCGAAGCATGGTCGGAATAGTTGCACGAGAACGAATTGAGATCATATACAATTCATGGAAGAACGTGCCTGACACTCGGAAACGTGAGCTGTGGACCGAATTGAAATGACATTTCGTGCTCTTGCAGGAAGAGCTGAGTTTTGAATCTACCCTGGGATCATTCCAGGGAACAAGGGAGAATGATATGCTCTCCATGGCCCTGGGAAACAAGGAGCACCCGGGTCGTACGAGAGGCCTTGGGCTTTACGTTCCTTGGAAACATGGTTTCCAAGATGACTCCGAAATGTATCGGCGTAGGAAGAGAAACAAAGCGGAGCGTGACGCACAGCTACGAGAAGAGATCAAGGAATCTCTTAGAGAGGAGCTAATGGGTGAGCTGGCTGGTGTAATCAGAGATGAGGTGCGGAAACAAACAGAAAGTCAGCATGCCGCTACCGCCGCTCCTGTGCTAGCTAGCCCGCACAACCATCCGAGTAGCTGCGCGTCCAATCCAACGCAAACCCCGGCCAAATTTCCTGTGGACGACATCCTGGCAATAATTATTACCTCTCGAATGCTTGCTCCATTGATAGGCCTATTCGAGTAGCTAATTTTGTATCGTTATGTAGGAGCCTACGAAGTGTAGGCTCCAAGTGAGATATGGCTCTATTCCCTTGTACGCTTGGGGCGGGCATATTCGTGCAGTGTCGGGGCCATGGTGCTGATCAAGCTTTAGCGTCGAGCCGCAAAAGTTAATGTGGATGGTGTGCATGTCAATTTTGAGGTGGTCCGCCACAGAAGCCCCCAACGACGAGATCGTCACTCTAGGACAGAGCCATTGGAACATTCATCCGGTGGCCCAAAGCGACATCTCCTCGAGGCTTCTTCACCGGTGGCGTGACGAGCAACATGCACCGCTGCCATCTCCATTACAAGACCAGTCAGTTCCACCAACGGATACTGCACCGGTGCTATCTCCACGGGTCATACTCTCGCCAGAGCAACATGCACTGGTGCTATCTCCATTACAAGACCAGTCGGTTTCACCACCGGATACTGCACCGGTGCTATCTTCACGGGTCCTATTCTCGCCAGAGCAACTTGCACCGCTGCTACCTTCAAAGTCGACTGCCGTGAAGTCGACCTATAGCCGAGGCAGCAAGGGCAAAGCAAAGAAGATCAATGATGATATAGCGTACCTACCCTTGGCCCGCAAATTCGTGCTTGGCGAGCCATTGCTCGAGCAAAAAGACCTCCAAAAGCTACCATATAGTTGCATGCAATTGCACACGTGGTATATCCAGCAGTCCAATAAGCTAGAGGGAGAACGGACTTCAAGTATCACTGTCAAATTCACGTCGGATGATTTATACCACAATCTTTAAGAGTGTATGTTCGTGGTCGCCTTTGAGGATTTATTCGATCTGTTCACGCTCAATGCTCTTGACGTCTCAATCATTCGATGCTGGACGCTTTAAGTGTGTACAATCACAGTCTCCGTTAATGTCATACCGATAAATGTCATATCTAATTTGTTGCTTTCGTGTGTATATATATAGACACGTGCTGACTAGAGCTAGATTATCCAACTCATCAGCTGGTTTCTTGGACCCACACTTGGTCGCCAAGGATACCATCGACCAGGATACACCCCTCGTCGAGAGGTACATTGCATCAGGACTGCTGGGTTGCCGCAATAAGGATTATGTACTTATGCCCTTCCATCAAAACTTTCCTTGGATTTTAATAGTAATTGTACCAAAATGGAACAAGGTTTATTACCTTGATTCCCTAAGTAAGAATCAAATGGACTTCACAGTTGTTAGCCAAGTAATCGATAGGTAAGCACATATTCCCCATACATATCTACATTGTACTCTTTCTTTCCTTCCGAATGACTAAGGTTAACTTTTTCGAATTACGTAGGGCGTTCGCGATGTACATTGAAAAGCGAGGTGACTCGAAGCGCAGGGCCAAAGGCCTGCTGACACATGTTCGAGATTTTAAGGTATTCGCTGATGTGACAATGACCCGATCTTCCGAGAGGTACAGATAAGTCGATTATGGAGATCTCGACGTTGATGATCCAAAGGCTCCGACCAAAACAGATCGAACCCCTCGTAATCACTACACCACTGCTCCGTTGGTTATCAACCGTGCCGAACACGATTGACCTCGCCAAGAAGGCTATCTCCTGCAAGCGAATCGAGAACACAAGCAAGAGAGTAAAAGATGCAATCTGTATTGCGAATAAATATTAAGTTCACAAGTTGGGGTTCCTCAACCGAACATGCGGCGAAACTGCTAAGCAGAATAATCTTTTAAGAAAAACCCAACGAAAACTAAAAGGGTGCGGCCTTCTTAAATAGGGGAGGGGAAAGCCGCACTTATCTAATGATAAGGGATATGGTACTATTTGTGGTTACTGTTCACACGGCCGTGGTACTGTTTATGTGAACAGTACCGGCCCAAATAGCCCAACTTACAAGGCCCTCGGCCCACTTTGACTCGTACTGGAAAAGTGACGTGACTTGTTTCACAGTTTCTGAATTGCTCGAATGGAGTTTGGAGGTGAGACTAGATCCATCTGAAAGTAGACTCCAAGAGCTTTCCAACGAGTTCTCACGGGCCCTACGAAGCCTTCTGGATCAAAAGTTATGGTCGTTTGAAATTGGCTTGTCAAGCTGAATCCGAATTGATCTGGAGGCCGAATTGGATTCCAAAACCTGTCCAACTTGAACCCTTGCTTCAATTGGTTCCAAAGTGATGTGGTGCTACAAATATTTATATTTTCATCATTGGGTAGCATCATATTCTCATTTAAAATGTGTTGAAGTTGAAGAAACGAATTCACCTTTAGTTCAATCTTGATATTGACCGCTATGGTCATATGTGTTGGTGGCGTGGTCACATCATCCTCCCCTTCTTGACAGAAAACCGTCCTCGGTTTTAACATAGGTGTAGCATCACGTATTGCATAATCTTGATCATAAATCTTGGTACATGATAACAAACGCAACAAACTCTCATTATGTAATATCATAAGTTCTTTATCAAATAAAGTAAAATCTCTTTGAAACGAGCTCACCTCATAATTTAAGTGATGTGTAGGAGCTCTTATAATTGGAATAGCAAATATGGTTGTATCCATAGGGTACATGTTCTTATCATCCTCCCCTTCTTGCAAACAAAGCCGTCCTCGACCTTTGATAAGCTGAAAAAATGGTAACAAAGAAGCCAAGGTGTATGCATGGTATATGTATATGTCATCCGTTGTAACCGTTCTTCGTTGTTGCACAATCAATGTTATAAAACAACAATGATCATAAAAGCTCGTTGTATTATTAACCCAAGAGTAATCATATATGTTAATGAGCAATTCAAAATTTCTCACACAGTAATTATTGCAACTGGTTTTGCAAATGTAAGTGAAGTATTTATGCAATTCAAATCTTTGAATTTGTAAACTTGCAGTGGTGGCACATATGGGCAAAACTACAACTTTTGGAATCAAGAAAAATTCATCTATATAATCATATCTCAATCGAACAATAGCAAATTCATCTAGTAAGAGTGAAGAGCTTTGTATGTTCTGCCATAATTTATCATCTTTATTCAGATTGTCTATACTAGATGGTGCAAAAAGAGATGAACACATATGCATTGAATGAGTACTAAATTTTACTTCCCTCTCACATTCAACATGATTCAGCATACAAGAATTGTTGTCCCAAACAACAAGTTTCAATTCATCCATGTGATCGCAAGTTATGCATATTCGATATACAAGAAATTGATTTTCCACACCATAATCTCCAATCAAATTAAACTTATATCCAGGGGTGTAGGTACTAAATAAGAATTTCGAACATGCAAGTTCAGAAACTTTCTCCATAGCATGTGACAATTTCATAGGTAGATCTAACATGATGTAACACAATGAATTAGCAGGAGAAATTCTAGTCAAAACTTCTTTATGTGTTATTAATTTAATATGTGCAAAATTATGAGAATTTAGATCAGCACATACTTTATTTAATTCAACACAAGGAATATCAAAAGATTGCACTACAGCAAGTATATACTCACAAGGTTGCTCTATGTCTTGTTGTAGCACCAAATCAATACCGTGAGCGATGATAGTACCATGTTCTTTACCTTTTTGGCTCTCCTCAGATGATGTAAGTGCATCCATCTCCTTATCTTCATTCTCAACCAATGGGGTCAGTGATTCAATCAGCTCATGCTCTTCTTTGGCATGGTTCTCAACTACCTGCAAGTTGTTAGTCACAGAAAATGGCACAAACACAAGTTTGTTCTCATGATCATCACCATTACCTGCAAGGTTAGCTGCAAGAGCATATTCATCCTCAACATCACTAGCACTTACATAACCACCATCTTCTGTCACAATGTACGCCCGCTGACTTGTGCAATCTCTCATGACGTGGCCCATCCCTTTATAACGGTGGCACACAATGCCCGTCGTACGGCCCATGGAAGCAACCGATGAAGAGCTCTGTGCTGGTGCTTGCACACTAGTAGATTTGCTCGTCTCGGGTGCACGTGATGGTGGCGGCGGTGCTGCTGAACGCACCCTACTCACAGAGGGGGCAGCAGCTCGACAAATAGGAGGTGGGGCTATCTTGACTTGCCCAGGCGTTGATCTCGATGTAGACGTACCTCCAAAGTTGCTCCTTGTCCTTTGTTGCCTACCCTGCAATTCTTTTTCTGCCAAACAAGCAAGCTGGAACAACTGGTTGACAGTAGTAAAATATTTATAATCAACAATGTCCTGAATTTCACGCCGTAACCCCCCGTAAAAACGACAAATCTTATCCTCCGTTTCCTCAACAACCCCACAACGCAACTTGCCTATTTGTAGTTCTTGATAATATTCCTCGATAGATTTATTACCTTGGTCTAAGCACTGCAATTTCTTATGCATTTCATGTTTAAAAGCAGGAGGAACAAATCTAGCACGCATAGCTCCTTTTAACCGCTCCCATATATCAGGTTGTAAACGCATGGTACCCAGTTCATTCCACCAGATAATAGCAAAGTCCTTAAACTCACTAGTAGCTTGTCTAACTCTATGTTGTTCAGGAACCAAGTGAGAATTAAACTTCTGCTCTACCGTCATCTCCCAATCAAGAAATATTTCAGCATCATAAAGACCAGAAAAAGATGGAATGGTAAATTTGACTTTAGCAAGAGGGTCATGATTAGAACGATCATTGTGGTGCTGAAAATTATTACCTCCCATACCGTGACAGTTTTGATGTAGGCGGTGTCGTGGGCGTGCATCTTGGGCAGCAAATGAAGCACTGGCGTCGCGGTTTTGTCTCTCATTATCATCTCCCTCCTCACGATCTTGGCCCGCATCGTGATCATACTCGTGTTCATTGTTTGGTGGCCGATTCACCATTCTTTCAAGGCGTGCAGTGAGTGTTGTAATACTCTCATTGATGGAACTGATGGAGCGCTGCCATGTGTCCGTCGAAGATTGAAGCTTCCTATTGATGCGTTGTCCATCCCAGAGTGTCATGAGCTCTCCCTTTAAAACACACACTTAATAATCAGACGACCCACCTGTCATGGTTAGTAGAAAACAAAAGACAATACAAAGGTATTATCCCTATCCACTACTAGGTGGTGGAAGGTGGAATCACACATTCTCAAGCGTCTTACCACACTCTTACAAGTGTTCTTACCAATGCAGCAGGTGGTACAACCGGTGGCTGGTTCGTGACACCGTGTCAAGTGTGGGTACGATTGCAAGAGGGAACCTGTTCTGATCAAGAGTAGGTGTAGCTTGGAAGGCACAATATGGTAGCAATGGAGAACAATCAGTTAATTTCAGAATTGCATAGAATTGAATTATAGTCTGTATATAGCACTTAGCCTATGTTGCTGATCAACCAAGAATGGAAGAAGGCTAAAAACAAGTGTATGGCAATGTGTATGAGTGGTAAATACAAGATAATTCAATCCAAAGCAATTTGGAATTAAAGAACACAAGGATTGACCCAAAACTAAAAACTGAAGATTTGTGTCCACTGGACAGCATGTCGGTATTTTAGCCATAACTTTTTCTCAGATGCCTCTTTTCCATTGATTCTTTTTTTCCCTATTTTCTGACGGCTTTTTCTACAGATTTTCGTTTGGGGCCAACTTCCTAAACCCGACACAGAAATTCTCACAAAAATCACAACTACTGACAGTTGCAGATTCAAAACAGATAATTGGGTCAACTTTCACCGTATATATCTCTTAACTGCCTTGCTGAAATGACGTTAAATTTTACAGATAGATGGATAAGGAATTTCTGAATCTAATGGAGGTGGTCTCAATAAAAAATAATCTCGGATTCAAAAGATATGACATTTTTGGTGGCGGCTGCAGAGAAAGGAAAAATCAGCCGAATTTGGAAATTAGGGTTTGGGGTGGAGAATTTTTCTTTTGTTTGGATTTTTTAATGGAACAAAGATATGACCAGCAACTAGACAATGCTAATATGGCCACAAATTCAATTTAGCAAACCAAAACTAACAGATTGAAAGCCACAACGGGGTTTGGACAGCGGAATTAATTCTTTTTGTAGGGCAATTTTTTTTGGACTATAGGAAATAAAAACCAATCTACTAACTAGGGATACAAGAATTACCTCACAGGCAACCGTTGCTCTGATACCAACTGATGTGACGATGGCCCGATCTTCCAAGAGGTACAGATAAGTCAATTATGGAGATCTTGACGTTGATGATCCAAAGGCTCCGACCAAAACAGATCGAACCCCTCGCAATCACTACACCACTGCTCCGTTGGTTATCAACCGTGCCGAACACGATTGACCTCACCAAGAAGGCTATCTCCTGCAAGCGAATCAAGAACACGAGCAAGAGAGTAAAAGATGCAATCTATATTGCGAATAAATATTAAGTTCACAAGTTGGGGTTCCTCAACCGAACATGTGGCGAAACTGCTAAGCAGAATAATCTTTTAAGAAAAACCCAACGAAAACTAAAGGGGTGCGGCCTTCTTAAATAGGGGAGGGGAAAGCCGCACTTATCTAATGACAAGGGATATGGTACTATTTGTGGTTACTGTTCACACGGCCATGGTACTGTTCATGTGAACAGTACCGGCCTAAATAGCCCAACTTACAAGGCTCTCGACCCACTTTGACTCGGACTGGAAAAATGACGTGACTTGTTTCGCAGTTTTTGAACTGCTCGAATGGAGTTTGGAGGTGAGACCAGATCCATCTGAAAGTAGACTCCAAGAGCTTTCCAACGAGTTCTCACGGGCCCTGCGAAGCCTTCTGGATCAAAAGTTATGGTCGTTTGAAATTGGCTTGTCAAGCTGAATCCGAATTGATCTGGAGGCCGAATTGGATTCCAAAACCTGTCCAACTTGAACCCTTATTTCAATTGGTCCAAAGTGATGTGGTGTTACAAATATTTATATTTTCATCATTAGGTAGCATCATATTCTCATTTGAAATGTGTTGAAGTTGAAGAAACGAATTCACCTTTAGTTCAATCTTGATATTGACCGCTATGGTCGTATGTGTTGGTGGCGTGGTCACATCATTCGCTGTTTCACATTAATTAATCATATGCAACAGTTGGTGCTAATGCCTCTTGAACTAACACATTCCATTTTTTGCAGTGCAATCAACAGCAACCGGGCAACACATGTGGATACTACCTTTGCCAACATATGGAACTACTCCTCGATTCCTCGAAGCTCACCAATCGCAAGGTTTGTCACTCTTACCATAATTACTTTATACTTATCACGTTACATATATACGCACATTGATTTTTCTATCGACAGGCTGCGTACATCCCGTCAACTGTATTGAAACAGTCTGATCTTGGAGGATTCGAGGAGAGTTGGCGTTTTTTGTCGACTCAAGTCATAAAGCCGGAGGACGGTTCCACTGCGCACCATGATTTCTTATTGGTCTTATCACTAAGTGCAAATGCGGTGTAGATCTTTGTAATCTGTGCATTTGTTAATGGATATTTCATTTCAATTCAATTAATTGATTTGCGAAATGGATGCATGCTTTATGTTTGTGAAATGAAGTGCGATGTCAATTGGATGTTTTATGTCTGTGAAATGTATCTGAAAGGAAATGAGATGTGTGAATTGTATGTTTTTTGTCTGTGATTATCTGCTTGTTTCAGAAGGAATGGCTAGCATTTCCTGAGGCTAGCCAATAAACAGAAATAGATTTTGATTTAGGAGGAACGAATATCACAGACGGTTTTTAAGTAAAAACCGTCTGCGATATCTGATAATCACAGACGGTAATCACAGACGGTTCGAAAACCGTCTGTGATAACTTCGATTATCACTGACCCATAAATACAGACGGTTCACAAAACTATCTGTGATGATGTTTTCGAACTGTCTGTGATGACCTTTTCTGTAGTAGTGATGAAAATCACGATCGCTTATCTTTTCTTCCCTTCTCCCTTGATTTCTAAGCTGGCTTGGCTGTTACCAGTCAACCATGTGACAGCTGGGTGCATGCGTGCGTAGGTAGGCGGCGATGCGTGCGAAATCACGCAGCACAGGCGCGCAAACGCCGGACCCGACGCTGGCATGTGGCGATTGAGCTGGTGGTGCGTTGCTATGTGCCCATGCGTTGCTATGTGCGCTCGCGTGCGATGCGGATGATGCTACTTGTGGCGTCGAGCGATGGCAAATGGATGGCTTCGGTGCTTGGCGGCCTAGCGACGCGATGGCGCTGCGAGGCTGTGCTGGCGCGCGCTCGCGAGGATGGTTTCGGCACAGAAAACAAAGACACTGTCAGCCGAAAGACCTCACCAATGCACACAAAGACTGAAACTCGCTCTGCACTCAACGCTGTGTATTTTTCGGGTAATGAACAGTAAACTGAAGAACGTAATAAACTTCAGAGAAAACACTGAGCTGTATGGATCTTGTGAATGCAATGGAATTAATGGGAATGAGCACATCTTATTCAGGGTCTTCTTCCCCTTTTATACTACAAAATAACCAATTACAAGGATGCATCTACACTGATGCTTATGATCCTAAAATCACGGTTTGAACCAACTGAAAGTAAACGACTGAAACTCAGTCTACAGAAAGACTCGGTTTGCAGCGCATAACTATCCTGAAGAAAAGGACTCCCTAGACTTAGTAAAACAAAACAAGAATTAGTCAACATTTCACCCCCTAATTCTTGATGCGCTTGATCTCCCTGATCCCGATTCTTCTCGTAGCTCCTGAAACCGCACCCTTCCAAGCGACTTCGTGAAAATATCTGCAAGCTGATTCTCAGTCCTGACAAACTCGAGATTAATCTTGCCTTTTTCAACACAGTCCCGGATGAAATGAAAACGCACATCTATGTGCTTGCTCCTGTCATGAAATACAGGATTTTTGCAGAGTGCGATGGCTGATCGATTGTCCAGATTCAGTACTGCAGTTTCAGCCTCCTCATGCTTCAGATCTCCAATCAATTGATTGAACCAAATTCCCAGACATGCAGCTGATGTTGCAGCGATATACTCCGCTTCACAAGAGGAGAGTGCAACTATTTTCTGCTTCTGCGATTGCCATCCGATTGGGCTTTCTCCAAGGAAAAAGATTACACCAGTTGTACTTTTCCTGTCATCAGTGTCTCCTCCTAGATCACTGTCGCTAAACCCAACCAAACGCAGCTCCTTGCCTTCCTGTTTGCAGTAAACACACCCAAAATTCAGAGTACCGCTAAATACCGAGTATATGTTTAAGCGCTACAAGGTGATCTTGCTGGGATCTTCCATGAACTCTTGACATAACCAAGCGCAAAGGAAATATCTGGCGTGTATGTACAAGATACCTCAAGCTACCGACAATACTTGGTGAGCGGTAGCATCTACTGGAGGTTCTTCACTCCTCTTTGACAATTTCAGCCGAGGTTCCATGGGTACGCACACGGATTGCGATTAGCCAAACTCGCTTTCTCAAGCAATCTCTTGGCATATGCATACTGATTTAAAGTGATGCAGCCAGCCTTTTGCTGAACTTCTATGCCTAGGTAGTAGCTCAGCAATCCCAGATCGATCATTTTAAACTTCTTCTTCATCTCTCGCTTGAATCTGCGACTCATCGGATCTGCACTGTTATCACCAAATCATCAACATATACTCCAATTATCAACATGTTACCTCTTGAACCATGCGTATAAATGCCATGTTCAGACACACTCTGACGAAACCAAGTGATGATAGAGTGTGATCTAACTTGACATTCAAGCCCTCGGTGCTTGTTTCAGCCGTCTGAGCTTTATGCGATCGCAATACCTTGTCTGCTGCTCATCTTTGACAAAACCGGTGGCTGCACAACATACACCTCCTCTTGCAGTTCTCCATTTAGGAATGCTGATTTCACGTCCATGTGATGGACCATCCAACTCTCTTGTGCTGCCATTGCAAACAATAGTCAGCGAGACTCCATTCGGGCAACAGGAGAGAATACCTCATCAAAATCAACACCATGTTGTTGGATGTAGCCCTTTGCGACGAGGCGTGCTTTGTGCTTGATCACAGCCCGGTCTCATCACGCTTTAGTTTGAACACCCATTTCAAACCAATTGGTCGATGCCACGTGGCGATCCACCGAACTCGAGTCCTATTGTCTTGATGGCTTGCATCTCTTCGTCATTGCTTGTCTCCGTGGTGATGTTGCTGGGCTTCAACAAACGGTTGGCTCTCGACGCCAAGTGCGTTCTTCCACCGGTGTGAGGTAGCGATATGTTGTCCACCATGCGAAACGAGGTAGCATCTCCTCATCGTCGATTGTGGTCATTGCTTGATGGTAGGGGACACAAATTCAACGGCAGGAGGTGTTCTTTGTTGGAGTTTGGCTTGCGATCGGGTTGCCTTGACCAGAGATCCTCCTCGGCTGATCAGCAAAGACTGAATTCTCTACGGGCTCTTCCCGATGTTCGATGACAAAATCTCCGGTGCTGAAAGACATCTCCTCCGTGGACATTCTGCCCAATCCCAGCTCTGTCCTCATCAAACACCACATCACGCGTCACATGAACACGATTTGTGGCGGGATCATAAACCTGTATCCCTTGGTGCCGGCTGAATAACCGATGAAGACCATTGGAGTGCTGCGGTCATCGAGCTTCCCTTGCGTCGGCCGTGTTCTTCACATGCGCAATACACCCAAAAGTCCGGAGGTAGTGTCTGCGGTATGCGCCGTGCCACGCCTCAAGCGGAGTTTGACCTTTGAGACTCTTGGTTGGTGACCGATTGAGAAGATATGTTGCGATGACGATCGCCTCTCCCCAAAACTCTGCTGGTACCTTCATTGCCTTGAGAAGACACCTCGCCATGCCGACAATGGTTTGATTCCGCCTTTCAACTACGCCGTTCTGCTGGGCGTGTAGGCTGCTGAGTAGTGTCGCTCAATGCCGAGTGTCGTGCGATGCTCGTCAAAATGAGCTGAGGTGAACTCTCCCCGTTATCATGCGAAGGACTCGCGACTTCCTCCCGGTCGATTTTCATTGCGGCACAGACACGCTTGATCGCCGCGGTGCCTCACTCTTTGATGTCAACAATTCTAGCCACATGTGGCGGCTGAAATCGTCAACCAACAAGAGGAAGTACCGCCGGCCTCCATTGGTTCTTTGGAGTGATTGGACGCATAAATCTCCATGCATCAAGTCGATCGATCCTCGGCCCGATAATTTGCCTTCGTGGGAATGGACACCTCCTTTGCTTCCGGCGGACAAGCTTCACGAGTTGGTTGGCGTGCTTGATGATTGGCATGCCGCGCACCATGCCTCGGCGTGCCCGGCATGTTCAGCCGTCGAGTTAAGATGGCCATACCGGCGTGCCATCGCCACGCCATGTCCCCCTCTGCGCTAATAGACGATCGCCGAGCCACTTCGAGCTGCATCACATAGAGCCGGTTTGGTCCTCGTCTCACCTTAGCGAGTAAGTGGCGTTGGTCGCCCCGGATCTTCAAGACTCGTGCTCGATCTCCACCTTTGCGCCATTCTCATCGAGTTGTCCCACACCGAGAATGTTGGCACGGAGATCCGGGATGAAGTAGACTCTGAGCGCCCGTGTGCACCCCATGGCGGTGGCGATGCGCGCCGATACCTCGGATGTCAGCGCGCGAGCCATCTCCGAACTTGACGACGCCCTTCACACCGCTCTCGAGCTCGGTAAAAGCTCCTTCCGGCCTGTCATGTGGTTCGTGGCACCCGTGTCACGAACCGGTGCGATCGTCGCGGCACCTTCCATGCCGAGCAAAGCATCGGTCGTGTACACGGTCGACGCCTCCACCCGAGCCGAGACGGATGACCCACCGAAGTTCGCTGGCGGTGTGCGCGCCGCTGAAGACATCTTCTCACAGCATGCCACGATCCCGGTCGTCCACAGCACATGCGTGTGCCATGAAGCTTCGCTCATCGTCTTCATTCTGCGTGGCGATGCCTTCCGTCGCGTCTCGGTTGGCGGCAATCCGCCCAATGGCCGAAGTTTGCCGCAGCTCCGACACTCGTCGCGCGCGCGGCCGGCGCGCACCGGAATCACCTCGTCCCGAGTTGTTGTTTCTATCGCTTTGTGCTGCTGCGCCATCGTCTTGAGCGCTGTGGTCGCCACGTCCGTCGTCATCGACGCGCGTTTGTGATCACCGCGCCCATGACGCGTCGATTCCGCCACCATTGCGGAGTTCTTCGAGATCCACTCCCGACACCGATCCTTGTACGGGCAACCCATTCCTCCTCGGCGAGGTAGAGCTTGCCTCGGTGTTTGGTCGTGCGCGCCGTTCAACCGATCTTGGCTGCCTTGAGACGTCCGCCACTTCTTCAACCGTCGGCGTCTCGGATCGAGTAAGGTTTCGATGGAAGAGCGACCGGTTGAACTGGGAGGAACAACCGCGGCATCTTGCGCACCACCCGGGCTCTTCAATGTCGGCGTCGAGTACCCTCGGTGCAGCGAGACTGTGTGAGACGCATTGTGAAATCGTCCACATTCTCGCCGTCATGACCCGAGAAGTCCTCGAACTCGCCGAGTTTGCTCCTTGGCTCGCGAACCACGCCAACGCCAACACGCAGAGTCTTGATGGAATCCCACGCGTCCTTCGCGCTGGATTTGTTGGCGATCACAGAGATCATCTCCGGTGGCACCGCACGGCGGATGGCCTCCAGCGCCATCATATCTTCTGCGGTTCAGCCTCACCGGTCTCCACAATGCTCCACAGTCCTCGCCCAAGCATCACCTTCATGAGTGCGGACCGATCGCCGTAATTGGTCGAGTTAGCATCGGATACACCGTGCCTCCACCAACCTCTCACCACCTTGTGAACCACCGGCGCCGATCGCGCTACCGCTCCTGCCGGTGCCGCCCGACGCGCAGAGTGGAATGGTGTGAGGGCGTCGTGGTGAAAGGAGCGACTTCCGCCATCTAGGATCGAGCACAACCCAAAGCTCGATACCAAATGTCACCGAAAGACCTCACCAATGCACACAAAGACTGAAACTCGCTCTGCACTCAACGCGTGTATTTTTGGGTAATGAGCGAGAAATCAAGAACGTAATAAACTTCGAGAGAAAACACCGAGTGTATGGATCTTGTGAATGCAATGGAATTAATGGGAATGAGCACATCTTATTCAGGTCTTCTTCCCTTTTATACTACAAAATAACCAATTACAAGGATGCATCTACACCGATGCTTATGATCCTAAAATCACGGTTTGAACCAAGCGAAAGTAAACGATCAAACTCGGTCTCTGAAAGACTTCGGTTTGCAGCGCATAACTATCCTGAAGAAAAGGACTCCCTAGACTTAGTAAAACAAAACAAGAATTAGTCAACAGACACTGCTAACGTGAGGTAGAATGCGACAGACGAAGGGATTCGGTGCCGGCTGGGAAAAGAAAGAAAAGCTAGGGTTTTTGGTCCTTATCACCCCACGTTTTTTTTTACCATGGCATGAGTTCCAATCCATTCCTCCTATATGACTCGCTCCAGGAAACGACTTCTCTACAAATCCATGCATTCTATTTTTCTGTATCCCTTTCCCTCTAATTTTCCATAGGTCCTCGAGTAAGTTATTTTTGGAATATTACGTTCATGATGGTATGATCGGTCAGCGATCTGATCGGTATTATGCAAGCGATCGAACTTGCCATGAAGTATGACCGGCCTATGTGGTGGTTGCTTTTTTCAGAGAGCAGTATTCTCTGTTTTAGGTCGAGCGGTCCAACCAACATGTGTGGTGGTCTGACCACACCCTATGAAGGTGGTCTAACTGGCCGAGGCTATAACAACTAGTTTTATAGCCATTGCGAGGAGGCCGGTCTGATCGGGCTAATGCATGCAGTAGTATCAGATTTCGCTATTTTTGCTGAAATCTTGTCCCGATGACTAGTTTTTTGGTTTATGGTATAAATACCTCCTTATGTCCGGTTGGGGAAAAAGGTTGCTACTTTATTTCTATTCTTTTGAGCTAGTGTGAGCCTCTCCTTTTAATTGTGTATATATTGCACCTTATGAGTAAGAAGAGAAGTCTCTAGCTACATGTGTTGCATCTAGAGGTTGATTGAGTATCCACGTTGTACATTTTTGCATTTGGTAAGAATCAAGTAAGGGGCTTAACTTGTTACTCTTGGGGTGGATGACTCCAAGATGACGTGGAGTCGTCGTGTCCGGTGATCTTCTTAAAGAAGCTTATAAGAGGGCTCAACGTGTTGTGAATGTTGGAGGCTTACCTTAATGTGGACTAGGGGGACGTAAGTCTCTGAATACTACGGTGAAAAGAGACCATGTCAGTTGTGGTTTCCTTTCTTGTGCTTACTTATATTTTTGCTATTTATATTCATAGAATTAAATTGATTGCTTGTTACCCTAGGATTGCAAATCTTAACATAGATTTAGGGTGTTAGTGCATATAGGTGAAACTAGATGATTTAGACCTTAATTATGCAAAAACCAATTAAATTTACTCTTCCATATATAAACTCATTTTTAGCCAAAGAGTATTTTGAAAGCGCATATTCACCCCCTCTAGTCGGTCTCCTCGACCTTACACTCCCCTAGCTGTCCTGCCATTGCCCCCAACAATCACCAAACATGCTGCACATCAAAAAAAACAAGCAACCATCCCGAATACAATTGACATACGCTTGACTCTAGTCAACAATATCGATGCAAATATGCACCACTTGACACTCTCGTCAATATTGTAACAATGCATAGACTCCCATCATGACTCCCACTACTAAAAACCAACTCAATTGATTCAATTTCCTAGAGATCAGTCTAACCGCCAAAATAGCCGATCTGCCGCTATGAACTGACTTAACTCTTCCCAATAATAGGGGACTGGTCTGACCGTGACAACCATGCCAATTAGACCATCCGATGACCTCCGGTCGGACCACCATTACATGGCTGGTCATACTGCTCTCAAAAACTTTGTGTAAATCAATGAGCAAGTCTTTGCAAAAATGCAACCGCAAACTACGAGTCGATACTACCGCACTTCTGATTGGACCGCTCTCACGGCTAGTCTCATTGAACACCAATCATACCACCGTGAATAGACGGTCAGACCGCTGTGTCGACCGGCTACGACACAGCGGTCAGACCACCTCTATAGACTATCAAACCGTTATCTATCTGATAATAAAACCCATAGAACAAGTGATTCAAAATCAAATTACTTCAACGAAGCGTAACCAAAATTACTTCGAATTTTGGACACATGTAGCACTGTTGCAACCAAAATATCCAATTCTGGCCCCCTTCACACGTTAATTCCGTTTGTAGCCCCCCGGTCGACCACGTGACTCGCCGGCGCTGACATGTGTCCGTCGTGCGGTCATGGACCGCACGATCGCGCGCAGAGCTAGGTCGTGCGGTCCCAGACCGCACGACCCTCCTGTTCATCGCTGTCCGACCGCATGACTAGTTCTCCCGTCTGCACGACCGAGATTCCCACCGCACGACCCAGGCGTCCGACCGCACGTCTCTCTGGTGTCAAATCCCTCCGCTGAAAACACCCAAAGCATCGCGAGCTGTTCTTTTTTCACGCCCACTCGCACACGCGTCTACAGCACGTTTGCATGGCCCCTCTCCGTGAATGCTGAATGTAGACTTAAAGAGGTTGAACAGCAGCGAGTATGGTCTCATAGCAAGCGAAGAAACTCATTTGCAGTTCGCGGTGCAGTTGAAGTGAAGACAGAGCGAGAGAGAGAGAGAGAGAGAGTGAAGGGAGGAAAAAATAGAGTGGAAACTCAGGATTTTGTGTTGGTTTTGTTTGGAATCAACGGATTTTGCAAGTACAAAAGTTGTAGATCGTCTCGGAAGCTTCAAGAAGAGGTAATTTTTGTCCCCGTGCAAGTATTTTTCTGTGAATGTCATTAGCCCGTAATTAGCCATACCGTGTTTCGTTAATGTTGTTAAAAGCCAATCTTTGATACGGTGTGTATGTGTAGGTAAACATGCACGTATGATGCATGATTTATTGTAGTGTAAATAATGTCGTATTTTTTGTTGAAGTTACATATTGTAATGTAGTTAGTTTTTGGTGAACATATGTGCTTACATGTGTAGGTGTTGAAAAAGTAAATATTTATGTTGGAGCATTTGTAGGTGATAGCAATAGCAGTTAGATTAGAGACAATTTGTATAATTAGTAGGCTTAGTGAATGACCGTAATATGAAGGTATAGTAAAATTAAATTACCAGGAAAGTAGTACGAAGGTATAGTAAAATAAAATAAACTTAGGACATGAAATTACAAAGATTAATTTTTTGATTTATGTATAATTTCATAACTGAAAGCCGCATTAAGTGAAATATAGAAAAGAAAGGAAGAAAACTATGTAATGAAAATTTGGCATTAATCGAAAAAAAATGGAATTGAAATTGGTTAGTGCAAGCCAGCGTTAAGTAAAATTTTATGAAAGAAATGAAGAGAAATTAGTAATTGTATTTTTTGCATTAATTGAAACAAGCTTAATACAGAACACTAGTGAAAATAAAATAACGTTGTAATGTAATTTTCATACGAATTAGAAATGGAAATAAAAATGAAATGAATATGTAATTTGATGTATGTAAGAATTTGGAAGTAAAATAGTTAGAAATAAATTGTAGATTTACAAATACAAAATAGATACTAATCGATTTTGTAGGCGGTAGGAAGACGTATGAAATACCGCACTGTTAATGTTACAATGGGGTAGTGGGTGTTTGATGGTACGATTATTGCATGCTGTGTACTAAAATGGTTGATTATGCACTTATGTTAGGTACGCCATGGCTGACATTCAAGACTTGTTCGTGTTTTATGGGAGTGGTCTCGTACGTGACGGGCCGTATGGGGCGGACCTGTAAAATTGTGACCGGACCGTGATTCGGGCACCCGGTCTGAACGCCATAAGCTTGTCCGAGCTACGGAGGTGTGTCTGTTCGGCGTTCGATCGGCACACCGCAAGGAAGAAGTTACGGATCGAGGCAGTCTATGCCTCAATGGTGGGTGATGCAGGGGAGAGCATGTGGCAACTTCTGAAGGTGACCAATGATGCCTCATGGGCCAACTACATGGAGGTCGTGTGCAACCCTGATGCTGCAATATATGCCAGGCCAATGGTGTTTGTCGAGTTCGCGGAGAGGACAGAATCATCCGCCATGGTTGGTTCTGATGCCGCTGGTGGAGATGTAGTGACTGGGTTCTTCTCTGGCGGTCATGAAGACGCTTCTGCGGGGGAACATGTGGGCAAGGAAGTGGGTGATGAAGACCTCAGGAGGCATGCAGAGAATTTCCAGGCCAACGAAGGTGTGGAGGAGAAGTGGTGGGCCGCCCGTATTGACTATCATGAGTACCTTGGGGACCAGGTGGAAGAAGTGGGCAGCGAGGAGGACGAGGATGTGGAAACAGGTAGTTCTAGAGAGGACAAGGATGGCGAAGCTACAATTGGAGGGGTGGTAGGTGGTGTTGTGAGCACCGATGTTGCGTACGTGTCATCCAGACTGGACTACAACGCAGCGGCATCCCTAGTTCTGCCACAGGCGGAGGAGGGAGAATGGGGGTTCAGCGAGACCACACTCATTTTGGGGCAGTGCTTCCGTAATAAGAGTGCTGTCCAGCAGGCTATTGCTAGATATGCCGTCAACATAAGCTGGACGTATCGGGTGCACAGGTCTAACCCGGACACGTACATTGTGAAGTGTGTCGACGGGTCCTGTCCTGGTAAAGTTCGTGCACAGCGGTTCAAGGGCGTTGGCACGGAGTTCTGGATAATGGTACTGCATGATCACAATTGTGAGCTTGCGGGGCCAGTACAAAGGCATCGCAACATATGTTGCGGAGCTGGTCAGTCACCTCATCATGGCAGATGTATCCATTTCTCCGAAGGTTCTAATGGCAGATGTAGCTAATATGGTGGGCTTTGAAGTCAGCTACAAGAAGGTATGACGGGCGAAACAAAAGGTGCTGCACCGTATGTTTGGGACGTACGAGAAGGCGTACGACCTGGTCCCAAAAATGCTGCAGCAAATTGCAGAATCAAACCTAGGCATGTACATTAACAGGCAGGAGAGGGTTCATCCTACAGAGGGTCCGAATTGTTTCATTCTTGACAGAGTGTTCTGGGCCTTCCATCAGGCGATATAAGGGTTCAGGTGGTGCTGTCCAGTGCTAACCATAGATGGGACGTTCCTATCCGGCAAGTACAAGGGTACTATCCTCACCGCAGTTGCAACTGATGCAAATGACCAGTTACTCCCAATGGCATTTGCAATTGTGGAGAATGAGAATACGAATAGCCGGCTTTGGTTCCTTGCCAATGTGAAGCAGGCTATAGTGCAAGATCGCCCTGAAGTGTGTGTCATCTCCGACCGCAATGCAGGCTTGCTGTCTGCGTTGCGAATGATGCAGAATGGGACACAGCCCCCTTCCAGTGGAATGATCTGAAGAACCATTGGTGCATCAGGCATCTTGCAGCGAACTTCCATAGAAGGTTCCGTAGCAAGGACCTAATGAAGATGTTCAAGAAGCTATGTATGCAGAACTAGAAGCGGAAGTTCGACACCTTGTGGAGGCAGCTCGATCAGGAGGCTACCAAGCATGTGTAGACAGAAGCAGGGGCCGTGGAGGGAAGCTCCACAAGAGTTGGAGTGTTCACACAATGAGTTTAGTCCAATGCACCTGACTTAGAGATGTGGTCTTTGTTACACGACATCGGTGGGGCAAGGTATGGGATCATGACAACCAACATGTCCGAGATTTATAATGGTGTCTTGAAGGGCGTCAGATCCCTACCGATGACGACAATCGTGGACGAGACTTGGAACCGTACTGTCGGGTACTTTGTGAACAGAGCCATAATGGCGAAGAAGCACCTGGACGAAAACAAGCAATACTCTGAGGTAATGCAAGCCTTCATGAACAAGAAGATGGAGAAGGGTCATTCCCACATTGCTCATCCCATAGATGGCTTAAGGAAGAAGTTCGAGATCCGCCTCAGGCAGAAATACGTCATGGGTCACATTAGAGAGGAGCGCAAGCAGGTATGCACGATTGATGAGAATGCATGTTGCACCTGCAACAAGCCCCAGCTTCTGCACAAGCCATGCTCCCATGTGTACGCGGCCTGCGCGGTATGGAAACAGGCGTCGACACAGTACATCTCAAAGTACTACGACATGCAGCACTTGTATGCAGAGTTCCATTCATACGAGGTAGACATGCACTACAAGGAATTATGGCCAGGGGAGGTAAAGTGGGTGCACATTTTCTGTATGTGTTTGTACATTCCGTATGTTTCCCTGTCGTTATGTTTGTTGTTAGTTATGTTGTCATTTGTTGCACATTTTATTATCAAGGTAGACTAACTTGTTTTCCTTCTTTGCTAGGAGATGGCGTACGAGTTGCTAGACCCACGTTGGGATGAGCGGCACCGATGCATGTCGTGTTCGTCGGGAGCCAGGCCTCCGAGCTTCGTCCTTAGGAGCCCCGGAGAGCACTGGACTCTCGACCAGTGGTACATCCCAATACTACGGGACACCGGGCTGCTGCCCATTGCCCGCATGTTGGATCTACTGCATGTGTTCCAGTTTGATGCGGCGTTGCTGTCCACTCTCGTTGATCGTTGGAGGCCGGAGACTCACACCTTCCTCTTCCGGTGGGGCGAGATGATGGTTACTCTGCAGGACGTGATGATGCTTACAGGTCTACCCGTCCGTGGTGCTGCTGTAGTGCCACCCCCAAAGGCAGCAGATTGGAAGGTCCGTCTGGGTCACCGGTTCGGTCATCCGATCCCGGACAGTGTAGCTGGTGTGCCACATGGATGTCTTCATCGGTACATGACCTGTCCTGGATACGCACATGAGGAGGAGGTACAGACACACTTCATTGCGTACCTGCTATTTCTGTTCGAGTGGGTCTTGTTCCCTAGCACCACTGGAGACTCCGTGCAGCCTAGCTACATACACCTAGCGAAGTCCTTGGCGGATGGTTGGCCTGGTGAGGTACCACAATATAGCTAGGGATCAGCAGTTCTTAGCACCACATACCGAGGCTTGTGTGATGCCTCGCAATGTACTACGGCCAGCGAGCCGGTCCTAGCCGTCTGCTACATTCTCCTTCAGTTGTGGTCGTGGGAACACTTCCCCGTTGGCAGGCCTTACTTTGGTACTGTTGTGCACACTTATGAGTTCAGCCCGCAGTTCTACGACCTCGGTGGTGACGACGACCCCATTGATGGGCCCACAATGGGGACATGTTGGACACATGGTCAGTTGCGGTGGGCCAAGGAGAGGCCGAGATGTGTGTACCCCGAGTTCCACAACATGTTTGAGACTCTCCACAAGGCCGACATAATCTGGTAGCCATGGACTCCACGGTTCATTATGGACACAGCCCCCCACGGATTATCATCTCAGTGCAGGCAGGATCATAGGTACTGGTTGACAACCTGCCACTTGATGTTCTCACACTGCGTTGAGCCATACAACCCACAGCGAGAGATGAGGCAGTTCGGCCTGTACCAGCATGTCCTACCTCTGGCAGGACGCCCTCTTGCACCCAGCACCCACCGGTATGTCATTACACGGTAACTTTCATTAATGCATTAGTTTGTGCCCGTGCTAATTGTGTAATATCTCAATTAACTTGTAGGCAATCGAGGAGAGGGCGAGCGACCGAAGACTGGAGAGCCATACAACGGCCGTGGACAGACATGTTGTGTGACCAGGCGGACACGAGAGGAGACACGGCCGGACAACCTTGACACGTATAGTACATACCATGAGTGGTACGTTCCACGCACCCATAGTAGGCTTACTGGGGAGCCGCCACAGCGTCCAGTTGAGGTCATACATGAGGCCGCTATACAGGTAGGTCCAGACCACCATCGAGCGGCACCGCACGATGAGACGGTGCGCGATTACTATGTAATTAACCTATGTAGGATTGTGTTTTAACTCATTCTTTGTTTCACTGCAGTTCGACCGGTTGCATCATATCCACGATGAGGTTGCTCAGGCTCTGCACTGTGGGAGGGCAAATTTGATTGATCGCCTGCTGACTTCGATGCGCAACATATATGGTGACGCCAGGTCTGCAATGCGGACCATGAGTTGTGGTCGCCATAGAGATGACGCTGTTTTACGACACGGTCACGGAGTACATCAAGCACCACCACACCCCTCCGCGCCGCCGTCAGTACCACCATCAGCATGGCCATCGTCGTCACATCCATCGCAGTCCGGCAGTCATCCCAGCTACGCTCGCTCGTCCTCCACGCGCTTCGGACCGGTGGTTGGACAATTGCCAACTATTTGTTCATCCACTCGATTGCCATTTATGTCTAACCACATGTTCTTCTCGCAGCATTTGCGATAGGATAGCACGTTGCTACAGCCATTGTCATCACGGAAGGCGACGGAGGAGCGAGCGTGCTCTCTAGGCCGACGGGGCCTCACTCCAGAGAGTGACCCTGACTCGGTGCAGCAACCAGAGGTGGCGTTGCCTGCGTTCACCCATGGCATGCAGTCCAGCCTACAAGACCGGGACAGGTGGTTTGGGTAGACCTATCAAAGATACACAGCGCAGGAGTACATGCGCGATTTCCCTACGGCATCGTCATTTGGATAGCCGCATACCCCAGTATGCACTAACGTAGTAAGCTAAATATGTCTATTTCAAAGCCATCTCATCGCATTGCCAAAAAAATACAGGTTTACATGGAGCAACAAGGCCATGATATTCACGGTGGGTCATCCGCATTTCAGACTACCCAAGTAAATGCCTTGTGATATTACTATTCATTACTAACATCGCTGCCCATAGCCTAATTCACCTGTACCATCTCAGCAGACGTAGACCCCTCATCGACTGAATGGCTGAGCTCTATTTTCGGCCATCCAACGTAAGTCCCCACGCAGCCGTACGCAGGACCACCTCAGACGCAGGCCTCGCAGTATGACCTTCGAGATGCACCACACCCACCTACTAGGTTCACCTTCTCAGAGGATCACATACGCCGTCCGAGGAGACGATGACGAGATTCATAATGAGTTTGTGTAATTCAGATTCTATAATGTCGCATGGTTTCCTACAATTGTTTATGCAATGTTGTGCAAATTATTTATTTACAACTTGCTTTACACATACATAGATCAACCTCTAGCACTACAACACACGATAACAATAAACACAACATAGAACAGAGCATAAAACATTACCAACATAGACGGGAATAACCTCCAGCACTACAACTTGACGATAACAATAAACATAAGAAAGAAAATAGCACACAACATTAAATTAATCTTCTACTCCAGTCTATCGAAACGATGGCGCATCTCGATGGGGTTGCTACCCCCCACAGCAACTCTCTCATGCCGAACAATGTCGGTCCTAGTGCCCATTTCATCCTCCCACACCCAAAATCGGCAACCGCCGGGGGCTTCCTACGATTTCATTAGATAAAGATTTTGAAACATACCCGACACGTATTGAACGAACCCGAAACAATCGTACTCACCAAGTGAAAGGGGCACTTGTAGTAGTGCCACCCAGGATTCGCGGCCGTGTGTGAGGTCTTACGTCTAACAACCGTTTTGCATTTTGGGCAAATCACCATGGGTACCGATGAAGAGGTGCTGAGCTGACTCATATCGGCGTCCGGGGGAGTGAGCACGAAAGAAAAGTACACAGATTGGGAACAACTAATTCAGGAGGTGAGGGAGAACAATGCAAGGGACTAGGTAAGGAATGGCTCCCTCTTATAGGCTCAGTGGGGGGCTCACTCACAGAGGCCACATAATAAGAAGGCGTTACGCACTGACAACACGAAACAACACATACATTGCACATACAGAAAATATAGAAAGTACTACAACCAAGAAATTAAATCAAAACAACAGTCTTAGCACCACACCATCAACACAACAACGAATACAAGAACTACAATACGACACAACCATACACCTCGTTGCCTATATGCCAAACGAGCCTTGTGGCACCCACATGGAGTATTGCTGAGGGGGCCACCTCAAACATGGCTGGTCATCGTGGTAGTGGCACACATATGCAGCTAGGGTTCGCACAGCAACATGTGGGATCATACGAGCTTCCTATGTTGATGACCTCCTCGTTGCCTCTCTCGCATTGCATCTGTTGGCGGAGGTCGTTATTCTCCTCATTGAGAGTCTCGATTCGGTCCTCCAACTCAAATATTCGATCCCATAATGTATCCACATAATTGACAATATACCATTCAAGAAAAGGGTCGATCCAGCGGGACAAGTCGCATTTCGCCATCTGCGGGAAAGGACGGTAAATATGGAGGCTCCATAAGCAATAACAAAAAATGTACTATTAGTAATTTGTACCCCGGAGCATGGGCATCGGAAGAAACGGCGCCCGCCATCGAACTGGCCTTCCAAGACCTGCACGACCGCGTCCTCATTGTTTCTGCATTTTGGCCACGTTGGTTGAGCATGCCGGCTTGGTATCAAGCGGTGCTGTGGACTGAAGATCTTCCTCCTTTCCAAGGGAAGGTCTTCCTTCGGTGACCCATATCCGACTGGCCCCTTAGCTTCTGACATGTTATGTTCCACCACGAAAGAGAAGGTACTTCTTTGTTTGATTTACAGGGTTCTCTGGCTCTAATGTCATGGGACCCCAACCGTGCTATTTATATCAAACGAGATAACTTACTGCAGTGACCACATGATGAAAAGAGGACAGCTTTGCACAGAGACATGACAAAAGAGGGCAGCTTTGCACAGAGACATGACAAAAGAGGGCTGCTTTGTGCAGGGACATGACAAAAGTGGGCATCTTTGCGCAGTGACGTGACAAAAGAGGACAGCTTTGCGCAGAGACATGACAAAAGAGGGCATTTTTGCGCAGGGAAAAGACAAAAGCGCGCAGCTTTGCGCAGTGACATGACAAAACAGGTCAGTGTTGCCTGGAGACATGACAAAAGAGGGCAGCTTTGCACAGAGACATGACAAAGAAGGGCAGCTTCGCGCAGGGAAATGACAAAAGAATGCAGCTTTGCACAGTGACATGACAAAAGAGGTCAGCATTGCCAAGCGACATGACAAAAGCGGGTAGCTTTGCGCAGTGATGTGACAAAAGTGGATAGCTTTGCGCAGAGACATGACAAAAGAGGTCAGCTTTGCACAGAGACATGACAAAAGAGGCCAGCTTTACGCAGTGACATGACAAAAGAGGTCAGCTTTGCGTAGTGACATGACAAAACCGGTCAGCTTTGCATAGAGACATGACAAAACCGGCCAACTTTGCGCAGTGACATGACAAAAGCGGTCAGCTTTGCGCAGTGACATGACAAAAGAGACCAGCTTTGTCTAGAGGCATGACAAAAGTGGGCAGCTTTGCACAGTGACCAAAAATAAATCACATGCCTACCCTTTGGCTTATAAAATGAGGTGCAATGCATCTGCAAGAGAACACTACACAATCTAACACTACATCATACCTTCCTTCTCCACATCGAGATGGACAACAAGTAGAAAAAGGAATTCCAGAAATTCCACAACAAGCTATCAGAGATATTCAAGAAGAATAGGGAGGACGCCTGCAAGAACGCACAATGGGAGGAGACCCGCAAGATAGCAAGGGCTATTGCGGCTCGCAAGAAACAAGCAAGGGCTGTTGCGGCCAGGGCCAAACAAGGGGAGAGTGCCACGAGGTCACAGCCACCAAACGATGCCCCCCGTAGGAGCATGTCCATTCCAAATGTTCCAACTAAATGTTTGCCACAACACCCCCCCAGGGGGGAGACGCCGCCCCTCTGCTGGTGCAGAGACCCATGTAAATTCTTCAAGTCAAAGCAGTGTCTTAGCCTCGGCATGCGTTATTGGGGTTGTGGGAACTACTCATCTGAGTATCCTGACCGCCGTTTCGACATCATCAACTATCGGCAGCTAGTAAGAACTACTTACAATGTGTTCCCCCACTATTTGTAACTAACAGTACGTAATAACAAACTATCTCGTCTGTCCGCAGTCCCCGGCAGCCGCTATGTGGCTACCGCAAGTGGACTCTGGACTATGATGAGTGGAACGACAAAAGGGCATGCGAGCAAACTGAGCAAACCGAGCGTATACATCGGGAGACACAAGCTCATCTCAAGGCGTGCACGCGGAGGGAGCGCGAGGCTCACGAGAGGGAGAGCTAGAAAAAAACAAGAACTGGCGGCCAAGGCCAAATAGGAATCTGAGGATTTCAACACCGAACTTGCAAGGAAGGGAAAATGGCTCCGATCTACGCAATAGGTTGGGCCATTCCACACTACTCCCCTCAATGTCTAATTTATTTCCATGCCAAGAAGGCGCATATGTATCATAGGACTACTTTACTTTGTTATATCGTGCATTGTTCTGTTTCGTATGCACGTAACCAAATCCTGTGTGTCGTATCATTCACATGTTTATTATGAAGTCTATTTTAATTATCAGCATAAAATCTCCTCATCCTTTCGCATTCATTTTTCCCACGTGTTCAATATCACTTTCCTTCCTTTCGTCCAATTGTTCCTATCACAGTTGTCCTCAAAAAAATTTCATTAAATTTCTTCCAATAAAACAACATAACATGATCGAAAAATGTTATTGCCAGTTCAACATATTTTTCATGGTCAGCAATGTACGAAAATCACAAATACATCAATCATTACTTCACACAATTTCGTTCGTACTCTACCAAACAAAATTCTTAATTTTCATAATTGCAAAAAAATTACACAAGCAGTAAACTAGACTCTACATCAAATTCATATTTTTTCAAACACCATTTCATATATCCAAAATTATTTCTATTCTAAATAACTTCATAATGCATATAAATTCTTATACCTTAATACACAGACCAAACCCTAGAAAAAAATTTAGTCGTGCACTCGGGCGCCGCATGACCGGTCGTGTGGTCGGGAGAACCAGTCGTGCGGTCGGACAGCGATGAATAGGAGGGTCGTGCGGTCCAGGACCGCACTACCGGACACGTGTCGGCGCCGGTGAGTCGCGCTGTTGACCGGGGAGCTACAAACGAAATTATCGTGCGAAGGAGGTCCGAATTGGAATTTTTGGTTGCAGATGTGTACAAAATTCTACATATCACTCAATTCGTGTCGACTCCGGCCGCCGGATCCGTACACGAATTAATCACGACCAAAAGCGACCGACGTTGACGTTGCTGTCCTTGCGCGCGAATCGCGACGGCGTGCAGCAAGCCAGCCATTAATGGCGATAGATGCATATACACTTGAATTCAATCCGTCTCTCTCTATAAACTAATTAGTCTCTCCGTTTCGTTCATATTTGTCGATAGTTCACCGCACGTATATATAAAAAAATATTAAGTTCAAAATATAATCATTACTATTATAAAACACGACTTGGTGTTTGTACCTCCCTTCTCCAACCGTCTCTATTCTCAACTTCTCATCACTCTTCACTTTTCAGCTGATCAGAGTAACACTCTTTCATAGTATGATTCTCTATATATCCAATAATTTTCATTGCAACGCACAAGCGGATGACTAGTTAATAAATATATTAATCAGCTCACTTGAAATTAGTAGCTATTTTGGAGCTTGTATTGAGTTGTATGCACCTGACAGTTCATCCAAAAGCTTAAACTTATGAAGAAAAACGGGCAATTCACTTATACTTCAATACTCTCCCTCACGTGTAGCCTCAATCAGATCTAAGATATGGAGTAGAAATAGGCTGCAATTATTTTTTTAGTTGCGCAAGCGGAGTCTTGAACTCAAGAACTCTTGACTCTGATAACATATTGAGTTGCATATACCAACCAATTCATCCAAAAGTTTAAGTTTACGAGAAGACAGGTAATTTATTTATACTTCAACAGCTTGTACTTCCTATGTCTAAGTTTATATCATATATTTTTTAATAACCTTATACATAAATATAAGTTATATTTCATATTCTAATGTAAAATTAATGACATATTCCATCTAAACCTTAAAAAGTATTCAGTTTTAATTTATATTCTCAATATACATGTATTAAATATAGTGTTTAGAGTTAATAATTATAAATAATATAGATATTTTTAACATCTCTTTAATCCAAGTATTAAGAAAAATATATTTTATAGATTTGAATGAAAAATATATCTTATAGATTTGAACAAGAAAGCACACCATACAGTACTACGGTCTACGGGACAACAAACATGTAGCGGTATGGGACGTCCTAGGGGCTGTTTGGTTGCTAGCTACACTTTGCCAACAAAAATTGCCACACTTACCTAAGTTGAGTTACTCAAATTCTTTGCCACACCTTAGCAAACCTAAGGAAATCTTACCATACTTTTTGAGTCATTGACGTGTGGGACCTAGTTTGCTGGAAGGAAATCTTGCCACAACTGTGGCTGCAACCAAACAGCTTCCAAATTGGTCAAACTTGCCTAACTTTAGGCGTGGTAAACTGTGGCTGGCAACCAAACACCTCCCTAATCACCAATATGTGTGCACTCGGAGCGGCCGATCCGTACGTGAATTAATTACGACCAAAAGCGACTGACATTGACTTTACTGTCCTTGCGCGCGAATCGCGAGGACGTGCAGCAAGCCAGCCCTTAATGGCGATAGATGTATGCGCACTCGAATTCAATCCGTCTCTCTCCAAAATCGTTAGGCTATGTATTAAGGACCTTGAGCTTCTAACTTTTTAATATTATTATTTTTTGGTTTTCTAAATTTTTATAGAATTTTTTCTTTTTTCTCTTATTTTTAGCTTTATCCATAATGATATTTTTTATTTTTTAATTAAATTACGCTGAAAAAGCTAACACTAGTTACAATATATTTTCAACCGCTACAGTGCAAAAAAGCCAAAAGCTTGTATTTATAAGACCAAATGAGCATCACTTTAGTCTCTCTATTTCATTTATATATATTTGTCGATAGTTCACCGCACGTATATATAAAAATGTTAAATTTAAAATATAATTAATAAAACTAATCATATGTACTCTAAATAGCATATCACAATCATTTTTCTTTTTATAAAACATTTAATAGGATATACAGAGAAAAACTACAATAACAATACCATACATTTTTCAAAAGACAAACATATTAAAATATGTACTTACGAGGCCATGGACGGAGGGAGTAACTCACACGTACACATGATAGATACCGATACCAGTCATCGTACGGTCGCTTCATTTTTCATCCGATGGAGTTAACGATAACGCACGCACGCTCGCTTGGACGTATGGATGATATATGGGTGGAGTACATTGCAAATCCATGCACACCACTAGCTGGAACATATATATCGACACTAATGAATTAATGCTCTTGATCGATGGATTATATAGGTTTCGATAATTGCTCGATCGATTGATCCTTTTTTTAGGGCACCTCGATCGATCCAGGGCAGCAATTTTAACGCCGAACATGCATGACAGTACGTGGTGGATCAGTGCGTAATCAAGCTCATCTCTGTATATATTCGCCATGCAGTCATGCATCCGACAATGACATATACTCTACTATACAAGATGCACGCGGACGGGACACATCGATCTCGCGCGCAGGGAAAAACTTATCGGTGAAATTTCAACAAAAATTGGCGATTATCAGAATTACCGCTGGGTGCTGGTAAAAATTTGAATCGGTCAAAAAATTATGTTGAAGTTTGAACCTGAATAATATAAATACAATGGAAACCCACATGTAAACCAAATACACGGTCTAACCCAACGACGAAAGGTCATGGCTTACGTGCTTTAGAAAAAGACGGGAAAATGGCATCTTGCAAGGATGGGAGTCGACCCATGATATCCCATTTGGCCATTGAGCTAGCAAACTTCAGAGTTGAGGGTGCAGGGCCCTTACTGCTTGTACAGGAATGATTATGCAACACTTTGATCATATGGTCAACAAGAAAACCAAGGACATTAATAATTTGTTGGATCGAATCAATGACACCCTTGTCACGATCAACACCCGTGTTGAGCACCTCGAGCAACGACCACTCGCACGGTAGCTGTTGTGGCTTGTGATGAGCCAAGGGCAGGGGACTTTTCTCTTCGCCATGCTCAAACCCTTGCTCGCTGTTAGGCAGATGAGGTAGATGAAGAAGAAAGAGGTATCACTAATACGGAACTTGAGGGTTCCGCTGATCATGATCGCCGTCGACTCCGTCACTATCGACGAGGTCACTACTACAGAAAACCGTACATGAGCGGTTCGTAATCGTCATCACGCATGCGGTTTTACAACCGTCTGAAATTATGGGTCAGTGGTAATCGAATGTTATCACAGACGGTTGTCAAACCGTCTGTAATATATCAATATCACAGACGGTTTTTAATTACGAACCGTTTGTGATAGCTGATTATCACAGACGGTTTTTAACGGTTTTGTGATATGGATATATCACAGACGATTTTTAATTAAAAACTATCTGTGATAGGTTATAATCATAGACGGTTTTTACTTACAAACCGTCTGTGATTATCATCTATCCTGACGGTTTTAGTTAAAACCGCTCGTGATATGCTTTTCTACCCTAAATCTTATTTCGCTTATTGGCTAGCCTCGTGAAATGCTAGCCATGCCCTCTGAAACAAGTAGATCAAACATGTATACATACAATTCACATCTCAATTCATTTCAGATACATAAAACATCCAATTCACATCTCAATTCATTTCACAGACATAAAACATCCAATTCACATCGCACTTCATTTCACAGACATAAAACATCCAATTCACATCGCACTTCATTTCACAGACATAAAGCATCCATTTCGCAAATCAATTAATTGAAATGAAATGAAATATCCATTAACAAATACAGAATTACAAATGATCTACACTGCATTTGCACTTAGATGGTAACATTGCATTTTTTATTGCTCTATCACTTCGGAATCGAGGGCTCACGAAAGGAATAGATACATAATCAACAAACTTGTCAGGCGGCATCATTTTCATTCAAGTATTGCTTGTGCAGCTGACAAGTTCGTTGATTATAGCTCTGTTCGTTTCACGAGACCTCGATTCTGGAGTGATAGAGTAATAAAAAAATGCAATGTTACCACTGCACACAATGTTTTTTTATTGCTCTTATCACTCCAGAATTGAGGTCTCGCGAAAGAAACTGATCTATAATCAACGAACTTTTGAGGCTGCACAAGCTATACTTGGATAGTGCATCATTGTCATTCACGTATTGCTTGTGCAGCTCACAAGTTCGTTGATTATGGATATCTTTAGCGAGACATCGATTCCGGAGTGATAAAAGCAATAAAAAATCGTTGTGCGCAGTGGTAAAATTGCATTTTTTTATTGCTCTATCACTCCAGAATCGAGGTCTCGTGAAAGGAACAGAGCTATAATCAACGAACTTGTCAGCTGCACAAGCAATACTTGAATGACAATGATGCACCATCCAAGTATAGCTTGTGCCGCCTGACAAGTTTGTTGATTATGTATCTATTCCTTTTGCGAGCCCTCGATTCCGGATTGATAAGAGCAATAAAAAATCATTCTGCGCAGTGGAACTCTCCATCTGATCTTATGACTTTAGTCCACAAAAACCAAACGAACTCTCCTTGAATTTTTGCAAAGTCCGGCTGTTTCAATGCAGATGTAGAGATGGGCGCAGCCTGTCGATAGGAATATCAACGCGCGTACATATAAAACCTAACATGTATGAAATAAATATGGGAAGATTTACAAACCTTAGAATTGGTGATCTTGGTGGAATTGAGGAGTAGTCTCATATGGTGGCACACGTAGAATCCACACGTGTTGCCCAGCTGTTGCTGGTGGCATTGAAAAAAATAGAATGTGTTAAATCAAGAGGCATTACTACTAAGTGTTGTATATGATTAATTAATGTGTGGCTAGCGAATACCCGAAAATTGCGAGCATGTTTCAAGGGCTTGGCCCCTGTCATCGAGCCACGTGTTTGTTGAACGTATGTGGCGAACGACCTTCGTTATTCGAAAAAGTTAGATTAATCATTCGGAAGGAAAGAAAGAGTACAATGTACAATGTACTTACCTATCGAGTATTTGGGCAATAGCTGTGTACTTGGATTTGTTCTTACTTAGAGAATCAAGGTATATAGCCTTGTTCCATTTTGGTATAATTACAATTAAAATCCAATGGAAGTGCTCATTGTATGGCATAAGAATAAATTCCTTATCGCGGTGAGCCAGTAGTGTTTTTGTAATATAGTTCTCGACGAAGGATGCATCCTCGTTGACGGTATCAATGGCGACCAAGCGTGGGTCCAGAAATCAATTGGTGATTTTGATGATCTAGCTTGTCAACATGAATATATATATATATATATATATATATATATATATATATATATATATATATATATATATATATATATATATATATATATATATATATATATATATATATATAAATATAAACACACAGAAAAGCAACAAATTGTGACATATATCGGTATTACGTGAGCAGAGACGTGATTGTACAAACTTACGCGCCCAAAGATCGAACGAGTGAGGCGTCGAGAGCGTTGGCGTGAAAAGACCAAATATATCGTTAAAGGTCACGCGAAGACACATTCACGAACTTCGTGCACGAAATGTTCCGCTTGAATTTGACAAATGATACCGAGCGCCGTTACGCCTCGGCTTATTGGGTCGCTCCATATACCAAGCGTGGAATCTTTGGCAACCAAGTCCTAGGGTTAAGAGGTGCTCTTCCGGGAATATCATCGGCTTGCCTAGTACGAATTTGCGGGCCAATGGCAGGTACGGGATATCGTCATCATCCTTCGTCTTTGATTTGCCCTGGCCACTGCCTTGACTGTAGGTCAACTTTATGGTAGTCGATTGTAATGGTACATACGGTGCAAGTTGCTTTGGCGAGAATAGCACCCGTGGAGATAGGACCGGTGCAGGTAGCTCTGCTTCGCACTGCTCTTGTGGAGATAGCACCAGTGCATTTAGCTCTGGTTCGCGCTACCCTTCTGGTCCAGCCACCGGTGAAGAAGCCTCCAGGGAGATGTCGCATTTGGGCCACTGGATGAATGTTCCAATGGCCTGCCCTAGAGTCATGATCTCGTCGTTGGGGGCCTTCGGTAGCGGGACGACCTCAAAATTGGCATGCACACCATCCACATTAACTTTTGCGTAGCCTGGCGCTAAAGGTTGACCGTGCACCATGGCCCCAATAGCGCATCGATATGCCCGCCCCAAGCGCACAAGGAACGGAGGCACATCTCACTTGGAGCCTGCACTTCGTAAGCTCCTACATAACGATACAAAATTAGCTACTCCAATAGGCCAATCAATGGAGCAAGCATTTGAGAGATAATAATTATTACCTAGATGTTGTCCACAGGAAATCTGGCCTCACTTTTCCGTCGGATTGGACGCGCAACTACTCGGATGGTTATGCGGGCTAGCTAGTATAGGAGCGGCGGCCTGCTAACTTTCTGTATGTTTCCGCACCTCATCTCTAACTACATCAGCCAGCTCACCCATTAGCTCCTCTCTAAGAGATGCCTTGATCTCTTCTCGTAGCCGCTCCTCACTCTCGGCTTTGGTTCTCTTCCTACGCCGATACATTTCGGAGTCATCTTGGAAACCATGTTTCCAAGGAACGTAAAGCCCAAGGCCTCTCGTACGGCCCGGGTGCTCCTTATTTCCCAGGGCCACGGAGAGCATATCATTCTCTCTTGTTCCCTGGAATGATCCCAGGGTAGATTCAAAACTCAGCTCTTCCTGCAAGAGCACGACATGTCATTTCAATTCATACGAAGTTGTGGAGTAATTACAAGCTACGTAGTTCGATCGATTTCTTACCAGGCGCTAGGACACTTGCTGGTCTGAAGGGTTTCGAAAGGAGATTTCCCCCGATGTCGTTGCTCTAATCCAATTTCGAGCGCGGGCATCCGGGATATTACTAAATGGCGGGCGATGTTCTGCATGGCTGCCAGTTCATCCTCCGTCCTCCACTGCGGGATTTTACCCGCATACCCAACTGTGCCAAGTCTGTGGGGGTGTGTGTTTTTTGCCTGGAGAGTCTTGTGCGCCGTACTTGTACTTTTGAAATCCTCAGATGCCTTCATCGCCTTGAACTCTTCCCATTGTGGTTCCAGGAATGGGTATTTATAAAAAGGCGTTTCGTCCGTCTCCACGTATTTCTTGACAAGCGTGCTCTTGAAGTTCTTCTATGCTTTGCACGCCACTAGGTAGGTTTGTCGTTGCACGGCGTCTCGGTGTTCTTCTGGGATCTCGAACGATGCCAAAATTTCGGTCCACAGCTCACGTTTCCGAGTCTCAGGCACATTCTTCCATGAATTGAATGTGATCTCAATTCGTTCTCGTGCAACTATTCCGATCAATGTTCGGAATGCGCTATCGCTTTCTTAGGTTGTAGAGGACCCTGATCCATCGACCATTGTGATGGTAATCGCCCTCGTGCTTCTTCGATAGCCCTTTTCCTTGGCGTCTTGATGTTGGAGCGGACGCCTCTGGCGATGGTGTTGAAGAATGTGCGGATGACATGTTGCTCAATTTGTGGGTCTATTAGGATAAGATAAGAAAGTGCCATACCATAAGATAAGAAAGTGCAATATCTATCTATTTCGCTCAATATAGGCGAGTACAATACATATATATGTGTATATACATACATATACATATATATACCTACATATATACATATATAATGGTAGCAATATGAAGCAACAAGCATCAATAATAGAATCAATAACAGTCTAAACATAAATATGTATGACAATGTAAAAGACGTGTATCAATTAAGACTAGCAACAAGCTCAAGTTTTAATTGATTAATTTGTGCTCTCAAATTGTAGGGTTGCACAAGATTAATCTTGGCTGTCCCGCTACTAAATCATATACTCTTCCTTGATTGGTTATGCCAAATAATGAATTCAGTCTTTTGAGCTCTAGATACAAACTCTACAATATCAAGATCAAGATATATTCAGCATGCATATATTCAGACAGCAGTATTCATACAGATCAAGACCATACAAGTTAACTTTGCCTAATAATTCAATCTTTTAACTTGTCAAGATTAAATCCTAACAGGTCAATTTAATAACATGCTATAATCTGAAAACTGCATGAACCGACAGGAACAAGAACAATATATCAATGTCTAGAGATTGTCTCCTAGGGTTTAAAGTTAATTATGACAACAGAGTTAGCAGCTATTAGAGCTCAAAGACCGAATGAACCAATCTCAGTATATGAATTTATCATCATCGAGCAACTGTAAATCCCACAAGCAATCTATGTCTCCCAGTGCCAGATAATATATGGAAGGTTAACAAACTTGCACAGCCCACACAGATTGCATACAAAAATCACAGAATCACTCACAATACCGGCTTGGGGAGGCGGCCGGAGAGGGCTTGGGGAGGCGGCCGGCGAGGGCTCGGGGAGGCGGCCGCGACGACGGGCTTGGGGAGGCGGCCGGCGAGGGCTTGGGGAGGCGGCGGCGACGACGGGCTCGGGATTTAGATCTAGATCGAATAACTGCAGCGCACACGGAAAACCCTAGCCAGAGGGTATATATAGGGAGGATTATTACAGACGGTTCTAAACGTAGAACCGTCTGTGATATTGATATCACAGACGGTTCTAAGTTTAGAACTGTCTGTGATAAGCCTTTACCGACTGTATATATTAAGACAAACACCAACTAACTGCATTCATGATCAACCACCAAACAACTGCATTCATATACAACACCAACCAGCTGCATTCACACAGTGCATTCACACATAAATGTCAATTCACAAATACATCACACATATACATCACATATACATAAATGCCAATTCACATATACATCACACGTACATATACATCACATATACATAAATGCCAATTCACAAATACATCACACTGCAGTATTGTTCTATACATAAATGCCAATTCACATGTATATCACACATATACATCACATATACATAAATGCCAATTCACATATACATTCACATATATGTCGCACATTCTCATTGTACTTGCTTATTTCCTTTAAAAATTAGCCCTTCATCATTATCAATGCGTACGTTACTAGTTTCGTCACGTTGTTCGTTGTCGACCCTTATGCCATTTCCAAAAGAAGGTAACTCGTCAAATTGATTGTATTCTTTCTCGTCCACTACATTATCTACTCCGACAATTCTCCTTTTTCCATGAAGAACTACATGGCGTTTCTTATTTGCCAGATCGGTTATATAGAAAACTTGAACAACTTGATTGGCGAGTACGAATGGTTCGTCTTTGTACCCGACACGTTGGAGGTCCACGGTCGTGACACCGTACTTGTCAACCTTCACCTGTGGGAGATGCACCCAACGGCAGCGAAATAAGGGAATCTTGAAAACCACATAGTCGAGCTCCCAAATCTCTTCTATGAAGCCATAGTACGAGTTTCTTGACCCATCCGTACTAAACGCATCTATGCGGACACCGCTGTTTCGTTAGTGCTCAGACATCCCGAGATGCAGATAGAATGTGTACCCATTTATGTCATATCCTTGCCATGTCACAACTGTAAATGTCGGCCCTTTTGCCAACCATGTCAGCGTCTCACTCGGCGAGCTCCTAGCGATTTGCTCCTTCAACCATTGGTTGAACCGACTGTTGTGTTGTCTCATGATCCAACATCCGGCCGCTCTGGATTCTATTGCCGAAGCACATCCTTGTGCTGGTCGACATAAGGCGGACTTCTGTCATGTGTTGCAACACCGTGAAATAGGCTTGAGTATACGTGTCCATATCTAGAGTGATTGCTTTCCTTCCGATAGTTCTGAGACCCTTCAGCCTCCCCTCATGACGAGATTGAGGCACACCTATCGGTTGAATCTGAGCCATATAATCGACACAAAACTCAATGACCTCTTCGCTTGCATAACCTTCGATGATGCTGCCCTCTGGCCGAGAACGATTCCGTACGTAGGACTTGAGAATTTCCATGAACCTCTCAAATGGGTACATGCTATGTAGGAATACGGGCCCGCACATTTTTATCTCCTACACAACGTGAACAATAAGATGGACCATGATATCGAAAAACGAAGGAGGGAAATACATTTCAAGGTGACATAGAGTCATCACCACCTCGTCCTGTAGAGCATCTAGTCCTTCAGGATCGATGACCTTCTGAGCAATTGTGTTAAAGAAATAATATAGTCTCATGATTGTCTCTCGGACTTTGATCGGCAAAATATTTCTAATAGCAATAGGGAGCATCTGTGTCATTAGCACATGACAATCATGAGACTTCATGCCATTTAACTTCAAATCTTGCATCGAAACAAGTTTCTTCACATTGCCGGAGTAACCAGATAGAACTTTGACACCATGCAAGCACTGGCACAGTTCTGTTTTCTCAGTCTTGGACAGAGTGTAACACGCAAGGGGAAGGTACATTCGTCCATTATCAGTGCGTGTCGGTGCTAACTCAGGTCTGATGTCCATATCAACCAAGTCAAGCCGTGCGTTGACGCCGTCCTTTGTTTTATCACGAATGTTCAGTAAGAGACCAATCAAGCTGTCGCATATATTCTATTCTACGTGCATGACGTGGATGCAGTGTCGAACATCTAGGTACTCCCAATAAGATAAGTCCTAAAATATTGATCTCTTCTTCCAGGTGTTCTTCTCATGAGCCCTCAATTTACGTTCCTTTCCGAGGACAACATTTAAATCCTTAACCATATCATAAATCTCGTGTCCCCTTAAATGCCTTGGAGCTGAACTGTCTTCCTTCTCTCCGTCAAATTGTTTCTTCATCTTGCGGTATGGGTGAGCCCTCCGAAGGAACCGGCGGTGACGCATGTAGACGGTTTTACGTGAGTGTTTCAACCACACACTCTTGGTACCATCTAAACAGTGAGTACAAGCTTTGACACCTTTTGTACTATAGCCCGATAGGTTACCAAGGGTAGGATAATCATTTATGGTGCAGAATAATAAGGAGCACAGAGTGAAGTTCTCTCGTTTGTATGCATCCCATACATGTACCCCTTCGTTCCACAGTACTTTTAGATCTTCCACCAACGGTGCTAGGAACACATCAATATCATTCCCAGGTTGTTTTGGCCATTGGATAAGTATCGACAGCAAAATATACTTTTTCTTCATACACAACCAAGGAGGAAGGTTATAGATGCAGAGAGTCACGGGCCATGTGCTATGTCACGCTCATGCTATTGAAAGGATTCATTCCATCTGCACTCGGCCTAAACCTTATATTCCTTGGTTCTGCACCGAAGTCTGCAAAACTCCTATCGATGTTTCTCCACTGCGCGGAATTAGCAAGGTGTCTTAGCATTCCATCCTTCTTGCGCTCCTCCGAGTGCCAACGCAGCAGTTTTGCCTCCTTTGGATTTGCAAAAAACCTTTTCAAACGGGGAATTATAGGAAAATACCATGCCACCTTAGCAGGAGGTCCTTTCTTCGCCTTTGTTCCCTCGCCATCATCTGATTGATTGTTACGTTTGTATCGGGATGCGTTGCACACCAGACATACATGCATGTTTGCATACTCTTTACGGTAGAGGATACAGTCGTTCGGACATGCATGTATTCTTTCTACTTCCATTCCCAATGGACAAAGAACCTTCTTGGCTTTATACGTGGTTTTAGGCAACTCATTTCCCTACGGAAGCATGTCCGCTAAAAGACCTAGCAACGCCGTGAAACTCTTGTCGGACCAACCGTTGCTTACCTTCAATTTCAACAGTTCAAGCACGGCCGACAACCTCGTGTACTTGCAGCACGTGAACAAAAGTTTCTCCGAATCCTCCATCAAGCCCCGAAATTTAACATACTCTCTCTCATCATAGTTCTCTTCTACATCACGAAGCATCTGATCCAGATTATCATCGTGCAACCTATCCGAATCCGAACCACAATCGACATCATCCGGCGGCATGTCATTCATTTCACCGGCGATGTCATCCGGCGGCATATCATTCACTTCACCGGCGATGTCATCCGGCGGCATTTGATCATTCACTTCGCCATGACTGGTCCAACACGTATAACCCTTTTTGAAACCCCTCCGAATCAAGTGCACTTCAATTTGCCCTCGGTTCTTAAACATCTTTAAATTCTCGCAGTCAGTGCATGGACGGTACATATATTCCACCCCCTTATTCAACATATCCTCCTCGGTGGCTCTTGTAAAAGCAGACACGCCATTAATGTACTCTTCACTCACACGGCTCGCGGCATACATTCAGCTTCGGTCCTACGTTACGTACATATATAACAACTTAGTATTAAAATTAAATTAACTAATTATTACTACATATATACCGGCCACATGTATTATATTGAGGCTTAATTTGCTAGCTCAATTCATATTATAAACACAATAGCTATTATATAACCAACAATTTTACAAACCATCTTCAATTAATAACACTCACCAATTACTTAGATCTAAATTGTAATGCATGCAAAGAAAAAATAAATTTCATTACTAACCATATCTAGAGCAACCAGAAAGTATGAATCTTCAAAGCTAAATCTCGCCTCCTCCCACCAAATTAATCGCCTGAAATCGCCTAGCTTGCCTCCGAGCGAAAGAGTGCAGCGGCGGCTAGATCTGGAGCGAAATGAAGACAGCCGCGGTCTGAGCAGCGCAATAAATGCCTACTGCTATTATCACAGACGGTTTTTAATTAAAAATCGTCTGTGAATTATCACAGACGGTTTGTTATTAAAAACCGTCTGTGATAACCAGCTTATCACAGACGGTTTGTTATTAAAAACCGTCTGTGATAATATGGGATCATCACTGACGGTTTTTAATACAGACCGTCTGTGATACTAAAGTATTATAGACGGTTCATCGGTAAGAACCGTCTGTGATACTCGTTTTCTCCGACGGCATCAACTCAGACTGTGTCCAAATTAAAACCTTCTGTGTTAGTGTTGATCACAGACGGTTTTGTCAAACCGTCTGTGATTGACCGTCTAGTATTAGGCTTTCTGTAGTAGTGGATATTGATAGAGTTCAGTGATAAGTACGTGATGAGGCATTAACAAAAATTAAGTTTATGATACCTCCATTTGATGATAAATATGATCCTGATGCATATCTTGATTGGGAACTAGTAGTCAATCAGAAAGTCGCAACTCCAAGCTGGCAGAGGTCTTAAGAAGTCGACCCTTGACTTTCTCATCTGCGAATGAACCATTAGAGGCAGAAGATTAGCTTCGTGACACAAAGAAGAAACTACGGTTTACACGATGTGCAAAAGAGGACAAGGTGGATTTTGTCACTCATCAACTAAAGGGATTCACAGCTGAATGGTGGGAGAATTACCTAGCCACTCGCAGAGTAGAGAGCCCGATAGCTTACCAGAATCCAAAGAAGAAGAAGCACTGGAAGCTGAAGGACGGCAAGTACAAGCAGAAGAACAACACGAAAAAGCCGCAAAAGAAAATGTTAAAGAATAAATAAAGGAAGAAGCTGAACTAATAAGGCATGCAATCCCTTGGATTGAGTTCAGTACTGCTTTCAGGACAATCTTTGTACGTGTTGGCATCATGAGGGTGAAGAAGAATGAATTCTGACCCTTGAAGCAAGGCAACATGTCCATCAATTAATACCTCACTAAGTTCAACCAGTTGGCCCACTACACCCTAGGCGACGTAGCTGATGAAGAAGAGAAGATCAATCGCTTCCTAGAAGGCATGCATAAAGAGATAAGTGTACAATTGATTATCCAAAACTTTCCTAGTTTTCACTACTCGGTCAAAAAGGCTCTCATTCTAGAAAATAAGAGAAGGATGATGGAGGCTAGCCGCAACCGCAAGATAGCAGCCTAGAGGCCATAAGATTACCTTCAGAGGCCAGTATATAATGGCAACCCTTCCTTCAGGTAAGTTAGAACATCACTACCAAAAGCTCTTGCCCTGCGTCCCAGCAGGAATATACTTCACACTCCTCACCCTACAAGACAACCCGCTATAACCAATCCAACAGTCCATCTCTATTCCTTAGGGCTGAAAACGGTCGGAAACGATCGGTAGGAGATCAAATCACTTTCAATTTCACATTATTTTCTCGAAAACGAAATCGATACGATATTGTCGGAAACGAGAATGACATCGATATTCCGGTAAATTCGGAAACGAAACTATTCGATCAAAAGTGCATCGATAACGATCGGAAATCATGAAAGCGATATCTAAAATACAATAAACACACCAATCTGCACAGCATGACAATAGCTGTATATATTGACCCAGGTCACATGAAAAATAATACTGTAGTAATGATCCATGGCACAAGAAGCAAGACACATATATTATATAGCAATAAAATGACACGACACAAAGCCACAAACCCACAACCACAAGTGACAACATGGACTTAATACAATAATACTTAGTTAGGTCTCACAAGTCACAAGCACACAAAGCTGACAACCACATGACATAGGCATAGTCACAAGCTCACAAACTCGAAAGTATTAGTACACTAATAACTGAAATACTAAACCAAGTTCTTAGTTCGACACTTGGACAGTTGAACTTAACAAAGGATAGGAAGCACTAGCAGGATGGATAGCTGTTTCTATAGCTGAACCTCCGGCATGTCATCATCATCTGCAAGCACATAATCACCGCCCATTTCTGAAAATTCATCCTACAAATTGCAATGGAAATAACGTGTTAGTATTTCAAATGAATTACATGCTACTGCAACACATATCAATATAATTATACCCCAATAAGCAGACTGCTCTTAATGGCTTCAAGAACCTCAAGATCACTAGGCAAAGAAGAAATATTCTTAGAGCCTGAAAATTAAAAGGCAGCTACATGAGTAAAAAGAACATCAAGATATTGTTAATAGAAAGCAACAGATCAGTTTACACTTTTACCTCTTTTAGCTCCAGTTATCCAATCCTTAGTGCAAACAAGTGCTTGTACCATGTCAGGATCAAGGCTGCTTCGATATGGGTCGACGACACGTCCACCGGCACTAAATGCAGATTCAGAAGCCACGGTTGACACTTTTATAAGTACAATCTGATACAATGCCAAATCTACATTTAACTCCATATGTGATCATGCGTAGACTTACACGTACGTATATGACAGTATTATTATACATGGCCGGAAATTAAATCATGTTGTACTTATTCGCTGCGACATAATAGCACGACCATATATTCCGCATAAATAGATGGCCATAAACGGCACATACCGCGTATACGAAAGGCTTGTGCAATCAGGCGGCGGGCGGCTGGAACATCATCCTCGAGTTCTTGGTCAGGTCATACAGCACGATGAAGTCCCTCTGCATAATGTTGCCAATGATCGTCATACGTTGGGATCTCACCACGGACCAGCACCTGCCTCGCTCATCCGTCAGCGGGAAGTAGTTGTCGATCGGCAACTCCATATCGGCGCCGCCGTCGAAGTGCAGCACCATGGACGGGAAGGTCGTCGTGCTCGTATCTCCCGAGAAACAGATGTCTTTTTCTGCTGGTGATGCCTGCAGGCCGATCCGAGCTAGCAGCTCGTTCCTCACCAGCGTGTACGCAGGGTCCGCGAGAAATGTCATCGTCGTGCCGGAGTCGAAGAACACGCCGCCGGGGTGCTCAGTTCAGACTTTCAGTCAAAACGGTAATTATCGGTAATTATCGACGGTAATTACCGGTTAAATACGGTATTTTTCGAAAACGATCGGAAAAGAGCTAAATCGTTTTCGTTTTCGTTATCGGATGTTTTTACCGTTATCGTTTCCGATTTATCGGTTACCGTCACCATTTCCGTTTAGGAGGAAAAATCGATAATTTCTCGAAAACGATTTTCGGTAACCGAGAATTACCGTTTTCGTTTTCATCCCTACTATTCCTTCTGCTGTGGAGAGGAATGACACTTCGCCGACCATTGCCCGAATCGCCAAGTCTTTCCAGAAGTTTAACTTCCGAACCACTTCGACTTAATCAAGCATCAACTTCTAATAAAGGCTATCAAATCTCACAAGCATCTAGGGAACTAGTGCCGTGTGAACGAGGTCACGGTGTTTGTGGATGAAAAGCAGACTCAGACAAGATTTAGGATGTGGCTTGTACTGATTTTGACATTTGTGGTTCAAAGAAACGTTTTGGAGTTTGGAGACTAAAAGTAGACTAGGACAAGATTTAAGAGGCAAAAATGGATTATTGTGGCCTCCGAATTGGCTGGTTGGGCCCCCAAGCTAGGCATGCGACAAGCCGGCATGCCAACTGACACTGCTAACTGACACAATTACTCCTGTCCGTCCATCCCCCGGTCATATCTTTAATTTTTGACTCTGCTGTTCACCGCACAGCCCGAGTTGCTTTCCACCGCCAACAAATATCTTCTTGCTTCCCGCACAGCGCTGCAACATCACTTTTTTTAGTTTTTAAATACTACTTGTTAGTTTTTTAGAGTAACTAGTTTTATAGTGAATGCCTTTTTTAAAATAGAGTATACTATATCGATTTTATTTATATAGATTAAATCCACACGTAGCTTTCTATTATTCTATATACTCTTATATAAACAGCTAAAAAAATAATAAAACATGAACATAAGTCATAAATAGAATCTAAAAGAACAGGTTAGTTCTAGCTACCTAGCTAGTGAAATCAATTTCTCCAAATATCTGCAGATCAGCAGATTGGGTGTGTGCATATAACGAGCACATGTGCATTAGTTTTCGTACTAAAAAGTTATGTTGTTCATGAGTAAAGTTATTATTTAATACATGTAAATTTACTACTCTATTATGTACTAACAATAACTATATACGTGATTGGTAGTAACTTCACTCTAACTTTTTGACGTACATTTTATACTGGTACGGAGATTAATGATTAAATATATACATCTATATATACACACACATATGCATATATATACATACACACACATATATACATATATACATATACTAGTCATCTACTCGTGCGTTGCAACGAAATTCATTATATGTATAGAGAATCATGTTATAAAAGAGGCTGTTCTAATCAATTGGAAAGTGAAAAGTGATGATAAATTAAAGGAATAGAACGGTTGAAGGAGAAAGAACGCACAATCATTAATTTATTCTTTTATAATAGCAATAATATATACACACATATTATGCGTGTGCGTAGCGTGCGTGTACGGTAAAGTTACTGTCGAGTGATGGGTCGATCGATGGTGCACGTGAAAGTTACTGCCGCAATGTGCACTAATCAGTGCACTGCAACGAAAAGGTGACAAATACATAGCAAGCAGATACGAACGTACGCAGGTACTCGCTAGATAGCAATTTCCGATCCAGCGCGCAGTGGAAACCAACATCGCACAAGAGCACCTAGCTGCTACTCCAGAAAAGATCGATCGGCAGCTGATGCTCCGTTAATCTAGCTAAGCATCCAATTAATGGGCGTTCGTACGCACAGCATCCTCCGTGACCCCAACCATGCACGGATGCACCCTACCTACGTACTACTCATCAGGTTCGATCGAATCGGAATATCAGATCATGCATAAGATTTAATGTATCTCTCTATCTTCCTTACATATTAAGTACATATGAGATGGTCGATCGATCGAGCTAAGGGCATCTCCAATGGTTATAGCTAGCAACTAACTATAAAACTTCCACATCATTTATATAGTACACACTAAAGCTAGTATTCTAAAGAACTATCTATAAGGATAGCTATTTGATGCTTACATGCACACACAGAATTTATAGAGGCTACCTCGTTTGGCATTATAGACTAGTGTTTAAGGAAGAGCTAGCTCGATTTTTTTTGCATACTCTCTTTCCTCTATATAGGATATATGTGCACAGACACGTGATATATATAAATTTGACTGCACTATCAGCAAATGCCCTAAGGCGCTAAGCCCTATCCTTTTTCACCTTTAGCTTCGGTGTCCTTTTTCCCTTTTGGTTTTGATTTGTTCGGAAGCGATTTTTTCAAGTAATGTTTAGGAAGCGATTTTTTCAAATAGCTTTACGAATCGAAAACATGCGTGCGCGCGTGGGTAGACTTCATTAAAGAACTAGGTGGGTTTAATTAAGTAATTCACGCGCCAACAAGCATCTCCTTTTAATTAATTAATTCACGCGCTAACAGGCATCTCCTCTCACGTCGTCGTCGTCCCCTGGTCTCTCTTTTTTTAAAGGAGAGAGAGAGAGAGAGAGATGTAATCCTCCTTTTAATCGGTGGCTGCTGGGCAACGGCATCAGCATCGGCATGGTTAGCCATCGATCTCAGTAAGATTCAGGAGCTAGTAGCAGTACTGCAGGGTCATGTCAATTACTGCTACGGTGCCGCGCGCAAATTTTCAACCGGAGGTCAGCTGTGACGCCTGACGAGTAGCCGGCTGATGACCGTCATTAAAGTACCACCATTAGAGTCACAAAGTAATTAATTACGATGACGACCTCTTCGAGTAGCCGGCTGATTACTCGTACTAATAGCTAGGAACAAACAGGGCTGTGTCTGTCTGCAGGGCTGCAAGTTCGCTACTGCCAAGATCGTCAAAATGTTACAGCCATGGGGACGAAAATTACCTGCGCTTTCAAAAAGCAAGGGCAGACGACAGACAGGGACACGGTAAGACCAAGGCCACAGTCACGGACAAGCTATGAAAGCGAGCCGGCCCATCAGAGTTGGAAACGTGTCCAGCCTTGATTGGTTCACTCCGCCTATAAATGCAAGGTCGAGCCCCTGCTTTTGAGGCGCGCACTCCTCACCGACTCATCCGCCTAGCTAGCTAGCAACAAACCATGACGACGAGGCGTCGCCACTCCATTTCCCCCCTCCTCCTCCTGCTGCTGCTGCTTACTCCTGCGCTCGCTCCTGCTGCTGGAAGGGTGCTTGACCCCGTACCCAGGCCTAGGCCACAACCCATCCCCAACAATCCTCAGCCAAACCCAAACCCACAACTTCAACCGGGCCCACAACCAGACCCAAATCCCCAACCACAGCCTGGTCCGCAACCAGATCCAAACCCACAACCCCAACCAAACCCAAACCCACAACCAGACCCGAATCCACAACCAAACCCAAATCCACAACCGCAACCTGGTCCGCAACCAAATCCAAATCCACAACCTCAACCGGGCCCACAGCCTAACCCGAATCCGCAACCTCAACCTGGTCCCCAGCCAGACCCAAATCCACAACCTCAACCTGGTCCCCAGCCAGACCCGAATCCACAACCAAACCCGAATCCGCAACCGCAACCTGGTCCGCAACCAAATCCAAACCCACAACCTCAACCAGGGCCACAGCCAAACCCAAACCCACAACCTAACCCGAATCCGCAACCGCAACCTGGTCCCCAGCCAGACCCAAATCCACAACCTCAACCGGGCCCACAGCCTAACCCGAATCCGCAACCGCAACCTGGTCCCCAGCCAGACCCAAATCCACAACCTCAACCGGGCCCACAGCCTAACCCGAATCCGCAACCGCAACCTGGTCCCCAGCCAAACCCAAATCCACAACCTCAACCAGGCCCGCAGCCTAACCCGAACCCACAACCGCTCCCAGGCCCACAACCTAACCCGAATCCACAACCGCAACCTGGTCCGTTGCCTAACCCGAACCCACAACCGCTCCCAGGCCCACAACCTAACCCGAATCCGCAACCGCAACCTGGTCCGCAGCCAAACCCAAATCCACAACCTCAACCGGGCCCGCAACCTAACCCGAATCCGCAACCGCAACCTGGTCCGCAGCCAAACCCAAATCCACAACCTCAACCGGGCCCGCAACCTAACCCAAATCCACAACCGCTCCCAGGACCACAACCTAACCCAAATCCGCAACCTGGTCCGTTGCCTAACCCGAACCCACAACCGCTCCCAGGCCCACAACCTAACCCAAATCCGCAACCGCAACCTGGTCCGCTGCCAAACCCGAACCCACAACCGCTCCCAGGCCCACAACCTAACCCAAATCCACAACCTCAACCGGGCCCGCAGCCTAACCCGAACCCACAACCTCTCCCAGGCCCACAACCTAACCCTAATCCGCAACCGCAACCTGGTCCGTTGCCTAACCCGAACCCACAACCGCTTCCAGGCCCACAACCTAACCCAAATCCGCAACCGCAACCTGGTCCACAGCCAGATCCAAATCCACAACCTCTACCAGGTCCACAACCAGACCCGAACCCACAACCGCTCCCAGGCCCACAACCTAACCCGAATCCACAACCTGGTCCGCAGCCAGACCCAAACCCACAACCTCAACCGGGTCCACAGCCTGATCCAAACCCACAACCTTTACCAGGTCCACAACCAGACCCGAACCCGCAGCCGCAACCTAATCCTCGACCTGACCCAAACCCACAACCCGACCCAAATCCACAGCCTGGTCCGCGACCAGATCCAAATCCACAACCTCAACCGGGTCCACTGCCTGACCCGAACCCACAACCACAACCAAAACCCCAACCAAACCCAAATCCGCAGCCGCAGCCAGGGCCACTGCCTGGGCCGCAGCCAGACCCCAAGCCACCTCAGCCAGAGAAGATGTCAGAGCAGACATCCAGGAGCAATCGATGAGCAGAGCACAGACGGGTACAACACCGGAGATCTCTCTGTACGTATATAGGTTTGCTGGTCGTCATAGTATAGTTGTGACTTACCAGCTAGAATAAGTGGCACGTTTTAATCCACCACCATCAGAAGATGCCATGCTATATCATATGGAGTATGGATCGGCGGCTTAATTAGTATATATCTACGTATCTTGCTTATGTAAAATTCTAGTATTCTTGTGTGCCATGCCCATGTAAATTATGTACATGATTATATTCTTATCTGCCTTTTGAGTCTGTTTGTACTTGTATCGAGTATAAATATATGTATTACTAACCAGTCTAGGCTTTCTAAGCACGTGTTGCGTCATTGATTATGATCTTGCCTGGGGAGATGTAGCTTTTTTGAAAAGTTGCTTTTGGCTTTCTCAGCTAAAAAGCAGCTATAGCCGGTGGTTGTAGCCTTTTCGAAGAGGATGTTTAGTAGCTTGTCTTTTTGTTAGGCTGGCTGCTGCAGCTGTTGATGGATGATGAAATGTCTAAAATACCCTTCAGGGTTTTAAAGACAAGTGTTGTATGCTGATTTAGTGTAAATATAGTTGTTTTTATTCTTTTTGAAAAAATATTGATTAAAATGACTTAATTTTACTAAATTATGAACAATTGAGCAACAATTTGCAACTTAAAATATCACATTTAGGAGGTGAAATGAATATTTTCTTTGTGCAAAGTAATACTAGCCACAAAAAGGTGCAACACCAGCTATCATATCCAAAGTCGAACACTACCAACAAAAGGTTGCATAGTACACATTCCTACACTCTATTAGCCTTCAAATGACCAGCAATAAAATCACGAGGACCACCTGTGTCCCCATCATTTTGTTTCTCTAGGTATGTATTGCTAGAGGTGAAAATGGACCGGATAGTTTCCGATCGATTCGGATGAAAACAAATACGGATTATGTCATATCGGATTTTCTTCAGATAATTCTCGGATTGGAAACAAGTACGAATTTTTTTGTCAGAAACGAATATGAATATAGTAGGCCTGATATCCAGTGAATACGAATACGAATTATGCAGATAATACGGAGCTGGATATCTAGGATTTCAGCCGAACATTGCTCAGCCCAAGTCAGCCTCTTTCATCTGCCCTGCCACTAGCCCAATAGCCCAACCAAGCCATAAGCCTCCATTACCATTAGGCATTAGGTTCCCTAGTGATGGTCTAGGGATACGTACTGACATGTCGGCGGCGGAGGGGCCAAGCCCAGGGGTGAAGCCACCGGTGGCTGGTGACGACGCAACAGCGAGGGGGACCCGACGTGGGGTAGGTGCTTCTTCCTTGGCTTCTTGCTGGGCGCGGGTGTCGGGGAGGCCGCGACCGGTGCAGGGGCGGTGAGGATGGGCGCGTGATAGGAACGGGGTCCCGATCTTCCAACAGGTTCTGGATATGTTCGATTTGGTGGAGGCGCGACACAAATCGATCCGGCTTCCGAACAACACGTTCCGAACCCCGCAATTGCAGCACCACGTCTCCTCAGGTTATCAACTGTGCGTAGCCCGGTTGACCTCGCCAAGAAGGCTAATCCTCGCTTGCGAATCGATGAACACAAGCAAGAAAGATGAAGAACACAACTGAATTGCAGAAATATCTGCCCACGGAATAGAAGGAACAGGAAGAGGCATATATAAACCATGTGGATTCAAGTGAGACTTACCTTTTTGACATGTAGTGCAGTGAGCCACAAACCGCTTGTGGGACCCGGAGTAGAAACTTTCGGACCCCCCTGTGCATTACAGTACTAGTCCCAGATCAATGCTAGTACACACAGATAATCAGAAAAAATGGTACATTGTCATCCACGATTTATTACAATAATAACTGAAGTTTACATTGGTCATTGCCTTACAAAGGTTCACAGAACCTTAAAACGAAAATAAACACAATGGAAGCAAAAGTAAATAATCGACCCATCAATCGCCACAGGCAATTGGTGGGAAACGAGTCCTAATCATCCGAAGAAACCACCGTATCCACACTCGGCACAGAAGTCGTATTCTCCAGCTTGAGCTTCGTCATCCTCTGCTAATGTATTTGTAGAGCAACATGTGAGTACAAAATTGTACTCCGCAAGTCTTGGGAAAGATGCATAGATGCAAGGCTTCACAAAGGAAGGCTATATGGTTCTTTTGCATAAATCAGCATTTTATTTCAAATCTACATAATTACTTCAAAGGCCATTTGATAAACATCTTGTTTTTCATAAATGAATTTAGATAAATAACTTAGTGAAGGTTAAACCACCAACACTAAAAACTTAGGCTATCTGCTAACTTTCAAAACTCAAAGTTAAGCCACCGATCCGTTACACCACCAAATTTAAATCACGAGAGTTACACCACTCCCGAGTTTGACAAACCATTTTATTTTGAAATCAAAATCAAACTTCTACCATGTGAATGCATTCCTTGCCGCCCTTGACCGTGGGCACGGCTATTCGAATAGTTTTTACTCTGCAGAGTTTGTACACTTTACCCACAAGAGATAAATTATCTTAATAGTCAACATGCTTCCTTTGGCATGAGACCCAGATAAAATATCACAAAACCTTTCACCTACTCCAAGATAGCTAGATACCACCCGCTAAGGTTTCACCACAACTCGAATCCACGAGTGGAGCCCTCTTGCGCCGTATGAGTACGAAGAAACCCTGTCCCTCACTATGAGTAACCAGACACCCCGGCACTCAATACACCACTGGTGATATCTAAACTACACCTTTATAGGTTAGTTAGCTAGGTCGCACTCCATATAGACTTGTGGTTGCACTGCTTTGCTCGGTTTGGACAAACACAAGCGTCGGTCCTTAAACGACTGTGGTGGTTCATTCACAATTCCAAAATTCTCGTGCTAACTGCACCAGCCAAACCTTCCATCCACCCTTGTCAACTTTTCCCTTTGAAATTCATTTTTACTTTTAAATTAACAGTGGTAACATCCATTACCACTTTTCAAACAAATCATTTAACAATGGTAACATCCATTACCAATGTTCAAACAAATCATTCATCAAAACATTTAGCAAACATGCTACTCATTTGAGCATTATTACATTGATTTGCTATGCTAAGCATTTGCTAGTATTTAAAAATTTAACAGATGTAATACTAACTCATTATTGAGTCAAAGTGATATCCTAAGTTGACAATGGTACAAGGTAAACAATTTTCAATGGAAGGTATAACAAATTGGGTATTTAACTAAATTTTCTAAATCAAATTATGACTTGATATAACATAAGCATGCAATAATTTAAAATAACTACCTAATCATTTTATAAATCATTTGAGCAAGTTGATCAAAGAAAACTTGCAAAACATAGGATCAAAATGATCAAAGGAGACTTGCCTTCCTGTGCTGGGTTGAAATTTTCCGGGGCTTGCTCTTGAAGTTCCTCGGACAAATCGGTCTCTACACGTAAATCAAGAAATCCAAATAAATAAAATAAAATAAAAATTCAAAAATTGAAACTAAATATACCAATTGAAAGATTAGAATTTTAGATGAATTTAGAAATTTGAATGGATCAATTTGGAGCTAAAATGGGCAAGATATGGCTGTTGGAAGTTTGAAATCAGAGAAAAATGGAAAAAGATAATTTCTGGAATTATCTTTTAACTGAAAATGAATTATGACGTCAGCACGGATTTTCTTGGAATTATTTTACAAAAGTAAATTCTAATTATGACGTCAGCAAGGGAATTAAAATAAAAATACGAGAAGCCGACATGTGGGCGGTCTCACGGTGGACCGAGTCCACGGACCATAACAAATGCTGACGTGGCACGCGGAAATGCGACACGTGGCTTGACACGTGGCATCCGACGTGGCACTGACATGGCACCCGGATCGGGTTTTGCTGACGTGGCGGCTGACGTGGCTACTCGTGGCATGAACGTTGCCGACACGCCGCCTAGGGCCGACGTGTTCGTGATCGGGCAGGTTGACGTGGCTCGGGCGAGCGCGCGGCGCGGATCGGATGGCCTACGCCGGACACGTGGCGCATCGCCGCGAAACAAATCTGGATGAACAGCCAAGATTGGACGGCGGCGCAGCGATCGTCCGATCTCGACGCGTGGCGAAGCTCGCCGCGCGCCGCGACGCGACGCGCGCGCGCGCGCGACGCGACACGGGCGGCGAACCGAGGCGGCGCGACGCGACGGCCGAGATGAGGACGCGAGGTGCATCCGAGCCGCCGAGGGATGAGCGGTGAGATCGCGCGCGCGGAGGCGGAAACCGACCGATCATCGACGCGCGTGGTCGGGCTCGCGCGTATGGCGCCGCGCGACGCGAGCGCGCAGGGCGGCCGCGACGCGGCGCGCGACCGAGCGACGGCGCGGCGGGCGTCTCCTCGCGCGCGACCGAGGCGGCGCGAACGGAGGGCGCGGCGAGGACTCACCGGCGGCGACCAAATCCCACGGCGGCGACGGTTTGAACGGCGACGACACGCACGCGAGAGAGAAGAGAGAGGAGAGTGCGAAGGGTGAGAGTGGTGGTCGGGCTCGTTTTATACACGGCGGAGATGGAACGGCCGCGCGAACCTCGCCGCGAAGTTAAGACGGTGGTTTCCGGCGCACACGCGGAGCGGGCATTAAATCGAGGGGTAACGACGGCGTTGAATGCGCACGACAAGACGGCTCTCCGGGTTCATGAATGGCGAAGTAACACGACGGACAAAGGGTGGAGCTCGCAACGGCGCAGAATGGCGGTGACGCCAGAGGAAGAAACGGCCGTGGAGACGACGGCCGACAGTGGGGACCATCGGCGGTGACCTCACGCAGACCGGCGGTCTCGACGGGTGGGGCTCGCTTGTCAGCGCAAAAACAAAAGAAACTCAACTCGCGCGAGCGTGGCTCAACGCGCGCGCCGAGGAGCGGGAGGAAGAGAGCGGCGGTGTAAACCGGTCGGGCGAGGCACCGCCACCCAATAAGGGTAGGTAATCCCTTTGAGGATTAGTCATGCGGGAAGCCGGCGGATGTACGACACGTGGCGCACGGAGAGGAGAGGAGGCGGGATGGCGCGACGGCGGGATCGGTCCGGCGGAGATGGACGGATGGAAGGTCGACAAGTGTCACCGAGGAAGGGTTTTGATATTTAATTTTTTTATATATTTCAGAAATCAGTAGGAGGCTTTAAAATAGTCGAAAAATACCAAATAAATTCCAAAATTGCAGAAAAATTCACATAATTCACTGATAATGTTTTGAACATATGAAAAATATTTCCAACCTATTTTGATATTAAATTTTTATTTTTAAACAGAACTTTATATTCTGAAAAATCCAAATAAATTGAGATAATTAATTTAAAATTATTTCTTCCAAATAAAGCAAAAATTGGGATGTTACAAACCTACCCCCCTTAGAAAGAATCTCGACCCCGAGATTCGGAAAGACTGGGAAAAGATCGTGAACTCGCTCAAGATCCTCTTCACGCTCCCAGGTTGCTTCCGATTCTGGATGATTATTCCACTGCACCTTGAAACGTCGCATCCCTTTTAAAGGTGACACCTTCAAATACACATGATCCCCTGGTGCGAATTCCAACATTCTGCGACGATTATCGCATAACTCTTTTGTCCGGTCTGTGCTATTTTCAATCGGTCTCGATAATCGAACTTGCTCTTGGCTAGCTTCAAGACATCGGGTCCGAATACTTGACTTTCTCGATCTCACCAATATAATGGTGTTCTGCATTTTCGCCATACAAGGCTTCAAACGGAGACATCTTCGCACTAGACTGTAATCGTTATTATAGGAAAATTCGCGTAGGGTAAACTTTGATCCCAACTAGCTTTGTTGGCTAAAGCACACGCTCTTAGCATATCTTCCAATATCGATTCACTGCTCACCGCCATCTGCTTGAGGATGATAAGCTGCACTGAAATTTAAATTGGTGCCCAAAATTTCATGAAGTTTCGCCAAAATCTTGAGGTAAATTATGTTCCTCTATCCGATACGATCTTCTTTGGAACTCCATGCGGACATACAATTCTTGACATATAGAGCTCGCCAATCTATCTCCGAATAGGTAGTCTTTACAGTATGAAATGTGCAACCTTTGTTAAGCGATCCACTATAACCTGATTGAATCATACCCGACTTGGTTCTTGGTAGTCCTGTTATGAAATCCATTCCGATTTCCTCCCATTTCCATTCTGTATCTCGCAGAGGTTGCAAAAGACCGGCAGTCGTTGGTGCTCGCTTTAACCCTTTGACATATATCACATAAAGCTACATATTCTGCAATTTCGTTTCATCTTGGTCGACCAAGAACTTTCCTTTAGATCTTGGTACATCTTTGTACTTCCGGATGAATGGAATATCTGATTCATGAGCTTCCTTAAGAATTAAATCTTTTATTTCCTTTCTCTCCAGTACTAAAATCCTTTTTCCAAACCAAAGAATTCCTTCTTCGTCTTCTCGAGAATCCAGTGCTTTGCCTTTTTCATGTTATCTTTTATTTCTTTAACATACTCATCTTCTTTCTCGAGCTGCCTTGATCGATCTTCTAAAGTGGGTTGGACCTTTAATGTAGACAGAATTCCTTCATTTATCACTCCCAAATTGAGGCGCTGAAATTCTTCACGAAGAATTGACTGATGTCTTGAATCAACATATTGCTAACATGGATCTTCCGACTTAAAGCATCTGCAACTACATTGGCCTTTCTGGATGATAGTGTATTCCCACATCATAATCCTTTATCGTTCAAGCCATCTTCTTTGTCTTAGATTAAGATCGGGTTGAGTGAATATATACTTTAGACTTTTATGATCCGTATATATTTCACACCGATTACTAATTAGATAATGCCTCCACAACTTTAGAGCATGCACTACAGACTAGCTCTAAATCATGAGTGGGGTAATTTTCTTCATGAGGTCTTAATCGCCTTGATGCATAAGCAACAACCTTTCCTCTTGCATTAGTACACTTCCAAGACCTTGTTTTGATGCGTCACAATAAACTTCAAAATCTTTTCTAATATCCAGTAATCGCAGAATCGGTGCTGAAGTTAACCTCTTCTTTAACTCTTGAAAACTATCCTCACAGATTTACTCCATTCAAATTTTTCTCTTTCTTTAACAATTGGGTTAAAGGTCCGCAATCTTGGAAAAGCCTTCAATGAATCGACGATAGTAACCACTAAACCTAAAACTTCGATCTCGATTCATCGCCTTGGGTGGAGTCCAATTTAATACATCCTTAACTTTTCCAGATCTACAGATACTCCTTCCGCTGAAATTACGTGTCCCAAAACTCAATTTTCTTTAACCAAAACGCACACTTGCTAAACTTGGCATATAATCGGTGTTCACGAGTCTTTGCAATACTATCCTTAGATGATCCTCATGTTCTTTATCGTTTTCGAATAGATAAGAATGTCATCTATAAAGACAACAACAAACTTATCTAAATAATCCATAAATACTTTATTCATCAAATTCATGAAGTATGCCGGGGCATTTGTCAGACCGAAAGACATCACCGTATACTCATATAGTCCATATCTTGTGGCGAAGGCTGTCCACGCACAAAGAACATCTTTTGGTCTAATCTTCAACTGGTGATATCCTGACCGAAGATCAATCTTGGAGAAGACACTTGATCCTTTGAGTTGATCGAACAAATCGTCGATCCGGGGTAAGGGATACTTATTCTTTATAGTTACTTCATTTAAAGCTCTATAGTCCACGCACATACGCTGACTACCATCCTTCTTGTTTACCAAAAGCACTGGGGCTCCCCAAGGTGAAGAACTTGGTCTAATGAAGCTTTTCTCTTGTAATTCTTGAATCTGCCTCTTGACTTCAGCTAAATCATCACCGACATCCGATAAGGTCTTTTGATATTGGGGCTGTACTGTGTACCGCATTTATAACAAATTCAATCTCTCGATCCGTGGCGATCCTGGCAATTCCTCGTGGAAAACATCGTGGTATTCGCAAGCTACCGACACATCCTCCAACTTTTTCCTTTTAAGTTGGTTAACATAATGTTCTTCTTTGAGCGCATAATCGCCTCATGTCTTATCCGAATTCGCGTCGAATTGGTAAGACTAATGGCACGATTGGCACAATCTATCCGCCCTTTATACTTGATCAACCAATCCATACCCAGATTATATCTATGCCATCGAGTCTATTATAATAAGGTTCGCTAGAACTTTACTCCATTTATAATTATGGTTGCACTAGGGCTAACCAATTTAGTCCTCAATTCTTTTCCAGAGATTGACTATCATAGGGTTCTTTAGCAAACAAATATTCCAATTATTTCTTTCAGCAAAAGCTTTTGTTACGAATGAATGTGTAGCTCCGTAATCAAATAATATAATTCTTGTACTGAATTAACCAGAACTTACCTAGAACTACGCCCGTGCATCTTCCGCCGCTTCTACGGTGACATGATTGATACGCCCTCGTTGAATGGTTGTGGAGTCCGAGGTGTCCGAGGGCTTCCACGCCCTGACCGGTAGTTGGATCTCTTGCTGGTGTAGGATCCAGGTTGAAGCGGACCGGGTTACCGCTGACGCTTACGTGGGCAATCGCGGCATAGTGTCCCATATTTTTGCAATTGTAGCATTGCACTCCCGCAGCTACATTTCTATTCTCCGTTGTTGGGTTGCATTTCAGTTCTAGGAGTTTGAGGCAAAGGGCGAGGTGCGTAAATGGGTGTACTTGGATGATTATGCACTGGAGGCCGGTTGTACTGTTGTTGAGTAGGGCGTTGACGGGAACTGCTAGCAAACTGTTGGGCTTGAAACTTCCTTTTCCTAGCATCAAAAAGCTGACGCTGGGCATCTTCTTGTACTAAAGCTTTGTTCACCAGATGTTGAAAAGTAGGGTAGTCATTGGAGACTAACTGAACTTTGAGGTTGGGGTCCATTCCTCCCATGAACCTCCAGATCCTTGCGGCATCAGTCGCCACATCTTCCGGTGCATATCTTGATAATTGGATAAATTTACTCAGATATGCGGAAACACTAAGGTTTCCTTGTTGTAGCTGATGAAACTCCTTCCTCTTCATTTCCATAATACTCATAGGAATATGAGCAGTACGGAAGGCTTCCAAAAATTCTACCCATGCAATATTCTGAGCATCTTGATGTGCGGCACAGTAGTTATCCCACCAATTAGCAAAGAACTCCCTTGAGTTGGTGGGCGCGTCTAAAACCTTCTCATGCTATGCACATTGAACCAAATTTAGTTTCCTTTCTATTTCTTTAATCCAATCATCCGCCTCCAAAGGGTCAGCAGATCCTCGCAAAGGTGGAGGTCGGGTTCTCATAAATTCCCAAGTTTAGATCGTGGTCATTGAACTGGTGCTTGCTGGACTTGTTGGACTTGATTTTGGGCCAAAGCTTGAAGTAGTTGCAATCGCATGGCCATCATCTGCTCCATGTTGGAAGCTTGAGCAGAGGAGGTGGAATGTTGTCTTCGGTTGAGCATTGGGGTTACTGACACGCCGGGTTGCTCCTTGTGTTCATCATCCAAGCGGTTTCGTGGTTAGCAAAAGGTAAGAGGAACTAGCATAGATAAGAGGTTAGGGAAACTAAATAACATCCCAAGCCAACACACAAGAAGAAACCAGAACCACTTAGGGAAAACTTTATTGAAATCAAGATAATTTTATGAATGGCTGCACCACAAGTGCACATAGGCTTGGTACATCCATCTAACACACCAAAATATAATAAAACGTTCTAATGCCGACAACTCAAAAGGTAAACTATAGGCTAACATCTAATCATCCTCAACGATGATGCGCTCCTCTGCTCCTCCTCGGGTCCTCCTCTCAATCCGATGAGTGTCTCGCCCACAACCACGGCAGTTGTTCGCGAACGCGACCGTGATCGACTCGATCAAATCGGAAAACCGAGCGAGATAGCCGGGCGCCCTCGGCTAGATCCTCCAATATCAACGCCGGGTGGCGGATCGAGCGCCGCACACTCTTCCTCGCATAAGCCTAGTGCGAGGTCCCGTCGCGGATCGGAGCAGCAACAGGGGCTGGTGGAGTCGGTGTAGTGGTAGCGCTCAAGACGCTCTACCCGCCTCGGCAGTTAGCCTCGCTGAACGGCGTCGGCGTGGGCAGCCTCACTCGCAGAGCTGGGCTCGGAGAGTGTCGGAGTGGTCGAGCTCGACGAAAGCAGCCTCAAGAAGTCCGATCTCCGCTGAGCTCGCGTAAGTCATTGAAGCCGCCAGTGTGCCGCACTCGTGAGACAAGCACGGTCGCCCACCACCGGTGGAAAAGCTCGATGAGTCTGCCCCGCTCTCGCCGCCGGGAAGAAGCAAAAGGTGATCGTCGTAGCTCCTCCTTGTGCCTCCCGCACAACTCCGAGATAGCCAATCGTGCCGCATCTGGATCGCATCTCGAGCGGAAGGTCCGTGGATACTCAATATGACGCCAATCGGGTCAATCCTCCCGTCTCGAGCGTAAATGAACACCTCCATGCTCCAGAGTCCATGCTCATCACTCGCGTGTTCCGCCTCTCGAAAATAGGTGTTGGGTGTACTTCAGATGCTGCATTAGCTGCCGAGAAGGGTCGCAAAGCTCCTCGCCTCGCCATGAGAATGGTGATCCCACGGGCCGATGACGATGAACCCGCCATCTACAAGTTTGAAAAGAGGAGAGATCAAGAAAGATTTTTAAATAGTGAAAAGGGAGGACAGAAACAAGTTACTAAGTAAGAGAAGAGTAGAAGCAAAGAAGCTTATATATTTTTAATATATTCTTTTTAAACATAAGTCCTTAAAACTTCCCAAAACCTAGGGTTCGTCCTCTACCAAGATGGCTCGATACCACTACTGTGGGACCCGAGTAGAAACTTCGGACCCTCTGCATTACAAGACTAGTCCTGCATCAATGCTAGTACACACAGATAATAAAAAACGGTACATTGTCATCCACGATTTATTACAATAATAATCAAGTTTACATTGGTCATTGCCTTACAAAGGTTCACGTAACCTTAAAACGAAAATAAACACAGCGGAAGCAAAAGTAAAATAATCGACCCATCAATCGCCACAGTGCAATTGACTGGGAAACGAGTCCTAATCATCCGAAGAAACCACCGTATCCACACTCGCACGTAAGTCGATTCTCCAGCTTGAGCTTCGTCATCCTCTGCTAATGTATTTGTAGAGCAACATGTGAGTACAAAATTGTACTCCGCAAGTCTTGGGAAAGATGCATAGATGCAAGGCTTCACAAAGGAAGGCTATATGGTTCTTTTGCATAAATCAGCATTTTATTTCAAATCTACATAATTACTTCAAAGGCCATTTGATAAACATCTTGTTTTTCATAAATGAATTTAGATAAATAACTTAGTGAAGGTTAAACCACCAACACTAAAAACTTAGGCTATCTGCTAACTTTCAAAACTCAGGTTAAGCCACCTGATCTCGTTACACCACCAAATTTAAATCACGAGAGTTACACCACTCCCGAGTTTGACAAACCATTTTATTTTGAAATCAAAATCAAACTTCTACCATGTGAATGCATTCCTTGCCCGCCCTTGACCGTGGGCACGGCTATTCGAATAGTTTTTACTCGCAGAGTTTGTACACTTTACCCACAAGAGATAAATTATCTTAATAGTCAACATGCTTCCTTTGGCATGAGACCCGGATAAAATATCACAAAGCCTTTCACCTACTCCAAGATAGCTAGATACCACCCGCTAAGGTTTCACCACAACTCGAATCCACGAGTGGAGCCCCTCTTGCGCCGTATGAGTACAAGAAACCCCGTCCCTCACTATGAGTAACCAAGACACCTCGGCACTCAATACACCACCGGTGATATCTAAACTACACCTTTATAGGTTAGTTAGCTAGGTCGCACCCATATAGACTTGTGGTTGCACTGTTTTGCTCAGTTTGGACAAACACAAGCGTCGGTCCTTAAACGACTGTGGTGGTTCATTCACAATTCCAAAATTCTCGTGCTAATCGCACCACCAAACCTTCTATCCACCCTTGTCAACTTTTCCCTTTGAAATTCATTTTTACTTTTAAATTAACAGTGGTAACATCCATTACCACTTTTCAAACAAATCATTTAACAATGGTAACATCCATTACCAATGTTCAAACAAATCATTCATCAAAACATTTAGCAAACATGCTACTCATTTGAGCATTATTACATTGATTTGCTACGCTAAGCATTTGCTAGTATTTAAAAATTCAACAGATGTAATACTAACTCATTATTGAGTCAAAGTGATATCCTAAGTTGACAATGGTACAAGTAAACAATTTTCAATGGAAGGTATAACAAATTGGGTATTTAACTAAATTTTCTAAATCAAATTATGACTTGATATAACATAAGCATGCAATAATTTAAAATAACTACCTAATCATTTTATAAATCATTTGAGCAAGTTGATCAAAGAAAACTTGCAAAACATAGGATCAAAATGATCAAAGGAGACTTGCCTTCCTGTGCTGGGTTGAAATTTTCCGGGGCTTGCTCTTGAAGTTCCTCGGACAAATCGGTCTCTACACGTAAATCAAGAAATCCAAATAAATAAAATAAAATAAAAATTCAAAAATTGAAACTAAATATACCAATTGAAAGATTAGAATTTTAGATGAATTTAGAAATTTGAATGGATCAATTTGGAGCTAAAATGGGCAAGATATGGCTGTTGGAAGTTTGAAATCAGAGAAAAATGGAAAAAGATAATTTCTGGAATTATCTTTTAACTGAAAATGAATTATGACGTCAGCACGGATTTTCTTGGAATTATTTTACAAAAGTAAATTCTAATTATGACGTCAGCAAGGGAATTAAAATAAAAAATACAGAAGCCGACATGTGGGCCTGGTCTACGGTGGACCGAGTCCACGGACCATTACAAATGCTGATGTGGCACGCGGAAATGCGACACGTGGCATCCGATGTGGCGTTGACATGGCACCCGGATCGGGTTTTGCTGACGTGGCGGCTGACGTGGCTACTCGTGGCATGAACGTTGCCGACACGCCGCCTAGGGCCGACGTGCTCGTGACGGGCGGCCGACGTGGTCGCGGGCGGCAGCGGCGGCGCGGATCGGATGGCCTACGCCGGACACGTGGGCGATCTCGCCGCGAAACATCTGGATGAACAGCCAAGATTGGACGGCGGTGCGCAGCGATCGTCCGATCTCGGACGCGTGGCGAAGCTTCGCTGCGCCGCGCCGCGCGACGCGAGCGCAAGCGCGGCGACGCGACGCGGCGCCGAGATGAGGACGCGAGGTGCATCCGAGCCGCCGAGGATGAGCGGTGAGATCGCGCGCGGAGGCGGAAACCGACCGATCATCGACGCGTGGTCGGGCTCGCCGCGCGGCGTCGCGCGGACGTGAGCGCGGCGGCGGCGCGACGCGGCGCGCGACCGAGCGACGGGCGGCGGAGCGTCTCGCGCGCGACCGACCGAGGGGCGCGAACGGAGGCGCGGCGGAGGACTCACCGGCGGCGACCAAATCCCACGGCGGCGACGGTTTGAACGGCGACGACATGCACGCGAGAGGAAGAGAGAGGAGAGTGCGAAGGGTGAGAGTGGTGGCCGGGCTCGTTTTATACAGCGGAGATGGAACGGCTGCGCGAACCTCGTTGGCGAGTTAAGACGGCGGTTTCCGCGCACACGGCGGAGTGGGGCGTTAATCGAGGGGTAACGGCGGCGGTGGAATGCGCACGACAAGACGGCTCTCCGGGTTCATGAATGGCGAAGTAACGGACGGGACGGCGGGTCGGAGCTCGGCAACGGCGCAGAATGGCGGTGACGCCAGAGGAAGAAACGGCCGTGGAGACGACGGCCGACAGTGGGGACCATCGGCGGTGACTCACGCAGACCGGCGGTCTCGACGGTGGGGCCGCTTGTCGGCGCAAAAACAAAAGAAACTCAACCTCGCGCGAGCGGGCTCGAACGCGCGCCGAGGAGCGGGAGGAAGAGAGCGGTGTAAACCGATCGGCGGGAGGCACCGCCACCCAATAAGGGTAGGTAATCCCTTTGAGGATTAGCTGCGGGAAGTCGGCGGATGTACGACACGTGGCGCACGGAGAGGAGAGGAGGCGGGATGGCGCGGACGGCGGGATCGGTCCGGCGGAGATGGACGGATGGATGGTCGACAAGTGTCGGCCGAGGAAGGGTTTTGATATTTAATTTTTTTATATATTTCAGAAATCAGTAGGAGGCTTTAAAATAGTCGAAAAATACCAAATAAATTCCAAAATTGCAGAAAAATTCACATAATTCACTGATAATGTTTTGAACATATGAAAATATTTCCAACCTATTTTGATATTAAATTTTTATTTTTAAACAGAACTTTATATTCTGAAAAATCCAAATAAATTGAGATAATTAATTTAAAATTATTTCTTCCAAATAAAGCAAAAATTGGGATGTTACACCGCTCAACATCTCGCCTCATCTTTGGCCAAAAGAAGTGTGTGGCCAGAACGTCCTCCGTCTTCTTAGCACCAAAATGTCCCATCAAACCGCCTCCATGCGCCTCCTGCAACAACAAAAGACGAACGGATCCAACTGGAATGCATAGGCGGTTAGCTCTAAACAAAAACCCATCATTGATCACGAATTTATTCCATGCTTGTCCTTCTTTACAATGCAACAACACATCCTTAAAATCAGCATCAAAAGCATATTGTGCTTTAATAGTTTCAAGACCAAAAATGCGACAAACAAGTTGAGACAATATGGTATAGCGTCGAGACAAAGCATCAGCAATCATATTATCCTTCCCTTTCTTGTGTTTAATGACATAAGGAAAAGATTCAATAAATTCAACCCACTTAGCATGTCTACGATTCAAATTGGTTTGACTATGAATATGCTTAAGTGATCAATGATCGAAATGAATGACAAATTCTTTAGGCCATAAATCGTGTTGCCACGTCTCTAAAGAACGAACAAGAGCATACAATTTTTTATCATACGTGGAATAATTAAGAGCAGGACCATTCAATTTTTCACTAAAGTAGGCAACAGGTTTGCCTTCTTGCATCAAAACACCACCAATAACAATTCCGCTAGCATCACATTCCAGCTCAAAAGTCTTACCAAAATCCGGAAGTTGGAGCAATGGTGCGTGTGTAAGCTTGTCCTTCAAAAGATTAAAGGACTCCTCTTGTGATGGCCCCCAATGGAACACGACGCCCTTCTTTGTCAACTCAATCAACGGTGTCGCAATGGTGCTGAATTCCTTGACAAAGCGGTGATAAAATCCTGCAAGGCCAAGAAAACTCCGCACTTGGGAGACTGTCGTGGGCGTGGGCCAACTCCATATCGCCTCCACCTTGGCTCTATCAACCTCAATTCCCTGTGGAGTCACAACATAGCCAAGAAAAGAGACTCGATCCGTGCAAAAGGTGCACTTCTCAAGGTTACCAAACAAACGTGCATCTCTCAAAGCATTAAAAACAGCACGTAAGTGATTCAAATGTTCATCCATGGACTTGCAATAAATCAAGATATCATCAAAGTAAACGACCACAAATTTGCCAATGAAAGGACGTAAAACCGCGTTCATTAATCTCATGAAAGTGCTAGGTGCATTAGTTAAACCAAAAGGTGTCGGGACCCGGATTACCAAACCGGACCCTCTGTGTATTACTGCACTAGTCCCAGATCAAAGCTAGTGCACACAGTTAAACAGAAATGATTACATAACCAACAACGCTTTATTACAATAGTAAAGAGTACAGACCGACAGGTCTCTTTATTACAAATGAGGTTTCAAGACCTCACACACACAAAACACAGCGGAAGCAGAAGATAAATCCAACGAAGACCCATCAATACGCCACAGGCAATTGACTGGGGAAGCGCGACCTAGTACTCCGGGAATCCTTCATCAAATCCACAAGCGAAGTAGTCGTAGTCTCCCTCTTGAGCTTCGTGTTCCTTTGGGTATTATTTTTGAGTGCAGCATGTGAGTACATAAAGTACTCCGCAAGTCCTGGGAAAAATGGAACAGATGCAAGGCTTGACAAAGGAAGACCATATGGTTCTTTTGCACAAAGCAATATTTTAAATTCAATTACCAATAACTATTTTCAAAGGCATCCATTTATTAAAATAATGGTTTTAACAGAACTAACATTAACTCACTAGTGAAGGTTCCATCCACCAACACCAGTTTAATCAATTTTAACTGAACAAGTTTAGTACTGCGGGTTACATCCACCCTCTCTGGCTCCAACTGCCAGGATACCCTTCCAAGAGTTCCCTCCACTCTCGGAATACAAAACTTTTGATTTTAAAACCAAAACCAGAAATCTACCATGTGAATGCATTCCTTGCCCGCCCTTGACCGTGGGCACGGCTATTCGAATAGTTTTACACTCTGCAGAGGTTGTACAACTTTACCCACAAGAGATAAATTATCCTAAAAGTCAACACGCTTCCTTTGGCATGAGACCGGATAAAATACAACAAAGCCTTTACCTTACTCTAATCTAGCTAGATACCACCCGCCGAGGTTTCACCGCAGTAGGCTAACCGCCCAACCAAGCCCCTCTTGCGCCATATGAGTACAAGAAATCCCTGTCCCTCACCGTGAATAACCGGTCCATCCTCGGCACCCACTTTCCACGGTGGCACCTAAACTAGACTATCATAAGTTAGTCACCTAGGTCGTACCCATATAGACTTGTGGTTGTACGGTTAATGCTCACCGACAAACACAAGCGTCGGTCCTTAATTGACTAGGTGGAACATACACTTAACAAGATCTCGTGCTAATCGCACCAAACCAAACCAACCATCCACCCTAATCTAAACCAAATTTCACATTGTTATTTTTATTTTGAAAGCACAATGGCAACTACAATTACCACTAATTTCATAAACACAAGGTTTTCTCAATAAATCTTAACTTCCCATTTGCAAGAGTTTAAATATATTAAATAGCATGACTAAGCATTTCACTACCATTCTAATATTCACAAAGATTAATATTAATCTCATTATTGAGACAAAGGAAGTTCTAGGGTGACAAAGGTACATGGCAATCAATGTCAAATGAGGGCATAACAAAGTTGGAGTAGCTAATTCCTAAAGATTTGAACTAGTGGTTTTATGTAAATAGCAATGCACATAATTTAAAATATTTAAAACATTTCGAAAGCATAGGTTCAAGATGATCAAAGGAGACTTGCCTTCTTGTGCACTGGTTGGTCCCTCTTGCTGTGGTTCGACAAACTCTTCGGCAACTTCGGGTTCTATGCGTGAAACGACAAAACAAACAAAATAAATTCAAATAAAATTCAAATGAACTCCAAAAACTGCAAAACCAGAACCAAAAGATAGAGCTCAATTTTATATGAATTTATGAAGAAGAATCGGGTCGATCGGAGTTCGGACGAAGGAGAACGAGCGATCTAAAGTTTGTCGGGGCGAGAAAATGCTGGAAATTCACAGATATTACTGTTCATCCAAGAACGGTACTTTTGGCGAGAAGGCTAGCGCTGGCGAGAGGAGGCATATGAGATGACTCTAACTAGCAAAATGGGTTGCTAGGGACCTAAGGCACACATAGGAAGCGACGGCACGCCAAACGGAGTACGGTGACGGCACGGGCGGCTACAACGACATGGGTAGAAGAGAGGAATAAAACCCGGGCATAGGACATGGAGAAGTAGGGTGAGCACGGGGTAGAACGCGGCTTGGTGAAGCTAGGAAAATTATCGGCTCGGCCAGAAACCCATCGGAGACGGCGCAATCTACGTTTGAACGACGTCGGGAAGGGTAAAGGAAAAACTTAATATCTTGGTTCTCGGTGAACGAAATCTAAAACCACTTGAAGGGTAGCTACCTGGGATGGTTTGGCACAAAGTGACGTGAACGGATTGGTGGAAACATCACCGGGTAGATGGGGGACACGAGATGCCATTGACGGCCATGGCGAGGTTCGGAGGCAAAAATTTGTGGAGGCTTTCGGGAAAAGGGAGTGAGCACGGCGAGAACGCGGCGAGGCAAGTCTAAGAAAATTACGACAAGGGCTAAAGCTTACGGAGATGACGAATCGACGTCGGGAAGCGCTCTTGACCTAGATTGGGGAAAACTCGATTCCGGGAGATTGGCTGCACCAAAACCAAATTAACTTGGCAAGAAGGTAGATGGCACATGATGCCACAATGTGACGCGAAAGGATCACGGAAAAACTCACCGAATAACTCGAGACGTGACGAGCAAATTCGAGACCGAAGGGCCTCGATGCCGACAGCGCCTGACCTTTGATGGGACTTGCCACGGCTTGGGATGGGTTTAGGGGAGCCAAGGGGTCCTATTTATAGGCTTGGAAGGGGTAGAAACCGACTCCAATTCGCGGATTTGGGTTTAGAGTCCGTTTCAGAAAATTGGAGATAAAAGGCAAACGGATGAACGAAACGGAAAGGGACCAGTTGGGATGGATTCCTTGCGGGATTTAGCACAAGTTTTCTTTTGGGAAGACATTGAGATAATGTCCGGATTGGAAGTTATGAAGAGAGAGAAAATCAGAAGGAACTGTGGCATCGATCGATCTCCCGTGCGCGCTGGGGAAGACGAGTGAACAGTACCCCGCGGGTACTGTTCATTCTCTCTCCTCTTTTTCTTTGGAAATTTCAAATTGAGCTCAAACAAACTTCGAAAAATCCCAGAAAATACAGAAAAATTCCTTGTGACACAAAGAACACAAATAAAATATTTTTAACAAATATTAATGTTTAATTTAATCATATTAAAATCTTTTTAATTAATAAAAATTCCAGTTAAGCTTTAATTAATTCCAGAAAAATCCAAATGGTGAATTTTATTTTAAAAGCTTCAAAAAGGCTCTGAAAATCAGGATTTTACAAAAGGCATGACTAACCACTCATACAAGCCGAACTTAGTTTTAAAAGCAGTTTTCCATTCATCGTCAAGTTTCATTCTTATTTGGTGGTATCCACTACGCAAGTCAATCTTTGTGAAAATTATAGCACCACATAACTCATCAAGCATGTCGTCTAGTCTAGGAATAGGATGACGATACCTTATAGTAATGTTGTTAATGGCTCTACAATCTACACACATACGCCAAGAACCATCTTTTTTGGGAACCAAAAGAACAGGAACAGCACAAGGACTAAGGCTCTCACGTACGTACCCACGGTTCAAAAGGTCTTGGACTTGTCGCTGAATCTCCTTAGTCTCTTCGAGATTGGTCCCAGACGCCGCACGGTTTGGCAAACTCGCTCCAGGATCAAGTCAATCGGTGCTCAATCCCTCGAATGGGTGGAAGTCCGGAGGTATCTCATCGGGAAAACATCTCTAAACTCCTGCAAAGGTTAGTGACAGAGCAGCAAAGTGCAAGGCATATTATGAAGAGAAAATAAAGCATCTTTGCACACAAAAGCATAGCATGTATCATTAACATCATCAATTGCAGCAAGGTCGGATTTTGTGGCAAGCATAACATAATTTTTCAAATGGAGTACTTGCTGTTTTTCAGATTTATCATGTTCCTTTGGATCATTAGCAGCAGCAACTCTCTCCTTATCGGCCTCTATAATCTCAGCTGGGGTCAAAGGCAGTAAAGTAACTTTCTTTCCGTTATGCATAAAAGTGTATTTGTTACTACTACCATGGTGTAAAACATCATTATAAAATTTCCAAGGTCGACCCAATAAAAGAGAGCATGCTTGCATGGGAACCACATCACAATCAACATGATCAGCATAACCACCAATGGAAAAATGGACTCGGCATGTTTGCATTACCTTAGCTTTTCCAGAGTCATTTAACCACTGAATATGGTATGGATGTGGATGCGGTCGCGTGGTCAAGCCAAGCTTCTTGACCATATCAGAACTCACCAAGTTGTTGCAGCTTCCTCCATCAATGATGACACGTGCACGCCGGTTCTTGATTGCGAAGAAAGTCTAAAACAAATTATAGCGTTGAAGCTTATCGGGTTGTTGTACCTGTGTGCTGAGGACTCGCTGCACAATGATGCTCCGTAGCGTCGCTGTGGACGCCTCACCAAGGACCAGGTTGTCATCACCACCGCCATTATCGTCCGAGGCAGCAGCAACATCATCATCCTCCTCAACATCCGAAGTGCTGATGTAGCCTCCATCTTCTTTGGCGATGTATGCTCGTTGGCTAGGGCAATTCTTCTGCACATGACCAAGCCCGTGGCAGCGGTGGCACTGAATGTCGGAGGAGCGGCCCATTGAAGCCACGGAAGAAGAACTCTTGGCTGGACCATGCGAAGAATTTTTTGTAGAATCTGCAAGGCGTGTCGTGGAAGGTGGCTTCGGCGGCGCTGCTGCAAACTTGTTCACAGGTGGTGGAGGAGAACGAAAACTTGAAGAAGACTCGCGATCCGTCGATGTAGTCGTTCGCAGCGTGTAGAAGGGTCGTGCGTGCTTGCCTTCGCGATTCTTTGCGCCCCGCAATTCTTTTCTGCAAGCATAGCAAGCTGGAACAAGCGGTTGTGAGAGTAAAATCTTTATAATCAACAATGTCCTGAATTTCACGCCGTAACCCCGTAAAAACGACAAATCTTATCCACCGCTTCCTCAACAACCCCACAACGCACCATACCCTTTTGAAGCTCAAGATAATAGTCCCGAACAGAGCTATCACCTTGTTCTAAGCGCTGCAATTTTTTCTCAAATCACGTTTATATGAGGGAGGAACAAAACGATTACGCATAGCTTCTTTTAACCGCTCCCATGTATCAGGTTGTAAGCGCATGGTACCCAGTTCATTCCACCAAATAATAGCAAAGTCCTTAAACTCACTAGTAGCTTGTCTAACTCTATGTTGTTCAGGAATCAAGTGAGAATTAAACTTCTGTTCTACCGTCATCTCCCAATCAAGATATATTTCAGCATCATAAAGACCAGAAGGATGGAATGGTAAACTTGACTTTAGCAAAAGGGTCGTCGTTACCATGACGGTGCTGGTTATTACCTCCCATACCATGTCGGTTTTGCTGAAGACACCGACGTAGTCGTGCATCTTGTGTCGCCCGCTGATCAATGTTGCCATCCGCATCATACACTGTGTCAGCATCATGATGATGGCCGTCATTGACAGGTGGCAGGTGTGTCTCCAATGTGTCCATCCGACCAGTGAGGTCAGCCATCCACCGCTCCACCCGCTCAATGCCTTCCGTGGTGTTCAACTGGGCAATGGCGGCGATGATGGTGTCCATTCTCGCGCCGAGATCAGTGAGTGAAGCAGTTTGTTTGTCGAGCGCAGCTTGTAGCTGGCCGCGACTAACACACTCGTTGAAATCGACCGGTGTCCCATCTCCTTCGTCTCCTGCCATGGTTAGTGGAAACACAGGGAAAATAAAAGGATTATCCCTATCAACTACAAAGTAAGGGCAGTGGGAACCCGTAAAGGAAGTGGCTTACCAAGCTCTTACAAGTGTTCTTACCAAGGCAAGGCAAAGGATACCTGGAGAGTGTGATCCGGCGATTGCAAGGGTCAAAAACTATGCTATCCGAAAGTAGGTATATAGAGCTTGGCAGGCCAAATATGTTAGTGGAACACAAATCAATAGCAGATAGTAATGCTGAAAAAATGTCCAAAGTACTGGTCCTAGTTGCTGGTCTAAATGTGTCCTATATCAGGTATGATATGATGAACAAGGAGTCAAGACCAGAATAGTAAAGCAAAGACAGCAACAAAGATGGCCAGGTAATGAGAAACTTAATTCAGCATAAGCACAAAACAAATGAAGCGCTGTCACCTAAAACTGTGCTCTGTCCCGTTTTTTTGGGCACGGATAGCACTCTCAGCACTATAAGCCCAGGTGCCAAAATTTTTCTTTTTTTCTTTTTATTTTTTTCACAAAGCAGAGCACAAAAATAGGAACCACACAAAGTTTCACCTCAATCTGATGTAAGGTGTGGTCTACAGAAAATGATGAATGTGCTGTACATTCGGTGATGAAATTTCGGAGCTCGAGTACTACACTTTCCAGGCCGAGTTTCGGATGCACAATTCAATTTCACCCAATTTCAAAAAAAATCGCCTAATTTCGAGTCCGTATGAGAAAGTTATGGCCGTTTGAAGGAGGGCCTCCGAGTTATGGTTGTTTTGGAGGCTGAAAGCGAAATCAGTTAGAGGAAATTGGTGGAAATTGGGGGTGAAAGCTCGGGGAAAGGTGGGGGATGGTGCTGAATGATCACGAGATGCGATGGATGATGGATGACTCAAAAACAGAGGGAGGGATATGGGTGGGAAAACACAAGTTGACGGCTAGGGTTTGTATGAGAGGTAGCAGAAGCAAGACAACCCGAAACAAAACACGATCTAAACCAGCAACACAACTCGACTAAGGACACAAACTCAACACTACGGACTCTAAAATCAAATTGTGCAAAAGGCTAAATGAGATCTGGGACAGGAAACAACCTATGACTACAAATTTTTTTGTAGGGCTTTTTCTTGGACTCTAGGATGAAACCGAAAACAACAAAGGTAGGGTAAACTCGAACCTGAAGGAACACCCGAAGCTCTGATTACCACTTGATAGGAACGGGGTCCCGATCTTCCAACAGGTTCTGGATATGTTCAATTTAGTGGAGGCGCGACACAAATCGATCCGGCTTCCGAACAACACGTTCCGAACCCCGCAATCGCAGCACCACGTCTCCTCAGGTTATCAACCGTGCGTAGCCTGGTTGACCACGCCAAGAAGGCTAATCCTCGCTTGCGAATCGAAGAACACAAGCAAGAAAAAGGAAGAACACAACTGAATTGCAGATGTATTGATTTAGCACTCGAAATTTGGGGTCTCACAAGCCGATGAACGGCGAAACTGTTCAAAGACAGAATAATCTAAGCAAAACCCAAACCTTAATGGTGGGGGTGGCGGCTAGATATAAAGGAGCGAGGGGTGTGCAAAACCCCTGGACGCGCCCTAATGGGCTCCAACACGATACAAAGCCGAACGGCCCAAAAGACGGTGACGCAGCACCCTGACAGATTCTGAATACCCACTTGTTTCGACGATTCCCGTTGACTCAGAAGGAATTTTGAAATGGGACCAGAGCCATTGGAAAGTTCGTCTTCTCAGCTTTCTATCCATATGTAGAACGTCCAAAACGGAGTCCGGATGCGATCTGGGCGACCATTTTAGTGCGGCCTAGTCCTGGACTCCGAATTGGATTCGAAGTCGGCTTGAGTTGGGCCTCCAACATGATTCGACCGCCCTTGCTGGACTTGTGCGCCTCGTAGCCCTTCTCCAAGTACTTCCAGGTCCTCCCGATGGTTCCTAATCATAATTAAATCATTAGGTAGCAATCGATTCTCAAATGAACAAAAAGAAGTACTTAGGAACGAGCTCACCTGTAAATTTAATTGTCGGGCGCGAGCTCTAGTGATTGGTCCTTGAATGTCAAGTGGAGGAGTGTTGTGTATATCCGAAGAAGTGATGTCCTCATCATCCTCCCCCTCTTGAAGCGGAGTTGTCCTCAACTCAGCCTCATCTTCTTCTCCCAAGTATGGTTTCAAATCTGAAATGTTAAAGGTGGGACTAACCCCAAACTCGGGAGGCAACTCAAGTTTATATGCATTATCATTTGTCTTGTCAACTATCTTAAAAGGACCAGCAGCTCTAGCCGAGTTCGAGGGCAAGTCCAGGTAGCATTGTAACATCCTGAAATTTTGAATTTGGGAAATGTGTAGCCCTTGAAATATTTTGAAATATATTTGGAGTTGAGGTTCCAACAAATGAAAAAAATAATGAAAAATGTAACAAATGGAAAGTCACAAAGGAAATGTAAAAATAATAAAAAATTTCAATTTTGAAGTCAAATATGAAAAGATGATCCATCAAGAAGGAGAAGGGTAAAGATTTGAATCAAATTTGAAATTTCAACTGGTCCTAGTAATCATAACAGTAATAAAAATAATAAAGTTAATAATAAATAAAGGGGTGAATAAACATGCATACATAAACATATACCATAATAAATTACTAGATATAAGAAAATAAGTAAACAAATAAATAAATAAATACATACATATATGTAAATGGATAAGCATACACATGTCATTACTGTACGGGCATCACCAGGCAATCACGCTGTAGGATCGGAAACGGCAACAGAGGAGGGGGGGGGGGGTGAATGGTGCCTTCAAAAATCGCTCCCAAGTATCCACCTTATCTTCTTCTCCAATACTATGGAAGCTATGAAGAAGAAGACTAGAAGCTCACTGGAGGACGAAGCAAAGAACTAATCCAGGGACTCTCCAGCGAACATTTCAAACTTGTTGTAATCTCGCTTGTACTGGTCCTGTCGTACCGTCTTGATTTGGGTGGTGCCCTCATGGTAAGCATCGAGGGTCACCCAAATGTCATAGGCCGACGTAAGATGAGATATGTGGTCAAATTTGCTATGGCTCAGTCCTTGGATTATGATGTTCCTTGCCTTAGTATTTACCTCAACATCGGGCATGTTTGCCACATTGATGTTGTCATCGGCAGGAACAACAAAGCGAGTTTTGACTTTTTGCCAGATCACATAGCCCTGAACCTGTATGTAAGACTCCATCCTACTCTTCCAGAAGGGATAGTCGATCCCATCGAAGATAGGGGGCTTGGTGGAATATTTGTCCATTGCCATGGCTCATAGACCGGTTAAGATCTATCAAGAAGAGCTAACCGGCTCTGATACCAATTGTAGGATCAGAAACGACAACAGAGAGGGGGGGGGGTGAATGGTGCCTTCAAAAATCGCCCCCAAGTATCCACCTTATCTTCTTCTCCAATAGCTATGGAAGCTATGAAGAAGAAGACTAGAAGCTCACTGGAAGATGAAGCAAAGAACTGAAGATGGAGCAAGAAAGAAAATCAGCCCATAGAGCAGCAGCTAGAGGCCGGTCGACCAGAGGTCATGGGTCGGTCTGATCACACAGCCTCGGCCAGTCAGACCGCCAAGTCAAGGCCGGTCTGACCACCAGGTTGCCGCCGGTCTGACCGCCAAGTAATGGCCGGTTTGACCACCAACCATAGAGCGGTCAGACCGCGGCAAACCCTAGCGGTCTGACCGGCCCCCTGAAGACAGAGTAGAAACCAGTGAGCGGCCGACTGAAAACTTTTACACAATAATTACTGAAAACAGCAGAACACAGGGAAATTTGTCGAGCATTTGCAGTTCTTCTCAGGTCAGCTGAACTGAACTTCATCCTAAACAACACACCAACCTTAATGAGAAGAAAATGCAGACAATTAGCAAGAGAAAACAGTAATTACTGAGATTTGCCGAGAAGAATACAACAGGAAGAGGCAAAATCCAAAATACTCGAGATTCTCATATCCTTTCCTCATGAGTTTCTCAAACACAGCAGGAAATAGCCTCAGGAGAAGGAACTACACACCAAATTCAACTTTCCACCTAGAAAATCAAAAGAGCATGAGTGCTCTGACTCCAAACCCTAGACTTGAGAAAACAGAGGAAGTCTTGCAGCAGACATTCTCTTGAGAAGATAAAGGCTATTAAAAGTTTGCTCTTAGGGATAAGCTAGCCAAATGGCTTTGATGAAGATCCCCTGTTCAGAGCATAAAGATTTCATAGCAAATCAACCCAAGAATCAAACCAAACCAAAAGGAAGTGAAGAACAGAATGCAGTCGTGACACAAATGAAACATAGAGAAATGCAAGAAAATCATAATAGCTCAAACTCAGGACTTTTCATATTGAATCACAGAGATGAATGATTACACAAGGGTTCTTCTACAGCATCTCATTCCATTCTCACATTGTGAGCACACACACGCAGGAAAGGGAAAAAACAAGAACACCAACCTCCAGACTCTCCTCACAACATAGAGAAGAAACCAGTCCACAACCCAAAAGGGAAAATCAAGAAGTTGAAAGCATCTAGACCCCTAAAAATATTGGTTTTGGTAATTAATGACATTATGTGATCATGGGACTAATGTGTGTGTTAAGTATTTGAAAGGATTAGTCTCAAGGGCAAAGAAAGAGGCTCACAAAAGATTTCACAAAATTCAAAGAGTTCCAAGACGACAAGGTAAATAGTTTAGGGCTCTTTTATTTTTACCGGTCTTAGGAGAAAGGTTGGAAGACCGGATTATAGGTTAGATGCCGTATTATTAAGAGGGATCATTGTTAAATGCTTGATTATATACTTATGTGCCCTATGGATCAATTTAGGATCATGCATGCACTTAAAAATAAAATTGAATTAAAACTGTGCATTGTCAGAAATTTCGGAAGTACTGGCGTTCAAAGAGCGGAACTTCCGATCGGCCAGAAGTACCGGGCTTTCGAGCAGAACTTTTTTCCAGAGAGTGCCCGAAATTAAACTTAGCCTCTCGGAAATCGGAAGTACCACGGATTGAACGGCGGAACTACCGCAAAATCGGAAGTTCTGGCCTCCCGAGCGAAACTTTTTTCTAGAGAGCAACCTCTTCAAAACTTCAACTCGCTGAGATCGGAAGTTCTGGGGCTATATCGGAACTTCTGGAATTCCGGAAGTACCGCATGAACAACGGCGGAAGTACCGCATTTAATGTCAACGGATACTTCTGACTCTCTGACATAGATGTTCTGTCGCTTCTGCGGGAATTTGGAAGTACCGCCCCCAACACTGCGGTACTTCCGATTTCCCTGAATTTTCAGGATTTTTTATTGCAACGGCTATTTGAGTTTGGTGGGGGTATAAATTCGACTCCACCAGCACAAGGACATGTTGTTGAACCATTATTGAGCATCCTTGAGCATAGAGCATCCTCTCACACCTCATTTCATCACTTATGCATTCAATTGAGGTAGTTGAGTGATTTAAGCGAATTCAAGTGCATTTGCATCCATAGATTGATCCCTTTGGCACTTGAGTGTGATCAAGCCCGCGGTGATTCATTCTCTTGGTGTTTGCCGACACCTAGACGGCTTGGCGAGAGAGTTCGGTGATCTTCTCAAGAAGGTTGTGAGAAGGCCCGACAAGATTGTGAAGGCTTGGAGCTCGCCTACCCCAGAGAGGGAATGGGCTACCGCTAGTGATCGAGGTGATTAGGCTCAATTCGTGGAGCCGATCTGATTCGTTCGGGCTTACCTCAACGTGGACTAGGGGAGACCGGCAAGTCTCCGAACACCACGGTAAAAAGTGATCGTGTCATTTGTGGTTTGCTCTCTTGTGCTTCATTTACATTCAAGCAATTTATTTCTTTAGAACCATTTGATTGCTTGTGTAACTAGAGTAGCAAACTTTGATCTAGCCTAGAATTGTACTTGCTCTTAGGATAATTCATATTGTGCTAGCGATCACTTGAGGCATTGTAACTTGTTTTAGTTGCTTCATTGCTTACTTGTCTTAGGCAATCATTAAAATTAAAATTGTTAGTAAAAAATTAGAAGAGGATTTTTAAAACCGCCTATTCACCCCCTCTAGTCGGCCTCCTCGATCTTACAAGTGGTATCAGAGTTTGGTCTCTCATTTTTAGACTTAACCGTCTAGAGAGAAAAGGATGGCTAGCGAGGGATTTGCTATAGGAATGGCACCTTTCTTTGATGGCTCAAATTATGCTTATTGGAAAATTAGAATGTCAATCTATTTAAAGGCCATGAGCCCTCATATTTGGAAAATCGTAAATGATGGTTACGTCATGCCGCTTGATCCCGAGAACCCAACGGAACAAGACAGACATAACACTCATTTAGATGCCCAAGCCATGAATGCTCTCTTTAGAGCCTTGAATGCGGACGAGTTCAATAGGGTGAGCAATCTTGAGACGGCTCACGCTATTTGGACTACCCTCTCTGAAATACATGAGGGGACGTCTACGGTTAAGGAGGCAAAATTGCATCGGCTTAGGATCAAATATGAGACATTCACAATGTTGCCCCATGAGGACATTAATGAGATGTACACACGGTTAAACAACATTGTGAATGAGCTCAAAGGTCTTGGTACTAACCTTTCCGATCTTGATATTGTTCTAAAGATGCTTAGGGCCTTGCCGGAGAAATACGAGATGTTGGTGACGCTCTTCCTCAACTCACCGGAGTTAGCAAGAATGACACCAACTCAACTATTGGGCAACCTCATCACAAATGAGCTATACAAGAAGGACAAGGAGGAGCTCATGGAGCAATCCTCCTCTAAGAGCAAGAAAATCACCGCTTTCAAGGCTAAAGCGGTGGTGAGCGAGGAATCCGAAGATGATGAGGAGGATTCCGAAGAAGAATTGGCCCTTCTAGTGAGAAGGATGAAGAAGTTCATGAGGAAGCGCTCAAACCGAAGCGCAAGTCATGAGAAGACCAAGAAAGGGCATTCCTTCTCCAATAAGAAGTATAACAACATTCATTGCTATGAATACGATGAGAAGGGGCACATTGCTTCTCAATGCCCCACCAAGAAGGATGACAAGGAGAAGTCATCAAAGAAGAAGAGCTACAATGGCAAGAAGAAGCTCTTCAAGAAGCTTTACAAGAATGGCAAGAACGAAGCCCACATTGGTGCGGAGTACTCCGACTCCAACTCAAGCGAGGACGAGTCTCCCAAGAAGAAGGGACTCGTGGGCATCGCCATCAAGGAGGCTTCATCATTATTCTCCACTCCTACATGTCTCATGGCTAAAGGAGAAAAGGTAAAATTGCTTGATGATGATGAGCCCTTTTATGATGATTTAATGGACATGCTAGTTGAATTGAATGAGTTTCTTGGAAAAGAGAAATCAAAATTCAAGGTTTTGAAGAGAGAACATTTATCTCTCCAAGAATCCTATGAGGAGCTAAAGGAAGCTCATGATTTACTTCTCCAAGAAAATCAAAAGAAATCTAATACTAGCATTGGAATAACATGTGATATCTTGAATGAAATGCCTAGTGCAGAAATTTCAAAATCTAGCATGTCTACATCTTGTGATGATCTACTTGCCATGCCATGCTCATCTACTATTGATTCTAAAGATGCTTTGAATATTGCAAATGATTGTGTACTTGTTAAAGAAAATGAGAATTTACAGGAACAAGTGCTTAAATTGAACAAAAATTTAGAAAGAGCTTACAAGGGAAAGGATACCCTTGATAAATTGCTAAGTAACCAAAGATGTTCATTTAACAAGGAAGGACTTGCGTATGTTCCCAGGAAAGGTAAGAAACCAGTATACAAGCCCCCAAGGTTTGTAAAAGAAAGTGGAAAATATTGTACTAAATGCCGGAATGTAGAACATATGCAAAATGATTGTTCTAAAAATAAGATACATTCTATTGATTTGTATGATTCATGTTATATGCTTAAGAAAAATCACAAATGGAAATATTATTGCTCATTTTATTGGCACCTCGATTTTGGGTGCTAAAAAGAAATCTATTTGGGTGCCCAAAACCTTGGTTACTAACCTCCAAAGACCCAAACAAATTTGGGTTCCTAAAAGAACTTGATTTTCTTTTGTAAGTGAACTACAAAACCGGTGGAAGGCATTGGGTGTTGGATAGTAGATGCACTCAACACATGACCGGAGACCGGAAAATGTTCACTACCTTTGAGAGCGGGAGCAATGACAAAATCACCTTTGGAGACAATAGCAAAGGAAAGGTACTTGGTTTGGGTAAAATCACTATCTCAAATGACCTTTCCATTTCTAATGTATCCTTGGTAGAAACATTAAATTTCAATTTGCTATCCGTTGCTCAATTGTGTGATCTAGGTTTAATTTGCTCTTTCTCTAAAGAAAATGTAATCATTTCAAAAGAAAATAATAATGAACTTGTTTTCAAAGGTTTTAGATTTGGAGATCTCTATTTAGTTGATTTTACTTCAAATGAGTCTTGTTTAAAAACTTGTTTAATTGCAAAAACCTCTTTGGGATGGTTATGGCATAGAAGGCTAGGTCATGTGGGTATGGTACAACTCAAAAAGCTTTTCAAACATGACTTAGTTCTTGGCTTGAAGGATGTGAAGTTTGAGAAAAATCGACTTTGTAGTGCTTGTCAAGCCGGGAAACAAGTCGCTAATTCTCACCCTTCCAAAAGTATCATGTCAACCTCTAGGTCATTAGAGCTCTTGCATATGGATTTGTTTGGGCCAACAACCTATAAAAGCATTGGGGGTAATAGCTATTGTTTAGTAATTGCGGATGATTACTCTAGATATACATGGGTATTCTTCCTAAATGATAAAAGCGAAACCTCCGGGATTTTCAAAAGTTTTGCAAAGAGGGCCCAAAATGAATTTGATTTTAAAATAAAGAAAATTAGGAGTGACAATGGTTCCGAGTTCAAAAACACTAAAATTGAAGATTTTTGTGATGAACTTGGAATAAAGCACGAACTTTCCACAACCTATACTCCGGAGCAAAACGGAGTTGTAGAAAGGAAAAACCGTACATTAATTGAAATGGCTAGGACAATGGTTGATGAATATAATACTTCCGATAGATTTTGGGCGGAAGCTATTAACACCGCTTGTCATGCCATAAATCGTCTTTATTTGCATCGTCTTTTGAAAAAGACTTCCTATGAGCTTCTCGTAGAAAGAAAACCGAACATTTTTTACTTTAGAGTGTTTGGTTGCAAATACTATATCTTAAGAAAGGGTGTTCGGCTCTCTAAATTTCAAAGTTGATGTGATGAAGGATTTTTATTAGGGTATTCTTCAAATAGTAAAGCTTATCGTGTATTTAAGAAAAATTCGGGCTTAGTAGAAGAGTCATGTGATGTCCAATTTGACGAGACTAACGGCTCTCAAGAAGAGCATGAGAATTTGGATGATGTAGGAGATGAGGGACTACACAAAACAATGGAAAACATGAAAATTGGTGACATCAAGCCAAAAGAGGATCCAACTTCACCAAGCTCATCAAGACAAGTGGAGCCACCCACCTCTTCTACAACAAATGACGTTCAAGTCATAGAAGATGAAGAAAAGGATCAATAACCAAATACCCTCAAGATCCACAATGCAATTGCCAAGGATCATCCAATAGATCAAATATTGAGTGACGTGAGTAAGGGTGTACAAACTCGCTCTAGAGTAGCTTCATTATGTGAACATTACTCTTTTGTGTCTTATTTTGAGCCAAAACGTGTAGATGAAGCCATAGATGACCCGGATTGGGTAAATGCTATGCATGAAGAGTTGAACAATTTTGCTTAAAATGAAGTTTGGACTTTGGTGGAGAGACCCAAGGAGCACAACGTAATTGGCACAAAATGGGTCTTCCGGAATAAACAAGATGAAAACGGAGTTGTGACAAGAAATATAGTAAGGTTAGTCGCTCAAGGTTATACTCAAGTTGAAGGTTTAGATTATGATGAAATATTTGCACTGGTTGCTAGACTTGAGTCAATTAGAATCTTGCCTGCTTTTGCATCTAGCTTTGATATTAAACTATTTCAAATGGATGTCAAAAGTGCTTTTCTTAATGGAACAATCTCCGAACTAGTATATGTAGAACAACACCCGGGATTTGAAGATGCAAAATATCCTAATCATGTTTACAAACTTTCAAAAGCGCTATATGGCTTAAAACAAGCTCCTAGAGCTTGGTATGAGCGCCTTCGCAATTTTCTTGTTTCAAAAGGCTTCAAAATTGGAAAAGTAGATACAACTCTATTCACAAAAATTATCAATGATGATTTCTTTGTGTGCCAAATTTATGTCGATGATATTATCTTTGGTTCTACTAATCAAGACTTTTGCAAAGAATTTGGTGAGATGATGTCTAGGGAATTCGAGATGTCGATGATAGGAGAGCTAAGTTACTTCCTTGGACTTCAAATCAAGCAACACAAAGATGGGGCGTTCATAAGCCAAACGAAGTATGTAAAAGATCTACTCAAGAAATTTGGAATGGAAGAGGCAAAGCCCATCAAGACAGCCATGGCAACAAATGGGCATTTAGACCTCAACAAAGAAGGTAAGTCAGTAGATTTAAAGCTTTATAGATCCATGATTGGTAGTTTACTTTATCTTACCGCATCTAGGCCCAACATTATGTTTAGTGTTTGCATGTGTGCACGTTTTCAAGCTTCTCCAAAAGAATGCCATTTAATGGCCGTAAAGAGGATTCTAAGATATTTAAAACATTCCTCAAGCATAGGGCTTTGGTATCCCAAAGGTGCAAAATTTAAATTAATTGGATATTCGGACTCCGACTATGCGGGTTGCAAAGTGGATAGAAAAAGCACCTCGGGTAGTTGCCAATTGTTAGGTAGATCCCTAGTATGTTGGTCCTCCAAGAAACAAAATTCCGTAGCCCTTTCAACCACCGAAGCCGAATATGTTTCCGCCGGTAGTTGTTGTGCTCAATTGCTTTGGATGAGGCAAACATTGATGGATTATGGAATTAAATTTGATAAAATGCCTCTTTTGTGTGACAATGATAGTGCCGTCAAAATATCCAATAACCCCGTTCAACACTCAAGAACCAAGCACATAGATATACACCATTATTTCTTGAGAGATCATGTGAGCAAGGGAGATATTGAAATTAGCCACATCCGAACCGAAGATCAATTAGCGGATATTTTCACCAAACCTCTAGATGAAAGCCGGTTTTGCAAGTTGAGGAATGAGTTAAATGTCATAGACTACTCAAATGTAGCTTGAACTCTTGCCTCATTCAATTATGCACATTTGATGTTCCTTTGAGGCATTTCATTGAATTATTCCATTTTCGGGCAACAAATGTGATTACTTTCATAAAAACTATGTTCCAAGTCAAGAAATAGCTTTATTGATGCATAATGATCCTAAATGATTTTATTTTGAATGCAAAACTAGGGATCATTTGCATTATTTCGAATCCTAAAGTTCAAAGCCTGTGAAGTTCCAGAAAAATTAGAACTACCGCTGTTATATTTGCGGTACTTCCGTTTTGCCAGAAAATCCAGAACTATCGGCGTTACTTTCCCGGTACTTCCGAGATTGCTGAGAAATCGGAAAACTTCCGGTGTGTTACAAGCGGAACTTCCGTTTTTGCGAAATTTATTGCATTGTAACCGCCAACTCATCTGTCGTTACACTCTCATTTAGTGTCTCTTTTCTTCTCTCTCTCTCTCCTCCTCTTCTTTCCAAAACCGCACTCCCTCCACTCCTCTCCCTCACTTCCCCTCTCCCAAAAACCACTCCTCTTGTCGGGACCCCAGATTTCCGAACCCGGACCCTCTGTGTATTACAGCACTAGTCCCAGATCAAAGCTAGTGCACACAGTCAAACAGAAATGATTACATCACCAAGTACGCTTTATTACAATAATAGAGTACTGACCGAAAGGTCTCATTATTACAAATGAGGTTTCAAGACCTCACACACACGAAACACAACGGAAGCAAAAGATAAATCCGACGAAGACCCATCAATACGCCACAGGCAATTGACTGGGGAAGCGCGACCTAGTACTCCGGGAATCCTTTGTCGAATCCACAAGCGAAGTAGTTGTAATCTCCCTCTTGAGCTTGGTATTCCTCTGAGTATTATTTTAGTGCAGCATGTGAGTACATAAAATACTCCGCAAGTCTTGGGAAAAATGCAATAGATGCAAGGCTTGACAAAGGAAGGCTATATGGTTCTTTTGCACAAAGCAATATTTTATTTCAATTACTACTAGTTATTTTCGAAGGCATTAATTTAATAAAGTAAATTGATTAACTGAAATTAATAAGCATTTTATAGTGAAGGTTCTATCCACCAACACTAGTTAACAATTCTAACCGATCAAGTTTAAAACTTCGGGTTACATCCACCCATACTGGCTCTATCCGCCAGGACATCCCTCCGAGAGTTCCCTCCACTCTCGGAATACAAAAACTTTGATTTTAAAACCAAAACCAGAAATCTACCATGTGAATGCATTCCTTACCCGCCCTTGACCGTGGGCACGGCTATTCGAATAGTTTTACACTCTGCAGAGGTTGTACAACTTTACCCACAAGAGATAAATTATCCTAAAAGTCAACACGCTTCCTTTGGCATGAGACCCAGATAAAATATCACAAAGCCTTTACCTTACTCTAATCTAGCTAGATACCACCCGCTGAGGTTTCACCGCAGGTAGGCTAACTGCCCGAACCGAAGCCCCCTCTTGCACCATATAAGTACAGTAAATCCCTGTCCCTTACTGTGAATAACCAGTCCATCCCTGGCACCCACTTTCCACTGGTGGCACCTAAACTAGACTATCATAAGTTAGTCAGCTAGGTCGTACCCATATAGACTTGTGGTTGTACGGTTAATGCTCAGTCTGGACAAACACAAGCGTCGGTCCTTAATTGACTAGGGTGGAACATACACTTAACAAGATCTCGTACTTGCTGCACCAACCCAAACCAACCATCCACCCTAATCTAAACCAATTTCCACATTTCATTTTATTTTAAAAGAACAGTGGCAACTCCAAGTACCACTAAATTTTAAAAACACGAGTTATTACAACAAATCATAATTTCCCATTTTCAAGATTTCAAGGGTATTACATAGCATGACTAAGCATTATACTACCATTCTATTATTCACAATTGATTATAATACTCTCACTAAAGAGCCAAAGGAAATCCTAGGGAGACAAGGGTACATGGCATTCAATTTCAACTGAGGGCATAACAATAATTGGTTTAACTATCTTAGTGCTCGGTGAACGAAATCTAAAACCATTTGAAGGGTAGCTACCTGGGATGGTTTGGCACAATGTGACGCGAACGGATTGGGGAAAACACCACCGAATAGTTGGGGACACAAGATGCCATTGGCGGCCATGGCGAGGTTCGGAGGCAAAAATTTGTGGAGGCTTTTCGGGAAAAAGGAAGTGAGCACGGTATAGAACACGATGTGGCAAGTATATGAAAAATTACGGCAAGGACTGAAGCTTACCGGAGGTGACGAATCGACGTCGGGAAGCTCTCTTGACTTAGATTGGGGAAAACTCGATTCCGGGAGATTTGCTACACCAAAACCAAATTAATTTGGCCAGAAGGTAGATAGGACTTGAAGGCACAATGTGACGCGAAAAGATCACAGAAAAACTCACCGGATAGCTCGAGACGCGACAAGCAAATTCGGGACCGAAGGGCCTCGATGCCGACGGCGTCCTGAGCTTTAAGGGGACTTGCCACGGCTTGGGATGGGTTTAGAGGGGTCAAGGGGTCGTATTTATAGGCTTGGAGGAGGTAGAAACCGATTCCGATTCGCGGATTTCGGTTTAAAGTTCGTTTTGGAAAATAGGAGATAAAAGGCAAACGGATGAACGAAATGGAAAGATGCCAATTGGCGTGGATTCCTTGCGTGATTTGGCACAACTTTCCTTTTGGGAGGACATTGAAACAAGGTCCGGATTGAAAGTTATGAAGAGAGAGGAAAAGGAAGGAAACTGTACAGAGCGAGAGATGATCGATCGCGCCGGAGAAGACGCATGAATAGTACCGCAGGGTACTGTTCATTCTCTCTCCTCTATCTTTTTTTTGAAATTTAAAATTGAGCTCAAACAAACTCCGAAAAATCCAAGAAAATGCAGAAAAATTCCTTGTGACACAAGGAACACAAATAAAATATTTTTGATAAATATTAATGTTTAATTTAATCATATTAAATCTTTTTAATTAATAAAAATTCCAATTAAGCTTTAATTAATTCCAGAAAAATCCAAATGGTGAATTTATTTTTAAAAGCTTCAAAAAGGCTCTGAAAATCAAGATGTTACACCTCTCCCCGATCTTCAAATCTGAGGAGACTTCTTCGTTTTTGGGTGATTCTCTGCACTTCTAGGGTTCATCTCCTTCAATTTCTCAAGATGCCGAGGATGAAAAACACCTCTCACAAGACCTACGTTGGTGTTCGGGGTCAATCCTCCTCCACAGCCCTTCCCGAACCAGAACGTGAGGATAGGGGCAAGGGTCCCACCTCCGACTCTGAGAGCGAGTCTGAGGGTTCTCATGAGAGTGGGGAGTGTGAGGCTTCTGATGCTTCGGATGAGGAGATGCAAGTGGCAGAAGAACAGGAAGTGGACTTAAACAAAATTACAAGCGAGGACTATGCCATTCTGAGACGCCGCTGTCAGTATGTGCTCCCCATGAATTCTCAGAATCCGAAGTTCCATACAAAGTTTGTAGGAGCCCAGATTATACAACCCGGCATCCTCTGTGATTCCACCGCACTATTCCCTGGATCAATAGATAGTGCTCACAGTTTACAGTTCTGAATATCAAAGTACATATAATAGTAAACTTACTCACGGGCCGATTGGGTCGAAATCAATAAAATACAGCAGCGGAAACGAAGCACACAGGTGGACCCTCAGGACATGCCCACAGGCAGCCAACTGGAGGTTCGTGACCTAGCTCTTGATATCTTCATCTTCTTCGCCATCAAGACCCAAAAGTATTGCTGAAGCGTAGTGATCTGATTCTGGATTTGTGGTGAAAGCGAGTGTGAGCACAAATCACCGTGCTCCTCGAGCCAATACACAGGATGCAAATAAATAGTATGCATGGCTTATCAAAGGAGAGGCTTGGGTTATTTTATTTGCCAAAAATCGCTTTTAGTAGCATTATTATTATTTAATCATAGTATTATTATTGCTGCGTAAACTCCATCTAGCGATTACCATAATTGACATAATCCACCAAAATACACTTTCTTTATTGATTGCTGTCTAAAACTCCAAACATCGAGCGACATTATTTATTTAATACACCGAGCACATACTTTCTAAATTGATTGTTGTCTAAAGCTCCAAACAGCGAATATCACCAATTATACAATCCACCGATCAATTGTTGCCTCGATCCCCAAACAGTGAGTATCATAATTTGTATAATCCACCGATCAAGTGCTGTCTAAAACTCCAAACAGCTAGTGACATCATCTATTTTGAATCCACCAATATCTTTTGTGTTATGAATTCCTAATAATCCAGTAATAACTTCTAAATTTTATTGATCCTCTAACATAATTACTTTTAAATCCACCGACATCATTTGTATCAGGAATTTCTAATAATTTAATCCTTTTGTTATTGATCCAAAACCATAATTTGCACTTCCAATAATCAACCTTATTTTTCATTATCTATATCTAACTAATTCACTAGTATATCTCCACCAAGAATATCATTGATCAAGTTTACGATTCACCAGTATACATCCACCAAGAATATCATTGATCAAATTTACGATTCACTGGTATACATCCACCAAAAATATCATTGATCAAGTTCATACTCCAATAATTGTTATCCCACCTCCAATTTCCCAAAAATTCAATTGACTCATCTAGTAACCGAATCTATTAATCCCAATATTGTCAGCATCTCCCAAGAATTTATTTATCAGTGTTGTAATCCAATAATTATCTTTGCACTCCCTAAATCCCCAAAAATCATTTAAATCATCTATCTAGCCTATCTATTCATTTAGACTCCACCAATTTATTTCTCTCAGAATCCACACTATTGTTTCCTCTTTATGATCGACCTGAATCCACCAACAACTTTATTTGTTTACCACAAACAGCCATCTTCTTTTCTTATGACTCTATTTATTCTTCCTGACACTTTATTTTGTGAGAAGTATTATCATTATTTAAAAATATAATACGTTGAAATTTCCTGAGACCTGGCGGTTTTGACAAAAACATAATGTGTAAGAGAATGCAATAATAATAGCGATCCGAATTCCATCCACCATTACATGGTCTGCACACCATATGCCAGACCTTCAGCATTATAGCCGCTTACATTATCACTGGAACAACACCCAGGGCAACTCAAATCAGGGCTTTCCACTGCCCTCCTCTTTTCCATTTTCACCCACCAAGTTTTTGAAATAGAACTATATCTAGTTAAGTTCCCATGTCCGCCCTTAACCGTGGGCACGGCTATTCGAATAGTTTTGACTCTGCAGAGTTTGCACACTTTTCCCACAAGAGACAGTTCACTTGTTGCCCCACACGATTCCTTAGCCATGTGGTTGAGCAAACCATCACAGTAACCGTTCAAAGTACCTCGCCCCTTCCATCATCTCACCCCTATGAGCTTGTCCCGCTTGCGGCGGGTCTCATAGGTTGCGCAGGATGTTCTCCTTCTGAACGCCTAGCAGCTGGCTACCCACATTGCTAGCACGCCACACCAGAACCTCACCCTCCGCGGATGTCCCATTCAAGCCTGCTACACAGGGCGCCACTTGCACTACCTCACCTCCTCTACCGATGATGATGACTTTTAGAGTTCGGTAAATCTTCTAGGCCAAGTTGTACTTTACAAACTTGTGGTTGTACTTGTTTTACACGGGAGGTCATGACAAGATTCAGTCCTTAGGGAATCTAGGCGGTTCTACCACAAACCACACTCTCGTGCACCCTTGCACCATACCCCCGAACCATCCACCCAGATAAATAAGCAATTCATGGTTTTTGGGAATATAAAATAACCATATCCAACATACTCCAGTCATTACCACCATGACTACCAAACTAAACTTTCTCATGATTAAAAGTGATGCTTGAGAGTTCATGCGCGCATGAGTATCTAAGCAACACTAAGCATGGCATATAATTACGGACTTATTTTCGAAAGGTTACTATCATAATTTTTGCTAGGGCGACAAGGTTCACATATCCCAATATTCCAAAGGAGGTATAATATTAATCAAGTTAAATAATAGGCACATAACTAGAATATTAAATTAAGCATGTATTTGTGCATAAAATAACAGCATGCAATTTGATAATTTAAATAAAAGTAATTTGCATAAAATGTAGGTTCAACATGATCAAAGTATTGACTCACCTTGCACGGTTTACCGCGGTCTTGAGCTCACTCAAAGCTTTCTCATGCGATGGTTTTGAGCTTATGAATGCCGTTAATTAAAATTTAGACTTTAGCTAAATGTTCCAAACTACCTTAGTTACTCATATAGGTCATTTAATCTAATATTAAAGCTTAAGTAATTTTATTTCATATTCCAACCAAATCTATTAGCCTCTCTACTTTATTTTCTTAATTTTAACTTGGATGTATTATTATTATTATTTTTCTTAATGTGGATCCTTACTAAATTTGGACCTTAAGTAGAACCACAATTTACTAATGCCCCTAATTGCTAATTAACCTTAAATAAATATTTAAGCTATATTAGTTGCTCATATATGCACTAATCAAAATTTAAATCTCAAATAATCTTATTTACCTCCCTATTAAATGTTTTCAGCTTCTCTAGATTATTCTCTATTTTACTTGATATTTCCTACTTGGAATGGGCCACAAAACTTTGAAAACAAAAATGGGGGAAGAGGGGTGCGGCCGGCTGAATCGAACCCAGGACCGAAGGGCTGCTAGTCTTTAATGTGTGCGCTGTTAGCCAAGTGGGCGAGACGCCTGGGCTGATAGAGAAGGTGCAGGGAATAAGAAGAAGTGAGGTGGGGCTGAGGCCAAAACAGAGGAGAAGCCGGCGCCCAAGGCTGGTGTCGCCGGCGGCGAGTGGCGGCCGGAGAGGCTGCTAAGACCAGCAAAATGGGTCGCCTTGGCAACGAGGAAGACATTGGAGGGACTGGCGTGGGCCGAGAAGCCCCGAGGCGGGCCAGCGGCGAGGTTCGGCGGCCGAAGGTGGGGTGGAACGGGGCGCCGGCGCCAGCGTGGGGGAATGGTGAAATTGGGCTATGCACGAGTGAAAGGGGTGGAGGGGAAACCTGCCGTCGAGTGGGTGGAACCGGAGGGGGTCCGTGGTTTGCCGGCGGTGTGAGTCTTGGCCAGTGGTCGGCGGAGCTCCAGGGCGCCGCAGTGAAGCTCCCATTAGGAGGAATTGGGGGGGGGGAGCTTGGCCGTGGAGTGAATGGCGGCGGTGGAGGCGTGTTTGGCCAGTGGTGAGGAAAAAGTCGATTCCGGCGAGCTCAGGCGTGGGGACTTCGATCCCGTGAGAGGGAAGGATGAGTGGGGAGGGCGGTGAGATTGGGGGCGGAGCCGGGCTTTATAGGCGGCGGGGCTAGCTGGCGACGTGCGAAGCTGGTGGCCGGTCATGGCTGGTCGACGGGAAAGGACAGGAGTTGGCCGTGGTGATGCGACGAGGCGAGAGCATCGTGCGACCGGACGGCGGAGCAGTTTGCGCAGAGGCATGACGCGGTGGAGGTGACGGGCGACATGCGGGCGTAGGCGCGGCGACGTGGGTGACGAGAGCAGGGAGAAGAAGGCTGTAACATCCCAAAAATTCGCTTTCTGTAAAACTTAATTTCAAATTAATTATTTTAACATATTTGAACTTTTTTGGATTTATCTGGATTTTATTTCAAAATTAAAATCAAGAAATGTATTTTTAAATGATTTATTAAAGCCAAAATAGTTCATTTTATTTTTCCCAACCTTCCCTGAATTTTAAAATAATTTTGAAAATTTTCTGGATTTAAAATTCAATTTTAGAAGTTAAAAAGTATTTTATAAATTATTAAAAGCAAATCTGAAATTAAAAATATTTTTCCTAAGTCTAAAATAGCTCCAGGAGTATTCTATGAATTTTTTGGAATTTTTAGACATTAATTATTATTTTCTAAGTATTTATAATGTTTCTAGTATTTTCTGAAAAGCAATCCGAAAATAAAAATCAATTTAATCTCAGCTTGCCACGTGTCGCTCTGAGATTATATCTACCCCTTCACTTGATTTAATCCTAGACATCCAAAGTCACTTACCCCTTCATTTCAATCCAAAGACCATGATTCATTCACTTACCACGTGTCACCAATCCGACAGCCCGTACCCCTTCACTTTCCCTCTCTCTCACCGATGCATGGACCCCACATGTCATATATTTCTTCTTCCTCCCCTTCTTCCTCCTCTAGCTCTTTCTCTCCTCCTCCATTAGAGCCGAAATAAAGCTTGTAAATGCAACCGTTTCTTCCTCTTTTAATCCCCGAGCAAGTGCGCAATGAAAACCCCTAATCACCCCTCTCTAATACCGGCCGTTTCCCATCCTTTAAGCCTCTCTAAAGCCGCCAGCCATTCCCCTCTCTCTCTCTCTCCATCTATAAATTCCCCGAGCACCGGCTTTTCTTCCCCTTTCGGCCTCTCCTCTCACCGCCGCCCTCCCCCTCCTCTTCGGCCGCCGCCCTGCCACCGTTTGCCACCGTTCCGGCCGTCTTCCACCGCCGCCCCACGCACGCGCCGCCGCCCGACCACCCGGGCCTCCCGCCGCCGCCCGGAGGTGCGCCGCCGCCCCTCCTCTCCCCGCCGCCGTTCGCAGCACCGCCTTCGGCCACCGGTGGGCTTGCCGGCCGCGCGCCACCCGTGTGTCCTCCCCTTTGATTTCTTCTTCAATTACTTTTCCCCTTTGTTTTATCTTTCCTTGATGATGTTTCCTTGTCAAGAAAGAACAAATGCTCACTTGGTTAGTGGAGGCAAGTTAGTGCATGCATGTGTGAGGCATGTGACATGTATTTTTCGGTTAGCCTTGGCCATTTTTATCTCTACTCAATGAAAGCCGGGCCCCACACGTCATACACTCAAATATATCCGAACAAATCAGCCAAAAATAAGATTCCAGAGAATATTCCCTCGGTTTTATATTTTCTGGAATTTCCAATTCATTCAAACTTCCAATCGCTCGTTCTCCGTCGTCCGAACTCCGAATCCAGTGATTCAAATATCTAAATTCATATAAAATTATAAACTTTCTTGCAGTACATATTTTATATTTTTGTGATATTATTTGTATTTATTTATTTGTTTGTTTGTTTGTTGTTTTGCGCGTAGAACCCGACGTCGCCGAAGAATTTGTCGAGCCGCAGTAAGAAGGACCAAATAGCGCACAAGAAGGCAAGTCTCCTTTGAACATTTTGAACCTATGTTTGAGAAATGCTTTTACTTAATTTAAATATACTTGCATTGCTATTTACATAGAACACTAGTTTCGGTATTTAGGTATTAGTTAATCCAATCATTGTTATGCCCTCGATTGAAGTTGAATGCCATGTACCCTTGTAACCTTTGGATTTCCTTTGTCTCAATAATGAGATTATTATTAAATCATTGATAAATATTAGAATGGTAGAAAAATGCTTAGTCATGCTATTTAACCTTTGCAATCTTGAAATGGGAAATTATGTTTCATTGCAATAATCTTTGTATTTAGAAATTTCGTGGCGATTGGTGTTGCCACTGTTCTTTTAAAATAAATTAAAATGTGAAAATTGTTTTAGACCGGGGCGGATGGTTGGTTTGGATTGGTGCGGTAAGCACAAGATCTTGTAAAGTGTATGTTCCTCCCTAGTCGATTAAGGACCGACTCTTGTGTTTGTCCAGACTGAGCAGTACCGTACAACCACAAGTCTATATGGGTACGACTTAGCTGACTAACTTACGATAGTCTAGTTTAGGTACCACAAGTGGTAAGTGGGTGCCAAGGATTTACTGGTTTACTCATAGTGAGGGACAGGGATTTACTGTACTCATACGGCGCAAGAGGGGGCTTCTGATTGTGGTGGATTTAACCCTTCAGCTGTGAAACCTCAGCGGGTGGTATCTAGCTAGATTAGAGTGAGATAAAGGCTTTGTGATATTTTATCTAGGTCTCATGCCAAAGGATGCATGGTGACTATTAGGATAATTTATCTCTTGTGGGTAAAGCTGTACAACCTCTGCAGAGTGTCAAACTATTCGAATAGCTGTGCCCACGGTCAAGGGCGGGCAAGGAATGCATTCACGTGGTAGAACTTTGGTCTTTCATTTTTTTTTAAAATAAAGTTTTGGTATCCCAAGAGTGAAGGGAACTCTCGGAAGGTTGTACTAGCGGTTGGAGCCAGAGCGGGTGGTTGGAACCCGTAGTTTTAAAGCTTATCGGTTAAAGCTAGTTATGTAGTGTTGGTGGACAGAACCTTCACTAAAAAAATGTTACTAGTTTCAGTTAAAAAATCACTTTGGTAAACTAGTGCCTTCGAAAATTATTTAATGTTATTTGAAATAAAATATTGCTTTGTGCAAAAGAACCATATAGCCTTCCTTTGTTAAGGCTTCCATCTACTGCATTTTTCCCAAGACTTGCGGAGTACTTTATGTACTCACATGCTGCACTAAAAATCAACTCAGAGGAATATGAAGCTTAAGAGGGAGACTACGACTACTTCGCGTGTGGATTCGACGAAGGATTCCCGGAGTACTAGGTCGCGCTTCCCCAGTCAATTGCCTGTGGCGTATTGATGGGTCTTCACTGGATTTATCTTCTGCTTCCGCTGTGTTTTGTGTGTGAGTGAGGCCTCGAACCTCATTTGTAATAATGAGACCTTTTGGTCAGTACTCTCTATTATTGTAATAAAGCGTTGTTGGTTATGTAATCATTTCTGTTTGACTGTGTGCACTAGCTTTGATCTAGGACTAGTGCTGTAATACACAGAGGGTCCGGGTTCGAAAATCCGGGGTCCCGACAAAAGCCGTGCAGGTAGGAGAAGAAAAGAAAGAAGACAGTGGAGCTCGGGCCCGTGCGCAGTGGAAGAAAGGGGAAGGGGAGAGAAGAGTGCGGCCTGGTGGTGCTGGGTATGGGCGGTGATGAATGAACAGGAGCAGGCGAGGAAGAAGGACAGGAGAGAGACGTGGCGCAATTGTAGCCAAGGGGAGGAGCAGTGAGTAGGAGGGAGAAGGAGGAGAAGAAAGAAGGAATGCGGGCGTAGGGGCCGGGCCCATTGGCAATGGGAGAATGGGAGGAAGAGAGGGAGGAGGGGGAAAAGCGCGAGAACGGCCCGCTGGCAGAGGGGAATTCGGGAGGGGCCAGTGGCAGACAGGGAATGGAAGGGAGAAGGAAGGAAAGAGAAAAGAAATGGGTCCCCTATGTAGTGGAAGAAAGAAAATGAAGGAGCGAATAAATTGTTGAAGCTAGGTTTGAAATTTTAGATTTAAGTCTTAATTTGCATTCGGATTTGCTGAGTTCAACTTTTGCGTGACCTTTTGTTGGATCGAAATCGGCAACAAAGGGGGGGGGGTGAATGGTGCCTCTTCTAAAAACGATCACCCAAAAGTACCCCTGAATGAATCCCCATTCCAATAGCTATGAAAGCTATGAAATGAAGCTCGAATGCACACTGGAACCTTTAGAAAACTGAGAGAGACCCAGAGCAATAAGAACTAAATCAAGGCAAGAAGCGAAAGCCAAAAACCAGAAAAACTCAGCACTCCAAAAACCTCTGGCCAGTCTGACCGCCTGGGGCGCGGTCTGACCACCGGCTTATAACCGGTCTGACCGCCCTCTAGCAACCGGTCAGACCACTCCTCGTATTTTCAGAGCAGACAACAGACTAAAAATTCAGAGATTTGCTAGATTCTATGGAATGTGTGGTTTTTCTCGTTTCTCTTCAAACCAGAAGGGCAAGAATATAATCTAAATAGCATTAAGCACTTTTGGAACCGAGGATTTCATCATTTGAGCAAGAATTTAAGATTTTGCCCAAAAACTGAAAAGGGCATGGGATGAAATCCAGATTTCCTGATTTCTCACTATTTGTCCAATCTTTGCTTATGATCTTTGCAATCGACTTAGCAAAGAACTCAGGACTTTCTAAACCAAATCTCATGCCAAGTTATGAAAGGAATCAAGAAATCCAAACATCCTCAGGCATGAAAACCTAGAATACTAGAAACAGGGAAAGATTTGACGAAGGATGCAGTTTTCACAGGAGTGATTTAATCTACCAAAAACTCTAGGAAATGGATTGAACATATGTCCATGAATCTTTTCCATCATAGAGTTTTCAAGAATCAAATACACAGAAGTTCCAAACCAACACAAAGTCTACTCCATCAGAGAAAAACAGAGAGAGAGAGAGAGAGGCAAAAACTGAAATCCATCTCAAACGAAGCAAGGATGAAAATAGCTAACAAAATCATTCTTGTATTGATAGAGAGGAAGAACGATGAATAATTACACAGGAATTACAATCATCTCCTCTCAAACACAAGAACTCAAGAGTTCATCCCATCTTTCTGTTACATCAACCACTTGAAGGGGAGACAAGAAAACAACAGAACCTCTGCTCTCTCCAACCACTCTCAACAACTGAAGAGAAAGCAAAAGCAAAACAAACTCTAACCCTCTCCCCAAGCCATTTTTCCTCTCACCAGACATACAACATGCAGGAATCTCTCCCCCTTTTATAGTCTCTCTTAATAGGCTCACCAAAAGCTTTGCCCATTAAGCTTTTGCGCTTTACCCGCTAACTCTAGTGGTTTAACCACAATCCACTTCCTTTAGTGCAGTTTGCGTATTCACCAATGTAACATCCCAAAATTTGGCTTTTTGAAAAAAATTAAATTCAAATTAATTATTTTAAGGTAATTGGATTTTACTTGGCTTTTATTTGCCTTTCCGGATTTTCTGGAGTTTAAAACCTATTTTTTAAAAATTTAAAAAGTAATTCAAAATATGAAAATTTAATAACAACAATAGTTGGAAATAATTTTATTAAGTCCAGAATATCTCCAGGAGCTTCTGTGAATTTTTCTGGAATTTTTGGAGGTATTTTCATATTTTTCTGAGGCCTAAATAAATTCCTAGCCTTTTCTGAAATTAAAAATCAATAAAAATCCAAATCTCTCCCTCCAGCCGACACGTGGACGGCCCTGGGCCACCCACGTCGCCGCCCGGCCAATCCTGGCCGCATCCTCCCCTTCCCCTCGATGTCAAGCGCCCGCCCGGCCGACGCGCCCCGCCTTCTTCCTCCTCGCCCGCGCGTGGCGCACCCGGATGTGCGCCACGCCACCCCGAGCGCCCATCCGGTCGTTACCTCTCACTTAATCGCGCCCGCCACATGATCCGTCCTCGGACCACGCGGCAGCCATCCGCACCCCGCTCCCCTCTCCTCTTTGACCCGCGGACCCCGCCCGTCAGCCGCCCGCACTCCCGCTCCCGCTGCCACCCGGGCCCCGCATGTCAGAGCCGTCGTCGTCCCCGCGGAGACGCCTTCCTTTCTCTTCCTCCCCTCTTTCCTTTTTCGCCGGCCGACCGAGACCGCGCCGGATCCCGACCTTCCTTCCTCGCCCCGTTGCGGTTTTGGAAGCTCCGGACGCCGCCGCAACCAAATCCCCCTAACGCCGCGCCTCCCTTCCCTTTCCGGCCCCCTAATTCCTTTTCCCCCCAAACTTTCCCCGCCGGCCACCGAGATCTCCGGCGAGCAATCCCGCGCCCGTGTCCCCTCCTCCGCCCTATAAAAGCCCCCCTCGGCTTCGCCTCCTCTCGCACCACCTCCCAGAGCGCTCCACCGCATCTCCCGAGCCCTGTAGCACCCAGCACCGTGCACTCTCTCTCCCCGAGCTCCGTCCAACTCCGGCGAGCCTTCGCCGCCGCCTCGGTCATCCCCGGAGCCCGCCGCCGCTACCCCGAGCACCCCCGTGCCTGTGCGAGCCTCCTCGACCCCTCGGCCGCCCCTCCCCGCCGCCGGAGCGCCGTCGCACCGGAGGACCCGAGCCAGCTCCGCCCCTTCCTCGCCGTCGGCCACCTCCGTTCGTCCCCGAGCCTCACCGACCCCTCAAACCGGACCCCTCCGCACCAGGATTACATTCCACGCACCGCCCGAACCTCTCCGGCCCTCCCTCGCCGCCGGCGCCGTCGTCGCCGACCACCTCTGCCCGGTCCCCTCCGGCAGGTAACTCAAAAGAGTTGATCGCCCTATATGGGTAGGCAAAGCCTCCCCGCCCATGTGGTTAACAGCGTGATCTCTCCCTCCCCCCGGCTCCCTCGGCGCGCGTTCGAACCCCCGGCTCCGCACGCTGAGGTCGAGCCATTCTTTTAAAAATTCGCACTGACAAGTGGGCCCCACACGTCAGCGGCCGCCGGTCTGCGATGGCCACTGCCGCCTGGGCCCCACCCCTCTGTGCTGGACTTTGACAAGTGGGCCCGGAGTCCAGTGGGTCCCGTGTGTCAGAGGTCGAGTCAGTGGGCTCACTGTCCAATGGGTCCCACATGTCAGTGACCGCCAGTGGTTACTGTTCAGTGGGCCCCACCTGTCAGTCTCTCAAAATAAAAATAGAAATTAAAATCTAATATTCCAGTGGGCCCCACCTGTCAGAAATTTGGGAATTTCTAGATTTATTCGAATATGAGATTTTCAAATGAACATAACTTTCTCATTTTAACTCCAATCCAGCCATTCAAATTTCTAAATTCATCTAAAATCGTAATCTATCCAACTATGGCCTCTGTTGAATTTTTGGATTTTATTTGAATTTTTATTTGTATTTATTTGCTTTGTTTGCTTCGTCTTTTGTCGCGTAGATTCCAACGTTGTCGACGATCCTCTTCACAAAGAAAGAAGAAGACCGAAACCCCGCAAGAAGGCAAGTCTCCTTTGATCATCTTGAACCTATGCTTTTGAAATGTTTTAAATATTTTAAATTATGTGCATTGCTATTTACATAAAACCACTAGTTCAAATCTTTAAGAATTAGCTACTCCAACTTTGTTATGCCCTCATTTGACATTGATTGTCATGTACCTTTGTCACCCTAGAACTTCCTTTGTCTCAATAATGAGATTAATATTAATCTTTGTGAATAGTGGAACGGTAGGATAATGCTTAGTCATGCTATCTAATAACTTGGGTAAATCTTGAAAATGGGAAATTATGATTTATTGTTGAACCCCTATGTTTGTTAATGAAGTGGCAATTGGAGTTGTCACTGTGATTTTAAAATAAAATAAAATGTGAAAGTTGGTTTAGATTAGGGTGGATGGTTGGTTTGGTTTGGTGCAGTTAGCACGAGATCTTGTTAAGTGTATGTTCCACCCTAGTCAATTAAGGACCGACGCTTGTGTTTGTCCGCATCGAGCATTAACCGTACAACCACAAGTCTATATGGGTACGACCTAGCTGACTAACTTATGATAGTCTAGTTTAGGTGCCACCAGTGGAAAGTGGGTGCCAGGGATAGACTGGTTATCCACAGTGAGGGACAGGGATTTACTGTACTCATATGGCGCAAGAGGGGGCTTCGGTTCGGGCAGTTAGCCTACCTGCGGTGAAACCTCAGCGGGTGGTATCTAGCTAGATTAGAGTAAGGTAAAGGCTTTGTGATATTTTATCTGGGTCTCATGCCAAAGGAAGCGTGTTGACTTTTAGGATAATTTATCTCTTGTGGGTAAAGTTGTACAACCTCTGCAGAGTGTAAAACTATTCGAATAGCCGTGCCCACGGTCAAGGGCGGGCAAGGAATGCATTCACATGGTAGATTTCTGGTTTTGGTTTTAAATATCTAAAGTTTTGTATTCCGAGAGTGGAGGAACTCTCGGAAGGAATCTGGCGGATGGAGCAGAGAGGGTGGATGGAACCATGATTTAAAACTTGACCAATGGTAATTGGTTAGCTAGTGTTGGTAGTTGGAACCTTCACTAGAAAGTTAATTCTGTTAAAAACATTTACTTCATTAAATTGATGCCTTCGAAAATAATTAGTAGTAATTTAGATTTCAAATATTGCTTTGTGCAAAAGAAACATATGGCCTTCCTTTGTTATGCCTTGCATCTATGCATTTTTCCCAAGACTTGCGGAGTACTTTATGTACTCACATGCTACACTTAAAAATAAAAATCTCAGAGGAAGTTGAAGCTCAAGAAGGTGACTATGACTACTGCTTCGCTTGTGGCTGCGACGGATTCTTCCCGGAGGACTAGGTCGCGCTTCCCCAGTCAATTGCCTGTGGCAAATTGATGGGTCGTCCTCGAGTTATCTTTGCTTCCGCTTTATTTCTTGTGTGCGAGGTCTTAACCTCGATTGTAATAATGAGACCTTGTGGTCAGTACACTTGATTATTGTAATGAATCGTTGTTGGTGATGTTTTCCATTCTGTTTAACTGTGTGCACTAGCTTTGATCTGGGACTAGTGCAGTAATACACAGAGGGTCCGGGTTTGGTAATCCGGGGGCCCGACAACCAAAATGCCCCTCGTGCACCTTCCGGGAAGCTGCTTCATTCCTTGTCATCCAAGCCTCGCAACCACCTCGAGCCCTCGCCGTCTTCTGCACACCTCGACCGTTCTGACCTTGGCACCGCTTGCGCCTAGTCCGGTCATCCCGTGCCTCGCCACGACTCCGCCTCGATGTCCTGCAGCCATTACAGACAAGAAATACATTACATAGCACCGTTCGACACATGTAAACACAATTAGCTTCAATGAATCATACTTAAGCATGAAATAGCCCAAATGACCGATCGGGAAGAAGAATACGCCTCAAGTCCGACTAACCAAACCCGACTGAGCCAAATGCCATCATGGCACAAAACGCACAAACCAAACTCAATCTTTTCAGAATACTCATCAATTACTCATCACAAACATGGGTTATAACCACATGGTCTCTCAATCTCCCCCTTAATGAGTATATTGACAAACACAGAAAAAGCATAAAGTTGAGTTTGGAAATGAAAGAAAGTCAAACATGGTCTAAAGAAGAAGCAAAGAAACTCATGACCATGTCGACAAAGGAGCAACAACACAAAGAGAAAGTTTTCCATAAAAGCTCCAAGATTGCCTTGAAAATGGCTTTTTCTCCGCTATTCTCCCCCTTTTGGCAATAAAATCATCAAGGATGCAAAAGAGAGAATAAGACATGATGTTGGATGAAAAGGCTGAAGTTTGTTTATTTTAAGCATTTAGAGCCATGAAGATTATCCAACATGACCATATAAGAATTACATCAAGCCATAACACATAAGTATGCTATCAAGATCATAACAAGACACGTATAGACAAGCTAGGCCAAATAAGTCATAATCTGAAAATTAGTCAAATTTCTAAGCATGTCAAGTTATCCAAGAGTATAGTCTAGCTAAAGATATCCAAGGATGATGCAAGCCATGTCAATAATCTAAGTGGAACCAAGAAGCTAGTATTGAGTCAATTTAGAGTGCTACTAGCTCAAGAATGAGACATTTGTTAAAGTACTTGAAAGTCTTGTAATTTTAGCAAATTGAGCACAATTGACATGTTTGTCTTTAGAAATCTCATGATTGTTACCAACCAGATTTTTGTTTAGTCATGTGCTAGATCTCAAGCCTTATACGACCACTCCAAGCAAGAAGCTTAAGGAAATGATCTTGGTCAACCAAAACTCCCCCTAAGTTCATGCCTAGTGCAATGGAAAGCCGTCTCATGAGAAAGAATTGGTGAGATTAGTTTTTTTATTTTCGCACAAAAGAGATCTTTTTGCATTTTCATGAACATAAGACTTGTACTAACTCATGCTTGATCTGGGTCAAGAGAAGCTGTTGATGCCATGGGAGTTGACACGGGCTTACCATCACTCATGTCGAAGCGTCTCAGGAGGTCACGAGTGTACTTTCCCTGATGCAAGAAAGTACCCTCCTGAGTTTGCTTGATCTGGAAGCCAAGGAAGAAGGTCAACTCGCCCATCATACTCATCTCAAACTCGGTGCTCATGACATCCGAGAACTGCGAAACAAGAGTATGAGAAGAGCCGCCAAAGATAATGTCATCCACATAAATCTGGACGAGCAGTAGGTCAGTGCCATGCCTACGAATGAACAAGGTCTTATCTACCTTATCCATCTCAAAACCATGACTCAGCAGATAGGACTTAAGCCTCTCATACCAAGCTCTAGGGGCCTGCTTAAGTCCACACAAGGCTTTGGAAAACTTGTAGACATGGTTTGGGTATTTGGGGTTCTCGAAACCTGGAGGCTGTCTCACATAGACCTCTTCCTCAATGAACCCATTCAGGAAGGCACTCTTGACATCCATCTGGTAAAGCTTGAAGCCCTTAGACGTCGCGAATGCAAGCAAAATCCTGATGGCCTCAAGTCTAGCTACAGGGGCAAAAGTCTCCTCAAAATCTAGACCCTCAACCTGGGATAAGCCCTGAGCTACTAGTCTAGCCTTGTTCTGAATGACAACCCCATCCTCACTCTGCTTGTTCTTGAACACCCACTTAGTCCCAATGATATGTGACCTCGAGGGGGCTCAACAAGCGACCAAACCTTATTCCTTTCGAAATTTTCTAACTCCTCATGCATGGCATTGACCCAAGACTCATCAGAAAGAGCGTGACAAACGTCCTTGGGCTCGAATGAGGCAATAAAGGCAGAATGGAAATAGAAATGTGACATGCCAGACTTTGAGCGTGTGACTCGCTCAAAAAGGTCTCCAATCATCTGCTCGGAAGGATGGTTTTTCTGGATATATCAGGGAGGTCTTGGATGAGATGAAGAAGTGGCCTCTACCTCACGAGCTGAAGAGGTAGGAACAAAGCCACTAGCTCCAGAGGAAGCAGAAGGCATGGGCTGATCACCTAGAGGTGCAGTGGAAGAAGGCACCTCAAGGGGAGGATGAGGAACTGGATCGGGTAGACAACCCTCATCTCCATCCTCCTCATCGTCCATAAAGATGGGCTCGGACTGCTCTAAGGAACCTGAGTTATCGGGCCTAGTCCCCGGACTGGCCTCGTCAAAGGTCACCTCACAGGTCTCTACCAACTTACTAGACTCGCAGTTCCAGACCCTATACGCCCGCGAGGAAGCCGAGTAACCTAGAAAGATAGCATCATAAGAACGTGACTCGAACTTATCTAGGTTCCCAGACTTCAGAATGAAACACTTGCAACCAAATACACGAAAATGCGAGACATTGGGCTCTCGCCCATATCTCAACTCATAAGAAGTGCGATGCAAGTGTGCCTGAAGAAAAATTCTGTTCGAAACATGGCACGCGGTCGCTATAGCCTCAGCCCAAAACTTCCTAGGTGTAGAATACTCGTCAAGCATCGTCCTGGCCATCTCGACCAAGGTACGGTTCTTCCTCTCCACGATGCCGTTCTGCTGTGGGACGTGCGGAGAAGAGAACTGGTGCTCTACACCTGCCTCATCGTAGAACCTCTCAAAGTAGGAATTCTTGAACTCCGTGCCATTATCACTGCGGATCGCTCGTGAGGCACCCAGAAGCACAATAGAAAGCATACTGAAAAGACCTCGAAAATGTGTAAACGTCTCATCCTTCGAGGCTAAGAAAAACACCCAAGAGAACCTCGAGAAGTCATCGACCACAACAAGAATATACCACTTCCCTCCTGCTGACTGCACTCGAGCTGGTCCAACTGTGTCCACGTGAAGCACCTGTCCTGGTGCATCGGTCATAGTCACTGTGACTGGAGGGTGAGAAGCGGCAACCATCTTGTCGTGCCGGTAAGGAGCGCAAACAATATCTTTGACCATCTTGAGTTTCAGCAGACCAGGAATGAGATTGTGGCCGCTAACTCGGGTCAAATAGTCAAATCCAATATGACCAAGTCTCCTATGCCAGAAGGTAAGGTCACGGGACTCAGACGCAACTAAACACCGGAGAGGATCACCAGAAGACTCAGAAAAATCAGCACGAAAGATCCTCCCACAATGAGAAATCCCGCAAACTAGACTACCCGAAGAATCAAGAATTTTGCAAGTGTTTTTCTTAAAGCTCACCTCAAAGCCGTCATCGGTAAGCTGAGACACAGAAAACAAATTATACTTCAGCTTACTAACCAAGGCAACATCTTTTAAAATAAAAGACTCATTAACGCGCACTGTACCTTTGGCGATGACACGCCAGACGAAGCATCTCCGAAGGTGATAGTCTCATCACCTGGAGCACGAGCTAGGGAAGAGAACCAATGAGAGTCTCCGGTCATGTGTCGTGAACACCTGGAGTCTACGAGCCAAACCACTCCCTTCCCTGCTCGGTGAACCTGAGTCAAACAGAGAGTAAAGGCTCAGTACTGGGATAAATCAAGAGTGATTTTGGCACCCAATACTGAGTAACACGTCGAGCAGCGGAAGTACTCAAACACGACTGACCTCTAACTACCCTACGCTCTCTGTCGCTCAAAGAAGCAGAAGGTCTATGTGCTGACCTGAAGCTGTTGCTAGGTCCGACTGCTACGGGAGAGCGAATCGGAGCACCAGCAACATGCTGATCACGCCGTGGGTAGCCATATCGACGGGGGAAACGAGATCTACCCTCAGAACGGCGGAAGTCATGACCAAAGGCATATCGAGGATGAAAATCAGTAAAACCAGAAAAGCCAAGTCCTCGATGCTGCCCAAACTCATCAGCTGAAGTAAATCTAGACCTCGTGTTGGTCTTAGGTGCACTCAAGATCTGGGCTGACCCTGAATACGCCTAAGAGCCTCAACACGGTCTCTACGCGCGATCTTGGTGCGCCTGAAGCATCGCTCGATCAAGTGTCCATCCTTCTGACAGAAGGTGCAATGATACTTCACCTTCTGAGAGGTAGAAGTAGCATGATGAGGCTTCGCCTTCTGAGAGGCCGAAGCAACAGGTGGAATCACCTTGCTGTCAGAAATCCCTTGGACAAAACCCGCTGACTTGAATTGAACTTTCTCAGTACTGGGCTCAATCTCGATCACACCTGCCGCTAAGGGTCTAAGAATAGCAGGTGGATGCTTCCTCATGTCCTCATAAAAATCGTATCCTAGACCTTGATTAAATTTGCAAATCTTAGATTGGTCTAGAATAAGATTTAGCTTCTTCTTGCCTCCTACAAATCTCACGAGAGTGTTCATAAGGTACTGACACTTCCGAAAGAGAGAGGTGCAAGAAGAGCAGGGGAAGAAGAGACAGCAGCAGGTAAGGGAGTAGAAGAAGAACCAGTAGGAGAAGAGTGAATGGCTTGTGCACGCACAGCCGACTCAGAAGGGACAGTCCTACTGCTAGCCTTTTGGTTCATGTTGCTAAGCGTCTCCACCTTACCCTTGGGTTTCTCCCCCACACCAGCACACACATCACAACAAGATTGTGGCTTCTCTAGTAAATCCTTAGTTACCTTCACACATTTTTCTTCCAATGCAATCAAGTCAGATTTTAGTTTGTCACAATTTTTGCATGGTGAGCTAACAGGGTCCTTAGAAGCATACTGAGCCATTTTCTTATTGTAGTCAATTATTTCTTGAAACTGTTTTGAGACATATTTAAGTTCAGTAGTTAATTTAGGACAGTTCAAACATGAAGCAATAGGCTCAAGTAATGAAGCTTGTAATTCAGCAATTTTGTGATCTGCCCTTTTTAGGTTCATCTTCAAGTTATTATAATTTTCACAAGTCACGGGCAGATCAAGGAGCATGGTGTAAAGACCTCTAAAAGCATTGTCCTTATCCTCACATGAGGTGCAAGATGTAGTCTCAACAACAGGGGATGAAAGAGTAACTACCCTACTCATCTCTAGTTCAGCAAGTAGACTAACATTCTCCGCCTTAATCATGTCTAGCTCAAAGGACACACTATCATGCAAGGTCCTTAGTTTCTCCATGTCACCAAGCAGATCTAAGCGAAGTAAGTTCCCGTGACAAGCTCTCTACTTCCTTCTCCAACTTGCTAACCCTAGCTCTAGATCTAGCATGGAATTTCTCTAGCTTAAGAAAAGCATCACTAAGCTGGTCGTAGGAAGGGTATACCTCATCGGAGTCGGAATAGAGCTCGCTGTCGCTGATCTCGCCCTCAAGGGCCATGAAGCACATGCCGGAGAAGTCGTCGCCATCCTTGGGTTCTTGATCACCCGTCCCGTCGTCGTCGCTCCATCCCTCCACCTCGCTGAGGTCGAGGTCGTCGAAGGGGTGAGAACGCGGTGGAAGAGCTTCTTGGCTTTGCCAAGGTTGCGGAACTTCTTCTTGCCTTGACCGTGAACTGGAGGCTTCTTGTTGCGGTTCTTGTCGATGTAGTCATTCTTGTTCACGCCGCCGTAGTCGCTCTTGCCCTTCTCCAACTTGGGGCAATTTGCCCGAATGTGGTTGGGGCCACCACACTCGAAGCAAATGATCGGACCACTCCTCTTTCAATCTCTCACCCTCTTATATGCGTGGGAAAACTTTCGGGCTAGAAGGGCTAACTGATCCTCTGGTAGCTGCTCTAACTGATCATCAGTTACGTCACAGAGAGCAGCTATAGAGAATCCACAAATCGACTCAGAGGAAGATCCAGAAATCAGACTGGGATCAGTGACTAAGGCCATTGACTGCGACTTCGACCTACGAGAGACTATGTCAATCTCATGAGTCTTGAGGCGTGAGTACAACGCGTCAAGAGTCAGGGTCGAGAGGTCGGTCATGTCTTTAATCGTGGTCACCTTCATCTCCCAAACACGCAAATCGAGAGCAGACAGCATCTGTTGAGCATTGTCCGAGTCGGGGTATGTGAGACCGACCGCTTGGAGGTTGCTTAGAATCTTATGAAAATGTGCAAAGCACTCATTGAGGGACTCACCAGCGAGCATTTCAAACTTGTTGTAATCTCGCTTGAACTGGTCCTGTCGAACCGTCTTGATCTGGGTGGTGCCCTCATGGTATGCATCGAGGGTCTCCCAGATGTCGAAGGCCGACGTCAGATGAGAGATGCGATCGAACTTGCTTATGCTCAGACCCTGAATTACGATGTTCCTTGCCTTAGCATCATCCTCAACATCAAGCATGTTTCTAGCGTTGATGTTCTCATCGGCAGGAACAACATATCGGACCTTGACCTTACGCTAGATGGCGTAGCCCTGAGTCTGGATGTAGGTCTCCATCCGGCTCTTCCAGAAGGGATAGTCGATCCCATCGAAGACCGGGGGCTTGGTCGAGTACTTACATGTCGCCATGGCTCTATAGAACGGTTAAGATCTATGAGGAAGAGCTAACCGGCTCTGATACCAATTGTTGGATCGAAATCGGCAATAGAGGGGGGTGAATGGTGCCACTTCTAAAACTGACCCCCAAAAGTACCCCTGATTGAATCCCCATTCCAATAGCTATGAAAGCTGTGAAATGAAGCTTGAATGCACACTGGAAGCGAAAGCAATAAGAACTAAATCAAGGCAAGAAGCGAAAGCCAAAAACCAGAAAAACTCAGCACTCCAAAAACCTCTGGCCGGTCTGACCGCCTGGCCTGGGCCGGTCTGACCACCGGCTTATAACCGGTATGAGCTCCCTCTGGCAACCGGTCAGACCACTCCTCGTATTTTCAGAGCAGACAGCAGACTAAAAATTCAGAGATTTGCTAGATTCCATGGAATTTGTGGTTTTTCTCGTTTCTCTTCAAACCAGAAGTGCAAGAATATAATCTAAATAACATTAAGCACTTTTGGAACCGAGGATTTCATCATTTGAGCAAGAATTTAAGATTTTGCCCAAAAACTGAAAAGGGCATGGGATGAAATCCAGATTTCCTAATTTCTCACTATTTGTCCAATCTTTGCTTATGATCTTTGCAATCGACTTAGCAAAGAACTCAGGACTTTCTAAACCAAATCTCATGCCAAGTTATGAAAGGAATCAAGAAATCCAAACATCCTCAGGCATGAAAACCTAGAATACTAGAAACAGGGAAAGATTTGACGAAGGATGCAGTTTTCACAGGAGTGATTTAATCTACCAAAAACTCTAGGAAATGGATTGAACATATGTCCATGAATCTTTTCCATCATAGAGTTTTCAAGAATCAAATACAAAGAAGTTCCAAACCAACACAAAGTCTACTCCATCAGAGAAGAACAGAGAGAGAGAGAGAGAGAGGCAAAAACTGAAATCCATCTCAAACGAAGCAAAGGATGAAAATAGCCAACAAAATCATTCTTGTATTGATAGAGAGGAAGAATGATGAAGGATTACACAGGAATTACAATCATCTCCTCTCAAACACAAGAACTCAAGAGTTCATCCCATCTTTCTGTTACATCAACCACTTGAAGGGGAGATAAGAAAACAACAGAACATCTGCTCCAACCACTCTCAACAACTGAAGAGAAAGCAAAAGCAAAACAAACTCTAACCCTCTCCCCAAGCCATTTTTCCTGTCACCAGACATACAACATGCCGGAATCTCTCCCCCTTTTATAGTCTCTCTTAATGGGTTCACCAAAAGCTTTGCCCATTAAGCTTTTGTGCTTTACCCACTAACTCTAGTGCTTTAACCACAATCCACTTCCTTTAGTACAACTTTGCGTATTCGCCAAAATGCCCCTCGTGTACCTTCCGGAAAGCTTCCTCATTCCTTGTCGTCCAAGCCGCGCAACCACCTCGAGCCCTCTCCGTCTTCGGCACACCTCGACCGTTCTGACCTTGGCACCGCTTGCGCCTAGTCCGGTCATCCCGTGCCTCGCCACGACTCCGCCTCGATGTCCTGCAGCCATCACAGACAAGAAATACATTACATAGCACCGCTCGACACATTTAAACACAATTAGCATCAATGAATCATACTTAAGCATGAAATAGCCCAAATGACCAGTCGGGAAGAAGAATACGCCTCAAGTCCAACTAACCAAACCCGATTGAGCCAAATGCCATCATGGCACAAAACGCACAAAATCAAACTCAATCTTTTTAGAATACTCATCAATTACTCATCACAACATGGGGTCATAACCACATGGTCTCTCACCTTTAAATCTTGGCTTTTTACTTAAGCTTTGTATTCCATTTTTGAAGTTTTGGTTTGCTAATTGAACCTAAAGAAGGGATTTTTGATTTAATTATTTAGGGATATATTCTAATGTTAGTTTTGGATTTATTTTATTGATTTGATTTTTTATTAAAGATTTTGGTACTTTGAAGTCATGGTCTATTTTGCCATTTTAAAATTTTAATGTTGTCATGATTATTATTTGCACTTGGACTATTCTCTGGTTGTTAATTTGCATAGCACGAAACTCCAAATATTTCAAACAAAAATAAAAAAATTCAGAAGGAAGTTGAACACCAGAAAAATTGCAAGAAAATTTCTAAAAATTCATATTTTCTGAGCACCCGAATTTCGGAATGTTACAGACCTACCCCCCTTAAATGAATCTCGGCCCCGAGATTCCGGTAGAGTAGAAAGAATATGGTTGGGGTTGTGTTGGCTAGCAATAGGTTTCTGGGTGTTGCTCGACGTATGGTTCTTTAGAGTCACAGAGAGATGAAATTCTGCACAACAGGGGTTAGCACTTGGAGAAGTCAAAAGGGAAGAGAGAAACCTTGTTCTCCTGGATAGGTTGTAGACTTCCAAGTACATGCTCTCTGACACTGTCGTCTTCATGTCATCGTAGAAGGGAGTAGTTATATCGTCTATTGGACATATGGTTGTAGAATTTCACATTGATAGGTGGGTAGCAATGGTCTGTGCCCTAGGGGTAGAGGGCCTTAGGAATGTAGAGGTGACTATGGACATATCTATATGGTGGCCTTTTGTCCTTATTACTGTAAGGCTCCCAGTATTGCAAGTCTTGTTGTACCGGTTCGATTGGGTCTGAGTTCAGGTTATTGCACCTCCATCATATACATCATAGTAGGTTTTTTTCAACATTTTGTCTCTTAGTGCTACCCCCTTAAAATGGGTATCACTCGTCATTATTAATCTCTTATAACTTCAGGCATGATGGGTCCTCCCGGTAAGTAAGGATAGGATGTTGGTAGGGCAGAGTCTCGAGTCCAGGTCTTTGGCTATTTACCACTTTGATTCAGTAGACCTGACTGGATTTGCAGCAACAGGATGAGAGGGAATAGCATGAGGTGAGGATTGAGTCGTGGGGATAAGGTGATCTAACCCATGCAAAAAAATTTTAAGGAGCACTCCCAGGGAGCCAGGGTGTAACATCCTGTTTTTCAGAGCCTTTTTGAAGCTTTTAAAATAAAATTCACCATTTGAATTTTCTGGAATTAATTAAAGCTTAATTGGAATTTTTATCAAATAAAAAGATTTAATATGATTAGGTTAAACATTAACATTTGCCAAAATTATTTTATTTGAGTTCCCTGAGTCTCAAGGGCCTTTCTGGAATTTTCTGGGATTGTTCTGGATTTATTTGCTATTTTCTAGAGCTCAAAAGCCTTTAAATGAATTTCTGGAAAAAGAAAAGAAAATCCTAAAAGCGTGTGGGCAAGCCCACCCACCGCCCGACCAGCCAACCACTACCGCTGCCGGCCTACTCCCACCCTCACTGCCACGCGGCGCGATCCGCGGCGCCGCGCGCGCTCCTCCCCGATGGTCGACGTGCGTCGCCATCCGCTGATGCCGCCGCCCGAAGCGCCATCATCGCCGCCGCCGCGGGGCCACCGACAGTGGGGCCCACTGCCGCGCGTCGTTCGGGAGGGACTCGTCTCGAAGTTCGCTCGAACCCGCCGCCGCCGCTTTCTTTTTCCGCGCGCTCTCCGCCTCGGACTCGACGTCCGTGCTCGCTCGGGACTCTTCGTCTCCCAGGTATAAAAGGGGGCCGACCCCCGAGGTTCCCCTCGTCCCGCAGCCGCCACTAGCTCCGCCGTGCCGGTCATCTTTGCCGGGGTCGCCGTCTTCGCTTCGGGGACCGTCGACCTTAGCCGCCGCCCACCGCCGCTCGCCGCCGCCGGTGAGCCCCGCCGCCGTCGCCCGCCGCCGCTGCTCACCATCGCTCGCCGCCGGTGAGCCCGCCGCCGACGCCCACCGCCCTCCGTCGCCCGTCGCCATCGCCGTAACCGCCGCCACCGCGACGCTCGGCCGCGCCGCGACGCCTCGCGCTCGCACCCGCGTCGCGTGGGCGCTGGCGCCAGCCGCACCGCCGCTTCGCCTTCCCGTGCGCCCTGTCCACCGTGCACCGTGCCTCTACCCGGTGGGACCCGCATGTCAGTCGTACCCCCGTGGACCATGCCGAGTTAGCCGGCCGAGTCAGCTAGCCACGTCAGCCCATGCGTCCACATGTCGCCACGTCGGCCACCACCTCAGCCTAGCCGCCGCGCCAGCCGCCCAGTCAGCCACACTGTTTCGTGCGCCGGGTGCACGGTAGACTGGTTATTTTGTGAGCCGGGTCTACAGCACAGTGCACTTTTCCAATTTTCCCGATTTTCTGTAGATTTAATTTTCCAAGAGCTCGTTCTCCCTCGTCCTAGCTCCGATTGACCCGATTCTTTTTCCTAAATTCATCTAAAATCGAGCTCTTCCTTTTAGTTCAGGTTTGAATGTTTTTGGAGTTCATTTGAATTTTATTTGATTTTATGTTGTCTTTTCGATTTGCTTTCTCTCTCGTTAGATCACGTGTTCGAGGGAGCGGAAGTTGGATTTGAAGATCAAGAGCCCTCAGCTGAGCAAGGCCAAGGCAAGTCGTATTCTTTGATCATGTTGAACCTAGATTTCAATCTATTATGTATTATTTTGTTTCAACTTATCATGCATTGCTATTTATTATTAAAACCTTGTATTGGTAGTTATGGTCCTAATTGGTTAATCCCTCCATGATAATTTGGCTACCATGATTCCATTGTCACCTTAGGGTTGGGAATTATTTAGTGATACAATAAGAGTTGTCACATGGGGATACGTCCAATTGCTTAGCCATGCTTAATATCAGCACGTTGGGTCTATCATCACATGTGGTTAATTAATCTTGACTTAATGGTATACTTGAACGTGGTGGTTAACCACAGTTATAAAATTTGTTTTTCATGACATGGGTAGTGTCATGGGCATTGGTGATACAAACTTGGCTTTCACTTGGGCGAATGATCGTGCAGTAAAGGGGGTGCTGGTTGCACATGGGATGTGGATGCTTCACCTGAGTAATTCTTAAGGACTTAACTTTGTGCGCCATTGATCTAAGCTTAATCGTGCAAACCACATGTCTAGTATGGGATAGACCTGGCATAATAATTTGTGAAGTCTCAACTTTGGTTTCGCTACCGATGTTGTTGTGGCGCAAGAGGGGGCAATTATCGACTAGGGGGTTACCCTACTCGACGGCGAAACCTTAGCGAGTGGGATCGGGTTGAGATGGATCATTGTAAAAACCTTGTTGTGATTATCTTTAACGTGAGGATTACCACATCGTGTGGGTACAGTTGTACCACCTCTGCAGAGTGTAAAACGATTTGAATAGCCGTGTCCTCGGTCATGGACAATGCTCAGTGATTTCACACGAGGGGTAGAGTTTTTATGAAATCTGGTTGGGGTTAAGCTGGAAAGTGAATGGTCAGTTCACTTGTGATTATATTCAATTCCTTTGATTATTTATTTAACGTCCTTTGTTAAAATTGCTTTTCAATCTATTTATTGTATTTACTTCAAATTGTCGCTTTCTGCAAAACTAACCTTTCAGCCATTCATTGTTAAGCCTTGCATACTATATTTCATCTTTGTTACAAACGACTTGCTGAGTACCAATGTACTCACGGCTTTATGCCCCTGTTGCTCAGTTGAGGAGGAGTATCACCAGCAGGAGGTTCCAGAAGGAGAGTACTTCGACGTCTTCGCGGATTAGGCTTCGTTCTCCACTCGATAGCCTGTGGGCGTGTCGTTTGGTTGCTGCGCTTTCTTTTGGATTTCCTCTGCTAGTTTTTGTTAAGCCCTTCAGGCTAATAATTGTAAGTTTGGCCATAAGGTCGTACTCTGATAATTATTAATATAATTTGGTTTTTCCTTAGAATATCGTGATGTGGATGATATTTATCTTTGTTTACACTGTGTGCACTAGCGTGATCCTGGACTGGTGCAGAATACACAGGAGAGTCCGGATTTGTATATTCGGGTCTCGACACAGGGTGGTACAAAATCGCACAATCTTTCAAAAATAAACTTTTCCCATGACTGCAAAATAGGTCACCCGAGGGCAAGAAGGCAGTGCACAGGGTCCAAATGATGCAACAATACATCGTCTACTAGGGGCACACGTAAGAGGGCGCAAGGTCCATATACACGATCCATTTAAAACGAGACCACTTATCTTCATGGCCATCTTTGACGTTCCTAACCTTAAATTTTTGGAGTAAGGTACGAGAGGAGGAACAAAATTTTCCTTTTGAAATCAATAGAAAGAAGAGGGAAGTATTGGGGTAATTTGATTGATATTAGCACTCACTCTTGTGTTATTGTTTTGAATTCGAGGTAAGAGATCTTTAGAAGTAAAAATGGCTAATGCAGCAAATAGATGAGGGGGAATCATCTAAGAGAGATGAGGATGAGCAATACCACTTACATTTTTGGAATTAGAATTTTGAAGAAATAATTCTAGTCCTGAAACTAACGGCCAAGTTAACTAGGTCACGACCTGCAGTCGATATGCTCTGATACCATCGCTGTAGGAGCCCAGATTATACAACCCGGCATCATCTGTGATTCCACCGCTCTATTCCCTGGATCAATAGATAGTGCTCACAGTTTGCAGTTCTGAATATCAAAGTACATATCATGCGGAAGCGTAAATATAATAGTAAACTTACTCACGGGCCGACAATAAATCAATAAAATGCAAAGAATGAAACGAAGCACACAGGTGGACCCTCAGGACATGCCCACAGGCAGCCAACTAGAGGTTCGTGACCTAGCTCTTGACATCTTCATCTTCTTCGCCATCAAGACCCAAAAGTATTGCTGAAGCGTGGTGATCTGATTCCTGATTCTGGATTTGCGGTAAAAGCGAGTGTGAGCACAAACCACCATGCTCCGTGAGCCAATACATAGGATGCAAATAAATAATATGCATGGCTTATCAAAGGAGAGGCTCGCGTTATTTTATTTGCCAAAAATCGCTTTTAGTAGCATTATTATTATTTAATCATAGTATTATTATTGCTACCTAAACTCCACCTAGCGATTACCATAATTGACATAATCCACCAAAATACACTTTCTTTATTGATTGCTGTCTAAAACCGCAAACAGCAAGTGACATTATTTATTTAATCCACCGAGCACATACTTTCTAAATTGATTGCTGTCTAAAGCTCCAAACAGCGAATATCACCAATTATACAATCCACCGATCAATTATTGCCTCAATCCCCAAACAGTGAGTATCATAATTTGTATAATCCACCGATCAAAGTGCTGTCTAAAACTCCAAACTGCTAGTGACATCATCTATTTTGAATCCACCAATATCTTTTGTGTTATGAATTCCTAATAATCCAGTAATAACTTCTAAATTTTATTGATGCAAATCTGCAATATCCACACGTCACGCGTCCACCTAGGTGATCGGAGCCGTATGTAAATTCTTGAAAAAATTTGGCCATATAGGCTATACCGGCGTCGAACCTGGGACCTCACGAGCCAAAGCTAGTAAACTAACCACTAGGATGTGCGTTTGTTGTTGTCTCTGGGAGTGTTCTATTTTCTTTGTATTAGTTTTACACTGCTGAGAGCATTATCCCACGGAGACTCCTCAATCCCTGGCGCACTCACCCTCACTCACAGTCTGCGCTGTAGCCTGGCAGGGACCGCCGCCGGCCAGCTCCAGGTCCACGCCGCCGGCACACCCGCATCTAGCCACCGCGCTCATCAATCCCTGCCGCACCCTCGCTCGTCGGCTAGCCACCGGCAGGCTGCAGGTCCATGCCGCCGGCTGCACGTCTGCACATGCATCTAGCCGCCGCGCTCGTTGGTGCCATAGCCGCCGGCTGCAGGTCAATGCCGTCAGCCCGCATCTAGCCACTGTTGTCTCCACGCCGGCGTGGCTGGGGGTCGGTATGGCTGTCTCCACGCAATTGACTGCCTCGCCCTCTCTCTCCCTCACCGACGGATCCAGTTGTCCCCTTCGTGGCAAGGCGGCGGCCGAGCGACGCAGGCGCGCGATGGGTGGCGGCGGCCGAGCCAGCTGAGCGCGCAGAAGGCCCGTCGAGGGGCCGCCACGCTGAGCGCGAGGCGCCGGTGGCAACCGTGGGAATCCTCCCTCTTCTTACCCTATTTTTGTTCCCTTCTTCTAAGGCCAAGATCCAGAAGGTGTCCTCTCCGCAAGGTCCTCTCTAGATCCGATTAGTCAATTGTACAACAAAAAAAATTAAACCATTGACATGTATATATGGCTAAGGAATTATTCAGTAGTGTTCCTATCAGTCAATCAACATGTATACATATGGCAATTTTTTTATCTTACGCTTGAACGAATTCTGAATTTTTTTTTCAATGTGCTGCTATAACTCTATAAACATGGAAGTCTGTACTATTGTGTAGCTATTGGTCAGTGGTCACCAATGGTAGCTGCTGATCCATACATGCTAATAATATGTTGATGTCGTTCATATGCACATCAATGGTAGTATTGAATCACTTTTTGGTTCAGAGCAAATTAATTTTTGCACTGTTGTATACTTCGTAGTATTGATCCATCATTTTTTGCTTTAGCACATAAGTCTTGTGATAGTTCATATGTTAACCACTTGTATTTTTGTTTTAAAGTGCCATATAGATTAGAAGAACTTTTGCAGAGTCTCTTAGTTTTTTAAGACTATAAAGTTACCAAATAATATACTCCAAAATTTTTAAAAGTGAATCCTAGAATTTATAGTTTTATAGTTTAGTTATTTCATTCATAGCTAATGGTTGCAGTCTGAGCGCATTTTATTAACTGAAATACTAAATTGCATTTTTCTTTCAATCATTCAACTAGGAAAACCTCAGTGGCTCAGGACACTCAGCTTATTTCATCCTCGTTTCCTCATCATCAAGTTATTGTCTTATTTCACTGTGTCGCAGATGGAGAGAAGTTGGGTGAATACTAGGCTATTTAGCAAGGCACATCTGGATGGGGTCACTGAGTTCATGAACTTTGTTTCCGAGAATTTGGCTGACAATCAGGAGATATTATGTCCATGTCGTAGGTGTTTGAATCGGTTACATCGACATAAAGGAGAAGTGGAGGATCACTTATATATTTACGGGATGACTAGCACATACACTAAGTGGATACATCATGGAGAAGAATTGGAGGTCAGATTAAATGAAAATGTTGAACATGTGAATGAAGATATTGGCTTGAATGTGGAAATTGGCATGAATGAGCCTGAAGATGACCCATATGATGATAGAATCCCTCATATGGCACAGGAGCTATACACAGCTGAAGATCATGGTCCAGCAACGAAGTCCAAGTTTGCAACCATATTAGAAGAGATGAAACAGGAACTACACCCCGGTGCACCCGATACCAGATTTTCTTTTGTGGTGAAGTTGCTACACATCAAGTTGTTTTACAGAATGAGCAATGTTGCATTCACTGCTATTTTGAAGTTGTTAAGTTTAGCATTTCCAGATTGTTCTATTCCTGCATCTTATGCTGAAGCGAAGAAAGTTATTCGTGCATTGGGACTTGGATATGAGTCAATACATGTGTGCCCGAATAACTGTGTTTTGTTCAGAAAGAAGTTGGCTAAAAAGGATGCATGCCCAGTATGTGGTGCTTCAAGATGGAAGGATGAAGATAGAAGAAAGCAGATTCCAAACATGGTTTTCAGGCATTTTCCTGTGGTTCCAAGGTTGCAGAGGATGTTTGCAACCAAAAAACTTTCGGAGCAGGCACAATGGCACAAGTTGAAGAGGAAACCAGTGGACAATAAGCTTAGCCATCCAGCTGATGGTGAGGCATGGAAGGATTTTGATAGGAAATATGATTGGTTTGCAAAAGATGCAAGGAATGTCCGACTTGGCCTCGCTACCGATGGGTTTAATCCATTTGGGAAGATGAGCTCCTCGTATAGCATGTGGCCAGTATTTCTTATCCCTTACAATTTTCCTCCATGGGAATGTATGGAGCAATCCAACTTCATGATAGGCCTACTCATTCCTGGTCCGGCATGCCCAGGAAAGGATATGGATGTCTTCTTGCAACCACTGATTGAAGAGTTGTTAGATCTTTGGAGAGGTGTCCCTACCTTTGATGCTTTGACTGCAAAATCATTTAATCTTCATGCTGCAATTATATGGTGCATTCATGATTATCCAGCATTGAGCACACTTTCAGGTAGAGTCACTAGAGGTTACTATGCTTGTGTTCGCTGTGACAAAAATCCTTGCTCACTTTCATGATTTACACTTGAAGGGTCATGGGAATTCATACACTGTCCCACATGCTCCATATACAATGACTAAAACCCAGAAGCTTGCTTTTTGTGCTTTCATAAAGAATGTGAAATTCCCAGATGGGTATGCGTCCAACCTATCAAGGTGTGTTACTGTTGATGAATGCAAAATACAGGCATTGAAAACTCATGATTGTCATATCCTTCTGCAAAGGATATTGCCTGCCAGTCTTCGAGGAATCTTGCATAAGGAAATTTATGAAGCAATTGCTGAATTAGGTAATTTTTTCAGCAAATCTGTGCTAAGACATTGAAGGTAGATGTCTTGAACAAAATGAGAGGTGAAATCCCAATAATATTGTGCAAGCTTGAGAAAATTTTCCCTCCTTCTTTTTTTGATGTCATGATACACTTGGCCATTCATTTAATCGATGATGCAATTCTTAGAGGTCCAGTTCAATATGGATGGATGTACCCAGTTGAACGTAGGTTGTTGACCTTGAAACGTTATGTGAGGAACATGGCAAGGCCCGAGGGGTCCATTGCAGAGGCATATGTCGCAAATATGTGCTTGAATGCTTGCTCAAGGTATTTTGATGATGTTGACACACGACACAATCGTGAGGGCAGGAATAGAGAGCGTGTAGTTTTGAGAGAAGGTGGTTTATCTATTTTCCAAAGATGGAATCGGTCTCCTTGGGGCACCGAGGATTACATATCTTGAGAAGGATTATGACAAGATGGTTTGGTATGTCCTCAACAATACTCTGGAGGTTGAGCCATTTATAGAGTATGTCTTATATTGAAGCAACCTAATGTTTTTCCTATCATGTAAATTTTTAGGTCTCACAAGGGAATTATGCACTGTTTGCAGGATATGCAGGAAAGAGTTAGAGAGTGCTGGCAATGTTGATGTTGATAGGGCCCTTGCTAAGGAATTTGCAGGATGGTTTAAGAAACATGTGAGTCATGTAGCTCCTAGTTGAATTTAAGAATTATCAGATTTGGTTCTGACCTTATTCTCTGAAATTATTCTTTGAATATATTGTTACAGCTTGCAACCAGAATGTTTGTGAATGGAGAAGAAGTCAATGAAGACCTATATGCATTGGCAAGTCTACCAGATCTTAGAGTTCGTTTATTTTCAGGATGTCTTGTTGATGGTGTTCGCTATCACACCTTGGACCGTGAGAGTAGTAGACAAACACAGAACAGTGGTGTCATGGTTGAGGGCTCACATAATGGAGAAGATATAGACTTTTATGGTTAGCTGAAAGAAATAATTCAGTTGCAGTACAACTCTGATTCCAATAGTCAAAGGACAGTGGTGTTATTTCAGTGTGATTGGTTTGATACTTGTAGCAAGAAGTCTAGGATTAAATATGATGGACATTTCGAAAGCATTAGCCATGGCAGTTGCTGGTACAAGGATGATTCTTTCATCTGTGCGACACAGGCAACGAAGGTTTTCTACTTGGAAGATAACAAGCATGTGAACCTTGGAAAGTTGTTCAAAAATTTTCGCAAAAGCACTTGTGGAATGTGACCGAAGAGGGAAATGATGACCTGCTGGACCAGGGGGAGAATGAATTGACATACCAAGATGATGAGCAAGAAAGTTCTCAGGTTGCAGATCATGAGGGATCTTCGGTCAACGAACAGCCGAGCAACGATGAAGATGGTATTAGTGTTCAAGCTTCCCTAGTTGATCAGATGCGGAGGGAAAGGGAATTGGAAGTTGAAGAACATGACTCCGACAATGATGTTGATGAAACTTTAGTGCAATATGATAGTGAAACTGAATGTACAAGGACAATCCTCGATGATGATGGTGAGTATAGTTATTGCGAGTAAAATAATTGTGGTCTGTGACCTAATTTGTGTTGAAAATGTTGTGGTCTTTAGGACATGATGTATTTTCTATTTCATGTGAACTCGTGATATAGGGTGTGTGAACTCATTTGTATTTCTTGTGATCTGTTGAAATTGTATTTCTTGTGATCTGTTCAAATTGTATGCTGTCAGTTCATTCACCACTATTGAAATTGTATTTCTTGTTATCTATTTTCACTAAGTTTTTGGTGACCATTGCTTATGCTGGAGTAGTGCTAGCAATAAGTTTGTTCGAGTTCTTGATGGTTTGTCACTATCTTGTGCTACTTGAACTGCTCCAACGGTTCAAAGCTTGGTATAGGTTTTTTTGTATATATTTTGGTGTTTCTTCTGGGGTTCCAGTCAACCCTGGTGACTCCAAGTGTGATCTCAGTTAGATCTACACAAAATGTGGCAGCATTGAAAGGTTTGAAAAGGGAAAAAAGTGGCAGACAACAGGAATTCTCATGACACTCTATTAGGAAACTTAATTGAATTGTGTGAAGGTATCATCCAGATGCCATCTGTAACATGTATAAGACAAGGTTGAGAATTCCTGTTGTTTTTGTGCTGGTTTGTTTTTGTGCATACAAAAATGGAAATGAAGTGACAATGCGAATGGTCCAACTATATTGTAGAATTAATTGTGATTTGAGTTTGAGAATTAACTGAATATGAGTGTTTTTTGACAGCCTGATTTGAACCAAAACCCTGTGCCTTTAATTAAACTATAGGTTTCTAGTCTGGCAACCTTTTATTTGTTAAAAATTTGGGTTGTTCAGTATAATTCTTGTTTTAGTATTTCAACAGTAATGTTGGCTCTGAACATGATAGGGACAAGTAATAATTTAAGCTTTGAAAGCCACTGGGCAAAAACCATGTCAAAGATAATACCCTGGATCCTGGTTCATACATACAAGTGACGCCATGTCAAATAAATTTGTGATCCATAAGAGCCTGGATCATACATTTGATGCCAAGTCATACATATTATAGATACAATGCATCATCATCCAGAACACGAGGTACCATAACCGGCCATATATTAAGGTCCACATTAGCATATACATATTTGACATACAACTAATCCAACACAAGTCCAAGACACAGAGATGTGTCATTGAGCACCACATACATATATAGTTAGGCAGATCCAAAAGACAAGTCCTAGCATAACAGGTCATTAAGGTTCCATAACCTGGGTCATTCCCTAAGCAGCATCAAGGCGTCAAGCCTCTGGTTTCTTCAACATCTTCTCAGTGAGGAAATCCACCTTTTGATTTATGTCCCGCAGGTTCTTCTTGAGAGCCTTCAGCTGCGCTTCCATGTTTTCAACCTTGTTATTCACGTACTCGATGGACTGCTCTGCAGTGACAAATCTCGCACTGACCGAGCCCACCTCCTCCTGTACCTGTGCCCTGAGCGTGCGGAGTCTGGTACCATAGATATACAGCTTCTCGCCCACGCTTTCCACCTTGTTGGCCAACTCCTTCACCTTCATCCTCGTGCCATCCTAAGCATGCACCAAAGCAGCAAAACAGAAATAAAGTAGCATTTCATTCATGGATTTGCGATTTCCAAATACAGGGCAGAGCCAAACAGTCTGATGCTAGAATCTAAATCCAATTCTATCCAATTGAAGGGATCCAAACAGGCCCAACAGACATCACACAACCTCAGAAATACTGTAATCAATCTCAAATTATCACATTTCTCGAATATACATCACATCACAAATGTATATGCTCATCCAAAAAAGTGAAGTGGTGAAAAAAAATCAAACTACCAAGCTCACCTTCTTGTGCTCAGGCACCTGGCACCACTTCCCACCACGGCGCTCGTACAAACTGCACTCCGACGACGTCTGGTCGTCGCCGTGGCTTTCCGGCGAGGCTGTAGGCTTGTGGTACCGACCACACGCAACTCCCTTCAACGGCATGATGGGACTGCTGAACTGGTCGAAAGCGTTGCGGTGCTGGCGGCGAGCTTGAGCCGCGTGCTTTCCCCGAGCCATGACGGTGCAGATGCGGAGGTGGAGGAAGCGAGGACGGGCGGAGGCGGTGGCGGAGGAAGCGAGGACGGGCGAAGGCGGCGGCGGAGGAAGTGAGGACGGGTGAAGGCAGCGGAGGAAGCGAGGACGGGCCGAGGCGGCGGCGGAGGAAGCGACGACGGGCGAAGGCGGCGGCGGAGGAAGCGAGGACGGGTGAAGGCGGCGGTGGATGCGAGGTCGCGAGGACGGGCAGAGAGCGGCGGATCGGTGCAACTTCTCTGACTTTACGAAGTAAAGTCACAGCGTGAAGTAAAGTCACAGCGTGACTTTGCTTCGTAAAGTCCATCCGATCGGCGATCAACGGCTCAGATTAATCTAGCGTTTTTTGATTTGTTTTACTTCTAGTTTTTAGCTTTTTATTTTTATCTTTTTCTAGGTTTTTTCTTTTTTCTTATATTTCTTTATATTATCTGTGTTAAAATAACCTATTTTTTATTTTTAAAAAATAGGTAATTTTAACACAGATAATATAAAGAAATATAAGAAAAAAGCTAAAAAAAAGATAAAAATAAAAAGCTCAAAATTAGAAGTAAAACAAATCAAAAAACGCTAGATTAATCTAGGCCGTTGATCGCTGATCGGATGGACTTTACGAAGCAAAGTCACGCTGTGACTTTACTTCATAAAGTCAGAGAATCCCGTGCGGCTACGGATGGGGCGAGAAAGAGAGCGGCGGAGTGCGGCATGTACTTTATTATATGCGGCGGCACGACATCGCGATGAAGTGACGCGGTGGCACGACAGCGCGGTGAAGTGACGCGGCATCACGATGGCACGGGGGCACAACAGCTAGGTGGAGTGCACCAAGGGGGGCTCAAGGATCCCTGATTGCCATTTAATCGCGGGTTTCTTATAATTGCACCGCCAACTGTTGCAATAGGGCATGCACGACGTCAGTAGGGCTGTAAACGAGCCGAGCTCGAGCGAGCTTGGCCTTCCAGGCTCGAGCTCGGTAGAAGCTCGAGCCGAGCTCGAGTTGGGGTCCGAGCCTGAACTTGGGCTCGAGCTCGGCTCGGCCTAAGCTCGAGTAGGCTCGAGCTCGGCTCGTTGAAGCTCGATAACAATTAAAATAATTTATTATGCACTATTTTTCAATAATAAGAAAATTTTAAGTTCGAGTTCGGCTCTAGTAAACTCGATAACAGTCAAAATTATTCAAATACACACTAATTTTCAATAATAAGAAAAGCTCGAGCTCGAGTTCGGCTCGAATAAGCTCGGTAAGAATTAATATGTATTATTATTTAAGCTCAAATCGGGGCTCGCGAACTATTCGAGCTCGGCTCGATGAAGCTCACGAGCTCGAGTTCAAGCTCGAGATCGGCTCGTTTAAAGTTCGAATTGAGCTCGAATCGAGCCTAGAACGAGCCGAACTCGGGTAGCTCACGAGCTTCAAGCTTTTTTTACAGCCCTAGACGTCAGGTGCATCCCCCTTCCGCAATGGCTACTTGGGAGTCTGGCACATCAGTCTCGTCGGCAAAAGAATCGACCACAAAATGCACCTCGCTCTCGGACATGTCCCGCGCCCAGTTCACTCTACGAACGAGCTTATCCTCAGTGGGGGTGGCCTGGTGATCGTCTTCTTCGTCGCATGAATCTGGTGCCCAGTTCACACGAATGAGCTCATCCTCAGCGGTGAATCTCTGGTGATCCATGGCATGCAGCAGCACGATTGCATGGAAGACCACCTAATACGATGAAGACTCTTGGAAAAATCTAATTTGCTTAGACGACGTGGATTGTTGAACGGAGGGAGTACTTCCTCCGTCCCAAAAAGAATGCAAGTATATGGGATTCGCAAGTATATGGGAAAAATAATTGCATCCTTTTATGGACGGAGGGAGTACATATTATTTCCTCGTATACACATGTCACAAAAAGATATACAATGGGAAACATAAATTAATTAAACCATTGAATCACCCCTTTTATGTGTTCCAAATAATTTGACACAGGAAATTTTGGTCATCCCGCCCACCAAATAGACTAAAATGCCTTCCCCGCCTACTGTAAAATTTTGGCCATCCCGCCCACCAGTTACGGCAAAATCACCCCTGCCCACCACTGTTTTGGAGGCGAAAAGTCACGCCTGCCCATACCAGCTGTGCAAGTGCCTCATCCCATGTGAGGTCAATTTGGTACTTGTACTCAGCCGAGTGCCACACATATACGTACCTAACCCTAGGAATCCATCCCCACTCCTAAATCTCCACAGCCGCCGGGAAGAAAACACCTTCGTCCTTTCACATCCCATAGCCGCCATCCCTCCCTGTGTCGCCGACCCTTGCCTCCCTCCCGCGAGCAAGACGATGCCGCCGGGGAAGAAGATGCAAGCAATTCCAAAGGAGATCCCAGGTACTTCTTAGCTCATTCGCCTTAGGGTTTAGAGAAATGGAGAGCGTGCCGTCGAGGGATTTGGAGGCGTGGATTCGAGCTGTTTGGTGAGGGAGGGAGTGAGGAAGGTGTGGATTCAGCGTGGATGCTGGGGTGGGGTCGGGTTGGGGTGGGGTGCGGGCCTTAAGCTTGCAGTCGCCGGCTGCGGCTGCGTAAGAGGCAGCAAAGAAGGCAGGAGGCTTGACAGCGGGGCCGAATTATTGATGCCCTCCTGTATCTAGAGAGATTGTTGAGCTCACGTACGCATGCTAGTGTTCTGACGCATGTATACAGTAGACGTCAAGTTTTTATTCTTCGCATTGCTGCGGGAATTAAAGAATAATTGTAAGTCCACAATCTAAGATTAGTTATTGTCTCTGCACTGTTCTTAATCGGGCCCTTTTGCAGCATGTGCTTGGATGTTAGGAAAGAATTATGTTCTATGTATACTATAGGTTCATAACTAATTTCATACCCCCTGAATAGAATTGTAATGTATGTGCAGAAGCACCAGGAACTGAGTATGAAAACCATAGGGCTCTGAATATAATGAGGGTCAATCAAAGGATGGCACAGCTGGGTGTCCGTAAACTAGTAGCAATCTTACATGATGCACGTGCAAAGAAGAAATCTACTAAACAGAGTGTGGATGATCGCCAGCAAAGTCACGGCAATAAACTTGAGGTACCGACTCTTGTACTAAACAATATGATTGCCATATATGAATGATATTGGTAAGTACCATTGAATCTAAAATCTTTCTGTACCTGATTTTGGCTTGTCTTTGTTTGCTTTGTGAGGCTTCGCAATTGGGGAGATGTGGGCAACAAGACATTACCACCGTTGATCATGTCACCGCTGGAAGAGGAAGATCATCCAAGAGAGTGCCGCACTTGAGAATTTTTCAGAAGAAAGCGAAGATGCACAAGGCAAAGGGTCTGAGAGAAAAACAAGTGGCCACCCAAGCCCGGTTGAAGCCACAGAAGGTGGACTCGTACCTGATTCATCTGCAAACCAGAATCAGGAAGAGATCAACAATACTGAACAAGGCAAGTGACTACAACTACTGTTTTTGTTGTCAATATATGTGGTTTGCTTCATTCGTATTAAGTGCAGGATTCATTTTTTTTAACACTTATGTTTCAAAATGTATTTTGTTAGGCAACCTCACTGCAAGTACAGAAGTGGAGCAAATGGGATTGAACAATACTGAACAAGGCAAGTGAATTCGACTGCTATTTTTTATTGTCAATATATGTGGTATGCTTCATTCTTATTAAGTGCAGGATTCATTTTTTTACACTTATGTTTCTAAATGTTTTCTTAGGCACCCTCACTACCAGTACACAACTGGAGCGAAGGGGAATAAGCATGGGCAGAGAACTTGATACCATAAGCAGAGGTTTAGGGACTAGGATACCAATCCATGTAAACAAAGGGAAAAGAAGGCCGGAGGCGCCTATGCAAGCCGCAAAGCTGGCTTCAGAGGGTGGGATCATAATTAGGCAACATATACCAATATATACAAATTGGCAAGAGTACAAGAAGATAATGAACAAGTTAAGAACTACATTGGCAAACTCGCTGTAAGACAGTGTTCAACTAATTTAATATATGCTAATCGTGTCCTTTGCATTTTGAAATCGTGTCCTAAAAGGCTAAAAGCTTAATTTGATTGATGTAAACTCGTCAGTGTAATCTGTATTTTCTGTGCCTAAGATGAAAGCACATGCAGTAACATACTGATGTGATGTCAGCATGAATTATGTATGTTTCATTTGGTATTTCACCTATGCGGACTTACATGTTAGTGTAGAATTTAAGTAGTCAGTATGAATAGATCAACCATACTTGGCCATGTTGTGTTGGAATTAATCTTGTTGCTTACATGTTTCTACATTGTCTGTTAGTCAGTCATATGTGTATGTAGGTTAGTAGCAAAATTAAAATCATCAGCAAAAATACATTAGCCATATTGAACAGTACATAAAATTATTATAGTCACTTTCTACTTTGTCAAATCTTAATGTTATGCTATTTGATGGATAGGGAAAATTCACCATGGACATCAACAGCGAGCCTGTAACATCTGCATGTATTGACTTGCTAAAGGGTGGAACACGCCAGATGAGGTATAGGCTCAAAAGGGACTACTTCGATGGGGTGCCGGCAAATCAAGTGAGGACTACATCTCCCTTGAAGTCTATGACTGATGAACAATGGAGAGAATTGGTAGCCATGTGGTCAAGCCCAAAGCACAAGGTAATGTTTATAACAGATTTCATTTTGTGACTTTTGTAGTTGGATTCGAGCACAGTTTCATGTTTGGCTAAGTATATACATTTCTGATACGAGGTAGATTTGAGATCTGTTGTTTCTATTAGTAGGGCTTGGTACATGGCAGCTACATATGATAATTCCAGATTTATTATAGCAGTTTTGACATTGTGTGATATGATAATTCATGTAATGTTCTTGAGATGTTCAACCCCATACCTTCCTAAGATACAACAGCATAAAATTTGATAGCCTCATATTGCAGATTGCAGCCGTATTTGCATCAGCTCTATTTGAATTTTTGATGTAGTAGTGGCCTGTGATGTTAATTTACTACCTTTATAGGATAATACTCTTTCCATCTGTAAAAACAAATGAAAATGAGGTTGCAAAGACCTGCTAATTACATGGAAATAATAGATGCATAGTGTTTATGTTACTTATGCTACACAATTGTGTCATGTTCAGGAGAAATGTGGCAAAAACCAACTGAATCGTCAAAAAGTTCAGTTTCAACAGCGCACTGGATCTCGGTCTTACATTGCACAAGCCTACATCACGGTAAGAAAGAAAAAACTATCATGTCATCTAGTTGAATGAGACCATGCATGTGCTAGGGAACATGTTTTTTTGTGTTATGTGTGTATTTCAACATATCCATTACTCATGTCATCCTGTTTCTCTCAACATTTCAGAAGCAAGAAAAATACAAAGACACTGAGCCCACTGCAATTGATCTATTCAAGGAGATGCACTGCAGCAAAACTAAAGGTTTCAGTGAATCTGTGAAGAAAGCTATAGTAAGTACTAAACTATTAACTCTTCTTTTATTAAGTACATTGTGTAATGAACCTTTACATAATAATGCAAAACTGAAACACTGCTTTGATTGCTAGGATGATATGGAAGCCATCAGGCAGCAACAAAAGACTTCTACAGAAGCTGTTTCCCAAGTCCTGCCGAAGTCAAATACATTCCTTCGTAATGTCAGAATTCAGCAGCCTGCTGCCAAGACAAACAATGTTTCACAAGAGATGCAAGAGCTACAGGCTGAAGTGGAGGCAGAGAAGCAAGAGGCGGCAGGACTTCGGCAGGAGGTCGAAAGATTGAAGGCGCAGGCACAAGAATCTGATGCAAAAATCGACAAACAAGTTGACGAGATTGAGAGCCTGAAGAAGACGACAACAGATACTCAGAGCCTCATTCGGCAAATGATAACATTTGGACAGGGTCAGATCACTCCTCCCTGAGCTTGCTGTGCTCAAGTACACAGCTTCTACTTGTTCTATGCCTCTTTTGCATCCATCTGTGGTGGCTGATATTTTGGTGGCAAGTACTCTATGGTTGTGTATGGTTGAACTGGAAATTGGTGTGCCTGCTGTTATTGTAGTTGAAGACTTTGACACCTATGATTTGGTGGCTGGTACTTGTATTTTGGTGGCTGATACATGTATTTTGGTGGGCTATACTGGAAATTGATGTGAGGCGTTTTGTATGCATGTTTTTGTATATACTAGCACATGTTAAATGCTACTAGCACTTTCGGTGCTGGTTGAACTGGTCAGTATGATACATGTTAAATGCTACTAGCACTTTCGGCAGTAGCATTTCCAGGCTTGGCGTTTGTGTTTCCGATCCAACAACCATGAAGTATTATGGATGGAGAATATGTATGGTAATTATTATTATGTAATTGGTCATGTGGGTTATGATTTATGATGATTTTTTAAATGGGCTAGCCCACAATATGAGATTGGGCTACAACAATACGTCAGCCAAAAAGCACAGGCAAAAAAATGATAATAAATTAGGCCTAAAAAGGCCAGCCACAACATGTGGCCCAACTGGGCTTAGCCCAATTAACTAGTGAAAACAACATCCCATGTTATATGGGCTAAATTCATTTTTATGATGCTTTTTTCGTTATACTGTTTGTGCCACATCATCCGCCACGTCACGTGCCACGTCATCTGCCACGTCACGTGCCACGTCAGATGTGCCACGTCAACATACACGTGTCGCTATCCTGTTCAATATGTTGTGACATATTTAGTGACAGATATTGCCGTCACAAGTTAGTGACAGAAGAACAGTTGTCACGAGAACTATGACAGCTTTCTCTGTTGGTCACAGAAGGTGGTTAGTGACCCATCTTCTGGGACGATAGTCACTTTGTCACTGCAGTGTCATAAAATGTAATCTGTGACATGAAAAAGCCTATTGACGTCATAATTTGACTGTCATAGAAGGCCAGATCTCTTGTAGTGTACATTCTCTTGACACTACTACAAAAGAGACTATACTAGACGCTAACATCATAGATGGTTCGTAGGAACCATCTATGCTACAATTATCACAGATGGTTCATACGAATAACCGTCTGTGCTATTTTCACATATGATTATTCATACGAACCGTCTGCGATAATGCAAGACATCACAGACAGTTCTTACTAATACCTGTCTGTGATAATTCATGGACAGTTATTGATAAAAACTATCTGTGATAATGACAGACATCATAGATGGTTTGTATTAAAACTATCTGTTGTAATGAAGTTATCATAGACAGTTTGTATTAAAAACTGTCTGTGATATGTTTCCCGCCTCACAACCCCTCAAAATTTCATAATTTCCCACTTGAGTCCGAGTAGGATTCTATTCCAAGACACCTTTAGTAAAACGGGCATAACTTTTGCATACGATGCCCGTTTTCGATATTCTTGCACTCGTTGCAAAGCTAACGATGAGCCCGATAAAAAAAGACAACCCGCTTGCACCAGTTGCCGTCTAAAACCCCCAAAATTGGTCATCTTTGGCTTTGAATTTGTGCCATAAGTTTTTGGTTTCTATTTTTACCTTTTTTTTGGTATTCCCTTTGGAATTTGGGTTTCACCTCAACTACAAAGTTGTAGATCTCGTCAAACCTTTCAAACGAGCATATATAAGCCATGTAAAATTTGGCTATTTTATGTTTTGAGACTAGCTATTTAAATTGCACCAATATATTGTCTTTGTGATATACCGTTTGGCCATTATCACCGACGGTTTTTTAATAAAAACCATCTGTGATATCTTCTATTTGTCACATCCCAAAATTTGGCTTTTTGAAGAATTTAAATTCAAATTAATTATTTTAAGCTAATTGGATTTTATTTGGCTTTTCTGAATTTTCTGGAGTTTAAAAACTATTTTTAGAATTTAAAAAGTAATTCAAAATATGAAAATTTAATATCAACAATAGTTGAAAATAATTTTATTAAGTCCAGAATATCTCCAGGAGCTTCTGTGAATTTTTCTGGAATTTTTGGAGGTATTTTCATATTTTTCTGAGGCCTAAATAATTTTCTAGCCTTTTCTGAAAATCAAAATCAAATTCTGAAAATAAAATCTCTCCCTTTTTCCTCCACCGACGCGTGGACGGCCCAGATCCGCCCACGCCGCCGCCGATCCAGCCGCACCTCCTCTCTCCTCGCATCCGGCCCGGCCCGGCCGTCACCGGCGGCCCGCCTTCCTCCTCGCTCGACGCGTGGACGGCTCGGATGAGCCGAGTCTCCGCTGGCCATCCAGCCGCCCGCTCACTCCCGCCTCACTCCATCGACCCGCGGCCCCGCCGCCACGCGCGCGCCGCCTCCCGCCGCCACCCGCCCCGCTGTCGTGCCGTCGTCCCTCGCGAGCCGGCGCTTCCTTTTCCTTCTCTTTCCTTTTTCGCGGCCGGCCGAGACCGCGCGGATCCCGCCTTGCCTTACCCGGCCCTCCTTGGTCTCCCCGATCTCCTGGGCTCCCCTTCCATCGGCGCCCCCTCTTTCCGTTGCCCCCTTCCTTCCTTTTTCCGCCGCCCAAGACCGGCGAGCGATTGCCGCTCCTCGCTCCCCGCGCCCTATAAAGCCCCCTGTTCGCCTCCTCCGCCCAACACCTGCACACACTCCACTTCTCCCTTGAGCCCCGAGCGCCGCCGCACCAGAGCTCCCGTGCGCGCCCGGTAAGTGCTCCGGCGAGTAATCGCCGCCGCCTCGGTCTTCCCGGCTCGCCGCCGCCACCCCGAGCATCCTCACGCCCGGGCGATCCTCCCGACCCTCGGCCGCCGTCCCCATCATCGGGCGCGCCGACGGAGCTCCCGAGCCGCCGCCGCCGCCACCTCGCCGCCGGCCGTCTCGTTCGTCCCCAAGCTTCGCCGACCCTCCAATCAAACCCCCTCCATTCAAGGATTGCATTTCACGCGCCAACCGCACCTCCGACCCTCCCCGCCGCCGACGACCTTGCCTCGCTCCACGGCCGCCGACCACCGAAGGTACCCTCAAGAGGGTTACCTACCCTTATTGGGTAGGCAACGCCCCCGCTCACTTGCTAGCGGCGCTCGCCAGAACTCCTCGCGCGGGTTCGAGCCTCCGGCTCGCGCGGAGGTTGAGTTTTTCGCTTATTTTCCGGCCGACCAGTGGGTCCCACCCGTCGCTGGCCGCCGGCTCTGGCTGCCACCGCCGCTCGGGCCCCCCAGTCTGCGTCGACCTCTGTCAAGTGGGTCCAGATACTGGGTCCCACCGCCGCTGACCGAAGAAAATGAGGTCACCGCGAGGGGTCCCACATGTCGCTGACCAGAGAGAATACTGCTCGTGGGTCCCACCGTCGCCTCCGAGATAAAAATAAAAGAATAAAATTTAATTCTCCAGTGGGTCCCACCTGTCAGAAATTTCCGAATTTCTAGATTTATTCAAATCTGAGATTTTCAAATGAGCATAACTTTCTCATTTTAACTCCAAATCCAGCCATTCAAATTTCTAAATTCATCTAAAATCATAATCTATCCAACTATGGCCTCTATTGAATTTTTGGATTTTATTTGAATTTTCGTTTGTATTTATTTGCTTTGTTTGCTTCGTCTTTTCTCGCGTAGATTCCAACGTTGTCGACGAACCCTCTTCACAGCAGCAAGAAGACCCAGAAACCCTGCAAGAAGGCAAGTCTCCTTTGATCATTTCGAGCCTATGCTTTTGAAATGTTTTTAAAATATTTTAAATTATGTGCATTGCTATTTACATAAAGTTACTAGTTCAAGTCTTTAGGAATTAGTTATTCCAACTTTGTTATGCCCTCATTTGACATTGATTGCCATGTACCTTGTCACCCTAGAACTTCCTTTGTCTCAATAATGAGATTACTATTAATCTTTGTGAATATTAGAATGATAGAATAATGCTTAGTCATGCTATCTAATAACTTTGGGAAAATCTTGAAAATGGGAAATTATGATTTATTGTAATAACCTTGTGTTTACAAAGTGTAGTGGTAATTGGAATTTCCACTGATCCTTTAAAAATAAAATAAAAATGTGAAAGATGGTTTAGATTAGGTGGATGGTTGTTTGGGTTGGTGCAAGAAGCACGAGAACTTGTTAAGTGTATGTTCCACCCTAGTCAATTAAGGATCGACGCTTGTGTTTGTCCAAATCGAGCATTAACCGCATAACCACAAGTCTATATGGGTACGACCTAGCCGACTAACTTATGATAGTCTAGTTTAGGTGCCACCAAGTGGAAAGTGGATGCCGAGGATGGATGGTTATTCACAGTGAGGGACAGGATTTCTTGTACTCATATGGCGCAAGAGGGGCTTCATTGGGCGGATTTAACCCTTCTGCGGTGAAACCTCGGCGGGTGGTGTCTAGCTAGATTAGAGTAAGGTAAAGGCTTTGTGGTATTTTATCCGGGTCTCATGCCAAAGGAAGCGTGTTGACTTTTAGGATAATTTATCTCTTGTGGGTAAAGTTGTACAACCTCTGCAGAGTGTAAAACTATTCGAATAGCCGTGCCCACGGTCAAGGGCGGCAAGGAATGCATTCACATGGTAGACTTGGTTTTGTTTACAATCAAAGTTTTGTATTCCGAGAGTGGAGGGAACTCTCGGAAGGAATCTGGCGGATGGAGCCAGAGAGGGTGGATGGAACCCGCGATTTAAATCTTGACCAATGGTAATTGGTTAGCTAGTGTTGGTAGTTGGAACCTTCACTAGAAAGTTAATTCGTAAAAACATTTACTTCATTAAATTGATGCCTTCAAAATAATTAGTAGTAATTGAGATTTCAAATATTGCTTTGTGCAAAAGAACCATATAGCCTCCTTTGTTAAGCCTTGCATCTATGCATTTTTCCCAAGACTTATGAGTACTTTATGTACTCACATGCTGCACTTAAAAATAAAATCTCGAGGAAGTTGAAGCTCAAGAAGGTGACTACGACTCATCGCTTCGCTTGTGGCTGCGACGGATTCTTCCCGAGGACTAGGTCGCGCTTCCCACCAATTGCTCGTGGCGAATTGATGGGTCGCCCTCGAGTTATCTTTGCTTCCGCTTATTTCTTGTGTGCAGGTCTTAAACCTCCAATGTAATAATGTGACCACGTGGTCGATTTTATTTATTGTAATAAATCGTTGATGGTGATGTTTTCCATTCTGCTTGATTGTGTGCACTAGCTTTGATGCGGGACTAGTCAGAATACACGTAGGGTCCGGTTTGTAATCCGGGGCCCGACAGAGATGGTATCGAGCCGCTTGATCAGAGGACGTGACCTAGCTTAAGAAAATGGTAAAACCTTAAGGACTCATATTTTCTTAAAAGAGTATATTAAAAATATATAAGCCTCTTTGCTTCTACTCTCTTCTTACTTAGAATCTCGTTCTTGTCTTTATATTCATTCACTAATTCTTTTCACTAATCTCTTCCTTTATTTCAAACTTTGTAGATGGCCGGTTCGTCATCCGCTGCCCGTGGGACTACTACTCATGGAGAGGATGCGGGAGGATTCGCTAGCCTCCTTCGTCGCCTTATGCAAAGTGTTTGAGTACCGCCACCGCCCATTTTCAGGGGCGGAAGACGCGGATTCTGGACCGTGACTCCTGGTCGATGGAGGTATTCCTGTATGCACGGGATGGGGAATTCAAATCCCAAACATACCCCATCAAGCACCCTCGGTCCCGCTGTTTTGACGCAGTCCAGGATGCAGCACGCCTCGCCATTGACGAGTTATGCCACCTGCACAAGGATGCTGTACATCAGTCCCCTTTTTGCTTCTTCATCAACCCTCGAGCAGGACAGAGGTATCCAGATCCCTTTGACATCCCAGCTAACGACCTCGATCGTCGCACAGATACAGCTCGCAGCGATGGCGATCACTTACTCGAGCTTTGGAGGAGATTGACAGCTCGGATGCTTCTCACTTCCAGCTACCAAGATTCGACACGCCGCGCACAGCTTCTCGAGCGAGCAACTGAGTTTGAGTTGGGACGCCTCGTGGTCGCGGCCGACCACGCGCCGCCTTCACCGTAGTTGATTACACGCCGTCTTCTCTCGCACCACCGCCGCCCCGCCAACCGCACGCCACCGACTTTCAGACTCCACATCGACTTATCGCGACGCAAGAAGGTGCGACGCCCGCCCGCCACTGTCATCACTCTCAAGAAGCGCAAGCCTTCTCTTCGCGTTCTCGGCCGATCGCATCCGATCGAATCGTGCCTCGGCCGAGTGTGACTGCTTCGCTCACCACGTGAGAGAGCGCCAGAAGACCGAGGAGGATCCGTAAGAGGACCCGAGGAGGACCCCGAGGAGCGCGTCTTTGGAGAGGATTAGTAGTCTTTTGAGTCCGTAGTACCCAAATAAAATGTCCGCGTCCTTAGAACGCTTATTGTTATGTTTTGGTGTGCTAGATGGACTGCACTGTGCCTATGTGCACTTGTGGTACAGCCATCCTTGGAGTTATCTCGTTTTTAATAAAAGTTTTCCCTTAGTGGTTGCTAGTTCTTTCTTTTGTGTTGGCTTGGGATGTGGTTTAGTTCCCTAATCTCTTACCTTTCCTATTTCCTCTTACCTTCGCTAACCTAAACCGCTTGGATGGTGAACACGAGGAGCAACCCGGCAACACCGTGATGCCAAGAATCACCAGAGGACAACATTCCACCACCTCCGCTCAGGCCCCCAACTTGGAGCAGATGATGGCTATGCAACTGCAGTTACTTCAAGCTCGCCCGTAACCAAGTGCAACCACGGCCAGCAGCACCCAACCAAGCACCCGGCCTAAGTTGGGAGAATTCATGAGGACAAGGCCTCCCACTTTTGCTGGATCGTGGATCCCGGAGGCGATGATTGGATCAAGGATGTGGAAAGAAAATTGGTCCTAGCTCGGCAACGATAATGAAAAGGTGTCAGATGTCGCTCACCACCAAGGGAATGGCTGCCAACCGTGGGAAAACTACCGCGCCGCCCATCAAAATGCACAAGCCATCACTTGGGAGGAGTTTGTTGAAGCTTTCCGCACTGCCCATATTCCTACGGGAATAATGGAAATGAAGAAGAGAGAATTCTACCAACTACAACAGGGAAACCTCAGTGTTTCGAATACCTGAACAAGTTCACCCAACTGTCCAGGTATGCATCTGAAGAGGTCACCTCAGAGGCGACCAAGATTTGGAGGTTCACGCAGGGACTTGACCCCAATCTCAAGGTGCAGCTGGTATCCAATGATTTCCCTACCTTCCAAAGACTGGTGAACAAGGCCTTTGTCCAAGAAGATGCTCGGCGTCACTATACGAAACTCTAAGAGGAAGTTTCAAGCCCAGAAGGAGCAAGCAGCTCTCGATTCCGCCCCAACGCACCTCATTTTCACAAGCCTTGAGTCAAGCGTGCCAAGGACTCCTTTTCAGGACTTCGCCCAAATCCACAAACTCCGGGCAAGCAATGGTGGACAACCCAGCAGAACAAGACTTCAAGCAGCAGGAGTGCGGTGTTTTAATCGCAAGAACATGGGGCACTATGCCAAGAATCGTCCCCGAAACGCCAAAGAATGACCCCATTCTGTTTCAATCTAGGGACTACACCAAAGACGAGCTCCAAATGCAGGACAAGGCCGTGGGACACCTCGGACCCCAAGGGCTCCACAAGTGGTGAGCCGAGGGCATCTCAACCATGTGACCGTGGAAGCACTCAGATGCACCCGACGTAGTTCGGGTAAGTTTCTTGTCAACTCGAGAATTGCATCCGCATTATTTGATTCTCGAGCTTCGCATTCTTTTGTGTCAAAAGATGTGGTTGAAAGGTATAATTGGGATGTGAGTAAACTACGTAACCCCATGCTAGTCCAGTCCACGAAAGGAAATGAGGACTAACACGGTTTGCATCGACGCAATCGTGGATATAAATGGAGTTAAGTTCCTAGCAAATCTTATTATAATAGACTCAAGGGTTTAGATGTAATACTTGGAATGGATTGGTTAACCAAGTATAAAGGGCGATAGATTGTGCTGATCGAGTATTACAATCACTAACTCGATGGGATTCAAGTAAGGTATAAGTCAAACTCACCTACCCGCAGTAGGTGTGGTTTGAACAGAGGTGAAGGAGTGACTCGAAAAAGTACCTATAGTGAGTGAGTACCCAGATGTGTTTCCTGAAGATTTACCCGGAATGCCGCCAGACAGGGAAGTAGAGTTTGTCATCAACCTAGTACCTGGAACAGCTCCGATTTCAAAGAGACCTTATCGGATGTCTGCAAATGATTTGGCGGAAGTTAAGAAACAAATTGAAGAGCTGCAGGATAAAGGATTTGTAAGACCAAGCTCACACCCGGGAGCACCAAGATCGCTAGTAAAGAAGAAAGATGGTAGTCTTCGCATGTGTGTGGACTATCGATCCTTGAATGATGTGACGATTAAGAACAAGTACCCTTTACCTGAATAGATGATCTGCTTGATCGCTTGAAAGGATCATGTGTATTCTCTAAGATTGATCTTCGATCAGTTATCACCAATTGAAGTTAAGACCAGAGGACATACCCAAGACCGCATTTGCTACCCGTTATGGATTGTATGAGTATACGATGATGTCTTTCGGTCTAACCAATGCCCCAAAGATACTTCATGAATCGATGAATAAGGTGTTCATGGAATATTTGGATAAGTTTGTGGTTGTATTCATCGATGATATTTTGATATATTCCAAGAATGAGGAAGAACATGAGAACATTTGAGGATAGTTTTGGAAAAGCTCGGAGAAAATCAGTTGTATGCCAAGTTTAGTAAGTGTGAGTTTTGGTTAAAGAAAGTAGCTTTCTTGGGCCATGTGATTTCGGCAGAGGAGTGTCCGTAGACCCCGAGAAAGTTAATGATGTGCTTAATTGGACACAACCAAAGTCGATCCGAGATCGAAGTTTTCTTGGATTGGTGGTTACTATCGTCGATTTATTGAAGGTTTCTCCAAGCTCGCAAGACCTCTCACCCGATTGTGAAGAAGGAAAAGAAGTTTGAATGGAGTAAACCATGTGAGGATAGTTTCAAGAGTTGAAGAAGAGGTTAACTTCTGCACGGTGTTGACGCTTCCGACATTAGGAAGGATTTCAAGTCTTCTGCGATGCGTCAAGGCAAGGACTAGGCGTGTATCGATGCAAGAAAGAAAGGTAGTAGCGTATGCCTCAAGGCAGTTGCGACCCCATGAAGGAAATTACCTAACTCATGATTTAGAGCTTGCTGCCGTAGTGCATGCACTGAAAATATGGAGGCATTACTTGATTGGTAACCGCTGCGAGATTTACACGGATCACAAAAGCCTGAAGTACATATTCACCCAACCTGATCTTAACATGAGGCAAAGGAGATGGCTTGAGTTAATAAAGGATTATGACATTGGAATACATTATCACCCAGGAAAGGCTAATGTGGTAGCTGATGCCTTGAGCCGAAAGAGTTATTGTGCCAAGCTGTGGATTAAGGACAGTATGCCTGCCCTTCAAGAAGAATTCCAACGGCTCAACCTAGAAGTAGTGGAGAAAGGATTCCTAGCCACTTTGGAAGTTCAACCAACCTTAGAAGATCAAATCAGGGCAGCTCAAAAGGAGGACAAGTATGTCCAGGAGATCAAGGATAATATGAAGAAAGGGAAAGCCTCGGGATTTTCAGAGGATGAAGAAGGTACCCTTTGGTTTGGGAAAAGAATTATGGTACCCGAAAAGAAAGAGATAAAGGAGTTAATCCTGAAGGAAGCTCATGAATCTGGATACTCAATTCACCCCGGAAGTACCAAGATGTACCAAGATCTCAAGGAAAGATATTGGTGGTCAAGTATGAAACGAGAAATTGCAGAATAGGTAGCTTTGTGCGATGTGTGCCAGCGAATTAAAGCGGAGCATCAGAGACCCGCTGGGCTCCTACAACCTTTGCAGATACCTGAGTGGAAATGGGAAGAAATTGGTATGGATTTTATAACTGGATTACCAAGAACCAAATCAGGACACGATTCAATTTGGGTTATTGTGGATCGTCTGACAAAAGTCGCCCATTTCATTCCAGTAAAGACCACATACTCCGGGGATAGACTTGCAGAGTTGTACATGTCAAGAATTGTGTGCTTGCATGGAGTCCCAAAGAAGATTGTGTCAGATCGAGGAACCCAATTCACCTCGAGATTTTGGTAAAAGCTACATGAACTTTTGGGCACAAATTTAAACTTCAGTACAGCTTATCATCCACAGACAGATGGACAAACAGAAAGAGTAAATCAAATTCTGGAAGACATGTTGAGAGCTTATGTACTGGCAAACAAGAATAATTGGGATCAGAGTTTGCCCTATGCAGAGTTCTCCTACAACAATAGTTATCAATCCAGTTTGCAAATGTCTCCGTTCGAAGCCCTATACGGCAAAAAGTGTAGGACAGCCGTGACGCCAGCAATCAGCCAGAGGACAACATTCCACCACCTCCCACTCAGGCCCCCAACTTGGAGCAGATGATGGCTATGCAGCTGCAGTTACTTCAAGCTCTCGCCCAGAACCAAGTGCAGCCACCAAAGAGCACCCAACCAGCACCCGGTCTAAGTTGGGATAATTCATGAGGACAAGGCCTCCCACTTTTGCTGGATCAGTGGATCCCCTGGAGGCAGATGATTGGATCAAGGATGTGGAAAGAAAATTGGTCCTAGCTCAGTGCAACGATAATGAAAAGGTGTTGTATGCTGCTCACCAGCTCAAGGGAATGGCTGCCAACTGGTGGGAAAACTACCGCGCCGCCCATCAAAATGCACAAGCCGTCACTTGGGAGGAGTTTGTTGAAGCTTTCCGCACTGCCCATATTCCTACGGGAATAATGGAAATGAAGAAGAGAGAATTCTACCAACTACAACAGGAAACCTCAAGAGTTTCGAATACCGAACAAGTTCACCCAACCGTCTGTATGCATCCAAGAGGTCACCTCAGAGGCGACCAAGATTTGGAGGTTCACGTAGGGACTTGACCCCAATCTCAAGGTGCAGCTGGTATCCAATGATTTCCCTACCTTCCAGCACCTGGTGAACAAGGCCTTTGTCCAAGAAGATGCTCAGCGTCAGCTATACGAAACTCGGAAGAGGAAGTTTCAAGCCCAGCAAGGAGCAAGCAGCTCTCGATTCCGCCCCAACGCACCTCATTTTCACAAGCCTTCAGAGTCAAGCGTGCCAAGGACTCCCTTTTCAGGACTTCGCCCAAATCCACAAACTCCCCGGGCAAGCAATGGTGGACAACCCCAGCAGAACAAGACTTCAGCAGCAGGAGTGCAGTGTTTTAACTGCAAGAACATGGGGCACTATGCCAAAGAATCGTCCCCGTAAACGCCCAAAGAATGACCCCAGCCCGTTTCAATCTAGGGACTACACCAGCACGAGCTCCAAATGCAGGACAAGGCCGTGGGACACCTCAGACCCCAAGGGCTCCACAAGTGGTGAGCCGAGGGCATCTCAACCATGTGACCGTGGAAGCAGCCCAGGATGCACCCGACGTAGTTCTGGGTAAGTTTCTTGTCAACTCGAATTGCATCTGCATTATTTGATTCTCGAGCTTCGCATTCTTTTGTGTCAAAAGATGTGGTTGAAAGGTATAATTGGGATGTGAGTAAACCACGAACCCCATGCTAGTCCAAATCCTCGAAAGGAAATGAGGACTAACACGGCTTGTAATCGACGCAATCGTGGATATAAATGGAGTTAAGTTCCTAGCAAATCTTATTATAATAGACTCAAGGGTTTAGATGTAATACTTGGAATGGATTGGTTAACCAAGTATAAAGGGCGATAGATTGTGCTGATCGAGTCATTACAATCACTAACTCGATGGGATTCAAGTAAGGTATAAGTCAAACTCACCTACCCGAGTAGGTGTGGTTTGAACAAAGTGTGAAGGAGTGACTCGGAAAAAGTACCTATAGTGAGTGAGTACCCAGATGTGTTTCTCAAGATTTACCCTAATGCCGCTGCACAGGAAGTAGAGTTTGTCATCAACCTAGTACTGAACACTCCGATTTCAAAGAGACCTTATCGGATGTCCGCAAATGATTTGGCGGAAGTTAAGAAACAAATTGAAGAGCTGCAGGATAAAGGATTTGTAAGACCAAGCTCACACCCGGGAGCACCAAGATCGCTAGTAAAGAAGAAAGATGGTAGTCTTCGCATGTGTGTGGACTATCGATCCTTGAATGATGTGACGATTAAGAACAAGTACCCTTTACCTGAATAGATGATCTGCTTGATCAGTTGAAAGGATCATGTGTATTCTCTAAGATTGATCTTCGATCGAGTTATCACCAATTGAAGTTAAGACCAGAGGACATACCCAAGACCGCATTTGCTACCCGTTATGGATTGTATGAGTATACAAAGTGATGTCTTTCGGTCTAACCAATGCCCCAAAGATACTTCATGAATCGATGAATAAGGTGTTCATGGAATATTTGGATAAGTTTGTGGTTGTATTCATCGATGATATTTTGATATATTCCAAGAATGAGGAAGAACATGCGAACATTTGAGGATAGTTTTGGAAAAGCTCGAGAAAATCAGTTGTATGCCAAGTTTAGTAAGTGTGAGTTTTGGTTAAAGAAAGTAGCTTTCTTGGGCCATGTGATTTCGGCAGGAGGAGTGTCCGTAGACCCTGAGAAAGTTAATGATGTGCTTAATTGGACACAACCAAAGTCAGTATCCGAGATCAGAAGTTTTCTTGGATTGGCTGGTTACTATCGTCGATTTATTGAAGGTTTCTCCAAGCTCGCAAGACCTCTCACCCGGTTCCTTGAAGAAGGAAAAGAAGTTTGAATGGAGTAAACCATGTGAGGATAGTTTCCAAGAGTTGAAGAAGAGGTTAACTTCTGCACCAGTGTTGACGCTTCCGGACATTAGGAAGGATTTCGAAGTCTTCTGCGATGCGTCAAGGCAAGGACTAGGTTGTGTACTGATGCAAGAAAGAAAGGTAGTAGCGTATGCCTCAAGGCAGCTGCGACCCCATGAAGGAAATTACCCAACTCATGATTTAGAGCTTGCTACCGTAGTGCATGCACTGAAAATATGGAGGCATTACTTGATTGGTAACCGCTGCGAGATTTACACGGATCACAAAAGCCTGAAGTACATATTCACCCAACCTGATCTTAACATGAGGCAAAGGAGATGGCTTGAGTTAATAAAGGATTATGACATTGGAATACATTATCACCCAGGAAAGGCTAATGTGGTAGCTGATGCCTTGAGCCGAAAGAGTTATTGTGCCAAGCTGTGGATTAAGGACAGTATGCTTGCCCTTCAAGAAGAATTCCAACGGCTCAACCTAGAAGTAGTGGAGAAAGGATTCCTAGCCACTTTGGAAGTTCAACCAACCTTAGAAGATCAAATCAGGGCAGCTCAAAAGGAGGACAAGTATGTCCAGGAGATCAAGGATAATATGAAGAAAGGGAAAGCCTCGGGATTTTCAGAGGATGAAGAAGGTACCCTTTGGTTTGGGAAAAGAATTATGGTACCCGAAAAGAAAGAGATAAAGGAGTTAATCTGAAGGAAGCTCATGAATCTGGATACTCAATTCACCCGGAAGTACCAAGATGTACCAAGATCTCAAGGAAAGATATTGGTGGTCAAGTATGAAACGAAATTGCGAATAGGTAGCTTTGTGCGATGTGTGCCAATAATTAAAGCGGAGCATCAGAGACCCGCTGGACTCCTACAACCTTTGCAGATACCTGAGTGGAAATGGGAAGAAATTGGTATGGATTTTATAACTGGATTACCAAGAACCAAATCAGGACACGATTCAATTTGGGTTATTGTGGATCGTCTGACAAAAGTCGCCCATTTCATTCCAGTAAAGACCACATACTCCGGGGATAGACTTGCAGAGTTGTACATGTCAAGAATTGTGTGCTTGCATGGAGTCCCAAAGAAGATTGTGTCAGATCGAGGAACCCAATTCACCTCGAGATTTTGGCAAAAGCTACATGAACTTTTGGGCACAAATTTAAACTTCAGTACAGCTTATCATCCACAGACAGATGGACAAACAGAAAGAGTAAATCAAATTCTGGAAGACATGTTGAGAGCTTGTGTACTGGCAAACAAGAATAATTGGGATCAGAGTTTGCCCTATGCAGAGTTCTCCTACAACAATAGTTATCAATCAAGTTTGCAAATGTCTCCGTTCGAAGCCCTATACGGCAGAAAGTGTAGGACTCCATTGTATTGGAAGGAAACAGGAGAAGGACAAGTGTTTGGACCAGATGTGCTGAAGCAAGCAGAAGAACAAGTTCGTCTAATCCAGGACAGATTAAAAACAACACAAACCAGACAGAAGAGCTTTGCGGATAATCGACGTAGAAGCTTGGAATTTGTACTGGGGGATCATGTTTATTTGAAGGTGTCACCTCTCAAAGGAATGAGACGTTTTGGAGTCAGTGGAAAGCTAGCTCCCAGATTCATTGGACATTTTCCTGTTGTGGCGAAACGAGGAGAAGTGGCTTACCAGTTGGAGCTACCACCACAACTGTCAAAGGTGCATGACGTCTTCCATGTGTCTCAACTAAGAAAGTGTCTCAGAGTTCCAGAAGAGCAGATGCCTCTAGATGAAATAAACGTGAAGGAGGACCCCACCTATCCAGAGTATCCAGTCAAGATATTGGAGGAAGCAGAGCGTCGTACGCGCAGCAAGGTTATCAAGTTCTGTAAAGTGCAGTGGAGCAACCATTCAGAATCGGAAGCAACTTGGGAGCGTGAAGAGGATCTAAAAGAAGAGTTCCCCGACCTTTTCCCTATCCATCCGAATCTCTGGTCGAGATTCTTTCTAAGGGGGTAGGTTTGTCACATCCCAAAATTTGGCTTTTGAAGAATTTAAATTCAAATTAATTATTTTAAGCTAATTGGATTTTATTTGGCTTTTCTGAATTTTCTGAGTTTAAAACTATTTTTAGAATTTAAAAGTAATTCAAAATATGAAAATTTAATATCAACAATAGTTGAAAATAATTTTATTAAGTCCGAATATCTCCAGAGCTTCGTGAATTTTTCTGGAATTTTTGGAGGTATTTTCATATTTTTCTCGAGGCCTAAATAATTTTCTAGCCTTTTCTCAAAATCAAAATCAAATTCTGAAAATAAAATCTCTCCTTTTTCCTCCAACCGACGCGTGGACGGCCCAGATCCGCCACGCCACCGCTCGGCCGATCCAGCCGCACCTCCCTCTCTCCTCGTCTGGGGCGGCCGGCCGTCACCGGCGGCCGCCTTCCTCTCCTCCTCGCTCGACGCGTGGACGGCTCGGATGAGCCGAGTCTCCGCGGGCCATCCAGCCGCCCGCTCACTCCCGCCTCACTCCATCGACCCGCGGGCCCCGCCGTCAGCCGCGCGCGCCCTCGCTCCTGCTGCCACCCGGCCCCGCCTGTCAGGCCCGTCGTCCCCGCGGAGCCGGCGCCTTCCTTTTCCTGCCCCCTCTTTCCTTTTTCGCCGGCCGACCGAGACCGCGCCGGATCCCGCCTTGCCTTACCCGGCCCTCCTCGGTTTTGGAAGTCCCGCCGCCGCGACCGAATCCCCGATCTCGGGCTCCCCTTCCATCGGCGCCCCCTCTTTCCCGTTTTCCCCCCTTCCTTCCTTTTCCGGCCGCCAGCACCGGCGAGCGATTGCCGCTCCCCTGCTCCCCCTGCGCCCCTATAAAAGCCCCCCTCGGTTCGCCTCCCTCCGCCCAACACCCAGACACACTCCACTTCTCCCCTTGAGCCCCGAGCGCCGTCGCACCAGGAGCTCCCCGTGCGCGTCCGGTAAGTGCTCCGACGAGTAATCGCCGTCGCCTCGGTCTTCCCGGCTTCGCCGCCACCCCGAGCATCCTCACGCCCGGGCGATCCTCCCCGACCCCTCGGCCACCCCTCCCCGTCACCGGAGCGCCGTCGCATCGGAGCTCCCGAGCCGTCGTCGCTGCCACCTCGTCGCCGGCCGTCTCCGTTCGTCCCCAAGCTTCGCCGACCCCTCCAATCGAACCCCCTCCATTCAAGGATTGCATTTCACGTGCCAACCGCACCCCTCCGACCCTCCCTCGCCGCCGACGACCTTGCCTCCGTCCACGGCTGCCGGACCACCCGAAGGTACCCCTCAAGAGGGTTACCTACCCTTATTGGGTAGGCAACGCCTCCCCGCTCACTTGGCTAGCAGCGCTCGCTCGTAACTCCCTCGGCGCGCGTTCGAGCCTCCGGTTCCGCGCGCGGAGGTTGAGTTTTTCGTTTATTTTCCGGGCTGACCAGTGGGTCCCACCCGTCAGCGGCCGCCGGTCTGCGCTGGCCACTGCCGCCTGGGCCCCACCAGTCTGCGTCAGCCTCTGTCAAGTGGGTCCAGATGCCAGTGGGTCCCACCTGTCAGTGACCGAAGAAAATGAGGTCACTGACAGAGGGGTCCCACATGTCAGTGACCAGTAGAGAATACTGTTCCGTGGGTCCCACCTGTCAGTCTCCCGAGATAAAAATAAAAGAATAAAATTTAATTCTCGATGGGTCCCACATCGAAATTTCCGAATTTCTAGATTTATTCAAATCTGAGATTTTCAAATGAGCATAACTTTCTCATTTTAACTCCAAATCCAGCCATTCAAATTTCTAAATTCATCTAAAATCATAATCTATCCAACTATGGCCTCTATTGAATTTTTGGATTTTATTTGAATTTTCGTTTGTATTTATTTGCTTTGTTTGCTTCGTCTTTTCTCGCGTAGATTCCAACGTTGTCGACGAACCCTCTTCACAGCAGCAAGAAGACCCAGAAACCCTGCAAGAAGGCAAGTCTCCTTTGATCATTTCGAGCCTATGCTTTTGAAATGTTTTTAAAATATTTTAAATTATGTGCATTGCTATTTACATAAAGTTACTAGTTCAAGTCTTTAGGAATTAGTTATTCCAACTTTGTTATGCCCTCATTTGACATTGATTGCCATGTACCTTGTCACCCTAGAACTTCCTTTGTCTCAATAATGAGATTACTATTAATCTTTGTGAATATTAGAATGATAGAATAATGCTTAGTCATGCTATCTAATAACTTTGGGAAAATCTTGAAAATGGGAAATTATGATTTATTGTAATAACCTTGTGTTTACAAAGTGTAGTGGTAATTGGAATTTCCACTGATCCTTTAAAAATAAAATAAAAATGTGAAAGATGGTTTAGATTAGGGTGGATGGCTGTTTGGGTTGGTGCAGAAGCACGAGAACTTGTTAAGTGTATGTTCCACCTAGTCAATTAAGGATCGACGCTTGTGTTTGTCCAAATCGAGCATTAACCGTACAACCACAAGTCTATATGGGTACGACCTAGCCGACTAACTTATGATAGTCTAGTTTAGGTGCCACCAGTGGAAAGTGGATGCCGAGGATGGGTGGTTATTCACAAAGTGAGGGACAGGATTTATCTGTACTCATATGGCGCAAGAGGGGCTTGAGACATGGATTTAACCCTTCGCGGTGAAACCTCAGCGGGTGGTGTCTAGCTAGATTAGAGTAAGGTAAAGGCTTTGTGGTATTTTATCTGGGTCTCATGCCAAAGGAAGCGTGTTGACTTTTAGGATAATTTATCTCTTGTGGGTAAAGTTGTACAACCTCTGCAGAGTGTAAAACTATTCGAATAGCCGTGCCCACGGTCAAGGGCGGGCAAGGAATGCATTCACATGGTAGACTTCTGGTTTTGTTTTACAATCAAAAGTTTTGTATTCCGAGAGTGGAGGGAACTCTCGGAAGGGAATCCTGGCGGATGGAGCCAGAGAGGGTGGATGGAACCCGCAGTTTAAATCTTGACCAATGGTAATTGGTTAGCTAGTGTTGGTAGTTGGAACCTTCACTAGAAAGTTAATTCGGTAAAAACATTTACTTCATTAAATTGATGCCTTCGAAAATAATTAGTAGTAATTGAGATTTCAAATATTGCTTTGTGCAAAAGAACCATATAGCCTCCCTTTGTTAAGCCTTGCATCTATGCATTTTTCCCAAGACTTGCGGAGTACTTTATGTACTCACATGCTGCACTTAAAAATAAAATCTCAGAGGAAGTTGAAGCTCAAGAAGGTGACTACGACTACTGCTTCGCTTGTGGCTGCGACGGATTCTTCCCGGAGGACTAGGTCGCGCTTCCCCAGTCAATTGCCTGTGGCGAATTGATGGGTCGTCCTCGAGTTATCTTTGCTTCCGCTTATTTCTTGTGTGCGAGGTCTTAAACCTCCAATGTAATAATGTGACCCTGTGGTCAGTACTCTTATTTATTGTAATAAATCGTTGATGGTGATGTTTTCCATTCTGTTTGACTGTGTGCACTAGCTTTGATCTGGGACTAGTGCTGTAATACACAGAGGGTCCGGGTTTGGTAATCCGGAGGCCCGACACTATTATCATAGACGGTTTTTGTTATGAACTGTCTGTGATGTCTCTATCATGACGGTTTGTAATCCGAACCGTTTGTGATACCCCGCCACGTCACCGATCCGCGGCATATCCCCTAAGATCCCGATTTTACCCGTCCATTCTATCCACATCGAACAGTAGGTACCAGTCTCCTCCCCACCTCTCGCCCCTTATTAACCCCGTCTCCCTACTCGAAGAACCAACACCACCAGTACTACTCCAATTCGTTTGTGTGTGGCAAGGGTGAGAAGGGGTTTGGTAAGGGCGGTTGAAATTTTGCTTGAAACAAGATGGAAAGGAAGAATTCAATGGTAAATCTGCACTATTCCAAGTCGCCAGCATGGAAGCTGTTGATTTTGGCATAGAAGCTAAAAATGGTGTTCATTGCCTTTTTGTTTCTGCTACATAAAAATTTTCCTGCACCACTTATTTTAGATTGTAGTTTAATGAAGGATGTATAAGTTTAGCTTGTATTAGCCTAAAGTTTCTTGTAGTGTAAGCATCTTTCTGAATTTATATCCATGAAGCTTATATTTGTAGAATTGTAAGTGTTCTCTTGTGTATGTAGTGCTATAGGTAATCTGCAGAGTACATTTTATGTGCTCACTTTGCTTAATTCGGTTGCTTAGAAGAAGGTGTCTTTCACTTTGGTGAGGATCAGGATGTATAGGTTGTGTCTTATTGTTGTTTGTCTATGGGCAAGGTTGTTGGTCTTTTTCCACTTTGGTTTTTATCTTCCGATGCTATTATGTAAATTTGGCCTATGTGTCATGGTTGTAAACCTTAGCCATAAGGTCGTACTCTTTTGATTAATAAACTTTGTCATTGTGCTTGATATTTATCCCTGTTACCACTGTGTGCACTAGCTGATTCTAAACTAGTGTGATTTATATAGAGAGTTCCAAAGTTGTTTCTCCAGGGTCCAACATAGATGGTATCAGAGCCATGATACTCTTACCTCTTAATTTTTGCATACCCTTATCTCTCAATTCTCCTTTATTTTTATGTCATTATTGGAAAACTTATTTCTAATCCTGCCCTAGTTCATGACAACTATAGATGGATTCATCAACTTTGCCGCCACTTCAAATCTATGACTTGAAAGGATAAGTTAGCTAGTAGATGAGTTATGAGTGTCAGTTTTTCTCTTCTGACGATAGCCGTAATTATTATTTGTTATTTGCTTGCTTTTGCTAAGTTAGTGTTTTGTTGGATTGTGCAAAATGACCCTATCCCTCCTTTGTCTTAAGTCTCTTCTCTCCTAATCCTTGGAAGCTTCAAGCAGATGGTGAACACAAGGAAAACCAACAATAGCAACAACAACAACAATGGAACTCAAGGAAGTCAGTACACTCCAACCCTCCACCACTGCCCACCCAAGGATTTGACCGGGCTCATTCAACCAGCCGCTCTATGAACGAATATCTGTAGAAGTTCAACTAGCTAGCATGCTATGCACCTAAAGATGTTGCTATAAATGAAGCCAAACATGAAAGATTCCTTGAAGGACTCAATGACTACTTGTTGGTTCAACTCCTCTCTAATGACTACTCTAATTTCCACAAACTGGTCAGTAAGGCTAATCATTAGGAATCCAAGCACTAGGACATAGAGAACCAGAAGAGACAGATGTCTGCCCAGCACAAGAAAAATGGAAGCTTTCACAAAGGTAGAAGAACCTTACCGCATGCTAATAGATTCCAGCCATCATTGTCAACAAGAGAGTTAGTATTGACCAACACTTCTTTCAACACTGAGAGCAACAAAGCTTTGACAGTTGTCTTTCCACCGAAGAACCTAAAGTCAGTAGTAGGAGTTACCTGTTTCAACTGCCATGAGATGAGATACTATGCAAACAACTTCCCCAAGAAGCACCTCCTATAGGAATGGTACACCTCAAACACCAACCGCCAATAACCTCCAGACAGCAAATAGAAGGCCACATAAGTTTACAAAGGGACACCTGAACCAGATCTCAACTCATGCCACACAGAGTAAGACCCAAACCTATTTCTTTACTAGCATGTCTAAATCTTGAGGATGAGATTGTTTTTAAGGGGGGTAGTTCGTCACAGCTCAGCTGTTTATTTCAAAATTTGTCAGTTAAAAAAGGCTTTTCCTTAAAAGTAATTTAAGTAAAAAGCATGAAAATATTATTAAATAAAGCATAATTTTAATAAAAATCCTATTTCAAACTAATTATTTTAAAGTATTTAGCCTTTATTTGATTTTCTGTGATTTTTCCAGAATTTTAAAATCAATTTCAAAGTTAAAATATTTTTTGTAAAATTTAAAGACCAACTTTAAGTTGGAAATATTTTTCCTATGTCCAAGATATATTCAAGTATTTCTATGAATTTTTCTAAATGTTTTGGACTTTATTTGCTATTTTCTAGATATTTTTAAAGTTTCTTAGCTACTTTGGAAATTAAAAATGCAAAATTAAAACTCTAACTCCTCCCGAGTTGACACGTTGTCGAGACCCGAATATACAAATCTGGACTATCCTGTGTATTCTGCACTAGTCCAGGATCACGCTAGTGCACATAGTATAAACAAAGATTAATATCATCCACATCACGATATTCTAAGGAAAATCCAAATTATATTGATAATTATCAGAGTACGACCTTATGGCCAAACTTACAAGTATTAGCCTGAAGGGCTTAAAGAAACTAGTAGCGGAAAAACCAAAAATAAACGTAGTAGCCATTCGACATGCCCACAGGCAATCGACTGGGGAGCGAAGTCCTAATCCGCGAAGTCTTCAAAGTATCCTCCTTCTAGTATCTCCTGCTGATCTGGTCCTTCTTCCTCAACTGAGTAAATATGGATGAAGCCGTGAGTACATAGAGTACTCAGCAAGTCGTTTGTAACAAAGAATGTGTTATAGTATGCAAAGCTTACCAATGGATGGCTGAAAGGTTAATTTTGAAGAAAGCAACAATTTAAAGTAAATACAATAAATAGATTGAAAAGCAAACTTTGGAAATGATAATAAATAAGTAATCAAAGGAAATGAGTACAACCATGAGTGAACTAACCATCCAACCAATGGTTTCCCCAGTGAACTACCCATTCACTTATCCCAACCAACATTTTTTTGGCAAACCCTACCCCTCATGTGAAATCACCGAGCATTGTCCATAACCGAGGACACGGCTATTCGAATAGTTTTACACTCTGCAGTGGTTGCACAACTGTACCCACACGATGTGATAATCCTCACGTTAAAGATAATCACAACAAGGCTTTTACAATGATCCATCCCCACCTGATCCCACTCGCTAAGGTTTCGCCGTCGAGTAGGGTAACCCCCTAGTCGATAATTGCCCCCTCTTGCGCCACAACAACATCGGTAGTAAAACCAAAGTGGAGACTTCACAAATTATTATGCTAGGTCTATCCCATACTAGACATGTGGTTTGCACGGTAAAGCTCAGATCAATGGCGCACAAAGTTAAGTCCTTAAGTATTACTCAAGCGAAGCATCCACATCCCATGTGCAACCTGCACCCCCTTTACTGCACGATCATTCGCCCGAGTGAAAACCAATTTTGTATAACCAACACCAATGACACTACCCATGTCATGGCAATCAAATTTTACAACTGTGGTTAACCACCACGTTCAAGTATATCATTAAGTCAAGATTTATTAGCACATGTGATGATAGACCCAACGTTCTAATCATAAGCATGGCTAAGCAAATTAAACATACCACCCATGTGACCACTAGTATTGTATCACTAAATAATTTCCCATCGTATGGTGACAACAGAATCCTGGTATTCAAATTATCAAGGAGCAAATAATCAATTAGGTCATTAACTACCAATACAAGGGTTTGATAATAAAATAGTGATGCATGATAATGTAAAACAAAGTAATACATAATAGATTTGAAAACTGGGTTCAACATGATCAAAGGACACAACTTGCCTTGGCCTTGCTCAGTTGATGGCTCTTGATCTTCGAATCCAACTTCAGCTCCTTCGAACGCGTGATCTAACGAGAGAGAAAACAAAACGAAAAGACAAAAATAAATTCAAATAAAATTCCAATAAACTCCAAAAACTTTCAAACCTGAACCAAAAGGTAGAGCACAATTTTAGATGAATTTAGGAAAAAGAATCGGATCAATTCGAGTTCATATGAGGGAGAACGGGCTCTTGGAAAATCTAATTTGGGAAAAAGGCTGAAAAAATCGAAAATTGTACTGTGCTGTGGACCGGGTGCATGGGAGAATGGGTCTACGGTAGACTCGGTGCATGGAACAGTGCGGGCGACCGGACTGCGGGCGTGGCGGCCAGGGCTGACGCGGCGGCTGATGTGGCGACACGTGGACGAAATAGGGCTGACGTGGCAGCTGACAGGGCATGCTGACGTGGCATCTGGCGGGCGGCCTCGGTGGCTGACATGGCTGACGGTGGCATGACGTGGCATGACACGTCGGCTTAGGGCTGACGTGGCCCGGCTCGCGTGGCTGGCTGGCGTAGCTTTGGTCTACGGTTCACGGCTGGCAAGCGGGCCCACATGGCAGCGGCTCGGCGCACGGCGGACCAGGCGCACGGGAAGGCGAAGCGGCGGGGCTTGGCTGGCGTCATCATTGACGCACGAGGTGCAGACGCGAGGCGGTGCAGCGCAGCGGAGACGCGCGGCGGCGCAGGTGACCGAGCAGCGATGGCTCGGGATGGCGGCGGGGCTCACCGCGGCGGCGGCGACGGCGAACGAGCGGCGCGCATCGGCGACGAGGGCGGACGACGCGAGCGGCCACGGCGGAGGCGGAACGACGACGTCGGCGAGGACGGCGGCCGAGCTCCAGCGGCGAAGCGCAGCGCGCACGGGCTAGGGGCGGCGAAGCGGCGGCTGCGGGATGAGGAGGACCCCAGGGGGTCGGCCCCTTTTATACCCGGTCGGCGAGGAGTCCTGGGCGGAGACGACCGCGGAGTCCGGGTAGGAGACGCGCGGGGCGGCGGCGACGGCGTGTCCCGATCGGAGACGGAGAGGGAGTCCGGGTCGGGGACGACGCCTGACAGGCGGGCCCCACCTGTCGGTGGCGCGGGGTGGTGGATGGCCGAGATGCGGGGCGTGGGTGCGGGCGTAGGCGCGGATGCGCGCCGCGTGGCAAAGGGGCGGGGTAGGCCGGCTGCGGGCGGCTGGACCGGGCCGGCTTGGTGGGTTTCGGCCCACCCGCCGGTTTTAGAGATTTTTGGGCTTTTTCCTTTTTCCCGAAATTCAATTAAAGACTTTTGAGCTCTAGAAAATAGCAAACAAATCCAGAGAAATCCCAGAAAATTACAGAAAAGCCCTTGAGGCTCAAGGAACGCAAATAAAATATTTTTGGCAAATGTTAATGTTTAACTTAATCATATTAATTCTTTTTAATTAATGAAAATTCCAATTAAGCTTTAATTAATTCCAAAAAAATCCAAATGGTGACTTTTATTTTAAAAGCTTGAAAAAGGCTCTAAAAATCAGGATGTTACACACGTGTCTAGCCTAGAATACCCCATCTGTACTTGGCTGAATCATGTGCGTTCCTTGCCACTTAACCCCCTCTCCTTTCAACCAATGGATTTAATCCCATTGACATATGGTAGCTATCCACACACCCTCTCTCTATTCCCCTCCTCTCTATCACCGACCTACAGGACCCACCCGCATCTTGTTCTTTCTCCCCTTCTTCTACCTCCACCCATCCACAATTGCCACCACCCAAGCTCTTAAAAGCATTAGTTTCTCCTTCCATTGTCTGGGCACTAGATGCCATTAGAAGACTTAGGGGGTGTTTGGTTGCCAGCCACAGTTTACCACGCCTAAGGTTAGGCAAGTTTGACTAACTTTGGGAGCTGTTTGGTTGCAGCCACAGTTGTGGCAAGATTCCCTTCCAGCAAACTAGGTCCCACACATCAATGACTCAAAAAAGTGTGGCAAGATTCCCTTAGGCTTGCTAAGGTATGGCAAAGACTTTGAGCACCTCAACTTAGGCAAGTATGGTAATTTTTGTTGGCAAAGTGTGGCTAGCAACCAAACATCCCCTTATAATCACCCACTAATACCCCACCAGCCACTACACCATAAAAACCCCAGTACATCTCCTCTAAACTCACAACAACCATGTCCTTAACTCCAGCGAGCTCCTGAGCTCCTTGCCCATCCCCTCCGCTGTAAAATCCCCTCCCTGAGCTTCCTCTCCACATACTGCACCTCATCGCTCTCTCAATTTCTCTCCCAGCGCCCAAGGACTTCTCACACCATCCCCTCTTTGTTCGCGTGTCGGTGAGCTACTTCAGCAAGCAATTGTGGGTACCTCGGCCTTCTCTGCCCCATGCTAAGGCCACGGTCATCTCCCGTGTGTCTGTGCAATCAACCTCCACCCTTTTGCCAGGCTTCCCCACCACCGGAACGCCACCGCCGATGATGGCCAAGCCGTATCGCCCTCTTCCTTGTAAAGACTCACTTTCTGCCCCATGCTAAGGCCACTTTTCGCTCCTCTCCAATAAAGATTCATTGCATCATCGCATTCCTGTGTCTTCCACTATCTTGTGTGCCCCTCACTGACTGCCTCCAAATAGGATCAAATACATGTGAGCACGTGGACACAGCTAGAGTACACTGTAGCTTCTGACCACTACAGCTTATGACCACTTTAGCTTCCAACCACTATAGCTTCCAACCACTGTAGCTTTCAACCACTATAGCTTCTGACCACTGTAGCTTCCAACCACAGTAGCTTCCGACCATAGTAGCTTCCGACCAATATAGCTTCTGTCCACTACAGCCTACGACCACTGTAGCGTCCAACCACTGTAGCTTCCGACCACTGCAGTTTTCGGCCATTTCAGCACATGACCACTATAGCCTACGACCACAGCAGCTCACGATCACTCTCAACGGTCACAACCAGTTCTCAAAACTTGCCATGACTAGCTCTCGGCCACCACATTATAGACATCTTTTCCAAATAAAAAGTAATTCTAGAAAATCCTAGTTTTTCTTTTCCTTTAGTTTGAAACTTTTGAATGACTGTATTTCTTCATCTTAGCACCAATTGAACTCATTCAAATTTCTAAATTCATCTAAAATCAAGATCTATCCAAATCTTCCTTGTTTTCAAATATTTGGAGTTTGTTTGAATTTTATTTGAGTTTGATGGGTTATTTTCACGTGTAGACAACAACGATTCCAAAGATTTCTTCAACGACAGTTCTCACCAATTTGTGCAACAAGGCAAGTTACACACCTTGATCATGTTGATCCCAGTTTACAAAGTAAACTATGTTGTCTTAAGTTATTCTATGTGCATAATTTTATTCAACATATTTCAATTAAGTTTTAACCTTAGTTATTGCCTACTTGTTAATTCCTCCATTGATATTGATTCCCAGATACCTTTCACCCTAGAATAAAACTTTGATTAGTACGCTAGTTTTGACTAGAGAATCTTGTAGAAAATGCTTAAACATGCCTGGAAACAATTTTAGGTTTGAGATGATTTTCCACACAAAATGGTAAGCTCTTAAAATGTAAAACCTAGTTTAGATTTAGGCAAATGGTTAGGTGGTGGGTGCTTGCTGGCACATATTGTTGTTCGGTGACATAATGATGATGCCAAGCACAAGGGGTATGTGGGAAGTGCTCAAGTCAATTAAGGACCGGTTTATGCGCTACTGTTACAAAGCCCAAACATACTACCATAAGGCTGGTATGAAACAGTCCTACCTGACTAATTTATGGGTCCCAACCTAAATCTCACTATAAATTGAATGTGAGCGTGGCGTAGGCCGCGAGAAGTCTCACACAGCACAAGAGGGGGCCCCAACTTGTGAATTCATGCTGTGGCAAAACCTTAGTGGAGGCGTGACCAGGTTGACAACTTTGCATTGTAACAGTCTTATTATAATTTTCTCAGTAGCACGCCTATGGAAATGTGTAATAGCCAACATTATGTGATAATTATATCTTGTGGGTAAAGTTGTACTATCTCTATAGAGTATACAAACTATCTTGGATAGCCATGCCCATGGTCATAGGCAAGCTGAGTAAAGTTTTTCACAGGTTAGACTTGTTTTTTCCAAAATGCTTATGAATGGATAGAATCCATATGAGATCTTCTGGAAAAGATGGTCTAGGTGGGATACCCATGGTTAGGTTTGTACCAAGTCAGTGCCTATGCTAACGATATTAATTTGCTTAAATTACTGTCTTTTCTTATTGTATTACATTTAGCTTTTGTATCTATTTTCTGTATTTCTTTAATGCTGCTTTACACTCAAATAACCCTATATTCCTTCACTTGCCAGCCTTACATTATTATTGCATTTTTCCAAGTAACTTGCGGAGTACATTTTATGTGCTCACCTTGCTTAATTTAGTTGCTCAGATGAAGATGCCTTCGGCTTCGATGAGGATCAGGACAAATAGGCCATGTCTTACTGTAACATCCTGATTTTTAGAGCCTTTTTGAAGCTTTTAAAATAAAATTCACCATTTGGATTTTTCTTGAATTAATTAAAGCTTAAATGGAATTTTCATTAATTAAAAAGATTTAATATGATTAAATTAAACATTAATATTTGCCAAAAATATTTTATTTGTGTTCCTTGTGTCACAAGGAATTTTTCTGTATTTTCTGGGATTTTTTCGGAGTTTGTTTGAGCTCAATTTTAAATTTCCAAAAAAAAAAGAAAGAGGAGAGAGAATAAACAGTACTCGACACGTGTCATGGCACGGTTCATCTTCAACCTCCAGCTACAATCGATCCCAGATCTGTTTGCTCTCGTTTTTCTTCCTTTTTCTCTCTCTCTCTCTTTATAACTTCCAATCTGGACCTTATCTCAATGTCTTCCCAAAAGGAAAGTTGTGCCAAATCATGTAAGGAATCCATCCCAACTGGCTTCTTTCCGTTTCGTTCATTCGTTTGCCTTTTATCTCCTATTTTTTGAAACGGACTCTAAACCGAAATCCACGAATTGGAGTCGGTTTCTACCTCTTCCAAGCCTATAAATACGACCCCTTGGCTCCTCTAAACCCATCCCAAGCCGTGCCAAGTCCCCTCAAAGCCCAGGACGCCGTCGGCACCGAGCCCCTCCGGTCCCGAATTTGCTCGTCGTGTCTCGAGCTATTCGGTGAGTTTCTCCGTGATCCTTGCGCGTCACATTGTGCCATCATGCGCCATCTACCTTCTTGCCAAGTTAATTTGGTTTTGGTGCAGCCAATCTCCCGGAATCGAGTTTTCCCCAATCTAGGTCAAGAGCGCCTCCCGACGTCGATTCATCGCCTCCGGTAAGCTTTAGCCCTTGCCGTAATTTTTCTTAGCCTTGCCTCGTCGCTTTCTACGCCATGCTTCCTCCCTTTTCCCCAGAAAGTCTCCACAAATTTTCACCTCCGAACCTCGCCATGGCCGCCAATGGCATCTCGTGTCCCCCATCTACCCGGAGATGTTTTCACCAATCCGTTCACGTCATATTGTGCCAAACCATCCCAGATAGCTACCCTCCAAGTGGTTTTAGATTTCGTTAACCGAGCACCAAGATATTAAGTTTTTCCTTTTCCTTCCCGACGTCGTTCAAACGTCGATTGCGCCGTCTCTGATGGGTTTCCGGCCGAGCCGACAATTTTTGTAGCTTTGCCAAGCTGCGTTCTACCCCGTGCTCACCCTACTTCTCCAAGTCCTATGCTCGGATTTTATTCCTCTCTCCTACCCATGTCGTTGTAGCCGCCCGTGCCGTCAACGGTCTCCGTTTGGCGTGCCGTCAGTTCCTATGTGTGCCTTGGGTCCCTAGCAACCCATTTTGCTAGTTAGATTCACCTCCCATACATCCTCTCGCCAGCGCTAGCCTCCTTTCCAAAAATTCCTCTCGGATGAACAGTAACATCTGTGATTTTCCAGCATTTTCTCGCCCCGGCAAACTTTAGATCGCTCGTTCTCCTTCGTCCGAACTCCGATTGATCCGATTCTTCTTCCTAAATTCATATAAAATTGAGCTCTATCTTTTGGTTCTGGTTTGTAGTTTTTGGAGTTCATTTGAGTTTTATTTGAATTTATTTTTGTGTTTCGTCTCGTTTTCTCTCTCGTTAGATCACGCGTTCGAAGGAGCTGAAGCCGGATTCGAAGATCAAGAATTCCTAACTGAGCAAGGCCAAGGCAAGTCGTGTCCTTTGATCATGTTAAACCTAGTTTTCAAATCTATTATGTATTATTTTGTTTTAATTATCATGCATCGCTATTTTATTACCAAACCCTTGTATTGGTAGTTAATGACCTAATTGATTATTTCCTCCTTGATAATTTGAATACCATGATTCTATTGTCACCATAGGATGGGTAATTATTTAGTGATACAATATTAGTTGTCACATGGGTTGTACGCTTATTTTGCTTAGCCATGCTTATTATTAGTACGTTGGGTCTATCATCACATGTGTTAAATAAATTTTGACTTAATGATATACTGGAACGTGGTGGTCAACCACAGTTATAAAAATTTGTGTGCCATGACATGGGTAGTGTCATTGGTGTTGGTTATACAAAATTGGTTCTCACTCGGGCGAATGATCGTGCAGTAAAGGGGGTGCGGGTTGCACACGGGATGTGGATGCTTCGCATGGGTACATTTAAGGACTTAACTTTGTGCGCCATTGATCTGAGCCTTACCGTGCAACCACATGTCCAGTATGGGATGGACCTGGCTGACTAATTTGTGATGTTTCAATTCTGGTTCCGCCGTTGGGATGTCAGTGGGTGTCGTATACATTCCACGGGGCGTAAGAGGGGGCAATTACCAGGTTTGGGGGCAAAACCTCAGCGAGGCGGGACTGGGTTGAGATTGAACATTGTAAAGGCCTTGTTGTGATCTTCTTGGTCGGCATGCCAAAGAAAGCATGTTATACCGGTGACATTACAAGATGATCATATCGTGTGGGTAAAGTTGTACAACCTCTGCAGAGTGTAAAACTATTCGAATAGCCATGTCCTCGGTTCTGGACAATGCTCGGTGATTTCACACGAGGGGTAGAGTTTTCCTAAAAACCTGGTTGGGTTAAGTTGGAAAGTGAATGGTTAGTTCACGGGTGTTCATTTCATGGATCATGGTTCATGGTGGATTCCCTGGGTGAATGGTCAGTTCACTTGTGGTTGGTCTCAATTCTTTTGGTTACTTATTTATTATCATTTATAAAGCTTGCTTTTCAATCTACTTATTGTATTTACTTTAAATTGTTGCTTTCTGCAAAATTAACCTTTCAGCCATCCTTTGGTAAGCCTTGCATACTATATTGCATTCTTTGTTACAAACGACTTGCTAAGTACTCTATGTACTCACGGCTTCATCTATATTTGCTCAGTTGAGGAAGAAGGACCAGATCAGCAGGAGCTACTAGAAGGAGAATACTTGGACGACTTCGTGGATTAGGACTTCGCTCCCCAGTCAATTGCCTGTGGGCATGTCGAATGGCTACTACGCTTGTTTCTGGTTTTTCCGCTGCTAGTTTCTTTGAGCCCTTCAGGCTATTAATTGTAAGCTTGGCCATAAGGTCGCACTCTGATAATTATCAATAATATTTGAGTCTTATCCTAGTAAATCGTGATATGGTCGATATTTCATCTTTGTTTATACTGTGTGCACTACCGTGATCCTGGACTAGTGCAGAATACACAGGAGAGTCCGGATTTGCATATTCGGGTCTCTACACTTACAGACGTTGGCCTATGGACAGGCATGTTGGGCTTCTTCTACTTTGATTTTATCTTCCGCTGCTACTATTTAAATTTGGCCTATGTGCCATGGATGTAAACCTTATGTGATTCCACCGTATCGGACACCGGGTTAGCAAAACCCAGATCCTCTGTGATTCCACCGCACTATTCCCTAGATTAATAGATAGTGCTCACAGACACATTACTGTATATCAAAAACATATTTTTCAGAAGCGTAAATAATACAATAATACTTACTCATGGGCCAGTTAGACCGAAAACGATAAAATGCAGCAGCGAAAACTTCGCACCGATGGGACCCACATGACTTGCCCACAGGTAGCCAACTGAGGTGCGCGACCTAGTCCATGGCCTCTTCGCCTTCCAGCTCTGTCGACCCCTTTTTAGCATCGCAGGGCTTGACATTCCTGTTATCTCTGACTCGGTAATGGTAAATAAGAAAGAGTGAGTACGACGGTACTCAGCAAGCCACCACACAGGATGCAATAATAATATATGCAAAGCTGTCAAGGGAGGCTTGAGGTTCTTTTATTTGATAAATGCCTTGTTTTGGAACTACAATAAGTAAGAAAAACTCCTGATACTTACCACTTTTTAACTGAAGGAGATTTTATGAAATTGATTGTGAGAATGCGATATTAATTGTAGTGTAGGTTACATCCACATTTTGATAAGGACATCACTCCTTCGGATGCAACCGCTGATCCTCCAACCGTTATGCAAGGTCCAATGACCCGAGCTCGCATGCGACAATTAAATCTAGAGGTGAGCTCGTTCTTAAGCGATCATTTTCATAGTTTTGAGAATAGATTTCTACCTAATGATGTTATCTTGCTTAGGAACATTGGAGAGGGTCATGAAGTACATGGAGAGAGGTGTGGAGGCGAAGAAGACCAGCAAGGACGTCCAAGTCAAGCCGGAGGTCCAGTCCAACTCGAGTTCAAATTCCACCGGAGTCAACGGGAATCGTCGAAACAAGTCAGCGTCCAGAATCTGCCAGGGTGTTGCGTCACCGTCTTTTGGTCCGTTGGGTCGTGTATCGTCTTAGAGCCCGTTAGGGGGCGCGTCCAGGGGGTGTGACGACCCTTAGACCTTATATCCAGCCGCCACCCCCACCATTAGGGTTTGGGGTTTTGCTTGAGATCAATCTGTCATTGAATAGCCGCCGTTTTCGGTCGTGAAACCCCACTTTCGTGATCTTAATCATACATATGCAGATTGTCACTTCTTTGAGCTGCGTTCTTTCGAGTTCTTGCTTGTGTTCTTCGTTTCGCAGGCAGGGATTAGCCTTCTTGGCAAGGTCAACCGGATTAGTGACACGGTTGATAACCAGAGGAGTCATGGTGCTAAGGTTGCAGGGTTCGGGTCTGTTGGATCTGGCCGGATCGGTGTGTCGCGTTCCACCAAAACGAGAGTTATCATCACCTGACGGAAGATCGGGAACCTCGTCCCCTTCATGTGGTATCAGAGCTTTGGGTTTACCGTCAAGTTCGCATCTATCCCCTAGTTCGAGTGTTTCGCCTTCGTCCCATAGTCCACTGCCATACTCAATTTTTTCTTTCCTGTCCTAGAACCTTCCGCGCCATAGCCTTTGCATAATTCAGTCTCAGAGTCCATCGTGTTGAATTTGTGTCCTAGGTCGAAGTCTTGTTGCTGGTTAGTTTGTGTTTGAGTCCAGTTCGTGTGTTTTCTCCCACCGTTTCCATCAAACCCTAGCCGCCTCCGCCAATTTTCCGCACTTTCTTCCCGTTTTGTCCTCTAACTCGGAGGCCCTTCTTCAAACGGCCATAACTTTCTCATACGGACTTGAAATCAGGCGATTTTTTTTTTGAAATTGGGTGAAATTAAATTTTGCATCCGAAACTCCCCAACTCTGTTGGGTTTGACGAATTTATTTTGCCCAAATTCGACCTGGAAAGTTGAGTACTCGAGCTCCGAAAGTTCATCACCGAATTTACAGCACCTTCTTTATTTTCTGTAGGCAACACCTTACATTAGATTGAGGTGAAACTTTGTGTGGTTCCTATTTTTGTGCTCTGCTCTGTGAAAAATATCAAAAAAATAAAAAGAAAAAGTCGAAGTTTCCCAAAAAAACAACGACAACCCAAAAAATAGAAAAAAAGAGAAGGGCAAAAGAGGAACAATATCTAGAGGAGCACATAGAGAAGGGCAAAGTGAGCTGTGTTAGCGTGTGCTGTCTTGGTCCTTGATTCAAATACTCTTGTTGTCCATCATCCTTGTTTCACTACCATGTTTGTCACACACTTGGTACTTGGAACACCTTAGGCCAGCAACGAGAATAGGTATTTGGGACTATAATTCAGCATTGCTATCTGTTACTGGCTTGTGTGCCACATATACATATTTTTCTCTTTGTGTGCCTTCCACGCTCCACATATTCTTCATATCAGTACATAAAAAGACCCTTGCAATCTTGGTGCCACTTCCTCACAGGTATCACGAACCAGCCGCCGGTTGTACCATTCACTGCTTGCATTGGTAAGAACTTGGTAAGACGTGTGTGAGGGTGTGATTCCACCAACCCATAAATAGTTGATAGGGCTTTTATTTGATAACTAATCATGCCAAACGACGAGCCTGCTTTGAAAAGTGACTTGCAGGACCTGAAGGAGCAGATGCTAGCAGAGGTGGCCAAGCTAACGAATGAAGTTAAAAATGCTATGAAGGATGTCGGCTATTCGCTTGAGAGTATGGACAGGCACATGTCCACACTGACCGGGAAGGTTCAGCAGCTTGAGACCAACCTTCCAAAGACCAGCGACGTCAACAGAGAAGAGGAAGACGACGAGATCCATGACGACGATGTTGTCTCCGGGGGAGATGGTAAGGTTGATGAGAGGGCGACACGCGAGAACACCCTGCGTTGACGCCTTCAACGCAACCGTACAGGTATGAGCGGTAATGGAAATCAGCGCAATAGTGGTAATGTTAATAATGATGATCCTTATGCTAAAATTAAATTCACCATACCACCTTTTTATGGAAAATATGATGCTGAGGAATATCTTGATTGGGAGATGACAGTAGAACAAAAATTTGCTTCCCACCTTCTACCTGATCATCATAAGGTTAGACAAGCTACTAGTGAATTTAAAGATTTTGCTATAATCTGGTGGCAAGAATTAGCTAATTTGCATCTACAACCTGAGTCATGGGATAGACTAAAAGAAGCAATGTGTGGTCGTTTTATTCCTCCTTCTTATAAACGTGATTTGCGTAAGAAATTGCAGCGCTTAGAGCAAGGTAATATGTCTGTCCAAGAATATTATGCAGAGCTTCAAAAGGGCATGATTCGTTGTGGGGTAGTAGAGGATCCAGAGGATAAAGTGTGTCGTTTCTATGGTGGATTGAGGCGTGAAATTCAGGATATTGTTGATTATAAAGAATTTACTACTACCAACTGTTTGTTCCAGCTTGCTATGCTTGCAGAAAAAGAATTGCAGGGACGACAGCCGCCAAGGAGCAGGAGCAACTTCAGCAGCTCCTTCACGCCCAAGACGACGACACCGCCAACGAAGTCGTTCCTTTCGTCAAGTGCTCGTCCTCCAGCTCCACCAGCGAGCACACGTTCGTCAACTCCTTCACCTTCGGCCGCACGCACCATGGAATCTGGTAAGACTCGTTTGCGAGGCGGCCAAGAGTGCATCATCGTGGCTTCCACCGGCGTTCTTCTTCCATTCGATTGCCACGCTGCCATGGACTTGGTCACGCGCGAAGGATTGTTCTAGCAAGCGGGCATACATTGCTACGAGAAAATGGAGGCTACATTAGCACTTCTGATGTAGAGGAAGACATTGTTGATGAAGCTGCCTCGGACGATGATCATGATGAAGATGGTCTTTCTTTGGGCATAGACGACGCAGGCAACTATCGAGCCATCATTGTACAGTGAGTTCTCAGTACACAGATGGAGAAAGCAGAGAAGCTGCAGCGCCATAACTTGTTTCAGATTTTCTTCGTCATTAAAAATCAGCGTGCACGAGTCATCATTGACGGAGGAAGCTGCAACAACTTGGTGAGTTCTGATTTGGTTAAGAAGCTTGAATTGACCACGCGACCACATCCACATCCGTACCATATTCAGTGGCTCAATGACTCGGGTAAGGCAAAGGTAACACAAACAGCCCGGGTGCATTTTTCCCTTGGTACATATTCTGATTTTGTAGATTGTGATGTGGTACCGATGCAAGCTTGTTCTCTTTTATTGGGTCGTCCATGGGAATTTGATAATGATGCTACACACCATGGTAGAAGTAATAAATATACACTTATGCACAAGGGACAAAAAATTACTTTGCTACCTATGACCCCTGCACAAATTGTACAAGCTGATAGGGAGAGAGTTGCTAGTGAAACTAAACAAGTTGATGCTAAAACTGAAAAACAGCAAGGAATTAAATTGAAAAATCCTGTTATGCTTACTACTAAATCTGATCTTGCAGAGATTAATGATGTGTGCTATGCTTTGATATGCAAAGATGCTTTATTTTCCATCGATGATATAGCTAGCACTTTGCCACCTCTCATCACTAACCTTTTGCAGGAATATAGTGACGTGTTTCCCACCGAGATACCTCCGGGACTTCCACCCATTCGAGGATTGAGCACCGATTGACTTGATTCTGGAGCGAGCTTGCCAAATCGAGCTGCCTATAGAACCAACCCGAGGAGACTAAGGAGATTCAGCGCCAAGTCCAAGACCTTTTGGACCGCGGGTATGTGCGTGAGAGCCTTAGTCCTTGTGCTGTTTCGATTATTTTGGTTCCAAAAAGATGGCGATTGACGCATGTGTGTAGATTGTAGAGCCATTAACAACATCACAATAAGGTACCGTCATCCTATTCCCGAGCTACATGACATGCTTGATGAGTTAAGTGGTTCTATAATTTTTTCTAAAGTAGACTTGAGAAGCGGATACCACCAAATAAGAATGAAATTAGGAGATGAATGGAAAACTGCTTTTAAAACCAAGTTCGGCTTATATGAGTGGTTAGTAATGCCTTTTGGTTTAACTAATGCACCTAGCACTTTCATGCGTTTAATGAACGAGGTTTTACGTCCTTTCATTGGAAAATTTGTGTTGGTTTATTTTGATGATATCTTGATATACAGCAAGTCTTTAACTGAACATCTTAATCATCTACGTGCTGTTTTTGATGCTTTGCGTGCTGCACGTTTATTTGCTAACCTCGAGAAGTGCACTTTTTGCACCGAACGAGTATCATTTCTTGGCTATGTTGTGACCTCGCAGGGAATTGAGGTCGATGAAGCCAAGGTGCACGCTATACAGAGCTGGCCAACGCCCACAACCGTGACACAACTGCGGAGCTTTCATGGACTTGCAGGATCTTACCGCCGCTTTGTGAAGGATTTCAGCACCATTGCAACCCCATTGAATGAGTTGACAAAGAAGGGTGTTGCGTTTCATTGGGGAGAAGAACAAAAGTCGTCCTTTGCTCTTTTGAAGGACAAGCTTACTAACGCGCCATTGCTGCAACTTCCTGATTTTGGTAAGACTTTTGAGCTTGAATGTGATGCTAGTGGAGTTGGCATTGGTGGCGTTTTGATGCAAGAAGGTAAACCCATTGCTTACTTTAGTGAGAAGTTGAATGGACCTATTTTTAATTATTCCACGTATGACAAAGAATTGTATGCTCTTGTTCGATCATTAGAGACGTGGCAACATTATTTATGGCCTAAAGAATTTGTTATTCACTCTGATCATGAATACTAAAACATATTCGAAGTCAAAACAAACTGAATCGTAGACATGCTAAGTGGGTTGAATTTATTGAATCTTTTCCTTATGTCATCAAACACAAGAAAGGGAAGGATAATATTATTGCTGATGCTTTGTCTAGACGATATACGATGTTGTCCCAACTTGATTGTCGTATATTTGGGCTTGAAACAATTAAAGAACAATATGTTAATGATGATGAATTTAAAGATGTGATGGAAAATTGTAAAGAGGGACGTACATGGAACAAATATGTGATACATGATGGGTTTTTGTTTAGAGCTAACCGCCTATGCATTCCAGTTGGTTCCATTCGTCTTTTGTTGTTGCAGGAGGCACATGGAGGAGGATTGATGGGACATTTTGGTGCCAAGAAGACGGAGGAGGTGCTGGCCACACATTTCTTTTGGCCAAGGATGAGACGAGATGTAGAGCGGTTCGTGGCTCGGTGCGCCACATGTCAAAAAGCTAAGTCACGGTTGAACCCACATGGTTTGTATATGCCTCTTCCCATTCCTTCTATTCCTTGGGCTGATATATCTATGGACTTTGTTTTGGGATTGCCAAGGACTAAGAGGGGGAGGGATAGTATTTTTGTGGTGGTTGATCGTTTTTCTAAGATGGCACATTTTATTCCTTGTCATAAAAGCGACGATGTTGTTCATATTGCTAACCTTTTCTTTCAAGAAATCGTTCGCTTGCATGGTATGCCTTCTACTATTGTTTCAGATCGCGATGCAAAATTCTTGAGTCACTTTTGGCGCACTTTGTGGAATAAATTGGGGACAAAGCTGCTGTTTTCTACAACTTGTCATCCCCAAACTGATGGACAAACAGAGGTAGTGAATCGAACATTGTCCACCATGTTGAGAGCGATCTTGAAGCGCAATTTGAAGATGTGGGAAGAGTGTTTGCCGCATGTGGAGTTTGCATATAATAGGGTGGAACACTCCACCACCAAGGTAAGTCCCTTCCAGGTAGTGTATGGATTTAACCCCCGTGCTCCTATTGATCTTTTGCCTTTACCTACCACTGAGAGAACACATAATGATGCTAAAGAGCGTGCTGAATTTATTCTTAAATTGCATGAAACCACTAAGGCAAATATTGAAAAGATGAATGAAATGTATACAATTGCTGGTAGTCAAGGTAGAAGGGAAGTTAAACTTGTACCGGGTGATTTGGTTTGGTTGCACTTGAGAAAAGATAGATTTCTAGAGTTGCGTAAGTCTAAATTAATGCCAAGAGCTGCTGGTCCTTTTAAGATAATTGAGAAAATAAATGATAATGCATATAAACTTGAGTTGCCACCCGAGTTCGGGGTTAGTCCCACCTTTAACATTGCAGATTTGAAGCCATACTTGGGAGAAGAAGATGAGCTTGAGTCGAGGACGACTCCACTTCAAGAGGGGGAGGATGATGAGGACATCACTCCTTCGGATGCAACCGCTAATCCTCCAACCGTTATGCAAGGTCCAATGACCCGAGCTCGCATGCGACAATTAAATCTAGAGGTGAGCTCGTTCTTAAGCGATCATTTTCATAGTTTTGAGAATAGATTGCTACCTAATGATGTTATCTTGCTTAGGAACATTGGAGAGGGTCATGAAGTACATGGAGAGAGGTGTGGAGGCGGAGAAGACCAGCAAGGACGTCCAAGTCAAGCCGGAGGTCCAGTCCAACTCGAGTTCGAGTCTGCCTCGGCCTTCACGACCAGCCTGCAGTAAAATGGACGCCCAGGACGCATACGGACTTCGTTTTTGATGACCCACATATGCATGGAAAGATAATTTCATAGGCTAACCAATGGATTTGGTTTGAGGTCCAAATTCCACCGGAGTCAACAGGAATCGTCGAAACAAGTCAGCATCCAGAATCTGCCAGGGTGTTGCGTCACCGTCTTTTGGTCCGTTGGGCCGTGTATCGTCTTAGAGCCCGTTAGGGGGCACGTCCAGGGGGTGTGACGACCCTTAGACCTTATATCCAGCCGCCACCCCCACCATTAGGGTTTGGGGTTTTGCTTGAGATCAATCTGTCATTGAACAGCCGCCGTTTTCGGTCGTGAAACCCCACTTTCGTGATCTTAATCATACATCTGCAGATTGTCACTTCTTTGAGCTGCGTTCTTTCGAGTTCTTGCTTGTGTTCTTCGTTTCGCAGGCAGGGATTAGCCTTCTTGGCGAGGTCAACCGGATTAGTGACACGGTTGATAACCAGAGGAGTTGTGGTGCTAAGGTTGCAGGGTTCGGGTCTGTTGGATCTGAAGCCGGATCGGTGTGTCGCGTTCCACCAAAACGAGAGTTATCATCACCTGACAGAAGATCGGGAACCTCGTCCCCTTCACCTTTTACAGTGCATGGTCACCTCCACCAATGCTAGTTTTCGCCGCTGGAGTACATCCCTCCAGGAAAAATTCAAAGTCAGAGTACATTCCCTCTGATAGGTTTTATCCCACCCACAAATAGTTTTGGAAATAGAACTAACTCAAGTAGGTTCCCATGTCCGCCCTTGACCGTGGGCACGGCTGCTCGAATAGTTTTACACTCTGCAGAGGTTGTACATTTTCACCACAAGAGATAAGTCATCTTAATAGTCAACATGCTTCCTTAGGCATGAGACCCAGATGATTTATCACAAAGCCTTTAGCTTACTCCGATCTAGCTAGATACCACCCGCTGAGGTTTCACCGCTGAAGGGTTCTATCTGCCATAGTCAGAGGTCACCTCTTGCGCCGTATGGGTACAGTCGGTCCCTGTATCCCACTGTGAGTAAACCAGTATGTCCTGGCACCCACTTACCACTGGTGATATATGAACTAAACCTTTGCAAGTTAATCAGCTAGGTCATACCCGTATATACTTGTGGTTGTACTGTTTTACACAAGGAGGTCGTCACAAGATTCAATCCTTAATTTGTCCAGGCGGTTCTTACCACAAACCACGGGTTCTCGTGCGACATCGGCACCATCCACTCTCACCAACCGCCCAGACAGGTATAGCAAGTTTTTAGAGTTTTGAAAAGCATAGAACAGTTGTAACAAAATACTTAGCCACGTACATCCCATGACTGTTCCAAAATAAATTCTTTTGTTGTAAAGATTGATGATCAGGGGCGCCCTGGACTTGACCGGACTAGCATAGCATTTTAATGTAATCTATAGCTAGTAAAGATCATCATTAAAATCTAGGGAGACAACGGTCATGATTCAAGTGTTGAGGGATGGCATAATAAAATTAATACAACAACAAGTGGGCATGTAGCTACCTTAAGTTTTGACATACATTTGCATAATAAATTAGGCATGCAAGTTGATAATTTGAAGGAACATAACTTTGCATAAAACATGGGATCAATATGGTCAAAGTGATGACTTGCCTTGCTTGGTTTACCATGGCCTTGATCCAACTCAAAGCCTGCTTAGTCAACGATCTTAATTTACTGGTTCTCGCTTTTACCCGAATCTTGGTCTGGCTCGAATCCGTCGCCCTGTTGAGCCTTCAAATTCTAATACGTGGCAAAGAAAAGAAAAAATCAAATAAATCCAAATACTTTAAATGCCCAATTTTAATTCAAATTATACATTTGTTACGATTCGAGAATAGAAGGATGATTTGGATTAGTGTGCCGTGAACACAACGGTAGCTGGATTTAAGCAAGAGAACGAGTTGTCTAAATAGCCTTACCATGAGGGAAAATTTTAGGACAACGAGGGTTCACAAGTGAAGATGTACCTACAGGAACCATTCGCCTTGGAAAAGAAAGTGGCCAAACATAGCCGATTGAGGAAAATCGAGGCTCGATCTTTTGTTTGATGACTTTCTTTTTATTGATCCCTATTTATCAAGGAAGTTCCATGAGTCAGGCGGGACTTAAGGACAGACAAAAGAGGGTATCGATGGTAGTAAAGAGGGACAGAACTTTAGGATTGTTAGTAGGCAGGGGTTTTATACGAGATGAGTATGATTTTAAACACTCAGCCTAACTTTGATATTTTATGTGGCAGTATCTATCTAAGATTGCAACTGCCAACTTAATGAATCAATGTTTTTAATAACTTAATTAAAGTATGGAGTTAATCATTTAACCAACTTTTATTATGGACAAGGTTGGTTATTTTATTACTTAACTAATCTATTATTCACAGCCTACCATTTATTGAGTAAGTGAGTCATGAATTAACAAGGACCTTCTTGATAAAGTGATTTCTTTTATTCTTGCTTATTCTCAATCATTAGATTTCAATTCTGAGATAATGATTGGGAATTTGGATGCGAGACAAAGATTAAGGATTTCTCTTTCTTTTCGAAAAAATCTTAATTGTAGACACTCATTATTTTAAATCTTAACATTTTAAGATGTATGTTAAAGTGTTTACTACAAATATGTTTAAGCACTTTTGAAAAGATAGCTCCCATGATATTAGAGATGAGTAATTTATGGTCATCATTTTATGTGGCAAACTATTGTTAAATTGATTTGCTTAGTTTGTACTAATAGATTAGATCAAGAGATGGAAGATACTATTTAGATCACTCGAGTATTTAATAGAATGTGATATTAATGTTTGATTTGTTTGACGTCAAATTTGCGAGTATTGAAATTATCTTTATAGAGCTTTACGTATGCAACTTTAATTATTTAGGATCAACGTCTATTACCTTCAATTCATAAAAGATGATCTTCCAATTAGTTTCACCTTTTTTATTTCTAACATTAATATCCATGGAAGCCATGTCGATTTCTTGCCACATGAAAATAGACCACGCATAACGCGTTTTAATTTTACATGAGTATTAATATATTACTCTCGATTGGAAATATAGTTAACTCATGTTAAGTTTTTAATTTAATTGCGGCAGTATTTTCCATTATGAACTCGTTAGTAAATTTCTCGTCATTATCATTACGCCCAACTTATTTTGACACATGCATGAATATTTCTTACAAATAGACTGATCATGTAGCCAAAAGGGCGAAAAGAAGCTGCATTTTCTTTTGGAGTTAGGCCCACCTGACAGACACAGAGAAATGGGGGGGTGTTCGGCTGGCTGAGAGCAGAGCAGGGGAAACCACGGCAGAAACAGGGGAGGAAGGCCGAGGGCATGGCAGCGGCGGCAACGCCAGCGGGGAGCGGTTGGGAGGCGATGATGGCCACCAAAATGGACTACCCGGTTGATGAGGAACCTTGGGGAGGCGCTGGCTTCGGCAGGTGAGATGCCAAGGCAAGCTGACGGCGGTGCTTGGCGGCCGGCGATGAAGAGAGAACAGGGCGCAGGCGACCAGGAAGGAGAGGGGAGAAAAGGGCGTGCGCATAAGCATGAGCGGGGGTACAGGAGCTCACCGGAGCAGCCGACGTGACCGAAGGGAGATGGAGGAGAGCCGACGACGTGCACGGGCGGCAGTGCGGGGAGGCGACCATGGCGGAAGAGCTCGGGTGGCAGAGGGCGCAGACCGACGGTTGGGGAGGCTTCGGGTGGCGGAGGTCCTGCTCCCACCGCGCTAAATTGACTCGGGACCGACCGAGGAAGAAGCGGCGGCGACAACGGCGATGGTCGGCCGGAGGCAGAGAAGACGCGGGCGCGGCGTGCTCGGGCGACAGTTTTGCAATTAAACGTGCAGGGAGGCAGAAGACAACTACGGCTTGCTGTGGCACAGGTAATTGGTGAAGGGGATGGCCGAAGTGGCAGAATCGACGTGAAGTGGTGGCGGTCGGCGCAAGCTCGAGGGCAGCTCGAGCGAGCTCAAATGGGGAGAAAGGAAGAGGAGTGAGAAGGAGGGGAGCTCAGGCTCTTTATGCGAGCGTGCGCTTGGGGAAGTAGAGCCGGAGCATGGCGAGTTGAAGGCGTGCGCGCGAGGGGGAAGTAACGCCGGTCGGCGGCATTGAACGCGGTGGCAGGCGTCGCTGAGGAGTAAACCGAGCGGTGGCATGGCTAGCGAGGGGGGGCGCAGGCGAGGCCGGTGGTAGGGTAGTAAATGAGCGCCAAACCACAGGCAGAGCCAGGCAAAACCGGGGGCGGAACGCGGGCTGGGCCGGCGAGGCGCGACAGGAGAGAAGGGAGGAGGAGTAGAGGGAGGAAGAAGAAGAAATGGGGAAGAGGGGAGGCGTCGATGGCTTGGACCAAAGGCCAGGAGAAGGAATGGGCTGAACGGCCAGGAAAGGAAAGAAAACGGCCCGGGGAAAAAGAAAAAGAGTAGGCCTGGTCCAAGAGGAGATTTTTGGGATCTTGAGAAATAATTCTATATTTTAAATTTCTGATTTGGGTTTTCAATTTGAAATCTTGGTTTAAATTTTTGAGCCCAACAATTACATTTTTAGGATTGCCAAGTTTTGAGAGATAAACCTTGACTTTCAGAATTTAAATTTTTGCATAAGAACATTAGATGGAAGGGGTTGATTTTAATTTCCGCTCTTAGTCTTGAATATTCAGAATTCAAAGTGTTAAAACTTGAAGTTAAGACTTCTAGGAGGGATTGGGATTTTCTCAATTTGATTTTCAACCTTGGTTCTTGATTCCAAGGTTTCGGTTCTTATTAATCGAATTTTTGGGCAAGAAACCAAATTAGGAAATTCGAGTAACGCCAAAATTTCTTGAGAACACAGGAATAATAATCAAAATATTTTATAATTTTCGCAAAATATAGCAGTTCCCTTTTTGGGATGTTACAGTCCGACACCATGCCTCCACTAAGGTTTCAATATAAAAAGGAATCCACTAGATCGGAGCACCCTCTTGTGCCATATGAGATTTCTCATGGCCTACGCCACGCTCACATTCAGCCTATAGCAAAACTCGGGTTGGGACCTGCTAATTAGTCAACCAAGATTGTCCCATACTAGCCTTGTGGTAGTATGCAATGGCTTTGTAACAGTAGCTCACATGCCAGTCATTAATTGACTTAGGCACTAACAACGTACCCCTTGTGCCTAGCACCTATGTTGAGCCACCGAGCAACAACGTATGCAAGCAAGCAATCTAACCATTTGTCTATGTCTAAACCAGGTTTTATATTTTATTTTGAAATATTCCATAGACTTTATTGACTTACCGATGTCAAGAATACTATTTAAAAGTTCATCTTTTTATGTGAAAAGGTTATCCCAAACCAAAAGTTATATCTATGTAGGTCTAAGCATTTGCTACGAAATTCTCTAGCCATACTAGTGTACTAACTAGAGTTTTATTCTAAGGTGACAAAGGATAGGAATTCACAATGTCAAAGGTGTCATAACATTTGGGTAATAACTAAAGTGAAATAGGAAATGAAATATTGCGTACAAAAATTAAGCATGCAATATAATTTAAAACATCATAATTTTATTTGTAAACTGAGATCAACATGATTAAGGTGTGTAAATTGCCTTGTTCTATAGATTGGTATAAATTGTGGTAGAATTCTTCTAAATTGTCATAGTATACATGTAAAAATAGCCCACCAAACTCAAATAAAATTTAAATCAATTTAAATAAGCTATGAAAATTTAAAAACATTGCAAATTTGGATATATTATGATTTTAGGTGAATTTTAAATTTTGAATGGGTACAATCGGAGCTAGGATTAAAGAGAATAGGCTCCTGGAAGTTTGAATTCTAAAGAAATTGAATAAAGCAATTTTGAATCACTTCATTGAGTGTTGCTTACACCACCTTGCAGGCAAAATTTGTGACAGACAATTACTACATCTCTTGTGCAAAACAAGCTGAAAGTTTAACTTTGCAATTTCTCTATTCAATTCTACTACAATATCTAAGATTTACCAATCCTTAATGTCATTTCCCTTTTGATCTGCATTTCAGTTCTCATTTCTCATCCTTGATTACAAAAAATTTTAGTATGAATTTAATCCATTCTATTCTAGGCCAATATGGAAGCTATTATGGAGCAACCTCTACCAGAAGGTCAACAACCGAAATCTTTCGAAGCTGTTGTCTCAGAAATTCTCTCTCAATTTAGTGCAACCAGCAGGTTCCTTCACAATGTGGGCATTCGGTCATGCTCAGTGGGAACTTCCACAAGCATGGCCACTGCACGTGTACAACAGCTCAAAGAAACACTTCACTTTGAGTGAGAGAGAGTAGCTACACTTTAACAAACAATAGAGTCTCAACAGTAAGAATTACAGATGCTGAAGCAGCACATACAAGAGGGGGAGGCAGCAAGGAACAAGCATCTAGAAAAGATGGAAGGGTTGAAAAAAAGCAACAAGAAAATAAAGTGATTCTTCATCATCTATTAACCATCACACAAGTTCAGCACAACCCTTAAACTGATGGTAAGAGAAGTTCACATTTATGAGTAGTTCATTTTTATTTTGGAGCAGTTTAATATCACAGGTTTAGTGTACTGGTAAGCATTTTGGAGGTTCTTCTAGAATATGTCCATTGTTAAACTTTCTATTTTCTGGATACATTTTGCTATGAACTTTCATGTCTGGATGATACCTACCATGTGAGAAGCCTCTAGTAGCATTCTGCATCTATCGTATAACTGTAGGTCCACTTCAAGTAATCTTTGAAAAGTACAATGACAAGTCGTTGTTTCTGAAATTTTTGTATATCTTCAATGATATCAGATGCTTGGTTTCGGTATGGATTTCTTTGTACTATTCATGTTGCATGAATTTGTAACGAAATAATATGTTTACATCTGACAACATTTCTGTCATAGACTACATGTTTTGTGGCAAAAAGGAAGTGCAATTAGCGATGAAAACAACGTCATGTAGCCCAGCACCGGTTTGCCTATGCCATTTTGTGACAACTGTACAATTTTAATTATGACGAAAAAAAGGTTGTCCATTGGCCTAACAAAGCGAGCAACCATTTCTAATGAAGACCAATGAATGATCTATGATGAAATAAACATCATCCAATAGCATATCGAGTGGGTAGCCTACATTTCATGACCAAATACTATGGACCATCCATGACAAAAAAAAATGTCACAAAAACTGCTAGCCCCAGCGGGCAGCCCTTCCAATGCATGACGAACACCGTGTGGCATCTACGATGAAACAAAAAGTCATAAAACACACTACCTGGGCATGTCAGCTGGGCAGCCCAACAATACATGATGAAATTTCTGCCCACTTGTGACAAATTAAAACGTCATGCAAAACACCTAAAATGGCTACCTGACCAGGTAGCCCTACAATACATGATGAAAATTTTTGCCCACCTATGACAAATAAAAACATTGTGCAAAACACCCTGCCTGATGGCTACCCGACCAGGCAGGCCTACCTATCTATTATGAAATTGTACATTGGATGATGTTTATCAACTCTTGCATGACAAATACAAACATCACTAATTGTTGAAGACCCGTGACAATTGCAGCTTTTGTCATTAAGCTTATGACAAAAATAGGGCCCGTGTCACTAGATACAATCTATGACACACATTCTATGATAATGGACATGATGCCACCTTTTTCGACACAACATATTATTTATGACAAAAAATCGACGTCCGCGATGATTTTTGCTCATCACTGAATCGCATATTTGTTGTAGTGAACCCTTGAGAGTCTAGGACAATCAACTCGGCTGGAAAAGGTACTCCTTTGAAGAGTAGCTCCACTTTTGGGCACAGGGTCCCGGCTCTCATTTTTGCTCCAAGGGAATGGACTAGCATGGTGTTGCTAAGGGGTACTGAATCCAACCCATTTTAACCACAAAAGCTTTGGAAATGAATGAATGGGAAGCTCCGGAATCAAACAAAACTGATGTTGGTACTGAGTTTACTAGGAACTTACCCAGTACAATGTCTGGTATGGCCTGAGCTTCCTCTGTCGTGATGTGGTTCACACATCCCTTGATAAAGTTCTAAGGCTTCTTGAAGGTTTGCCTGGAACTCTGTCCTCCAGAGGATCCTACCTGGCCCATGAATGTATGCATGTACAACCTTTCCTCTTTAGCTGTGTATGAAGCAGAAGTATATTTTGATATCACTACTTATCCAAGGGTCAGAGCAACCTAGGAACGATATTGATATGTACCTAACACCAACAGTGAAAGATCTTGTGACACTGTGGAATGAATGGGTAGAAGTATGGGATGCGGACAAACAAGAAAACTTCACTCTACACACCATGTTGTTCTGCACCATCAATGATTTTCCTGCCAAACCCTATCCACACTACTTAGGATATACCGAGAATGTGTGGTTGAACAACTCATACAAAACTATGTACATGCGTCACCATAGGTTCTAAGGTATCCCCATACCGTAAAATGAAGAAACAATTTGACAAAAAAAAGTGGATGACTCAGCACCAAGGCTTTTTAGCGGGAAAGTGGTCTATGATATAGTCAATGATATCGATGTTGTGCTTGGAAAGGGATGTAAGATGAGGACCCATCAGAAGAACATGTGGAAGAAGAGGTCAATATTTTGGGACTTGCCTTATTGAGAGCACTGAGAAGTTTTGTGAAAGAGATAAAAATATGTGGACTCGTGTTTCTACGTCATATGTATCTGTTTGAGAGGTATATGGGAATTCTCAAGTCCTATGTACGCAATTGATCTTGGCTGGAGGGTAGCATCATCGAAGGTTATGCAACCAAAGAGGTCATTGAGTTCTACATCGATTACATAGCTCGGGTTGAATCGATAGGTGTACCTGTATCTCATCATGAGGGGAGGCTGGAGGGTATCAGGACCATTGGAAGGAAAGCAATAACTCCGGATCTGGATACGTATGCTCAAGCCCATTTCACGGTATTACAACATATGACTAAAGTGTCCCCGTATATTAAAGAGCAAAAGGACATGCTACGCCAAGAGAATCCAAATTGTGACATGGCAAGGATACAACATGAATGGATACACATTTTATATAATAAATCATGATAGAAAGAGCACAGTGCAAAACATAGGTGTCTACATAGATGCATTTCATGCGCCCTTCAGTACCGCTAGCCCAAGCTCATACTATGGGCTTGTAGAAGAGATTTGAGAGCTCGACTATGTAATTTTCAAGATTCCTCTATTTTGGTGCCGTTGGGTCCAACTCCGACATGGTGTAAAGGTTGATAAGTACAGTGTCACTACTGTGGACCTCGAACATGTAGGATACAAAGATGAAACATTCATACTCACAAAACAAGTTGTCTAAGTTTTTTATGTAACCGATCTAGCAAATAAGAAGCACCACATAGTTCTTATGAAAAAAGAAGGATTGTCGGAGTTGAGAATGTCATGAATGAGCAAGAGTATAATCAATTTGATGAGTCACTTCTATTCAAAGATGGCATCAGGCTCGAGGAAGAACAAGGCAATGAAGCAAGCTATATGCATTTCGATCATTGTGAAAGGCTTTATTTAAAAGGAAATAGCCAAGTATAATGATCCCACATGGTGAACACCTATGTGGAAAGTATTGCAATGTGATTACAAGAAGCTCCGCATGTAATTATGGAACTAATCCATTATAATTGATTCAGTAATTAGAAATAATTACATCTGCGATTGTATATACTAGCATTTCCTGAGGCTAGTTGAAAAACAGGGTTTGTAGTAGAGGAACTATCACAGGCGGTTTAGTGGAATAAACCATCTATGATATACGTATCACAGACAGTTCCATAATAGAAATGTATGTGATACGTAACATATCATAGACAATTCCATAATAGAACTGTCTGCAATACGTAGCATATCATAGATGGTTCCATAATAGAATAGTCTGTGATATTCCCATATCACATACAATTCCATTAGGTAAACGTCTATGATATTATTATCACAGATGGTTCTTTAATAGAACCGTCTATGATAGTTCTTCAATAAATAGGGCCCCTGCTAGGATTTGCACTCTCACTCCTGGTAACCGTCTGTGATAATATCATAGATAGTTCTTTAATAGAATTGTCTACAATAGTTCTTCCATAAATAGGGCCCCTGCTAGAGTTTGCACTCTCACTCCTCACTCGCAACCACTCTTTCTCCGCCCCTACTAGGTTTTGAGCACTCACTCCTCACTCACGGCCTCTCCTCCTGACGCCGCCTCTCCTTCCCCGCACCCTCTCCTCCCTTCGCTGCCTCTCCTTCCCCACCGCCTAACCTCCCGATGCTATCTCTCCTTCCCGAGGCCACCTCTACTCCCGACACCACCTCTCCCTTCGATGCCGCCTCTCCTCCCTATCACCTCTCCTCCCAAAGGTATGGATCCCAAATCCCACTTCTTTTAGGTGATAGATCATGGTGAGTTTGGACATTCTCTCCTCCCTACCTACTGCTTCTACATCCAATGATATGCATTAGACTTTGTTGTAAATGTTTGTGGGCATGGTTTAATGCTCAATGATGATAGTTGTCTATTACTAAAATTGAGATGATAAACTAGTTTAGATTTGGGCTATTTCAAGTGGAGCTTATTGTTGTGATTTGCTAGCAGTGTTGTCAGTTGTACTGGTTCCTTTTAGTCCTATGGTTTCTAATAGATTCAGTACTATCTAGTTTGTTCTCAGCATATTTGTAGAAGATCCTGCTATCTTTAAGGTCCTAAGATCTTTTTATTATATGTTGATCATGTTTCCATGGTTGGTAGAAATACTGTTAATTTGAGAATCAGTCTTTTGGTGCTGTCCTATTAATTCACAATAAATTGATTCCTTGAGTGTTGGCAGATTTATGTGAATTTTCACAGAAGCATAATTTTAAGATCTTAGATTCTAAACTTTAGTTGTCATTTCTTAATTCGTAAATAGTATAGACAAAATATCGAGAAGGCCAAGAATTAATCTTAAGCAACTCTACCTCTAAGAGCAATAATAATCATTAAAACAACAACCAAATGTTATTTTACGTATAAGATAACTCACTATAATTAATTTTTCTTGTAAAAGAGATGACATCTGCAGAGTCAATATCGTCGCCATCGATGTCACTAAATGGGTGTGACGCTTTGAAGACTGAGGTAACTAAGTGTGGCATAGGAGTATCGAAAAGGCCAGAGGGCCGAATGACCATCATAGTGATCTCTCCAGATGAGGTTCCTCTACAACCAAAGAAAGCAACGACAACATTCTAGACTACCTACGGGATAACTGGGAGGCAATGGGTCCTTATCACTGCAGCAAGCTAAAAAATTTTGACAAAGGATCAGAAAAAGAGATGTGGGTGGAAATAACAAACTTGTTCGAGATCCCAACAAAAGTCCAGGGACTCGTGCGATGATACACGCTCCTCGTGATGGGAAAAGTGTGGAAGACTTTCAAGAGCATGCTTGTCATGCAGTACGTGACCAAAAATCACACGCCTTTCACGTGGTATCCTTTCTTATCACTAGAAACATGGGAAGCCTTTGTGCAGATGAAGACGACTACCAAATTTCAACAGCAAAGTGCGGCGCACAAGGCTCTCCAAGCACAAAACACTCACCCCACAGGCTCGGCACCACTGGGTACACGGATAAAATCCCACAATGGAGGATGTAGGATAAGGATGCAATTCGATCGAAGGCCTCCCCGCCATTTGTAAGGATCACAAATGAGCGCGCCCGAAACTGGTTAAGAGTGAAGTCATCAACAACGTCTTTAGGTGTCTCCTCTTTCAAAAACCCGCAGACGAGGAAGTGTCCTAACGTCTACTAAGATATGTTAAACTACCTAGTTGTTAATATGCCTATAACTTCATGGGGTCTAAAATAACATGATTGCCTATTGCAGCAAGCATTGACTACCGAATCTTCCTAAGGCTCCTTTAAAGCAGACAGAGAGAGAAATATACTATCCATGACTAGGAAATAATGAGCACCCAGGTCGCACGTGAGGCCTAGGGTTTTACGTACCTTGGAGGCATAGATTCCTAAACAACTCCGAGGCATATAGGTGTAGGAAGAGATCCAAGGCCCGGTGCAAAGAATGCATGAAATAGGACTTCAATGGAAAACTTTAGGAGATAACTGCCTCACTTCGAGGAGAGATAGATTCATTGAGAGAAGAACTAAGAGAAGTCCGCAACAATTTGCAAGTAAACCCCGTTATTGCGGTACCTAGTCCTAGGAGTACATACTTCCACTTTTAATATGCCACTTAAATGAATTTGTCAAACTTATTTATCACTTTTGATATATTTAAATACTAATTATAAGATGGATTTACTTGAAAAAAATTCATCGCAATCTTGTATTTTTGTTATATACCTTTTTCCACATATAAAAGGAGTATATACACAAATTATGCTGCAAAAAGTGGATTTTGATGAAATTTTTCATGGAACTCATGTTGGAGTATCTTATAGTCATTATTAGAGTATGCTCAAATACATAAATAGATATAACCACATCATTTAAGTGCTATATAAGAAATGGGAGTACGTACTCCCAAGATTATGGAGATATATGTGAGTGTGTGTGTGTGTGTGTAACAGGGGCACCATGGTCTAGAATAGTTATTTCCCCTATGCATCATGTGTGAAAAAATTTGAAATTTTTTGGATGTTAAGTTTAACTAGTTGACTAACTAGTTCAAATAAGTTCAAACTAAAATTTGAATTGTAGTTGGCTTTTTTATTGATAGTTGTAAAAATAACGAGTACTCCTTGGTGCCTAAGCACCATAGTCTAAAATAGATATGTATCATATGCGAAAAATTTTAAAATTTCTTAGATGTCAAGTTTAACAAGTTTACTAACTAGTTCAAACAAGTTTGAACTAAATTTCAAATTTTAGTTGGCTTTTTTATGATATTTTGGTTGTAGGTATATGTTGATTACATATAAAAATCAGCAAATTATGTGATCTAAATTTGTTCAAAACTTTGAATTTGAGTATATTTTTCAAACTTATACATTTCATTTGAATTGTTGTAGATGAGTATATACCCTAAAATTGATATTTTCAAAAAATATACCCGAATTTAGATGGAATTGATGCATTTGAAATATATGTATATATACTTACATACATACATATGCATATACATGTACAAACATACATATACATATATATATACATACATACATACATATATATATATATAAATGCATACATAGAATTTTTAGCGAATTTGTCATTGTTGGCCACGGCATTTACAAAGTAGCAGTATGTGCATCGTATTTGCAGAAATATCACTTTTGCCGTCTGTTGGGAGGGCGGCAGTATCGGCGAGACGACGTGTGGGGGCACCACCTGTGACAAGCACCTACCACCCCACCAACACAACATACTTGACAGCATAATTTTTGGATAATTTTATCCATTATGAATGTTGCTCAAAAATTTATACAATTTTGATATTTTTATGATTTTTATATATAGCAAATTAGCTTCAAAAATTACAAAATTTTATGTAAAGCCTCCTGACATAGTAATAGTTACTGTGTAATTTTTTTAATTTTATGTGGTCCAAATTTGCCACATTTATTCGGGTTAATATACCCATAAATTCATAATTAAAATTACCTGAATAAACGTGGTAAATTCGGACCACATAAAATTTTTAAAAAAAATATATTATAACTATGACTATATCAAGAGGCTTCACATAAAATTTTGTAATTTTTGGAGCTTGTTTTCTATATGTAAAATCTTACAGAAATATCAAAATTGTATAAATTTTTGAGCAATATTTGCAATGGATAAAATTACCCAAAAATTACACTCTTAAGTACATTACGTCCGGAGACTGTACATAAGTTTTCGTAATTTTTTAACCTCATTTGTTATATTTGAAAATTTAAACAAATACTAATAAAAAATAGGACAGGTAATTAAGTCGATAAATCAGTTGGCTTAATCACTACTGCCCGGTGAGGAGACGGCAAGTGATTAAGCCAACTGGTTAGCGAGCTTAATTATTTGCTCTAGTTTTTCCGCTTAGGGATTGTATGAATTTTTAAATATATCAAATGAGGTAAAAATAACAAAAATTTAAATACAGCCTCTCGACATAACGTACTTCAAAGGTAATTTTTGAGTAATTTTATCCATTGTGAATGTTGCTCAAAAATTCATACAATTTTGATATTTATATGAGTTTTTACATGTAGCAAACAAGCCCCCATAATTACAAAATTTTATGTGAATCTTCCTGACATAGTCATAGTTATTGTGTAGAATTTACTACGTTTATTTGGATTAATTTACCCGTAAATTCACGATTAAAGATGCATCTTATCTACATACATATACATATATACATATATGTCGTTATCCGAACAGAATAGTACGTTACATATATCTAGGCACTAGTATCCTTGCCTTCCCGGCCCCTTTGCTTGCTGCCATGCACAGTCAGAAAATATAACTAAAGATGTATACCACAACAGATACAGACAGAGATACGTAAAAAAATGAACACAGGCACATGTACTTTCAGAGTAGATAACTAGCTTACATTAATAATTAATATATATACTGGAGTAACAACAACTAATGCTAGATTCGCGGTGATCGAGTTCCTGGTACAATGAACCTCGCGGCACAGAGACCTGTACAGTACACGTTTCGTTATTCTTTCTCGTACGCAATAGGTAGGTGGGTGCCACTTGCCACACTAGCTACAACTTTTATTTTTGAAACTCTTGAGGTTTACTAAACAATTACTACTAGCTAGTCCTTTAAATGATTATCTCCTTTTCTTTTACTTATTTCCAGCTAATTAACGGCCAACGTACGCGAAAACCAGCGTATACATATAACGATGAGTATGACTCTTGCATCAGGTCGAGATGAGGCAGCTAACCTAAATGAAACAGCTGCTAGCTCCAAGAAAAACAGAAAAGAAAATACAATCGATCAATTCTCTTTTGACATAAATTAGTTGTTGCAAATTAAATGGCGTATATCTGCGAGCTGGTGCATCGTCCATTGAATGAGCTAGCCAGGAACTGATTCCGATCGAGCTTCGTTTGGTTATTGATTGATGCGTATGATCTGGATCGATCGCTATCCCCATGCAAAAGATAATTTGTGCAATAATAATAGAAATAATTTATGCAAAAGATAAGCCAGCTTATGACTAAACTTGCATTATAGCTAGCTGAAATTACATTATAACTGATGGTGACTTATTTGACGTAACTAAATTTTAAAAAAATAAAAATAGAAAAAACAGATTAACCTATCATGGACAATGCAAACGAATACGAATAAAGAACCGGCAAAAAAGCAAAAAAAATCAGAAAAATATAAAATTTATGAATAGTTAAAAATAAGTCAGAAACCAGAAGTTCAAATCGAAATAAACAGGACATAATTTTCAGTTTGATAGTACAACAAAAATCCATTCTTATGCAATTTCCCAGACGTAGCGTACAACGGATGTAGTCTAAAATTCGATCCACGATTAATCAAACATCATAGTCTTCAGCTAGGCCTTCAGCTGTCCGTTTTCTTTACTTCTTTAATTTTGATGTTTCATATGACGGATCAGCAAGGATTAACATAGCTAATTAGCTATAGCTTGTCTACGTGCGACATCCACAGAGAAATGTCTATCATATAATTAAGAATGAAGAAATAATTTGACGAAGAGAAGAAGTACAGTTTAGTTCCAAGGCATTTAAGCGGAAAAAGAGTCTATGATATGGTTACGGATTTAGATTTGTGCTCGAAAAGAGATGTAAATCGAGGACATCTGAGAAAATATTTGGAAGAAGAGATTAATATTTTGGAACTTACCTTATTGAGAGTACCTACAAGTTCACCACTGTATCGACATCATGCACATAGAGAAGAATGTATGTGACAGCTTGATTGATCTCTTACTGAACATTCATGACAAAACAAAGGATTGTGTCAATGCACGGCTCGACTTGGTTGATATGGACATCAGGTCTAAGTTAGCACTAACAAAGACCGATAAATGAAGAACTTACCTTCCCCTGCTTGTTACGTGAAAGGTCAAGAGAACTGAATTATGCTAGTACTTGCATGGTGTGAAATTTTCATCTGGTTACTCTGCCAACATGAAGAAACTTGTTTCGATGGAAGATTTAAAATAAATTGGCATAAAATCTCATGATTGTCATATGCTGATGACATATATGCTTCCTATTATAATTAGAAGTATTTTGCTAATCACGTTCCGAGAGACAATCATGAGGCTATGTTATTTTTTTAACACAATTGCTCAGGAGGCTATCGATCTCCAAAAACTAGATGCTCTACAGGACGAGGTGGTGACGATTCTATGTTATCTTGATATGTATTTTCCTCCGTCGTTTTTTGATATCATGGTCTACCTCATTGTTCACATTGTGTGGGAGATAAAAATATGTGGGCACATGTTCCTACGTAGTATGTACCCGTTCGAGAGGTTCATAGGAATTCTCAAGTCCTATGTACGGAATCGATCATGGCTGAAGGCTATCATCGTCAAAGGTTATGCAGCCGAAGAGGTCATTGAGTTATGTGTCGATTACATGGCCTAGGTCGAACTGATAGGTGTACCTCGATCTCGCCATGAGGGGAGGCTCAATGGTATCGGGACCATCGAAAGAAAAGCATTCACTCTAGATTTAGATGCATGTGCTTAAGCCAATTTCACAGTCTTGCAATACATGACTAAAGTGTCCCCGTATATCGACCAGCACAAGGATGTGCTTTGGCAATAGAATTTGGAGCAGCCGGATGTTTGGATCATGAGACAACACAACAGTCGGTTCAACCAATGTTTAAAGGAGCGACTCGCTAGGAGCTCATCAAGTGATATACTGACAAGGTTGGCAAAAGGGCCAACATTTACAGTTATGACATGGCAAGGATATGACATAAATCGGTACACATTCTATACGCAGACTTGGGATGTAAAGAGTACTAACAACGCATAAATGCTTTCAGAACCGATGGGTTGAGTAACTCCTACTATGGGTTCATAGAGTATATTTGGAAGCTCGACTATATGCTTTTCAAGATCTCCTTGTTTCAGTGCCATTGGGTCCATCTTCTACAGGTAAAGGTCGACAAGTACAGTGTCACTACCATGGACCTCAAATGTGTCGGATACAAAGACGAACCATTCATACTCACTAACCAAGTTCTTCAAGTTTTTTATGTAACCAACCAAATAAATAAGAAGCGCCATGTAGTTCTATATGGAAAAAGGAGGATTGTCAGAGTTGAAATGTAGTGGATGAAGAAGAATACAATCAATTTGATGAGTTGCCTCCTTTCAAAAGTGGCATAAGAATCAAGGAAGAGCAACGTGACGAAACTAGCTACATACGCATCGATCATCATGAAAGACTAATTTTTAAAGAAAATAAGCAACTAGAATGATGAATAACATTTTTATGTGTCATATGTTCTGTATTTGCATTGTATATATATATGAGAATGTGTGATATATGTGAATTTGCATATTTACTAGTAAGATGCTCGTGCATTGCAACGGAGTACCAAATGAGGGTGATTCATATTATCAAACGATGATCCCAAACTAAACGTTGAACATCAATTTTATCTTTCAAAAAAGATGTATTAAGTAAAGCACACATGTACAACTCACAAATAAATTAAATTGGAAATAGATGTTCATGTTTAGTAGCTACCAACGAAGTAGCCTTATTTTATAGTACTCCTTGCAGCTGTGACCGCGACCACATACTTCGACTCCAGCATAGGCACCACAACCACGACTACAGGCTTTGAGTCTTCCAACTGTAGCTTTGACCACGCCATCGACCACGGTGTCTCAACCACACCTCACAACCAGGACTTCTCTTCGACTGCTTAATCAACCACACAGGTCTTCGAGCACCGACCGTCTTACTGTAGCTACGACCGTGGCTTCAACCGCTCATAGACCATGCCTTCGACCGTGGCTTTGACCATGACATCGACCACAACTAGTGCACACATCTGCTACAGCACACCGCACCTTCAACCACGGCTTTGACTGCACCTTGTTGACCATATCACCCACCAAGGCTTGTCACCACAGCATCCCAACTGCATCTCCGACCACACAGGTCATCTAGCACCGAATGCCGACTGTAGCACAACCATCGACCACTGTAGCTATAGCTGCCAACCATCGACCACTGTAACTACAACTACTGACCATTGACTACTATAGTTACGACCATTAACCACTGCATAGTTTGACTAATGACTGTGACAGTACTCCCTCTGCTCTGGTTTTTCTAGCCTTAACTATCGCGCCATCTGCCCACATCGCTCAGCCGCCTGCCAACGGTGCTCATCTACCTAACGACTAATACAGTGACCAGCCACTTGCCCATGCTGCTCAATCGCCTGTCCACACTGTGTTGTATGCTAATGATTGCTACAATGACTGACAACTCTATACCAATGGCAAAACCTAAAGGTAGCTCACCCGATGCCTGCATCACCAAGTTGATTGTGGCAACGAGCGAGCATCTACTAATCCAACCTCAGGCACTGGTGCTTCGACGGGCAAATTTGCATCCCCGCCATCGAACATTCCATCAAACATCGACCTCAATGATGAAGGAGCTCCTCGGAGGTTCCACATGGTGCAAGATTACATCGACGACACCCCTCTACATGAGCTCAATCCCGATGAATTGCATATGCTGATGATGGAGGAGCCAGCCTCTGTCACCGAGGCTCAAGCTGACCAAGGATGGCAGATGGCAATGCAGGAAGAGATGAACTCCATCAAGGAGAATCATATATGGGGCCTCATCGATCTTCCGGTCGAAAAACACCCAATTGGTCTTAAGTGGGTGTTCAAGCTAAAGAAGGACACTCGCAGCGAGATCGTGAAGCACAAGGTGTGTCTGGTGGCCAAGGGATATGTTCAACGTGTCAGCATAGACTTTGATGAGGTGTTCATGCCTGTGACGCGCCTTGATTCTATATGATCCCCTGTAGCGGTGGTTGCCCATGAGGGATTACCGATACATCACCTCGATACGAAGTCTGCCTTCCTCAACGGTGACCTCACGGAGGAGGCATACGTGGCACAACGCGTCGGCTTCATCTGCACGGGCCGTGAGTACCAGGCACTACACCTATGTAAGGCACTCTACGGGCTTCATCAAGCTCCAAGGGCCTAGAATACCAAGCTCGACAGCATGCTGACCTCCCTCGGCTTCAACGAACCTTGTCAGAGCGTGCGTGTACACCCAGGGAACTGGTGACTCATGTCTACTCTTGGGTGTGTGCGTCGATGACTTGGTGGTGACTGGCCCCCGTCTGGAGGAGATCGACCAATTCAAGGCCCAGATGGAAGTCGACTTCAAGATGAGTGGACTCGGCCCTCTTAACTATTATCTCGGAATCGAAGTCACATAGAGCGAGGGTGAGATCACTATGTCTCAAGTGTGCTATGTGGCCAAACTACTGGAGAAGGCTGGTATGAGTGGCTGCAACTCCGTGCATGTCCCAATGGAGGTGCGACTGAAATTGAGCAAGCAAAGCACAAATCCTCCAGTCGACGACATGTTCTACCATAGCATCGTTGAAGGCCTACGCTATCTAGTACACACAAGGCCAAACATCTTGTTCACATTCGGCTACGTAAGCCAGTTTATGGAGTCACCCACCACCGAGCACCTTAGCGCCGTGAAGCACCTGCTGCGCTATGTGGTAGGGACAATTGACTACGGTTGTCAGCATGTTACAGGAACAATTATGGCCAAGCTCGTTGGGTACAGTGACACCGACATAGTTGGGGATGTCAATGACTAGAAGAGTATCTCCAGCATGGTTTTCTTCATTTGGGGGAGCCCAGTGAGCTGGCAATCATAGAAGCAGAGGATCATCACTCTGTCATCTTGTAAGGCTGAGTATGTCGCTACCTCAACAGCGGCATGCTAAGGGATTTGGCTCAGGGAGTTGCTCGGCAACCTGTTCAATGTGTGAGCAAGTTCGGCGACTCTGCTCATGGGCAACAAGTCTGCAATTCAGCTATGCAAGAATCCGGTGTACCTTGGCCAAAGCAAGCACATTGAGATGCATTACCATTTCATCAGGGAATGCGTTAAAAATGGCAAGGTCCTCATCGATTACGTCAAGTCAGATGAGCAATTAGCAGACCGGCTAATGAAACCACTTGAGCAGATTAAGTTTTAGAGTCTATACGAGAAGATTGGAGTCGTCAACGTGAAGGCAACTGGAACAAGGGGAGATTGTTAGGATGTTTGATCAAGTTGCTAGTAGTGTGTTCAATAGATGGGCATGGCCTCTGGTCGTGCACATCAGACATTCGACGTGTGCTACGTCCACGTAGGAACAATTGCTTCATTTTCATCAGTTTTCAGTTAGCAGTTGTGCATCATGACTGGTTCGTGGTATGTCATGGATTGTGTAGGTTGTGGCGTGCACATAGGGGGCCATGTTGGCCGTGATCTATACTCATTTGATGCTTAAATTTGTGAACAGAGTCCTCAGAAAAGGCTGCGGAAGTCGACCAGCATAAAATCCTCACGTTTCCTTGAGTGTCGTGTGCGTATCCCCGAGTATTTGAGTCCTCATGGTCATAAATGAGTGCTTGTAGTCGTAACGAGTACTCGGTCATAATTCGTAAGTCATAAGTTGTAAACGAGTGCTCGTAGTCTTAACGAGTCCTCGTGGTCGTAAGTCGTAACCGACTATTGACTTGCTGCGACAAGGAGTGGTCGTAAATGACTTCGTGGTCGTGCGACTACGGGCATGTCTGCTCCGATAACTATCTCAGATGGTTTGTAGTAGAAATCGTTTGTGATATCTCATGAATCACATATGATTTAAACTATAAACCATCTTTGACAGTTGACTATCACAGACGATATATAGTTGAAACCGCATGTGATTCATGAGATATCACATATAGTTTCCACTACAAACCGTCTGTAATAGTGAACTATCATAGATGGTTATGCATTAATAACCGTCTATAATAGTAAGTATCACAGATAGTTTGAAAGCCGTCGGTGATGACCTCATGTCATTACTGACCCATAAACTTAGACGACCCATGAAAGCGTCTGTTATGACATTTTTGAACCGTCTGTGCTGACCTTTTTATAGTAGTGAAATAACAAACATGAATTCTATGGCACGTTAAGCAATGGCTATGGCCAAAGTTAGAGTTGGGGTTAGGATTTACCCCAATTAGGATGGGATTCACCAAACCCCTAGACCATAGATCCTGATGATAGGTAGAACCAGTAGTAGGCGATGGGGGTGACGAGGTGGTGATGATGCCGTCGACCGTGGGTGTGGGTGGTGTTGGGGGCGGCGATGATGAGCCAGACAATCAATTAGGATGGACAGGGTGGTGCAGTGGCAACAAGTCTGACAATTAGTTAGGATGAACGGGTGGGGTGGCAGGGGCGGGGAAGAGATGGCAGCACAGCGAGAATACCGTCGGCAACAGGTGGTGGCTGATGGAGGAGAGGACTGCGGTGCAGACGCATGGAGCTCTTTATGCACAAGAGAGAGGGGGGAAGAGGTGCGGGGAGGAGTGTGGAGCGGCTGGGGCAGCAGACGAGAATTGTCGCTGGAGAGCCAAAGAGTCGCTGGAGGAAAAGGTTGTGCGGGGTGTGGGAGAAGATGATATGTGGCTGCAGAACAGCGAGAGGAAGACAATGCGGTTCTGAAACATCCAAAGAATCGATAAAGTGAAGGGATAAGATGTTCAGTCCATAACGTTCGGTGTATAGAAACGTCCATAAACATTACATACACTATTACAAAAGAGGGTAAACTGGACGCTTACATCACAGACGGTTCCTACGAACCGTCTGTGCTGCAAGTATCACAGACGGTTCATATAAATAACCGTCTGTGGTACTTTCACAGACAGTTTTTAATACAAACTATCTATGATAATGAAGTTATCATAGACGATTTTAGATAAGAACCGTCTGTGATAATAGCAGACATCACATATAGTTATTATCAAGAACCGTATGTGATACTTTACAAACAGTTTGTATTAAAAACCATCTGTAATAATTAAGTTATCACAGATGGTTTGTATTAAAAACCATCTGTGATATGTTTCCCGCCTTGCAATCCCCAAAAATTTCATAATTTCCCGCCCGAGTCTGAGTAGGATTCAGTTTTGAGACACTTTTAGTAAAATGGGCATAACTTTTGCGTACGGTGTCCGTTTTTGACGTTCTTGTACTCGTTGGAAAGATAACGACGAGCCCGATCCAAAAAAATGACCTATTTATACTAGTCACCCTCTAAGACCCTCAAAATCGGCCATCTTTAGCCCCAAATTTGCGTTACAAGTTTTTTGTTTCTGTTTTTGCCAAAATTTTCAATCTTCCCATTGGAAGTTGGGTTTTGCCTCAACTGCAAAGTTGTAGATCTCATCGAAACCTTTCAAACGAGTATATAAGGCATATAAAATTTTGCTATTTTATCTTTTCAGACTAGCTATCTATATTATACCGGTATATTGTCTTTGTGATATCATAGACGGTTGTTGTTATGAACCGTCTGTGATGTCTCTATCACAGACGGTTTGTAATACAAACTGTCTGTGATGTCCCGCCACATCACCGATCCGTAGCATATCCCTCAGGATCCCGATCTCACCCGATCTCTGCATCGAATGGCAGGCACCGTTCTCCTCCCTATCTCTCGCCCCTTATTAACCCCCTCTCCCTACTCGAAGAACCAATACCACTAGTACTACTCTAACTCATTTGTTCGCGGCAAGGGTGGGAATGGTTCGGCAAGAGCGACTGAAATTTCACTTGAAGCAAGATGGAAAGGAAGAAGGCAATGGCAAGATGGAAAGGAAGAAGGCCGGCATAGAAGCTATTGATTTTGTCATAGAAGCTAAAAATGGTGTTCGTTGCCTTTTTATTTTTGCTACTTGAAAATTTTTCCGCACCACTTGTTTTGGATTATACTTTAATGTAGTTTAAGCATTTTTCTGAATTCGTAGCCGTGAAGTTTATCTTTATAAAATTGTAAGTGTCTTCTTATGTATGCAGTGCTATGGGTAACCTACTCGATATCTTATGATGTTGTAATGGTGGATTCTAATCTTAATGAAAATAGAATGTGTTGTTGTGTTTGTTGTTGTATTTGCTTGTTTTCAAATGATATAGTTAGCATTTCCTGAGGCTAATTGAAAAATAGAAAAATTTATGTATAGAATGAATATCGCAGACGGTTTTGTGGTATAAACCGTCTGTAAAGAATTATCGCAGACGGCTCGAACCAAAAATCGTCTGTGATGGAAAGTATCATAGACGGTTCTATATATCAACCGTCTGTGATACTCACACATCACAAATGGTTGGTAGTTAGAACCTCCTGTGATAGCGTTTTTCACAGACGGTTCTAGTTATAAAATCGTCTGTGATGTGGTTATCACAGAGGGCTCACAAACCGTCTGTGATAACTTCTGATTATCACTGACACATAAATTCAGACGGTTCAAAAAACTATCTGTGATGACTGTTTTGAACCGTCTGTGATGACTCTTTTTGTAGTAGTGATAAGAAATGTTGGTTACTCAAAAGAGATATAGGAACTACTTTCTCTGTTCCTAAATACATGTCATTTTAGTTTAAAATTTTTGTTTTCAAATATATATTATTCTATAATTTTAAGTTGCATACCCGTATCATTCATTATTCCTAGAGCTATTTGCTACCGTAAATTAGAGTAACATACATTAAATGAGCTAACGAATGAGGGCAATTTGATTTTCTACAAGTGCCTTGGTTGAAACGTAAAATCCTAAAGTCATATATTCAGGAACGGTGGGAGTAAAGTCGGCGAATAAAATATACTGCTCCGTTCCATACATTCACTCTAGCTGGAGTGGAATAATGGCGTTCTTCCTTGTAGTTTCCTTGGATCCATTTGAGGCAAAAATTAGCAATGTTGTAAATAATCTTGTTTTAGAGTCATGTGCAAAATTTGGGTGTAATCGAAGTCGAATTGCAGCCGCAATTCAAAGTCGTAGGTGGAAACCTAGTCAAAGTCGTATTAGAATCAGAGTCGGAGTAGATATTGAGAACCCGTGTTGAAGTAGGACAGCCGGGTATAAAAAGAGGCTTAGAGCCATGTAATCTATGTACCAAGCCATTGAGAAAATACAAAAAGAGGGAAACACACAAAGCATTGTTTTGTGGTGTGATTGCGCAAGACGTGGTCGGAAGGACTCACGATCACCGCAAGCGTGATCGGGAGGAGTTACGACCACGGCAAAGTTCTAGCAGACGTGATCGTTAAGAAGGCTACGACCACGGTGAAGGTGGTCGTAAGGAGCAGCGACTACACCGAGAAGGTTAGTACATGATTGAAAGCGACTCCGATCACGTTGAAGGAAGTGAACGTGGTCGTACGGGTGTTCGACCACGGTGAACAGTGATCGCCAGCATCACTGCGTGATCGTAGAAGGTTTCGATCACGGTATCTTGAGCGGCTGAAGGAAGGCAGCGGCAGCGAGATCGCGGAGCGGTCGTAAATTGCTACAGTAAATTTACGACCACATTGAAAAAGCAATCGGAGGGGAATTGAGAGGATCGGAACTGGTCGTAAGCATCCAGGTAAAGTCGTACTCAATTCTATCTGGTCGTAAACGACTCTAACCGGTCGTGAAAAGTCCTGGGAGGTCGTAAGACCTTACGACATTTGGTATCAGAGCCGTGGTTAAACATGGCTGACACGGCGAAGCAGAGCGTGTCGCTGCAGTACCCGATCCTCAGTTCGGACAACTATCCGGTCTGGGCGATGAAGATGAAGGTCAACATGATCGCGCAAGGCGTCTGGGGTGCGGTCGAACCAAAGGAGAAGGACAAGGTCCTCGATGATCGTCTCGACAAAATGGCGATGGCAGCGATCTATCAAGCTGTGCCCGACTCAATGATCGACCACTAGTCGGCAAGGAGACCAGCGAAGGAAGTCTGGACTACTCTGCGAACCATGCATGAAGGAGTAGATCGAGTGAAGGAAGTTCGACTTCAAACCTTAAGAAGTGAGTTTGAAGCCATGAAGATGGGGAAGAGTCAGACCGTGGAAGAATTCTCTGGTCGATTCAATGAAGTCGTAAATGAGATCAAATCTCTCGGCGACGATCTAAAAGATGAAGTGGCAGTGAAGAAGTACTTACGAGTACTGCCAGAGAAGTTTCTCCCAGTTGTGACTACACTTATGTACTCACAGGACCTCTCGAAGATGAAGATTGAAGAGGTGACCGAGCGCTCAAAGCACACGAGCAGCTTCTGAAGAGTTATCAAGCCGACAATGAAGGACAAGGGCCTTACAACCAACAAGCATTGTTTGTAAAGGAAGACACGAAGAACCGAGGAGAATCATCATCAAGGGGCGGTCGTGGACGTGGTCGTGGCCGCGGCGCGTCTCATGGGCGAGGACAAGGGCGAGGTATGGCGAGTGGCCGTGGAAGAGGTGGTCTAGGAGGTCGTGGTGGCGTGGAGATAGCAATCACCGCATGACAAGTCTGATATCCATGCTACGTGCGAGAAATTCGGACATTACGCTGCCGAATGTCGGAGCCACATCCAGTGCCACAACTGCAAGAAGTATGGTCACTATGCTGCAAATTGCCGGAGTAAGAAGAGAGTAGAAGAAGCAAACCTGGCTCAAACGGATGAGCACAAAGAGCCGACATTGCTGTTGTCGCTCTGCACTGCAGACGAACCGACAATGGTTCTATTAAACGAGGAGAAAGTGTTTCCGAGTCTGTTGGAGAAAGGAGAGCAGACTCAAGAGCGGATGGCAGACTGGTATCTCGACAACGGAGCCAGCAACCACATGACGGGTACGTACTCGATGTTTTATGAATTAAATAAGAATGTGCTTGGAAGAGTACAGTTCGGAGACGGCTCGACCATTCAGATAAAAGGGAGAGGCACGATCCTGATGCAGTGCAAGGATGGAAGCCAGAGGAGATTGTCGAATGTATACTACATTCCAAGTCTACGAAGCAACATTATAAGCCTTGGACAATTGACTGAAGAAGGTTGTCGGATTGAACTCAAAGACACCTACCTGAAGATGTACGACCACACCGAACGACTACTAATGAAAGTACAGAGAACGGTAAATCGTCTGTACAAAATTCAAATTGAAGCATGCAGGCCGAAGTGTATGAAGACTACAACCGATGATGCGGCCTGGCTATGGCACGCAAGATTCGGACATCTGAATTTCGAGTCTCAACACGATGGCGGAAAAGAGATGGTGGTCGGATTACCGACAATCGACCACCCGAGCAAGTCTGCGAAGGCTGTCGTGGCGAAACAAACTCGTAGCGGTTTTCCACAGAGACGAGTTTGAGCTTCGCAACCACTCGAACCGGTTCACGTGGATGCATGCGGACCAATCACACCTCGCATGATGCCGGGAATCAATACTTCATGTTGATCGTGGATGACTATTCAAGAGCCATGTGGGTGTACATGCAGAAGAGCAAAGATGAGGCAAAGACGAACTTTCAGAAGTTCGTAACTCTTGTCGAAAATGAAGTCGACAAAAAGGTGAAGTCGGTCAGGTCAGATCGAGGAGGAGAATTCCTCGCGAAAGAATTCGACTCGATTTGTGAAGAGAAGGGTATTACAAGACTCTTCACGGCTCCGTATTCACCTCAACAAAACGGAGTCGTAGAAAGAAGAAACCGGACCGTGGTCGAAATGGCACGAAGTCTGTTGAAGAGCCGATTCCTGCCCGGGAGACTTTGGGCAGAAGCAGTACGACATGCTGTCTATCTGCTAAATCGTGCGACCACGCGATCACTGGATGGAGTCACTCCATATGAACAGTGGTCGGGAAGAAAACCCAATGTCGAGCATCTAAGGGTCTTCGGATGCTTAGCCCATGTGAAGCCATCCACTTATCTCAAGAAGCTAGACGACCGGAGCAGACGGATGATTTATCTTGGCTCGGAACCAGGCACCAAGGCGTACAGGTGCTATGATCCGGTCGAAAAGAAGATTCATGTGAGCAGAGACGTGGTCTTCGAAGAGAACAAACATTGGGAGTGGGAAGAACACGAGGACATTGAGAAAGACATGTCGAAGTGGGTAACCTTCGAAGTCGAAGCAGTCGATGCTGACAATACAGAAGAAGCTACGACCACATCTCAAAGCCAAAATTCGACCGGTGCTGATGATCAGGAAGTCTCACCTAATGAAGAAGAGTCTGATGAAGAAGATTCCAGTGATAGAATACCGAAGATGAGAAGCATAAGTGAGATTTATGCACAAACTGAACCAGTGCAGTCTGAAGAGTTACTATACACAACAGCTGAAGAACCCGAAAGCTATGAAGAAGCGACGGGAGAGGAACATTGGAGAACTGCTATGCAGGAAGAGCTGAAATCCATTGAAGACAACAACACTTGGGAACTCACCGATTTACCAAAGGGTCATCGAGCGATCGGTTTAAAGTGGATCTTCAAGGTAAAAAAGGATTCCAAGGAGAAGTCGAAACACAAAGCACGACTTGTGGCGAAAGGGTATGTTCAAAAACAAGGCATCGACTACGAAGAAGTCTTTGCCCCAGTAGCTCGTATGGAGACTATACGACTACTTCTTGCGTTGGCAGCAAACGGTGGATGGGAAATTCATCACATGGACGTGAAAACGGCGTTCTTGAACGGAGACATTAAGGAGGAAGTTTATGTCTCTCAACCGCCGGGTTTTCAATCCAAGGAGCAAGCCGAGAAAGTCTTGAAGCTGAACAAAGCTCTCTACGGACTTAAGCAAGCACCACGAGCATGAAATTTGAAGCTTGACAAAAGTCTAACGGCACTCGGGTTCAGAAGAAGCAACTCTGAACATGCGGTATACTCAAGGGGAGATATGAAGAACAGACTGATCGTGGGCGTTTACGTGGACGACTTGGTCATTACTGGATCGAGTTCGAAGGAGATTATGAGGTTTAAAGAAGAGATGAAGAGGCTGTTCAAAATGACCGATTTGGGACTTCTGTGCTACTACCTCGGCATTGAAGTAAATCAAACCGACAACGGCATAACACTTTGTCAGTCGGGATATGCTCGAAAGATTCGGAGAAGTCGGTATGGAAGAGTGCAATCCATGTCAAACCCCAATGGAGAATCATCGAAGTTGAGCAAGACAGCCCGGGATCACGATTGATGCCACGACTTATAGGAGCATTGTCGGAAGTCTACGGTATCGGTGCACACCGACCGGACATCTCGTTTGCGGTCGGATACGTAAGTCGTTTCATGGAGAAACCGACTCAGGAGCATATGAATGCCGTGAAGCACATCCTGAGATACATCAAAGGTACTTTGAATCTCGGGATTCAGTACAGGAAAGGAGGTGGAAAGTCGTTGCAGCTGACGGGCTACAGTGATAGCGACATGGCGGGAGATGTCGACGATCGAAAGAGCACGACAGGCATAATGTTTGTGCTCGGGGAGAGTCCGATCAGCTGGCAAACCCAGAAGCAAAAGGTGGTTGCATTATCTTCGTGTGAAGCCGAGTACATCGCAGCGAGCGCAGCATCGTGTCAGGGAGTTTGGCTCGCTCGACTATTAAGCGAGTTGTCAAACGAAGCGGTTCAAAAGGTGACGCCGGTGGTTGATAACAAATCTGCAATATCACTGAGCAAGAATCCGGTTCTACATGATAGAAGCAAACACATAGACACAAGATATCACTATATCAGAGATTGTGTCGAAGAGGGGAAGATCGATATCAACTATATCAGAACCGAAGAACAGAAAGCAGACATATTGACAAAGTCGCTGGGGCGGATAAAGTTTTCAGAGATGAAGAAGAAGATTGGCATGATCGAAGTTGAAAAACAAGATTAGGGAGAGAATGTTGTAAATAATCTTGTTTTAGAGTCATGTGCAAAATTTGGGTGTAATCGAAGTCGAATTGCAGCCGCAATTCAAAGTCGTAGGTGGAAACCTAGTCAAAGTCGTATTAGAATCAGAGTCGGAGTAGATATTGAGAACCCGTGTTGAAGTAGGACAGCCGGGTATAAAAAGAGGCTTAGAGCCATGTAATCTATGTACCAAGCCATTGAGAAAATACAAAAAGAGGGAAACACACAAAGCATTGTTTTGTGGTGTGATTGCGCAAGACGTGGTCGGAAGGACTCACGATCACCGCAAGCGTGATCGGGAGGAGTTACGACCACGGCAAAGTTCTAGCAGACGTGATCGTTAAGAAGGCTACGACCACGGTGAAGGTGGTCGTAAGGAGCAGCGACTACACCGAGAAGGTTAGTACATGATTGAAAGCGACTCCGATCACGTTGAAGGAAGTGAACGTGGTCGTACGGGTGTTCGACCACGGTGAACAGTGATCGCCAAGACATCAACTGCGTGATCGTAGAAGGTTTCGATCACGGTATCTTGAGCGGCTGAAGGAAGGCAGCGGCAGCGAGATCGCGGAGCGGTCGTAAATTGCTACAGTAAATTTACGACCACATTGAAAAAGCGATCGGAGGGGAATTGAGAGGATCGGAACTGGTCGTAAGCATCCAGGTAAAGTCGTACTCAATTCTATCTGGTCGTAAACGACTCTAACCGGTCGTGAAAAGTCCTGGGAGGTCGTAAGACCTTACGACAAGCAAGCCAAAAGTATTAAACGTTTTGAACATTACTAGCTGGAGCTGTACTCCATTATATGGAGAATTAATATGATATGAGATCAGGATGGACAGATAATTAATTGTAGTATACTCCGATACTATCCATATGTATGGAACGGTTGATCTGTTCCGTCTGCAGCTTGGTGGACAGAAACAGATGACAGTACTAGCTAGTACGTAGCAGGGAGACAAGAACTGCACCTCCTCCCTTTTCTTTTCTTTCTTTTTTGAAGGGAGCAGAGGAGCAACTTGACATTTCGAAAGTGTATATGCATGTTGATCATGCTATTCGTACTTGCAGGGAGACAAGCTGGATTAGCTTCAGTTACTACTCAAGGAAGCAACAAACTTGCAAATAGTACCTGTACAGATCCACGCTATTTCTTTGTTCCTAGAGAAAAGGAAGCTACCGAGCAAACGCAGAGGAGCAAAGTACAGTAGTACATAGCACACATGCATGCTTCCGGTGGTGTGCTAATGTGTGAGGATAGCACCAATCAACTGTAAGCTTGAAGCCATCTGGACGATATATAATTAAAATCTAAAAGCATGCTGTTGCTTCAGCCTTTTCTTTAGAAAAAGTTGCTATTTAAAATTTTCACTCACACAAGAGGCCCAATTAATTGAACATAAGCCTACAAGAATGAATTCTTCAGTCCAGTCCATGCTGATGCTGGCCGTTGTTACTAGCTACATGCATGCGTATATTGATACCCGCTTATTTCAGCTTCAGCTTCTAACTTATTTTTTACTATTTATAAATTTCATCTTTTTCTAAACTTTAGCTACAGTAAAATTTTAGCCGTTACAATACAATTTCAGCCATAAACCAAACTTTTTAGTCCAACCAAGTGGAGCCTTAAGCGTCCGTGGAGCTAGCATGCACTACTAGAAATTAAGCACAGGCAGGCATGTCGTTGCAGGTAATTAAATAAAGGTTTCGATCTCTAGCTAGCTTTGAGGTCTTGCATTGGGAGAAGCCTTACTGACGGAGAGCTAGCTGATAGAAAAGGCTCACCCGTTGCATGATGGAATGAGCATCGAATGATCGATCATATGTGTACTGTAGTGAGTTATTTTCACGGTCATCTCCAACCAACTGTATCTATATAGTTGCACTTAAAGCTCTCCACATAATCTAGCAGCAAAATTAGATATGTATAAACTTTTGGATTTTGATACTAAATATGTATAACCTGCATATAATTTTTGTCTCTCACCCGGTCCACCAGTCATCATATTATCTCTCCCCCATTCCAATGCATTTCTTGTCGTATTTTACTCCTTGTTTTGCCATCCCTTCTCCACCTAAACCAAAAGCTGATATATAGATATATAGGATTTACATACGGCAGGCATTGGATATGCCCATGCATATATATGAACAAGAGCTTTTCCTATGCTACTTACATTAATTGTCGGACGTCTTTTACTGAAACTGCTTATCCCGTACGTGCAGAAGAAATTAAGCTGAGTTTACCTGATGGGCATTGACACGGTATCCAATACATATATATGATCATTAGTACTTTATAAAATTATGTGCTATTCAAATAAAACAACATAACGGTTTCAATGATAAATCTATTAATATTATTTTCATGTTACGAATCTAATTACTTTCTATGTATTAATGGTTAAATTTTTGAAATTTTGATTGTATATGTCCTAAAACAACATTTATTTGAGAGCGGTAGTAGTTTGTTCCCGCAGAAAGTGATTAATTAGTGGATGGGCCACGATACTCGTCTGGAGTATTGCAATTGGCACCGATATCAATTGTCATGTTGCCACGGATGAATGTATGCAAAAAAAAAAAAAAAAACCCTTCTATGCGATGAGATCATGGCAGCCAAATTCCCATCACTAAAAAACCCCATCCCAGATTATGCCTCCTAGTCAACGTCAATCTCAAAACAATCCATCGCCCTGTCTTCTGCAACGCCTATTCTCCCTATATGGCCGAGTATTTCCCAAATCTTGAAGTCTACGACGCGTCTCGGTCTTGTATGACTCGGCGATGGCTTCGTGTTAAGCAGGCTGTTAATATGGTAGGCTACGCTAGTACAAATTAAAAATTTTTATTATATAAACTAAAAAGTTATACGAGTAAAAGATTATAGATTATTACCACTAGACGTGTAGTGTAGCGAAAGTAGAGTTGAAACAGCTGATTCAACGAAGAACGAGTCGATGCAATGGAAGTAGTCGATCATTCTTCGGTCAACCGTCACCCTCTCATGATCATCCTCAGCAGCGCCTCTATTGAGGTCCACATGTCCAGAGATAGAACACCGTGTGTTGGCGTGTTAGTACCCGCACGTACTACAGGAGTTATGAGAGGTGGTGGGTAGGATTGCAATGAGTGTATTTCAGGATGCCTACTTCAGTCCTCGCACCTCTCTTTATATAGCTTCCAATCGGATGCTTATTCTATATGATCAGATATTGTATCTAACTCGGAAAGTCTCAGACTGGATTTTTATCTAATACGAGTAGAGATCGTATTCCACTCGGAGACTATCATCCGGACCTTTATCGTTCTAGTCTATTAAGTGTGTGACCCTGTAGGTTCACGTATATTCGACTATGGGTTGAAAACTTCTTTCCGGTTCATAAGTCGGTAGTGGTCCCTAGCAGGACATAACGACTCTCAAATATATATAAAGATCATATCGGATGAATCTATATAGTGTTTATATATCAATCTCTTTGCTTCATGATACCAGATCGAGCTCAAAGTGAGAAGCGTGCCATCCTATGATAGCTCGATTCTTCACTCGAACTGTAGTTTTTTACTCAGTTGTGATTGAGAAAATCAATCACATTCGGTATGGCCATATACTTCCTTAATCTAACCACATCAAGGGGTCTAAAAATATTTCTATTATATGGGAGGAGCAAATTTCATTTTGATTGTTCATATTTCTCTGCATATTCATAGTAAACTCGAAAGCTATCTTTATGATCACCTATTCACGGAGTAGTGTTTGACAATCTCTAAATAAACTATTACATATGTAGAAAATAATGACGATCTCAGGTTTAAGGATTCTATATACACTATGTATGAGACCAACTAATGATACTTAAGAATATAACAATTTTCCAATGTCTCATGGTGGATCAATTCAATATCATGTTCTCTAACATGTGTCTACATTGTTGATTTGATATCTCAAAATCTATAATCCGTGAAACATGATAATCAATCAATACGTGTATTGATATGTAAATTATAATTGTCCCACGTAATGGTATAAGATCAGAGATAATTTAGAAGAGTATCAAAACATAAATAAAAAGTTCCACGAACAAGTCACATACTTATTGATCAAAATAAAAGACATTTATTTAAAGGACAAAATAATATATTATTCAAAAAATCATAACATCGAATGATACAATTATCTTTATGATTGCTCTAGAACATATCACTAAAACATGCTTCTAGGGTCTTCTCGTGTCCAAACACGGTACGCGGACGCGATGAGCGGCCTGCCCGCCTCGGACCCGTCAGGAGGATGCGTGACGCCGCTCAGAGCAGGGCGAGCAGCTCGTGTGGGGTGATTCCACTGGCTCCGGCCGCCACCTGGGCGAATACGGTGTAGATGAGCTCATTGTGGCCGACATCGTCGTCGACCTTTGTACGTGGCAGCGAACTGCTTGGTGAGGCAGAGGGCGACTGGGTGATTGATAATGACGATGAGCTAGCTAGCATACATGCACTTGGCTTCACTGATCGGATAAGGCGAGAAGCTCTTCCAGGTAGTCCGCTCCCAGGTCCTCCAGCTCGAGCACGCACGACGAGCCTGCGGGCTGCTTCTGCTTCCTCGCCGCCGCCTCCGTGCCCGGCTGCTTTTGCTTGTTCTTGGGGTTACGCTTCCGCATGCAGTGGCGCCGCTTGAGAGCCAGAACGGGCGAGTCACCCGTGGCAGTCAACCCGAGCGCGCGCAGCGACTCCTGCACGCGCTCCACGGGGAAGTTGAGCACGGCGGCGGGGCCGCGCGCGGCGAAGGCGGCCTGGTCGTAGGTGAGCGCGGCGGCCTCGGGGGTGTCGAAGGTGCCGAGCCAGACGCGGGCGCCGTTGCGCGTGGAGTCCCGGATCTCCGCGGCGTACTTGCCCCAGGGCCGCCTCCGCACTCCAATCAGCGGCGCCTCCGCCGGTGATTCGTCCCTGGTGCTTCCATGGGGTTCCAATGCCGCCGCACTAGTCATCAGCTGCTCCTTCCAGGCTGGTGGTGTTGCAGTAGTGGAGGTGCTGCTGCTGGTGGCTTGCATGAAGTACTGGCCGTCCATGTCATACTCATCGCCGCAGCTGTAGTCAGTGCCGCCGAAACGAAGCTGCTGCTGCTGCTGCTGCCCGAAATAGGTAATGCCGAAGGTTGACGACGATGCCGTGTAGGAGGGCTCGAACGTGGCGGCCGCCGTATCTTCGGCGTAGCCGCCATAGTAGCAAGGAGGAGGAGCTGCTTCAGGGAGATGAGGGAAGTGGTGACCATGTCGTCGGTCGTGTGTATGGGCGAAGTCGTAGCAGTAGTTAGGTTCCATAAAATAGCCTATGTTATAGCTGCTTTAATTAGGACGAAGCTAAGCGGCGGCCGGCGGGGAGCTAGCTAGACTAGACTGTGGAGTAGCTAGCAGAGTAGAGTACAGCCTAGCCGCCGATCGATCGATGCTTATATAGAGCTAGCTAGCAGGAGATGGGAAGAGAAAGCAGTTTGTTCTGCAACTCTACTCAACCTATCAACCTACGCATCGTCGACAGGATGCATGGCACCCCGCCCCGGTTTTTCTTTCCTTTCCTTTCCTGTTATGTTCTCCTCTTAATTAAACAAATACGTACATATTTTTTTCTTTCTTACTGCCTGCATGCACAACTCTCCAGCTGTACGCGTGACGTAGGGCGGCTAGATACGACAAACCGCCCGGACGTCATCACTGTCACGCTGCCTAGCTAGGCGCGCGCCCGGTCAATATTTTTTCTCCCCTACTACTCTACGTACGTACATACATACATGCATAGTTACTCCAACTATCAACCCATTGTAAGTAACCGGCGAAACTTACGCCCTGATCAACTCGGCTTCAGCTTCTAGCTTCTAGATTATTTTTCACTATTCATAAATTTCGTCTTTTTCTGAACTTTTAGCTTTTTATTGAGCTTTTTTGCCAGTTCTTTTTTCCCGTATTTGTTTGTATTATACGTAATGGGCTAACATATTTTTATATTTTTAAATTTTTTAAAATTTAATTATGCTAAATAAGCCTCATCACTCTGAGATTTTTTCACCAACTACATGATTTTCAGCCATAAGTCATGAGCTTTTCAGCCGAACCGATCACCACCTTAAATCCCCAATGCTCCCAAACATGGCCAGTCACTCTGGCCATCTAGATGATATTTTAGGATTTTGCACTTCAACTAAAGTACGTGTAGAAATTAATGATCAAACCGTCTTCTTTCATTGTTTCACTTATTTAGTGCTGTTTTTATATAAGATAAAAATTTAAAGATAATTTTAAAAGAAAAACTATTACACATACGTTTAGAGGTCTTTTACAAGTTCAGAACCAGAAAGGATAACGACCCTACGTACTGACCCACATGACCTGCTTAACTACCTATGAGAGTCAGGTTAAATGGAGAACATATCTACTCGCACTTGTTTGGTTTGAGTATTCCCTGAAAATATAGAAATTTCTAGTGGATTGCAGATGAATATTCTATTGAGTATTCTGATCTCGCTTACATGCATTTGCACACTTGGATCTGGATTAAACAGACGGTACACAAAAGTGTAATGGCGCGCGTGGCGTTCAATCTCTAGCGTCGTCTTTCGCTAGTAGCACATGTGTTTTTTTAACTATAGCTTATGACTTTTAACTTTACAGTAAACACTCGTATGAACGAATTGAATACCGATAGACTCCTGATAAATCGCTTTGAAAAAACGAAAAAAAGTAATTTCATTTGTTTGTTGAGAGAAATCATAATCTGTAAATCATAAGCCAAAAATAACTCGCCCTTAGATTAAGACGCCCACACTAATGGGCCAGAAAGGCCTGGATTTACAACAAGAAAAATAATTAAGGGAATTAAAGTGCCTAAGATTGGTTTTGGGTAGCTTCACCATAAAAAAATGGTAAGGCCCCGTGTAGACCATTCATTTGAAATTTTACAAAATTTATGTAAAATTTTTGCGTTTTAAATGGGGCCTAAGAAATAGTTTTAACTAGTTTCACCGTCAATGAAAAAACAGTTAAGAATCGCACTACATCTAGTGGGAATCGACATTTCTGGGAAACACTCATATGAACGAATAGAGTATCGATATATTGCTTCGAAAAAATTATTATGATAAATCGCTTTGAAAAAATGAAGAAGAAGTCATTTCATTTGTTTGTTTAGAAGAAACCATAATCTATAAATCATAAGCCAAAAATAAGAGCAACTCCAGTAGGGCCCCTATTTGGCCCCTCAAACTCAAATTTGAGAGCCAGAGCAAAAAACTCAGCTCCAACAGGGCCCCTACTTGGCTCTCAAAAATAGGAGGCCTCTCAAATGAGGTCTCCAAGCCCTCATTCCTAGGGTCCCTCTCCTGACTCTCATCCTTCGGTTTTTTTCCCGCTCGGTGAAACTTCCCCTGCGCCCCCCAAAATCCCCCGCGCCCCCCAAAATCCGCCGCTTCTGCTTGCCCCCCATCTTGCCCAACTCCTCCGCTTCCGCTCGCCCCCCGCCTCGCCCGACTCCTCCGCCGCCCGTGTCCCCCGCGCACCGCCAAAATACCCCGCCGCTCGCCCCTCGCCCGACTCCTCGCGCCGCCGTGTCCCCTTGCGCCGCCAAAATCCCGGCCTCTGCCGCTTCGCTCGCCCCGCCTCGGCCGACTCCTCCGTTCGCCGCCGCCTCCGCTCGCCGCCGCGCCTCGCCGCTCATCGGCTCGCCGCCACCTCCGCCGCCCGCCACGCCCGTTGCCTCCGCCGTCGCCGCCGACGCCTCGCCCGTCGCTGTCGCCTCGCCCGTCGCCACGCCCGTCACCTCGCCTGTCGCCTCGCCCGTCGCTGTCGCCGCCAAAATCCCCCGCTCGCCCGGGGCCTCCGCTCGCCTCCGACTGGATTTGAGGAGTGAGGGTCCCATGTGTCAGTGTGTAGTGGAATGGATTTGAGGGCTTAGATTTGAGGGGTGCTGTTGGAGTAGATGCAAAAAATTTGGGCCGTCAAAAATAGGAGGAGCCCTCAAATTAAAAGTAAGGGCCCTGATTTGAGGGCTACTGCTGGAGTTGCTCTAACTCACCCTTAGATTAAGACGCCCACACTAATGGGCCAGAAAGGCCTGGATTTACAACAAGAAAAATAATTAAGGGAATTAAAGTGCCTAAGATTGGTTTTGGGTAGCTTCACCATCAAAAAAATGGTAAGGCCCCGTGTAGACCAATTCATTTGAAATTTTACAAAATTTATGTAAATTTTTTGCGTTTTAAATGGGGCCTAAGAAATAGTTTTGAGTAGTTTCACCGTCAATGAAAAAACAGTTAAGAATCGTACTACATCTAGTGGGAATCGACATTTCTGGTAAACACTCATATGAACGAATTGAATACCGATATATTGCTTTGAAAAAATTATTATGATACGGGAATTGAATACGGACGAATTTACGATTCTTCGAAAAAAATAGTAAGGCCCCGTGTAGACCATTCATTTGAAATTTTACAAAATTTATGTAAATTTTTTGCGTTTTAAACGGGGCCCAAGAAATAGTACGTTTTGAGTAGTTTCACCGTCAATGAAAAAACAGTTAAGAAGAATCGTACTACATCTAGTGGGAATCGACATTTCTGGGAAACAAATAAGAACTATATATAGCAGATCCGACATTTGCGCAAACAACTAAGTAACTATAACTAGGCAAGAAAACATCACCAAGTAAACTAGCATCTCTTGTTTATTCTTTGTCGAGCGCTTGATAAGGCAGTTGCCACAAGTTGCAAAGTATAACAAAAGACGACGTCTTCAAAAACTATCTGCAGCTAGCTTGATTATGTTTCTTTCCCGGAAGGCCAGAAGTGATCAGGCAGCTGATCATGATGCGAAGCAAGTCAGATCGGGTGCCTGTAGAAGATCCGGACCACTGCTCGATACGGGTGAATTACTTGTACACATGCCCGAGGTAGCTAGCCACCACATGAAGGATCTGACTGGATGTAATATGTACTAGTATAAGTACACTACAGATCGACGATATTTGCTGGCGCGCTGTGATTAAAAACTGCAGATAATTAGGCAAGCCATTAGTACATGCATGCAAGATGATTAAATAACCAGCTAGGCTCACTAGGATCGTATAGATATAGATATAGCACGTACTTTTCCTTCCTATCTATTTACAGATATACATACATAAACGTGCATGCAGCTAAGCTTGCATGTGGTTGTGTATTGAATACTACACAACAATTACAACATCTGATATATACCAGATTCGCTCGCGGAGAAACTTCCTAGCTCTAGCTAGTGTTCACATATGCGCATACATACAACGAACCTGCCCTAAACGACTAGTGCAGTATCTGTTGTCATCTATTTTCTTTGACGGAAATATCTGCATGTAATCTTGAGGAGATCGGGAGATATCTGGTTATTTGTTATCGTTTCTTGAACATAAACACTGCTACAGAAAGTCTAATACTAGACGCCAAATCACAGATAGTTTGATAAAATCGTCTGTAACCGACAATAACATAGACGGTTTTAATTTAGACACCGTCTGTATTGATGGCGTCTGAGAAAACGAGTATCACAGACGGTTCTTACCGATGAGCCGTCTGTGATATTCCAGTATCACAGACGATTTTTATTTAAAACCGTCTGTGATAATCTGGAATTATCACAGATGGTTTTTTTTATTAAAAACCGTCTGTGATAATGAAGTTATCACAGACGATTCGTATTAAAAACCGTCTGTGATATGTTTCCCTCCTTGTAATTCCCCAAAATTTCATAATTTCCCGCCTGAGTCCGAGTAGGATTCAGTTTTGAGGCACCTTCAGTAAAACGGACATAACTTTTGCATACGGTGTCCGTTTTCGACGTTCTTGTACTCGTTGGAAAGCTAACGACGAGCACGTTCTTGCGCCAGTCGCTCTCTAAGACCCCAAAAATCGGCCATCTTTGGACCTAAACCTGCGTCACAAGTTTTAGGTTTCTGTTTTTACCCTTTTTCTTGGTCTTCCTTTCGAAATTTGGATTTTGCTTCAACTGAAAAGTTGTAGATCTCATCGAAACCTTCAAATTAGTATATATATAAGCTATATAAAACTTTGCTATTTTATATTTTCGGACTAGTTGTTTATATTGCATCGGTATATAAAATTTTGTCCTCTAATTCACAGACGGTTCTATATATAGAACCGTCTGTGATATTCATTCATCACAGATGGTTCTATATATAGAACCGTCTGTGATAATCTGACCGCTGGGCCCATCGATCCTTCTCAACCCAATCCTAGCCAATAGAAATCCACCAATCCTTACCCTACGGATCGTAGCTCCGCCTCTTCGTCCCCGCGCCAAAAAATTTTGCACTCCCTCCCATATAAATAATCACCAGAACCAAGCCTCCTTTCTGTTCTCTTCCTTGCTGTTCTCCTCCTCTTTACAGTTCTTCTTGCTGTTCTCCTCCTCTTTGTTCTTCTCCTCCTCCTCCTTGACCCATACCATAATAGCCCCACGAAGCAGATGATGCACAAGGTAGCGCTCAATCAACACCGACGATGGTGGGCGTCAAAGACATCCAGCTCGTGCACTGCATCAGGGGCGAGAAGGCCTAGGCATAGAGGATCTTTGTTTTTCTTTGTTCTTGTTGTGTTAGTTAGATGGGCAACCTGTTTGTTGTTTTGGGATATTGTAATGGTAGGCTCTAATTTTAATAAAAATAAAATGTGTACTGTGTTTCATACTATATTTGCTTGTTTTCATTTCAATTAATTGATTTGCGAAACGGATGTTTTATGTTTGTGAAATAATTTGAGATGTGAATTGGATGTATACATGTACATGTTGATCTGCTTGTTTCAGAGGGCATGGCTAGCATTTCCTGAGGTTAGCCAATAAACAGAAATAGATTTAGGGGTAGAAGAGAATATCATAGACGGTTTTTAACTAAAAACCGTCTGTGATATTTACACCACAGACGGTTCGAAAACCGTCTGTGATAACCTTCTATTATCATTGACCCATAAATTCAAACGGTTCAGAAAACCATCTGTGATGACGTTTTTGAACTGTCTGTAATACGGTTTTTTGTAGTAGTGAAATATTACTTTCTTCGTTTCGCTATATTTATTCATATCATACAGGTCAAGAAAGTGCTAAATCTAATATATATTTAATGAAAAATGATTATACACGCCACTACTATTTAAACTCTTTCAAATAATTTAAGTAGGACAAAGAGAAAAAACTGCAACCACGACGCTATAAATTTTCTCAACGCATAAATATGTAGAAATAATGGTCATATTCATGCTGACTTCTAAAATATGTTTTTTTTTACAGTAAATAGCTTTTCTATAATATCTACCTAACTTTTCAAACAATGTGTCTTTTTAAGACAGGATCTATTAACCGATTGAAGTACATACTATAGCGATTTCATTTATATTGGTCAAAATCGCACGCGAGTTTCTCACTACCCGTACGGCTCTCTACAAGCTGTTACTATTTATTAGCTAAAGCCAAAAACCAATATAAACATACCCATTAATACAACAAAGCGGAGGGAGTAATTTGGCTAGGTTCTTTTCCACTTATGGTTTATGGGTTATGGTATAGTAACTAGCTTTCAAATGGTGTGTTTATTTAAAGCAGGGTCAACAGGAATATTGTAGTAAAAAGTATACTGAGTTCAGCTGTACCAGCCAAAATCACATGTGATTATTACTCTTTGCATACTGTCTTTCACAAACAGCCAGAATTAAAAAAAATTAACGATAAATTATAAAACACAGTCCAAAAGAAAGTGGCTAGCTGCCATCGCTGCAGCTGCTAGCTGCCTCAAAAATAAAAGGGCAAGGCCGCATACTTCGTATTTACTTCGGCCGTATACTGCTCGAAGATCTATATAAAAAAAGTAGTATACTGCATCGGGGAACAAAACGAAAATGCATGTATATATATACATACACTGTTTGTTTTTGGAACGATGCATGTATGATGCATGCTATATACATGTCCACATGCAGTGCAAGTTCTATGTAACAATTTGAATGGAACCGAGTGCGGCATTTGGATTCAAGTCTAATTACACAGCAGGATCCTTTCCTAGTGTTTTTTTTACTTAACAGACCAACGCATGCTCTATGCATGGAGGGGATCGAAATGTGTACGTACGTGCGTGCTGAATTTTCAAGGAGAAGAAGATATGCACTGCTGCCTATATAAGCACGTGCTGAATCTGTGAGATCGACATGCTGTACTGTTAAAAGAAAAAGAAAAAGAAAAAGAAAAAGAAAAAGGAGGAAACAACTACAATCACCAAAAACCAGACCCACCCACCGGCCACCGCTCACCTGACGTTCTCCGTCGCCCCCTACCCCTTTCTCCGACGCCTGGCGGCGAGAGGGGAGGGGGATCAACCTCCGGTTCCCTGTATTGCTCTAGTATTAGGGCAGATTAGGTCCTCCCTTTGGTCTCTTGTTTTGCTCCTTCCATAAAATCTTGAATACAAGAAGAAGACGACGATATACACTGCTGCGTATGTAAGCTAGCACGTCCTGAATGTGTGAGGCAAGCAAGCAGGTACTACTGTCAGAGCAACTCCAGCAGTAGCGCTCAAAACAGGGCCTTTACTTTTCATTTGAGGGCTCCTCCTACTTTTGAGGGCCCTGTTTTCCGGGCTGCACTCCAGCAGGAGCCCTCAAAACAGGGCCCCTACTTCTTAATTCCCTCTATTTTTTCACACACTATATGCATATGTATGGGACAAAAGCACAATACATAATAAAATATTTATGATTTCACAATGAGGGACAATATTTAAATATATGAATTCAAATACGAATATTCAAATTTAAATTCAAATTTGTTCCGAATTTAAATTGAAAGCACAAAGTTCATCACATAACATTCAAATTTGTTCCGAATTCAAATACGAATATTCAAATTTAAATTCAAATATATTCTGAATTTAAATTGAAAGCACAAATATGAATTCAAATACGAATATTCAAATTTAAATTCAAATTTGTTCCGAATTTAAATTGAAAGCACAAAGTTCATCACATAACATCCAAATTTAAATTCAAATTTGTTCCGAATTCAAATACGAATATTCAAATACGAATGTTCAAATTTAAATTCAAATTTGTTCCGAATTTAAATTGAAAGCACAAAGTTCATCACATAACATTCAAATTTAAATTCAAATTTGTTCCGAATTCAAATACGAATATTCAAATACGAATATTCAAATTTAAATTCAAATTTGTTCCGAATTCAAATATGAATTCAAATACGAATATTCAAATTTAAATTCAAATTTGTTCCGAATTTAAATTGAAAGCACAAATGTTCCACAAAAAACGAGGAAAGCTGAAAAATGAGAGCCGGAGTAGGGGGCCCCTAGGAATGAGGGGTGGGAGGGTGATTTGAGGGCCTCCTCAAATTTGAGGGCTCTAGTAGGGGCTCTGTTGGAGCTCGTTTTTTTTGGCTCAAGCCCTCAAATTTGAGTTTTGAGGGCTCAAGTAGGGGCCCTGCTGGAGTTGCTCTCAGAGTATAGTACGCATTTATAATCCAGGTTGACCCTGATGCAGCGCGCTAGGTAGCTGTTCTACAGCGGCCGCCTGCATGCCACCGACTTTTAATATTTTTCTTCACTTTTGATTGATACTATATACCATGGATGATTGACTCAACTGCGACAATATCCATAAAAAAATTATTACTCACAAGTGTTAGACCATGCGGTAGTTGTGGATTCATTGATAATGAAGAATTGACTTTTGATTTTATTGGAATTTTCATTCGTGAAAGTTCAGGTTGATGCATTTCTGTGCTTAAGTTTTCAAGATGGCAAAACGACCACGGACGAAAATCCGATCGACGTTGTGATGGATGGTCCGATCAGCAAATCCGAACGGTAGATTTCGACCATGGTAAGACAGCCACTGTAGATTTCGACAATGTCCAACTTCGACCATAACTGATTTCGATAACGTCCGGCTTCGACCATGGTAGGTAATCGTATATTTCGAAATCGAACAGTGAACCGGTCGTAAGTAACATTTAATTGGTCATAAGTGACAGTGGATTGGATTTTGCTACTGTAACCGGTCGATGGTCATGCTACAGTACTTTTTCAAGGTCGTAGCTATAGTATCTGGTCAATATTCGATAGTCGTAAACTTTATTAGTCGGTACTCGATAGTCGTAGACTTTACTGGTCAGTCCTCGATAGTCGACAACTTTGTGATCGGTACTCACAGACTTTGCGGTCTGCTATCGTTGTCTTAGACTTTTCGATCGGTTGTCATAGATCTCGTGATCAGTAGTCGAAGGCTTTTGCGATTGGTTGCCGTAGGCTTCGTAGTTGGTACTTGTAACTTCATCGTCGTTACAAAGTGCTTTAATTCTTGTAATCTTCGAGTACCTCGAGTACTCGTGTTGGGTCAGTGGTTGACTGATCTGGTCGTAGTGGTTGTCAGTGATACTTGGAACTTGGTGATCGATGAGGTAGTGATTGGTTGGTAGTCATAATCATAGCAATCGGTACTCGGTTGTTAGTACTCGTTAGTTCTGGTTGGTAGCGATGCTTGGTTTTCCTGAGTGTTTTGAGCAGAGCAATGGTAATTCCTGAGTACTTGTTGTTTTTAAGAATTCATTGAGCTAGCGGTTGTATTGAGTAATCTAAGGCTGATTTCTGGATAGCGATGGGATTTATGGTCGTGGATGACCTAGTTGGTGTTGATGGTTGGTTGAGGTTGTGATTTTACATATGTGTGCTGATGACGGTCAAGTTGGGAAGAACTTGTGCCAGGAAAATGTTTTTTGGTCTTTGCATGTGCAGGTGAGTATGGAGACAATCATGGTCGGTGACAAGGAGGACTAGGATTAGGACGGGGAAATTTGGGGTCTAGACAGTTGAGGATATCATGCCAGGTGGTTGGGCTATCATGCCAGGTGGTTAGGCTAACGCTGGAGCACGTGGAGATCAAAGGTGGTGATACGTGGAGAAGCTACGGGTGTTGCGGTCTTGGAGGTTTCGACACTGAAGTTGATGAGGCATGATCAAGATATGGGAGTTGTGATCCTGGAGGCTTCATCACGTGTTGTGTTAGGAGTTGTGGATGGAATCTATAACTGAGAAGATTGAGAGTTTGAATAAAACCCATGTTTGGAAAGGTTTCGGGTCCCTTGATTTGAGGAAGATATAGGATTCGTGTTCATATTTAAGTCGAACATGGTTTAGGGATCTAGCATATAAAACAGGTAGAGGCAAAGGATTTTAGCCACAAGTTTTGAGGAAGCATTTTGTGCTAGGTTTTTAGGGGTGCTTGTGAGGACGCTTTGTAAATCCACACAAATTCGACAATAAAGAACATCTTGAATCTATTTGGTTTGTGATGTGTTGAAGATTTCTGGTGATTGCTATTGCAATGGAAGCTTTCGACTACGTGCAAAGGTGATTGAGAGGCTCTACTTCTTGATTGACGTTTTTGAGTACGTTCAATCTAGCCAAAGATTGGAGCTAAGCGATCTAGCTGGCAGCTAAACATCGAGTAGTCGATCGAGCTGTCGAAACCTTCATCGACTACTTGAATATTACAAAAAGCATAGGCAATCATTCACCCCTCTCTGCTTACTCCATATGATCCTACAAGTGGTATCAGAGCTAAGTTACAATGGCGTCAGATTAGGATCGGTTCTCCAGTAAGTCACCGTTTTTCGATGCAACAAATTATCTCTACTGGAAACATGCATGTAGGTCTTTCTACAAGCACATGGTAATTCTATTTGATAAAAAGTTAAAAAATCATATGAAGTACCTTCTGTCATTACCATTGAAAACATAGCTGATGTAGAAGTTAATGCTAAGGATAAAAATATTTTATTACAAAGTTTAAGTATAAATGAGTTTATCAGAATTGTTCATATTAAATATGCAAATAAAATTTGGACTACTCTAGCCGGTTACCATGAAGGATCAAAGTTTGTTAAAGGTGTGCATCAGAATCAATTCAAAACGTAGTATTCTAAATTTCAAATGAAACCTGGAGAATCAGTATATGCTCTTTTCGATTGCTTCAATAAGATTATTAGTGATTTGTAATCTGTTGGTGTCATATATACTGATTCTGACAATGCTTGACAAATTTTGAATTATCTGGATATGTCTATTTGGAATGTTTTAGTTACTACCATTAATCACTATATTAGCATAAAAACACTTACCTTGAATGATCTTTATTCCAAGATGAAAGTATATGAGGTTGATGGTTTGGTCAGGATAAACAAATCTAATTCTTTGGGCTTAGTGACTAACCAAGCTGATAATTCATCTAGTTCTCCTAGTGCCTCTTTATCTACTTTGTACACAATTTTAGATGAACAATTATAGGAGATACCAAAAGAGCAGTTTGTCCTTCTCTCCAACAGGGTGACAAAGGCAATTAATAACGTCAGAATGAGGTGGAGAGAAGGTCTTGTTAGATGCTATGAATGCGGTGAACTTAATCATATTAAGTTTAACTACCCCAAACTAAAGAGCAAAGAGGTCGATGACGACAAGGCACCAACTGATCAACTTTAGTTCAAGACTTCCTCAAGCAAGAAACACAACTATCAAGGTGGTCAACAAGGTACTTTTAGTACTTGAGGAGATTGATTTGAGCAATGTTGATTTTGCAAGTTATGGGAAGGATAATGGCAAGAAGGCAAAGGAGACGGACTTCATAGGAATGTGCTTTGTGGCAAATAGTAAGGAATTTGACAATGATAATCTCTACAGCGATCCTAATGAGGTAAAACCTTCTTATATCGATTTATCTTGTGTTGTTCTTAGATTGACAAAAGAGCTCAAGAAGTATAAAAAATAAAAAATTATGATCTTGTTGTGGAGAACTTAAATTCTAAAATTCATAGACTTAGAGCTTCTCTTCCAGATGATGAATCATGTGAGTCTTGTCAAGTTTTACGTTCGGAGTTGGAGTCTGCTAGACTTGATGAATTAAAATTGGCACACAATCCTTGTGATGAAAAGTTAAAACTTGCATGTGATGAAATTAAAAAGCTCAAGTCTAGTTCTTCTGCTCAATCCAAGCTTGCTCAGAGTGTGATTTGCTTCAGGCTAGGCTTAATTCATCTCAGGAGCCAATTCAACAAATGCTTTGTCATGAGACTGTTTCTTGCTCTAATTGTCCTAAGCTTAACACTAAAATAGATGCTTTGACTATATAACTTAATGATTTTGCTGAAAAGGAGAAATTGGTTCAGTCTAGTGCTTCCAAGGAGATTGTAAATGAATCTATTAAGTGCTCATCATGTTCCACACTGCCTAAAGAAAATGAGTACCTTAAAAACACTATAGAGAGATTTTCCTTTGCCAAGAAGAATTTGAGTATGATCCTAGACAAGTCAAAAACTAGTGTGAAAAATCATGGTCTAGAATTTAATTTTATTGAGCATGCTAAGAATAATCCTTCTAAAGTGGTCAAGGCACTCGAACTAGGAAAATTTGAAGTAGAATTGAAACCAAAACAAGTCATTTTTAGATCTACTAGTTTTGCAAAAGAATACCGTACCAAACTAAGTGCTGCTAAGTCGGTTGATATGACCACTCATTAAGTCAAGTATCCATGTACTCATTGTGGTAAAGGTAGCCACTTGGTTCAATTCTGCTTAGAAAAGCAAAGAAAGAGAAGAAAGATAGGGTAAAGAAGCTTGTTTGACCAGGTACTTCCTATGGTTGAATTAGTGCGGCTGGACTAGGTGCTCGACCAGTTGATTCTCGTGGTCGGACCAGCTTCACAAGAGTTTTTTGACCAGTTTTTTTGCTCAGCTGGACCAATAGTGGTTAGACCATTGATACATAGTCTGTTAGATCACTCTCGACCAGCATCATCCATGTGACCCGACCGATCAGTAGTCAGACTAGCTCTTTTGAGGAGGTCAAACCACCTAGTGGTCAGACTAGCTGTTCTGTGAGACCATGTGGAGGTCACCCTATGGTTGTGATGAGTAATTGACTATTGGATTAGAATTTGTGTAAAGGTTGACTTTGGTTTTTTTAGGTCTGTGCAGAATTTTGCCCTCTACGACCTCAGTTGTACGCTCACGACTTCTGTTGTTCGCTCTACGACCTCTGTTGTTCGACTTGGTGGTCGACAGTTGGTATTATGATTTAGTGGTCGGCAGGAAGTTCTATGACTTGGTTGTCGGTAGGAAGTCCTACAACTTGGTGGTTGGTAGAAGCTTTTATGACATAGCAGTCGACAGAAGATCTTACGACTTGGTGGTCGACAGAAGATCTTACGACTTAGCAATCGATAGAAGATCTTATGACTTGGTGGTCAACAGAAGATCTTATGACTTGGTGATCAGCAAAAGATCTTACGACTTAGGGGTTGGCAGAAGTTCTTACAACTTTGTGGTCGATAGATGCTCTTACAACTTGGTGGTCATAACTTCTGCTGGTTGATAGTTGTAGCTTCTGCTGGTTGTGATCGATAGTCCTAGCTTCTGCTGGTCGTGATCAATAGTCGTAGCTCTGCATAGTCGTGATCAATGATCGTAACTTCTGCTGGTCATGATCGATGGTTGTAGCTCTGCCTGCTTGTGATCGATAGTCATAGTCGATGTGTGTAGTGGTTGTAGCACTCTGCCTGTGTGATCAATAGTCATAGCGACTAGGTTGGTAAAGTTGTAGCCACTGTGATCGATGGTCGTAGCAGCTATTTCATGGTCGTAGCGACCTGTGCGATGGTCGTAATGACTTGCTGAGTGGTCGTAGACTGCTGGTAGGATCTCATGGGCTATGAGTACCTCTTGTCTTGTGCTTCAGAGTAATTGTAAGTTGTTTTAGACTAGTAGTTTGCTGAGATTGTTCACTGAAATACTTTCTGTTTATGCAAATTGATGATTCTTGTGTATTGTGTGGTGTTTGATTGTTGGTGTTGGTTGGAGGACTTCAGAGCTAGGTCATGGTGAGACATAGGAGGACCGGGACTAGGCACAAGGAGGTGTTGAGGTCCAGAACGGTCAGGGAGACACCGAAGATGATCGAGTCTGGTGAGGTGGTTGAAGCTGGGACAACGAGGAACTGGAGCGGGAGCTACCGGAGGAGGACATGATGGCAACGGTGAGGTGGACTAGGACTAGGCTCTAGGAGGAGTCGAGGTTCAGACGGTCAAGGATGCCAAGTGCAATTATGCGTGAGGAGAAGTACGTGGTGCGCCAAGTGACTTGGGTCGTTTGCTAGCGAGGACAGTTCGGTGGGATCCAGACGCATGAGAGGCTTGACAACAAGTCATTGGGGCCACATGTAAGTTGCTTTGTGAAGCGTGCGTGAGTAAAACACGGTCTTAGCTGGGGTTGATGTGTTATCCCCTGTTTGGACTAATGGTTGGATCCATTAGGTTTAGGGTTCGCTTGTAAGCCTATAAAAAGGGGAGAGGAGGCAAGAGTTAGTTGAGCCTTGAGGCAGACCGTGAGTAGGTCTGGTGGTGGCTAGCTCTTCCTCCCTCCATGTGTGTTCTTTCTAGTTTAGGGTTAGGGTTTATGTGGAGCACTCGTGCTCTTGGTCCTCCTGGATGGAGTGGCTGTAGACTCAATCTTCAGGGCAATACATCTATCTTTGATCTTCTATTTGTGTATTGTTATCTATTTGGTGTTGAGTTGGCTTGGGTTGTTTCGCCTATTATCTCTCTGTTTCTTGTTTCACTTTTCTCCTTGTTGATCTAAGATAATGTTCTTGTTTGATTTGTTGATGATTTGACTTGCTGTGTGTTGGGGAATCATACTCAAAGCCATCTTGACTATGCTATCCAATGAGCATGGTCTGATTGTCTTTTTATCCTCTCAGCTTCAATTTTGAGCGCTCTTGGTGAAATCTCTTGAAGCTCTCAATTTGGTTGCTAAGTTTTCAATCAAAGATCAGAGTAACCTCTTGAGACATTAACCATGTTGTGCACAATATTTCATGGCCAGTTAACCATTTAATCAAAAGTTATGTGGAGTTGGATCTTGCGATCATGTGCTCTCTGTTCTTCCTTCTCTGTTAGGATCGCCTCTAGTTTCGACCACGGTCAAGATTTCGACCAGGTTCAGATCTTTTGATCACTTCTCGTTATTCTATCGATTATGATTTGAAGCATCGGAAGTCAGTGAAATCATTGTCTGGGACTCGATAGGTTTTACAATCACGTTGGTTTCGACCATGGTCAAGTTCCAGACTGAAGCACGTTGTTTTTGACTAGGTTTAGTCTCTCAGTTGCTTCGCACTATGTTGTCGCTCGACCATGTTCAGAGTTTTCATTTATTGGCATTCCTTTGTTGAATCTGAACTGAAGCAGTCGGTAGTCGATGCAATCTCTGTCTGGAATGTTGATTAGCTTTATGACTACGTTGGTTTTGACCACAGTCGAGTTTTACATTGTATCGCACCGGCTTCGATCACGTTCACTTTCACTTACTGCATGGGGATTCCGACCACTCACGGATCCTCCTTTTCTCTGGTTGGTTTTTGAGCCGAATCGATCACGCTTATTGCAGATCATTTGTTGGCCTTCAACCTCGTTGGTTGTTCGACCACCTGTTGGTTTACAACCACGTTGGTTATGACCACATTGATCTTCTAGTTGCAGACTGGATCTAATCACGTCGGTTGTTCAACCACCTGTTGGTTTTCGACCACGTTGGTTATGACCACGTTGATCTTTTGAGCTGCAGTCTGGTTTTGACCACGTTGGTTATGACCACGTTGCCGACTGGTTTCGACCATGTTGGTTGTTCGACCACTCGTTGGCTTACAACCACGTTGGTTATGACTACGTTGTCGCCTGATTTCGACCACGTTGGTTGTTTGACCACTTGTTGGCTTACGACCATATTGGTTACGACCACGGTGCTGACCAATTACGACAATGTTGATTGTTTGACCATTGGTTGGCATTCGATCACGTTGTCTATGACTACATTAGGTTCTGACTGCACTCATTTTCGATCGTGTTGGTTTTAGTCTCAGTAGTTATCGACTGCAGTGATTTACGTTCGGTAGTCGATTTCCAATCACGTTGAACTTCCGACTGGGCTGATTTCCAACGAACGGTTAGTTTTTGACTATGGTAATGATCGTTTGGTAGTCGATTTTTTACCACGTTGTACTTCCATCTGGTAGTCGGATTCATGACCACTCTATTAGCTCACGACCACGTTGTTGAGACTTACGACCACATAGTAAGTTTTCAATCACGTTGCCAGACTTTGACCACAGTCAGTTTTCTGCTATGCTTTCTCTATTGTTCTGGTTTTTCAAGTGTGTTTTCAATCCTAGTCTTCATAGTTCAGTAGCTATAGGAGAAAAGGGTTAGGTAAATACTTGGGGAGAATTTGAAGGCACCATTCACCCCCTCTATTGCATGTCCGGTCATACAATTGGTATCAAAACCCGGTTAGCTCTTTTCAGTAGATCTTAACTGGTCTTTGGAGCCATGGCAACAGACAGGTATTCCACCAAGCCTCCTATCTTTGATGTGGTCGACTATCCCTTTTGGAAGAGTAGGATGGAGTCCTACATTTAGGCACACGGCTATGTGATCTAGAGAAAAGTTAAGACTCAATTTGTTGTTCCTGCCAATGAGCACATCATAATGATGAATACGCCAGATGTGGAGGAAAATGCTAAGGCAAAGAAAATCATCATCCGGGGTCTTAATAGAAATGAGTTTGATCACATCTCTCATCTCCCGTCGGCATATGATATGTGGGTGGCTCTCGATGCATACCATGAGGGCACTACCCAGATCAAGACTATCTGATAGGACCAATACAAGTGAGAGTACAATAAGTTTGAGATGCTCGCTGGTGAGTCCTTGGATGAGTGCTTTGGTAGGTTCTACAAGATTTTGAGCAACTTTCGAGCTATTGGTCTCACATACCTAGACATAGACAATGCTCTCCAAATGCTTTCTGCTTTGGATTTAGGGTGTGGAAGATGAAAGTAACCACCATCAAGGACACAATTGACTTATTGATTTTGACTCTTGATGCATTGTACTCACGCCTCAAGACTCACGAGATTGACATTGTCTCTCGCAAGTTGAAGTCACAGTTGATGGCCCTGGTCATTGATCCCGGTTCTGCTTCTAGAGCATCTTCTAATGGTCCTTCTGGTTTCTCTTTGGCTACCTTGTGTGAGATGAGTGATAATCAATTCCATTAATTCCCAGAGAGTGAGTTAGCCCTCTTAGCCAGAAAATTCTCACATGCATACAAGAGGGTTAGGGAGAGAAAGAGGAGTGGACCAGTGATCTGCTTCGAGGGTGGTGGCCCCAACCACATTTGAGTGAACTGCACCAAGCTGGAGGAGGGCAAGAACGACTACGACAGAGTGAGTAAAAATGACTACATCAGCAAGAACCGTGACAAGAAGCCCTCAACTCATGATCAAGGCAAAAAGAAGTACCGCAACTTTGGCAAAGCCAAGAAGCTTTTCCATCACGTCCTCACCGCCTTCGACAACTTCAACTTAAGTGACATGGAGGGCTGGAGTGACGACGACAGCGAAGATGATCCGCACAAGGACACCAAGGATGGCGACAACTTTATTGGCTTGTGCTTTGTGGCTGACGAGAATGGCATCAGCGATAATGACCTTTACAGTGATTCCGATAAGGTATGCCCCTTCTACGACCAGCTCAATGATGCTTTTCTTAAGTTAGGAAAATTTTATGCTAGGTCTAGGACTAGGTGTAGTGAGTTAGAGAAGGAGGTAGAGAGCTTGTCATGAGAGCTTACTTCACTTAGATCTGCTTCCTCCCGTGATGATTGTGATGTATGTACTTCTTTGCTGGGAGATATGGAGAAGTTAAGGACCTCTCATGATAGTGTGATTTCTAAGCTAGAGTTGCTTAAGGTGGAATATGTTAGTCTGCTAGTTGAGATAGAGATGACTAGAATAGCTTCTCTTTCATCTAATACTGTTGAGACTACATTTTGCACCTCGTGTGAGGATAAGGATAATGCTTTTAGAGATCTTTATACAATGCTTCTTGATCTGCCTAAAACATGTGAGAGTTGTAATAACTTGAAGATTAACTTAAAGAAGACAGATCATAAAATTGCTAAAATACAAGCTGCTTTGCTTGAGCTTGTTGCTTCTTGTGCTAACTGCTCTAAATTAACTACTGAACTTGAATCTGTTTCTAAATAATTTCAAGACATGTGTGATCACAACAACAAAATGGCTCAATATGCATCTAAGGCTCTTGTTAGATCATCATGCAAAAATTGTGAAAAACTAAAATTTGAATTGATTGCATTGAATGACAAATGTGTGAAGCTAACTAAGGATTTACTAGAGAAATTATAATCTGCTTGCTCTTTCTGTGCTAAAGTAGGGGAGAAATCTAAGGACATGGCAGAGACTTTTAGTTCCTCTCCTTCTTGTTCCTCATCCTCTCTTCCTCTCTGTTCTTCATGTGCCTCTCTTTTTGTATCATCCCAAATTTTTGAGGTTCAAAAAGATGAACGTTTTAAAACTTTTCTTGCATTTTGCTGGCATTTAGATTTGTTCTGAATATTTAATTGAAGATCACTTGAGTTTTGTGTCATGCAAGCAAACATATTGAGAAACAAACACTAGTGATATCATAAAAGGAAAAGTTCAAATAATAGAAACAAGAATTTAAAATACGAATCTGAAAAGATGATCCATAAAATGATGGGATGGCCTGAATTCAAAACATAAAATTTCATTACTGGAAATAATGGCAGAAATAACAATAGAAACAAATAAATGGACTACAGATAAATATGGATAATACATATAAATATATCTACAAAATTGTGCACATGCAATGACAACTTTAGCAGTAAGAGAATACAAATATGAAAATTATGTGGGCTAGCAAAAAATGACAATAAGAATTTGAATTTCAATTTACCTAGGTAAAAGAAAAATGGAAAAAAGAATATTCCCAACATAAGTCTCAAAATAATAATAACAACTGAAGTGCAGACTAAGATTCAAATTTTAAATGCCATGCAAAAATTTAAAATCAGTAAACCCTAATATAAATCAAGTTGTAAATTAAAATTTAAATAAAAAAACAGATTTTAAAGTATGCCTCGCCCTTCCCTCCTTTTCTCACTTTTTCTCGTCTTCCCCACTCACTTCCACGCGGGCCTGCACCCTTTCCATCTCTCCTTCCCCCTGGTTTCTCTATTTCTCTCCCTCCTCCTTTCCTCTCTGCCGCTGGGCCCTCCCTTCTTTTCCCCGGCCTCTTTCTCCCCTCCTCCCTCTCTTTCTTCGCTGCAAGCCGGTCCCTGCCCCGGTCCCGTCTCCCATCCCCGCCCACGTCTCCTCCGGCGTCAGCCAACCACCCCATCCCCTCAAGCACGTCGCCACACCCGCGAGTACATCACGCCCTGTTCGTCGCACCCACCCCCATCTCTCTGCCATCACCTCCTACCCGTGCATCCTTCTTTCTTTTCCCCTCCTTTCCCCGGCTGGGCTCATGCCGCGTCGCATCTCCCTGTGCACCTTCAGCTCCCGCATCAGCTGCAACTGCCCACCGTCCCCGCCTGCACCCCGCACGTCGCTGTCCCGTTGCACGGCGCTCTCGCCTCGTCGCGTCACCACGTCTTGCTCTCGTCGTCTTCCGTTGACTCGCCATAACCGGCCCCTGCTCCGCACGTCGCCAACTACCGTCGCTCGTTTCTCCGGTTATAAAACCCATATGAAGCTCCCGTTCGCCTCGCCTCCTCCCCCTCTTCTTCCCACCGCGGGGAATCGGCCCCTGAGGCCTCAAGCCCGCCGGGAGAGTCGTCTCCCCAAAATTCGGCCGTCGCCGCCTCAACCAGCGCCACCACCGCCTCAGGCGACTCCTCCCCGATTCCGTTTGCGGTGAGCAGATTTGCGATGCCGTGGACCCTTCCCCACCGTCGGCCGAGCCTCCCTTGTCGGAGTTCCTCTCGCCACAGTGACCTCCTCCGCGCCGCCGCCGTGCACGTCGCCGGCCCGCTGAGGACAATCCCCGACTCAGCAAATAGCATGGTGAGCATCCCCATGACCCCTCATTGCTCGTGCATAGCCCCGTTTCCCCCTTCCTCCACGGCGGCGCTGCCGCCCCCTTTCCATCCCGCCGCCGGCCGCTTTCGGTGCCGCCAACCCCTCCTAGCACCGTCCCGAGCCGCGCCACCCCCTCCACCAGTTCCCTCACATTCCCTACAATCCTTTTTGCTTGCCCCCACCTTTCCTCCGGCCACCGCTCGCTGGTGATGCCGCCGCTTGCCGGCATCATCGCTTCCCTCTGTTTCGGTCGCGGCTGCTCTATATTAGTCCCACAATACCCGCTCGCTTCATCAGTGTTGACTCCCTCCAGTAAGTCGCGAACGACCGAGAGCCCAACTGGCTAAGTGAGTGAGCAGTGAACTCAAAGACCAGGGGTTCGAATCCCCTCTGTGCACATTTTGATTCATTATTTTAGCACTTTTAACTAGAAAGCAATTAGGCAATAAAACCAGGGAGCTAAGCTAATTGACTTGGAATCAAATAACATTTATGTATACATCAAAATATAGGACTACATGCATATTGATAAATAAGTGATTAGGAAAATTTAAAAATTGAAGTCATGAGAACTAATAAAAATTGCTTAGGATGTAAATAAGATTATTTAAGATTTAGCATTGGAATAATTATTATATAAGAATAATAGTGACTTATTTTTATTTTAAATCTACTTATTAGTTAAAGGTATTAATAAAGAAGGTTTTGGTTAAGTGTCCGAATGTAATAGGAGTCCCAATTAAAAATATATCCAAGTTAAACTTAAGGGAAATAAAGTTGATAACTATAAAAGTGAGGTTTTAAATTAAAAAGATCACCCTTAATTATAATCAAAATATATGACCTAACATTTAACGTGCCGTCATTAGATAGATCTCAATAGTAAATTTAATTAGATAAGAAAGGCCGCTTCATAAAAATTTATTTAAACGATAGGACGTAACCACAAACATTTAAATTAGAAAGTCCTAATATAATCCCCGCCATTAGCATGCCACCAATAAGTAAATCTCCATGGTGAATTTAGTGGAATGAAATTTGGTATAGCGAGCTCGGTCCTATGTAAATAAAAGTGTGATTAAAATATGCAAGATGCTGATTCAAAGGATGAAACAACAATGATAGTTGGTCCTCAAAGTATAACCAAATGAAAAGTCATAGATGCTAAGGTATAGTAGCCCTAGGTCATCGGACATTGAGATAATCTCACCAGTAAACAATCCCAAGAAACATGTAATACTATGACCAATAGTAGCAGATGAGCAGCAAATAAGAATATACTAAAAATTCCTATTAGACATCAATGAGATAATTAAATACCCCCGTGTGTTATTAAATTATTAAACTAATCATTAGGAGTATACTTTAAATAATTAGTAAATAGCATCCCATAAAATACCACAGCCTAGACTGCTAGGAATACAGGCTCTAAAGATTAATTTAATAAACTAAACACATGTGTCTATCCGTAAGTCTAACCTAGTTCATGGAACTTCCTTGATAAATACAAAAATGATAAAAGAGGTTATTGATAAAAAGATTGAGTCATCGTATTCTGCCACCAACCCTGCCTTAAGTCACCCGAACCACCCATTAACTCGTAATAAAGCTAAATCGAGTTTATTTGGATTTTATTTGAATCTTTTGAGTTATTTGCCTTTATTTGTATTCAGTCATCTAGCACGTAATTTAGAAAGTGGAGTTCTGAAGGGTCAAGGGATCAAGTGAGATCAAGAGCAAAGTGAAGATAAAGACCAGAAGTTCAAGAGAAAGCATTGTGTGAGCTCAAGACCGCGGTAAACCACGCCAGGCAAGTCAATACTTTAATCATGTTGAACCTACATTTTTCGCAAATTACTTTTGTTTAAATTATCAAATTGCATGCTGTTATTTTATATGCACATACATGTTTAATTTAAGATTCTAGATATATCCCATTGTGTACCTTGATTAATACTACACCTCCTTTGGAATATTTGAATATGAGAACCTTGTCGCCCTAGCAAACATTATAATAGTAACCTTTCAAAAATATGTCTGTAATTATATGCCATGCTTAGTGTTGCTTAGATACTCATGGGCGCGAGAACTCCCAAGCATCACTTTTAATCATGAGAAAAATTGGTTGGGCAGTCATGGTGGTAATGACTGGTGTATGTTGGATATGGTTATTTTGTATTCCCAAAAACCTCAAATTGCTTATTTATCTGGGCAGATGGTTCAGGGGTATGGTGCAGGGGTGCACGAGAGTGTGGTTTGTGGTAGAACCGCCTAGATAACCCTAAGGACTGAATCTTGTCATGACCTCCTATGTAAAACAAGTACAACCACAAGTCTGTAAAGTACAACTTGGCTTAGTAAATTTACCGGACCCCGAAAGTCATCATCATCGGTGGAGGAGAAGTGGTGGTGCAAGTAGCGATTCTGGGTGACGGCTTGAATGGGACACCCTTTGTGAGTGAAGTTCTTCTGCGGCGTGCTAGCAGTACGGGGAGTCAGCTGCTAGGCGCATAGGAGGGGAACATCCCGCACAATGTATGGGACCCACGGCAAGTGGGAGCGGCCCATAGGGTGAGATGATGGACGGGGCGAGGTACTTTGAATGGTTACTGTGATGGTTTGCTCAACTGCATGACTAAGGAATCGTGTGGGGCAACGAGTAAACTATCTCTTGTGGGTAAAGTGTGCAAACTCTGCAGAGTCAAAACTATTCGAATAGCCAAGCCCACGGTCAAGGGCGGACATGGAAACTTAACCAGATATAGTTCTATTTCAAAAACTTTGTAGGTGGGAATGGAAAAGTGGAGGGCAGTGGAAAGCCCTGATTTGTGTTGTCCTGGGTGTCGTCCCAGTGATAATGTAAGCGGCTATAATGCTGAAGGTCTAGCATATGGTGCAGAGACCATGTAATGGTGGATAGAATCTGGATCGCTATTATTATTGCATTCTCTTACACATTATGTTTTTGTTCAAAACTGCTAGGTCTCAAGAAATTTTTATGTATTATATTTGAAAATAATAATACCTCTCACAAAATAAAATGTCAAGAAGAATAAATAGAATCGTAAGAAAAGAAGATGGTTGTTTATGGTAAACACATAAAGATGTTGGTGGATTTATGTCGATCATAAGAAGGAAACGATAGTGATGATTCGGGGAGAAATAAATTGGTGGAGCCTAAATGAATAGATAGGCTAGATAGATGATATAAATGATTTTTGGAGAAATAGGGAGTGCAAAGGTAATTGCTGGATTATAACACTGATATCTAATATGAATTCTTGGGAGATGTTGGCGATAATGGGATTAATAGGATTTGATTAAATACTAGATGGATGGAGTGAATTTATGGGAATTTGGAGATATGATAATTGGAGTATAAACTTGATCAATGATATTCCTGGTGGATGTATACTAATGAATTAGTTAGAGATGGGTAATGGAAGATAAGGTTGATTGTTGGAAGAGCAAATAATGGTTTTGGGATCAATGACAAAAATGATTGAATTGTTAGAGGGTCCTGATATAAATGATATTGGTGGATCTAAAATAAATGATGTCACTCGCTGTTTGGAGTTTTAGACAGCAATCAATATAGAAAGTGTATGATCGGTGGATTATTTAAATGATGTCACCCGCTGGTTGGAGTCTTAGACAGCAATCAATATAGCAAGAGTTGATCGGTGGATTAATTAAATGATGTCAATCGCTGTTTGGAGTTTTAGGCAGCACTTAATATAGAAAGTGTGTGTGTTTGGTGGATTAAGTAAAGATGATACTCGCTATTTGGAGTTTTAGACAGCAATCAATAAAGAAAGTGTATTTTGGTAGATTATGTCAATTATGGAAATCGCTATGTGGAGTTTAGGCAGTAACAATAACACTATGATTAAATAATAACAATGCTACTAAAAGCAATTTTTGGCAAATAAAATAACCCGAGCCTCTCCTTTGATAAGCCATGCATACTATTTATTTGCATCATGTGTATTGGCTCGCGGAGCACGGTGGTTTGTGCTCACACTCGCTTTCACAACAAATCCAGAATCAGGAATCAGATCACTACACTTCAGCAACACTATTTGGTCTTGGTGGCAAAGAAGATGAAGATGTCAAGGGCTAGGTCGCGAACCTCCAGTTGGCTGCCTGTGGGCATGTCCTGAGGGTCCACCTGTGTGCTTCGTTTTCGCTGCTGCATTTTATTGATTTCGGCCCAATCGGCCCATGAGTAAGTTTAATATTATATTTACACTTCCACATGATATGTACTTTGATATTCAGAACTGTAATCTGTGAGCACTATCTACTGATCCAGGGAATAGTGCGGTGGAATCATAGAGGATTCCGAATATTAAAATCTGGCCCCTACACTTTTTCAGGAGTGTGAGTACCTCATGAACACTCTTGAAAGATTTGTTGGAGGCAAGAAAAAGTTTAATCTTATTCTAGACAAATCCAAGATTTGCAAGTTCAATCAAGGTCTAGGATATGATTTCTTAGAGGATGTAAGGAAACATCCACCTGCCGTTGTTAGACCAATAGCAGCAGGTGTGATTGAGGTTGCACTTGAATCCAAGAAAGTTGAGTTTAAGTCTATGAGCTTTGTCCAAGGGATTTTTGACAGTGAGGGCATGCCACCTACTGCTTCGACCTCTCAAAAGGTGAAGCCTCATCATACTTCTTCGACCTCCCAGAAGTTGAAGTATCATTGTACCTTTTGTCACAAGGATGGACATGGGATTCAGAGGTGCTTTAAGCGTGCCAAGATCATGAAAAGAGATCGTGTTTATGCTCTTAGGCGTATTCAGGGTCAGCTCTAGACTTGGAGTGCTCCTAAAACCAACGCGAGGTCCAAAGTTGTAGATAGATCATCTGAGGTGTTTAGGCAGCATCTAGGACTTGGTTTTCCTGCTCCTTCTATTTTTGGTCCTCGAGTTTCCTCTAGTCAAGGTATCTGCCATCCTGAGAATAGATCTCATTTTCCCCGTCGAGATAGCTATCCGCGGTGTGATTAGCATGCTGCTATTGGTTAGGCCCCCTTGGGTAGACAGGGAACGTGTTTACTCCCTAGTGTATTAGATAACTAGCTGATAGTTCTAGAGTCATATGGGGTAGATGAGAGCGAGTCTGAGCCATAGTATTCTCTTTATCTTGTCTATGCTATAAGGACTGTCATTCCTTCTTTCTGTTCAAACTTCTCTCTTCATGCTTATTGCTTTCGTTTAGGGGGAGTTCATTTGAGTTTTTTCTAGAATTTAAGGAAGACATAACTCAGCTTGAACCAAATTGCTTCTAAAATTGTTTCACATGCTAAGGGAGAGTTGGATTTTCTTTGCATCATATGGCATTTGATTTCAGCATTATGCATTGTAATATAATTACATGGAGCCCTGATTATTATCCCTATATGACATGGTAAGATTGCATTACATCTTGCCATGAACTATGCTAGGTTGCTAGATTTATCATGACTTTTTATGTGTAGCCTAGTCTTTGCCATGCTAGCTTGAGTAAATGTGAATAACTTTAATTAAATCATGTCTTGTTATATCTTATGACTAGTTTGGTCCTAGTGATCCTCTTATGATTCATGCCATGTCAAATAAGCTAAGTTGGGCCTTGAATCTACATTGAGCTTTAGATTGAGCTATGCTAGTTCATTAGTGAAGCATGAGTTAATATTAACTCTTTGTTCTTGAACTCAAGAAAATGCAAAAAGATCTCTTTTGTGCGGAAAAAAACTGATCTCATCAATCCTTTCTTATGAGATGGCTCGCCATTGCACTAGGCATGAACTGAGGGGAGTTTTGGATAACCAAGATCATTTCCTTAAGCTTCTTACTTGGAGTGGTCGCATAAGGCTTGAGATCTAGCATATGGCTAAGAAAACAAAATTTTGTGAAAAATGGTTGCCACCAACCATGAATTTCTAAAAAAGCCAAATGTGCTAAATTTGCTCAATTATAAGTGATATCAAGAACTTGAACAAATGTCTCATTTTGAACTTGTAGCACTCTAAATTGACTCAATGATAGCTTCTTGGTTTCACTTAGAATATTGACATGGTTTGACTAATGTTTGGATACCTTTAACTAGACTATGATCTTGAGTGATTTGACATGTTAAACAATCCATCTAATTTCATATTATGGCTTATTTAGCTTTAGCTCGATAATACATGATTTGTCATGATCTAGATAGCACTTTCACCTTTTATGGCTTGGTGTAATACATGGAAAGTCACTTTGGATAATCTTCATGGCTCCTTATGTTCAAAATGAATTAAATTGTAGTTACTCCATTCCATTCATGCACTATTTTCTTCCATGCATCTTGATGACTCTATTGCCAAAAGGGGGAGAATGATGGAGAAAAAGGCATTAAGGGGTGCAAAAGGCATTAAGGGGGAGAATGCTTGGTTATCTTACTATGAAAATGGTCATGGTGAGCAATTGCTCTGTTCTTTGGACCATGAGCAAGATTGGGCTTTTGTGAGGTTTTAGGTGTGATTTGGAGCTTTTGTAGAAAACTTGCTTCTTCTTGTTGTTTGCTCCATTTCATACTTTGTCAACATGGTCATGAGTTTCTCCTTCATTTCTTTTAGACCATGTGTGGCTTTTGTAACTTCTTGCTTTTCTTTTCAAAAACAAACTCATCTTCAAGCCTTTTCTGTGTTTGTCGATATACTCATTAAGGGGGAGATTGTGAGTCCATGTGGAGGTCACGCCATGGTTGTGATGAGTAATTGACCCTTGGATTAGAGTTTGTATAAAGGTTGAGTTTGGTTTTTAAGGTCTGTGCAGAAGTTTGCCCTCAACGACCTCAGTTGTATGCTCATGACTTCTGTTGTTCGCTCTACGACCTCTGTTGTTTGACTTGGTGGTTGGTAGCTGGTATTACGACTTTGTAGTCGATTGGTGCTCCTACGACTTGGTGGTCGTAGCTTCTGCTGGTCAATAGTCAGAGCTTCTGTTGGTTGTGATCGATAGTCATAGCTTCTACTGGTCGTGATCGATAGTCGTAGCTCCGCCTAGTCATGATCGATGGTCGTGGCTCTACCTGCTTGTGATCGATAGTCATAGTTGATGTATGCAGTGGTCGTAGCGCTCTGCCTGTGTGATCGATAGTCGTAGCGACCAGGTTGGTAAAGTTGTAGCCAGTGTGAGAGATGGTCGTACCGACTGCTACGTGGTCATAGTAGCTGTTTCATGGTTGTAGCGACCTGTGCGATGGTCAAAATGACTTGCTGAGTGGTCATAGACTGCTAGTAGGATCTCATGGGCTACGAGTGCCTCATGCCTTGTGCTTCAGAGTACTTGTAAGTTGTTTTAGACCAGTGATTTGCTGAGATTATTCACTAAAATACTTACTGTTTATGCAAATTGATGATTCTTGTGTATTGTGCGGCGTTATGTGACGGTTTAATTGTTGGTGTTGGTTGCAGGATTTCGGAGCTAGGTCATGGTGAGGCGTAGGAGGACTCGGACTACGCACAGGGAGGTGTTATGGTCCAAAATGGTCAGGGAGACGCCGAAGATGATCGAGGCTGGTGAGGTGGTCGCAAGCCAGGACGACGAGGAATCAAAGCGGGAGCTACTGGAGGTGGACATGACGGGCAACGACGAGGTGGAACGGGACTAGGCTCAGGGAGGAGTCGAGGTCCAGACGGTCACGGATGCCAGGTGCTGTCATGTGCGAGGAGAATTACGTGGTGTGCCAAGTGACTTGGATTGTTTGCAAGTAAGGACAGTTCGGTGGGATCCGGACACGTGAGAGGCTTGACAATAAGTCATTGGAGCCACAAGTAAGCTGCTTTGAGAAGTGTGTGTGAGTAAAACCCAGTGTTAGGTGGGGTTGATGGGTTATTCCTGGTTAGGACTAGTGGTTGGATCCATTAGATCTAGGGTTCGTTTGTGAGCCTATAAAATGGGGAGAGGAGGCAAGAGTTAGTTGAGCCTTGAGGTAGATCGTGAGTAGGTCTGGTGGTGGCTAGCTCTTCCTCCCTCCATGTGTGTTCTTTCTAGTTTAGGGTTAGGGTTTTATGTGGAGCACTTGTGCTCTTGGTCCTCCTGGATGGAGTGGTTGTAGGCTCAATCCTCAGAGCAATACATCTCAATTTGGTTCATCCTCTCAGCTTCAGTTTCAGCACTCTTGGTGAAATCTCTTGAAGCTCTCAATTTGGTTGCTAAGTTTTCAATCAAAGATTAGAGCAACCTCTTGAGACCTTAACCATGTTGTGTACAAAGTTTCATGGCCAGTTAACCTTTTAATCAAAAGTTATGTGGAGTTTGGATCTTGCCATTATGTGCTCTCTGTTCTTCCTTCTCTGTTACGACCGCCACCAGTTTCGACCACGGTCAAGATTTCGACCGCATTGCATCTCTTTTCGACCAGGTTCATATCTTTCGATCACTTTTTGTTATTCTGTCGAGTCAGTGAGATCACTATCTGGGACTCAATCGGTTTTACGATCACGTTGGTTTTCACCATGGTCGAGTTCCAGACTGAAGCGCGTTATTTTTTACTACATTTAGTCTCTTGGTTGCTTCGCATTGTGTTGTTGCTCGACCACGTTCAGAGTTTTTGTTTCTTGGCATTCTTCTGTTGAATGTGAACTGAAGCAGTCGGTAGTCGGTGCAGTCTCTGTCTGGAACGTCGATTAGCTTTATGACTATGTTGGTTTCGACCACGGTCAAGTTCCAGACTGTATCACACCAGCTTCGATCACATTCACTTTCTCTTACTACATGGGGTTTCTGACCACTCACGGATCCTCCTTTTCTCTGGTTGATTTGTGAGCTAAATCGATCACGCTAATTACAGATCATTCATTGGCCTTCGACCTCGTTGGCTGTTCGACCACTTATTGGTTTACAACCACGTTGGTTATGATTACGTTGATTTTCTGGTTGTAGACTGGTTCTGACCACGTCGGTTGTTCAACCACCTGTTGGTTTTCGACCACGTTGATCTTTTGAGTTGCAGTCTGGTTTTGACCACGTTGGTTGTTCGACCATTTCAGTGGGTTATGACCACATTGTCAAATGGTTCCGATCACGTTGGTTGTTCGACCACTTGTTGGCTTACGACCACGTTGATTACTACCATGGTGCTGACTGATTACGACAAGGTTGATTGTTCGACCATTGGTTGGCATTTGATCACGTTGTCTATGAATACATCAGGTTCTGACTATACTCATTTTCCATTGCGTTGGTTTTAGTCTTGGTGGTTATCGACTATAGTGACATGTGTTCGATAGTCACACGTTGAACTTCTGACTAGGCTGATTTCCAACGAACGGTCAGTTTTTGACTACGGTAATGTTCGTTTGGTAGTTGATTTCCGACCATGTTGTACTTCCATCTGGTAATCGGATTCACGACCACTCTGTCAGCTCATGACCACGTTGTTGAGACTTACGACCACATAGTAAGTTTTTGACCACGTTGCCAGTCTGCGACCATAGTAAGTTTTCTACTATGCTTTCTCTGTTGCTCTGGTTTTTCAAGTGTGTTTTCAACCCTAGTCTTCATAACTCAGTAGCTATAGGAGAAAAGGGTTAAGTGAATACTTGGGGAGAATTTGAAGGTGCCATTCACCCCCTTTGTTGCTTGTCTAGTCCTACATGTTCATCGATTGTCTGGTCGAAACATGACAAATTGTAATGCTTCACTTAAATCATTATTAGCGTATATTTTTGCTCCTGTTCATCAAGTACCTCAGTACTGGATACCTAAATCTCTATTATCTAACCCCAATACTAAGATACCGACAACTGTTCATGCTCTAGGCTCGTTGCAAGAGGAAGAAAGCAAATGCCTCATCAACTCTGATTGCTCTTGCCACATGACCAGAAATTCACGATGATTCTCCTCCCTCACTCGCTAGTGATGAGATGATCACTTTTCGGGACAACTCTCAAGGATGAATTCTAGTTAAAGGCACTGTGCGTGACAACAACAAGTTCATCTTAAAGAACATCACTCTTGTGAGTTAGTTGAGCTATAACCTGCTTTCGGTTTCACAGTTGGTAGACAATAATCTTAAGGTGAACCTTAAAAAGCATTCATATTGTATCTTAGATTCATCTAGTGATCTTTTTTGCAAAATAAGTTGCGTTGGTCACTTGTTTAAGGGTGATTTTTTGTATTTAGTGTGTTTTGATCTTAGGTGTCTTACTTCATCAAACTCTAAGATTTGTTCTCCTGGCACTGTAGATTAGGTCACATTGGCTTTGATTATCTAACTCAGCTCAGTAATATGAATTTGATTAGAGGAATTCCTAGTCTTAAGATTTAAAAATCAATTGATCTAATTTGTTCACCTTGTCGACGTGGTAAGATGGTTGCATCGTCTCATCCCTCGCTCACACTTGTGATGACTGATTCCCCGGGACAATTATTGCACATGGAAGCTGTAGGTCCTTCTAGGGTTCAGTCTGTTAGAGGTAAGTGGTATGTTCTTGTTATTGTTTATGACTACTCTAGATATTCTTGGGTGTATTTTATCACCTCTAAGGATGAAGCTTTCAGTCACTTTTGAGAGCTAGCTCTTGGACATGGTAATGAACTTATAGGAGCACTTTGAGCAATTAGAAGTGATAATGGAACTAAATTTAAGAACACATCATTTGCTTCCTTTTGTGCCAAAAAGGATTTAGACCATCAATTTTCGTCAGCTTGAGTGCCACAACAAAACGGTGTGGTCGAATTCAAGAATAGAACCTTGGTCGAGATGGCTAGAACCATGCTAAATGAACATGCTACTCCTAGGATGTATTGGGCTAAAGTTGTTTCGATTGCTTGCTATATTTCGAGTAGAGTTTTCTTGCGAGCTAAATTGCATAAGACTTCTTATGAGCTTCATTTGGTTGTTCTCCTAATATTTCTCACTTTAAGGTGTTTGGATGTCGATGCTTCATCTTTAAATATGGCAATATTGATGAATTTAAATCTAGATCCTCATATGGCATCTTTCTTGGGTATGCAGTTCACACTCGGGGTTACCGCGTACTCAACGTAGAAACTAACAAAATCGTTGAGACCTGTGAGGTCACTTTTGATGAGGCTAGTCCTGGTACTAGACTCGACAATACAGATATACAGGCCTCTGACGCACTCGATGATATCTTCTATGACTCTAATGACGACGACAACAGGGAGTCCTCAAGCTATAGTGGCTTGGCTTGATAGCGAAGATGCTCGGTGAATCTCGATGGCAGCGTGGCTTCAACTTATGGCAAACGAGAGGTGGGGTACACTATTAATGGCGCAGACACCGAGGAGTTCGAGGCGGAGATGGGCACGAGTCTGCAGCAGGCATGACGTGGATGCCGAGGCAAAGTCCCGCACGAACACAGCGAGCCCCCTCGGAGACAATGAACAATGTAATACCCTTTAGATGGATGACACATGGCAACGTGGGTGGCTGCAGATGAATCGATTGGTGATCGTCCGATGACATAGCCACTCGGTCGGATTCACAACACGTGGCACACAGCAATAGAGCCGGTGAAATGGGACGAGCGTGAGTTGGGCCCACAAGGGTTTTAGGATTTTCTTAGGGTTTTCTTTTTTTAGAAATTGTACTAAATTTATTTTAGCTCTAGAAAATTGCAAAAAACTCTGAAAAATCTAAGAAAATACTAAAAATTCCTCGAAGCACAAGAAACCAAAATAAAATAATTCCTGTAAATGTTAAAGTTTACCTTAGTCATATTAAATCTTTTTAATTAATACTAAAATTCAATTTAAGCTTTGATTAATTCTAGAAAATTCTAAATGGTTATTTTTATTTTGAAAACTTCAAAAAGGCTCTAAAAATCAAGATGTTACAAACCTGCCCCCTTGAATGAAATCTCGACCCCAAGATTCTGGCCCACTAAGAGAATAGGTTTGGAAACTCCGCTCTGAGATCCTCCTCATGCTCGCAGGTGACTTCCTCGGAATAATTACTCCACTGAACTTTGCAAAGACGAACAACCATACTCCTGGTCACATGCTTGGACACTTCGAAGATTTTGACAAGGTGCTCCTTGTAAGACAAATCCTCTTGAAGATCAATAGCCTCCACTGGCACTGTCTCTTCTGGCACTCGCAAACACTTCTTCAGCTGAGACACATGAAAGATGTCATGTATCCCACTAGAGATCGTAGGTAGCTCCAACTGGTAAGCAACCTCTCCACTGTGCTTTAATATCTTGAATGACCCAACATATCTTGGCGCAAGCTTTCGTTTCATTTGAAACCTCTTAACCCTTTGAATGGTGTAATCCTGAGATACACATAATCATCTGGCTCAAAGCTCAACTCTCGACGACAGGTTTCCGCATAACTTTTTTGTCTAGCCTAAGTAGTTCTCAACCTTTCTTGGATCAACCGAACCTTTTCCTCGGCTTCTTCTAGCCCAAAGAATTGACATTTCCCCAATCTCTTTCTAATTGAGAGGGGTTCTACATTTTCTGGAATACAAGGCATCAAACGGCGACATTTACAAACTAGTTTGGTAACTATTATTGTAGGAAAACTATATGAAAGGCAAACAACTGTCACACTTGGCTCTATGGTCCAACACACAGGCTCTTAGCATATCCTCAAGAATTTGGTTTGTGGAAACTTTCCCAAAATCAGAAAGTAAACTGTGATCCATGATCTGATACTATTTTCTTAGGTACTCCATGGAGACTCACAATTCTCAACATGTATAGCTCTGCCAATTTGCCTCATGCATAGGTTGTCTTGACCAGAATGAAATGATCCACAATTATCCAAATTGAATCGAAACCATCCTTGGTCTTGGGTAATCCAGTAATAAAGTCCATGTCCACTTCGTCCCACTTCCACTTAGTAATCTTCAGCTGTTGTAGCAAACTTGCCAGTCTTTGGTGCTTAGCTTTCACCCTTTGACACACATCACAAAGTGCAACATACTTTGCTATCTCACGCTTCATACTTGGCCACTAATATTTGTTCTTGATATCCTGATACATCTTGGTACCCCTGGATGGATTGAGTACAACAACTCATGAGCTTCCTCGAGCAATAACCCCTTTAACTCCTTTTTATTTGTCACACATGATCGCTCCTTAAACCACAAGGTACCTTTGTCATCCTCTGTAAAAGCTAATGTTTTACCCTTACTCATATCAGTCTTGATCCACTGAAGGCTTTCATCCTCTGCTTGAGCTTGACGAATCTGACTATCTAGAGTTGGCTGCAACTCCATTGTGGCCAAGCATCCTTTCTCAACTAACTCCAAGCAAAGCTTCTGAAATTCCTCATGTAGGGCTAGCTGATTTTCTTTGATCATCACTGTATTGCAATAAACCTTTCTGCTTAACGCATCTGCTACTACGTTGGCTTTTCCTGTATGATAATGAATTCCAACATTATAGTCTTTTATCAACTCCAACCACCTTCTTTGCTTGAGATTAAGATTGGCTTAAGTGAAGATATACTTCAAACTCTTGTGATCCATGTAGATTTCACAACGATTACCTATGAGATAGTGGCGCTAGATTTTCAGAGCATGCACTACGGCTGCTAACTCCAAATCACGCGTGGGATAATTCACGTCATGTGCCCTCAACTGACATGAAGAATAAGCTACCACTTTTCTGTCCTGTATTAGCACACATCCCGAACCTTTGTGGGAAGCATCGCAATAGATCTCAAAATCCTTGATAATGTCTGACAGTACTAGCACGAGTGCAGTGGTCAAACACTCCTTCAGTTTCTAGAAACTCTTTTCTTTTCCTTCTTTACCAACTGTGTAAGTAGCCTTGCTAGGCTAGAAAATCCTTCGATGAAACGACAATAATAACCATCCATTCCAAGAAAACTTCTGATTTGTGGCACTGATGTTGGCGACTTCCAATTAAGCATATCTTTTTCTTTTCTGGGGTCAACTGCAACTCCTCCTACTGACATGACATGGCCTAGAAATACAATTTCCTTCATCCAAAATTTGCACTTACTGAACTTAGCATACAGCTTATGCTCTCTTAGCTTTTGTAACACTAATCTCAAATGCTCCTTATGCTTTTTCTCATCCTTAGTGTAGATCAAAATGTCATCAATAAACACAATGACAAACTTGTCTAGATACTCCATGAACATATTTTTCGTCAGGTACATGAAATAAGCTGGGGCATTGGTTAAACCAAAGGACATCACTGTAAACTTGTACAATCTATAACGAGTTGAGAACACTCTAGTCAATCTTCTTGATGAATTTTCTTCTAATGGTGCCCTAACCTCTAGTCAATCTTGGAGAACACTCTGGCTCCTTTAAGCTGATCAAACAAATCATCAATTCTGGGCAAAGGATACATGTTCTTGATAGTAACTTCATTGAGAGCTAGGTAATCCACACACATATGCTGTCTACCATCTTCTTCTTGATGAACAACACTGGCACTCCCCACGAAGATGAACTAGGTCTGACATAGCCTTTGTCCAACAACTCCTATATTTGTTTCTACAACTCCACTAACTCATTAGCAAACATCTGATACGGTCTCTTGGAAATTGGCAAAGTACCGTGTGCTAACTCAATCGAGAACTCCACTTCCCTGTCAAGTGGCATTCCTGGAATATTATCCAAAAACACATCCTCTAACATGATCCCTTTACTCTGGCAAACCATAACCTTCTCCACCTGACTCATGCTGGCTTCAAATTTCACTTTACTCCCATTTGAACAGGTTAAGGTAACAGCTCTGCTTCCACAATCCAACACTGTCTGGTGTTTCTTAAGCCAACCCATTCCCAAAATTACAGCCAAAGATTAGATATCCAACACAACAAGATCGGCGAAGAACTCCACTCCATGAATGGCTATCTTGACTTTAGGACAACCTAGGTTGTACTCAACTCGGAGCCCAGGGATTGAACCAAGAGAATCGATCCCAGAACAACGGTTTTCAACTATTGCTTTAAAACAAAACTCCAAGAAACAAACAAATGAGAAGCTCCAAAATCAAACAAAACTGTAGCAGGAAAGAAATTTACTTGAAACTTATCGATCACAACATCAGGTGTTGCTTGAGCCTCCTCTGCGGTGACATGGTTCACTTATCCTCACACAATTCATTGTGGCGCTCAATTGGTTTGGCCTGACACTTGAGATGTGTAACAGCCCAGCTGTTTATTTCAAAATTTTCAGTAAAAAAATTTAATTAATTTAATTTAAAATAAAATAAAGTGTTCTTTGGTTGCATAAATTTTGAAGATTTTAATTGCATTTTATTGATTTTCTGGAGTTTATTTGGATTTATCTGGATTTTATTTCAAAGTCTAAAGAAAGAAAATGTATTTTAAATATTTTATTAAAGCCAAAAAGAGTTTATTTTATTTTTCCTAACCTTCCCTAAATTTTTAATTAATTTTTGAGAATTTTTTGGATTTAAAAATCAATTTTAAAGGTTAAAAAGTATTTTACAAAATTATTAAATGAAAATCTGAAATTAAAAATATTTTTCCTAAGTCTAAAAGAGCTCCAGGAATATTTTATAATTTTTATGGAATTTTTTTAGACATTAATTATTATTTTCTAAGTATTTATAAAGTTTCTAGTATTTTCTGAAATTTATTCCGAAAATAAAAATCAAATTCATCCAAGCCCGCCACGTGTCGCTCTCAGATTGAATCACTCTCTCTCCACGATTTAATCCTTGTCATACAAAGTCACTTACCCCTTCATATCCATCCAAAAGCCATGAATCATCCACTTGCCACGTGTCGCAAAATCGACCGCCCCCTTCACTTCCTCTCTCTCTCTATGACATATGGACCCCACAAGTCATATGTTTCTTCAACCTCTCCTTCTTCCTCCCCTAACTCTCTCTCTCTCCTCCACCATTAAAACCGAAATGGAGCTTTGAAATCCCACCGTTTCTTCCTCTTAACTCCCGATTAAAGCGTGGAAACGGAAGCCCTAATTATCCCCATCAATTTCCCGGCCGTTTCCCGTCCTTTAACCCTCTCAAAACCGAAATCCTCTCATCTCCCACTCTTTCTATAAAATGGCCTCCCCACCACCATTCTCTTCCTTCCCCTCTTCATCGGCCGGCCCTCACCCTCCCTCTTCTCCCACCGCCATGCGCCGCCGACCGGCCGCCCCGCCGCCGCCCGCATCTCCCCGCCGCCACCATCCCCGCTGCCCGCCACACTCGGCCCCCCGCCGCCGTGAGAAGGTGCGCGTCGCCCCTACTACCGCCGCCACCGCTGCCGCCCGCCTCCGCCGCCCGCCGCCGAACGCCGGCGAGGTCGCCGGCCATGTACCACCCATGTGCCTCCTCTTTCATTCTTTCTCCAAGTGTTGTTCTTGCTTGTTTATCTTGTTTTGATGACGCTTCCTTGTCATGAAATATCAAGTGCTCACTTGGCTAGGGAAGTCAAGCTAGTGCATGCATGCATGAGGTTGTGAGTTCAAGTCCTGGGCAAAGCAAATTTCGGTTTGGCTTTAGCAAATTTTTGGTTCACCTCTAGTCCCACTTGTCATAAAATATTAAAATAAAAATCTGCACCCAATGACAACCGGGCCCCACACGTCAGACACTCCAATAAACCCCAAAAATCAGCCAAAAATAAGATTCCAGAGAATATTCCCTCGTTTTGCATTTTCTGGAATTTCCAATCCATTCAAACTTCCAATTGCTTGTTCTCCGTCGTCCGAACTCCGAATCCAGTGATTCAAATTTCTAAATTCGTGTAAAATCATAATCTATCTCCCAGTATATATTTTATATTTTTTTGATTTTATTTAGATTTTATTTGAATTTATTTGTTTGGTTCTTCGCGCGTAGATTTGGACGAATTCGGAGAGAACGACGCCGACGATTCGCACCAGGTCTTTGAGCAAGGCAAGTTACACCTTTGATCATGTTGAACCTAATATTTTAAATTAATTATATTGTTTTAAATTATTATTGCATGCGTAATTTTATTCAAGTTAGTTTAAATTCGGTTTTGAACTCTAGTTATACCCAAATTCTTTGGACAGCCAAATTTGATATTGCTTACCATTATACCTTGTCAACCCTAGATAAAACCTAGTTAGTACAATAGCACTAACTAGGAATTTTGTAGAAATGCTTAGCCATGCTTATACTGATTATGGTTTGGGATGATCTTTCACATAAAATGATGACTTTAAAATTGGATTCTCGACTTTGGCGAGTCAAGAATGTTTATAAAATTATTTCCAAACAAAATATAAAACTGGTTTAGACTTAGGCAATGGTACGGTGGTGGGTGCTTGCTGGCATGCATCGTAGTTTGGTGACTCGATGTTGATTGCCAGGCACAAGGGGTTGGTGGTTAGGCCTAAGTCAAGTCAAGGACCGGTCTGTGAGCTACTATTGCAAAGCCCTATCGTACTACCACAAGTCTGGTATGGGACAGACCTGGCCGAATAATTTGTGAAGTTCCAACATGATCTCGCTATAGGCTGAATGTGAGCGCGGCGTAGGCCGTGAGAAGTCTCACACGGCACAAGAGGGGGCTCCAACATGTGGATTCATGTTGTGGTGAAACCTTAGTGGCGGCATGATTATGTTGACAATGGATCATTGTAAAGTCCTTGTCATGATGTCCTCGCCGCACACCTAAGGAAGTGTGTAACTCGCGTGGCAAACCGGGATGATCATGTCTTGTGGGTAAAGATGTACAACCTCTGCAGAGTGTATAACCTATCCTGGATAGCCGTGCCCACGGTCATGGGCAAGCTGAGTGAAGTTTTTCACGGATTAGACTTTGGTTTTCAAAATGGTTTGCGAAAACCTTGTGATGGATGGAATCCATGAGAAATTTTAAAAGTGTATGGATGGATGGAATCCATATGATATCTTTTGGAAAGATGGTCCGGGTGGGATACCCGTGGTTAGGTTAGTGTGGGGGATGGACCTGCACTAACGGTATCTATTTTGGTTACAACATTGTTTTACTTAATGTATCAAATTCAGCTTTTGCACTTACGTATGATATTTACTCCAATGATCGCCTTTTATGCAAATTAACCGTATTATGCCTTCCTTTGATACTCCATATGCATGCATCAATTCTGTTAATCTCCTGGTGTAACTTGTGGAGTACTTTTTGTACTCATGTTGCTCAATTTAACTCTTTCCAAAGGAAGCCTTCGACGACTTCGGTGAGGATTGCGACTAGGCCACGTCTTACAGTCAATTCGCCTTGTGGGAAGGCTGGATGGGCTGCCACTATCTTTATGTTTCCGCTGTTTTCTTTCAGTCTTATGCTATTATTGTAAACTTTGGCCATCAGGCTCATATTAGCTAAATAAAGTTTGTCATTACGCATGATATTTGTCTTTGTGATACTGTGTGCACTAGCTTTTCCTAGGATTGTGCGATTAACATTGAGGGTTCTAGAGTTGCTGCTCCGGGTCCCGACAAGATGCTCCATGTCCTGATCCTAAAGTAGGGGTCTAATCTGGTGTGGCTCCCAAATTGAAACGAACTGGCGTCGGAGCTTGATTCTACAGACATTTGTTGGCATAGTGTCCCTGTTCATGACACTTGAAATAGGTGACTGCTATTGCAAAATTGGCATTTCTCTATTGCTAATTGCTTGAACCAATTGTCCGAGGTCCAGACAGGAACTGACAAGGTGCTGGCGCTAGGGTCTTAAATCCCAACTACTAAGGAACACGAGCTGGCTGGTTTGCACTGAAACGAGCCTTCTAGGACTAATGCATCTGGGATTCCTGTTGCATCATCCTTCTTTTGCGAGACTCCTCTAGCTCACGACAACTTTCTTCAATGAGCATTGCTTTGTCCACCACGTTCTGAAAACTTGCATAGTCATTGCCCACAACTTGGACTTTTAATCCCGGATTTAGTCCTTTATTGAACCTCTTCTAATGAACATCATTAGTGAAAACATCCTTAGGTGCATAGTGAGCTAACTAAATGAATAGTGAGCTAACTGAATGAACTTGTTGACATACTCACTAATTGACATGTTCTTTTGCTACAATTCTCGAAATTCTTCCTTCTTCATTTTGATCACCCCATCCAAGATATGGGCATGTAAAAATGCTGCTGTGAACTCAGCCCAAATGATGATGTCCTGGTCCTCATGAACGGCACAATAGTTCTCCCACCACTCTGCATCACCTCCCTCTAGCTGGTGAGTGGCATATAGCACTTTCTCACTATCGGTGCACTGAGTGAGATTCAGCTTCTTCTCCACTGAACGAATCCAATCATCTACCTCCAAGGGCTCAAAAGACCAGGAAAAAGTGGGTTGCCTTGTCCTCATGAATTCTGCAAACTTTGATTACTAGTGAGCTAGCTGGGGTGCGACTGCTTCCTGATTCTACGATTCATCACTACATTCATGTTCTACATCATAGTGTTCATCAATTGAGTCTGAGCTACTATGAACTGACTTAGGATCGGATCTAGTCCCATTTAGGTTGCTTGCAGTCCCTGAGTTGATTGATTTGCATTGTTGCCATCTGGGTCTTGGTTCATCTAACTGCGTCCAGCTGAGTTCTAGGTGTCAACCATTTTTCCTCTGTTCTGAAAGAGAAAGACCACCTGATGAGAACTGGTTGTACAGGACTTTAAAAGGTGAGAGAGAAAAGCATAGGGAAGAGGTAAACCTATTTAAAGGGGATACTCTAATGGCAAACCTAAACTAAGCAAACACTTAGCCAAAAGGTTAACAAAAGAAGCGATTAAATTACTCCAATAATGGGTTTTGACATGACTATGACATAATACTTTTAAGGGCAAGACTGCAACTCATATCACAAATAATTGCAAATAAAAGTCAAAATGCTCTATTCACTCTTTCTAAGCTATACAAGGGTCTAATATAGTGGCTCCCACTCGGGTCCTGCCAAATAGGGATCACTTGACTCCTCCTCTAAGTCGCTGTAAAACACCTAAGAGTTGTGGACTTGCGGCAACGGCTCTTCTACCATAACTAGAATGAAATGCCGAAGATACTCTTGGCGGTTGACTGCTATGTGTTATCTCTCCTCCAGACTTTGTGGCGTAGGTGAGGGTAGAGATACTAGTAGCTACGATTGAGGTTCCTCTTGTTCTGCTACAATGGGAGTGTGTACATATTGCTCCTTGAACTTTTGAATGAGCTTGGACACACTGATCTTCTATAGCTTGTAGAGATGTCGAACAGCCTTGTGCACAGCTCCTTGCATGGACCACTCCCCACAAGCACCAGTGTAGTTCAAACTATGATGTAGAACTCGACTGCCAATCCTTGTGGTAAAGTACAATCTGGTGATGCATCCAATACATTGGCCCTAAGCCTTCTCATCCTTGGTGAAGTAAACCGGTGTCCTTTTTGATCCAAGACTCTACAACAAAACTCGGAGAAGTCCTCGCCATCCTCCGGTATGGTTATAGGAAACTTGGGACATCTACAGTACTATAAGGGAGAGAAGTTAGATTAAAGATTTGAAAATGACTATTTAGAATATGTAATGCCCTAGACATCGATTCGGCGTTTTTAGAAGTATTTAGCGGATTCACAGAGATTTCTTTTTCTTCCGTTGAATCAGGAATGCGGGTTTGGGCTGTGGATTTATTTAAAAAGAAACATAAAGTTTGGGTGGGCTGTCCAGAGAGGGAAGCCAGGCCTTTCTCCCTCCCACCTTGGGCCCAGGTCAGCCCCCAAGCCCAAACCGCCCCCCTAGGCCAGCCCCCCCTCTCTTTTCCCCCTAACCCTAGGCGCCCCCACCCCTTATGGTCGCCCCTCTTTCTCCCAACACAGCCGCCCACCTTGCCTTGTTTTCCTCCTGGCGCCCTGCTGTTTTTTTCCCTGCTGTAAAGAGGAAGGGAAAGAAGAAGAAGAAGAAGAAGAAGAAGAGGAGGAGGAGGAGAGGAAGCAGAATGGAAGGAAGGAAAGGAGGAAGGAGGAAAGGATCTCTTGCGTGGAAGACCTAGGTTTGTGAACCTCACCCTTCCCCTCTATTTTAGGGAGATCGTAGGTTTTTGGTTCGTCGTTAGAGGTGGATGATCTAGGGGAAACCGTCGATTAGCGATTAATCAGTGTTCTGAGCGCAGTCAGATCAGGCAGCGTGTCTGTTCGGGTGGTTTAGGAGATCAAGATGATTTTTCCCCAGGAACCCTTGAACATGAAAGTTGTAGAGGATGCAGAGATCTAGTTTCTATAATTTTTTCAAAATTTTGGACGCGGGGTTTGGGCGCAACAGGGGATTGAAGTCGACTATGCAGCAGAGCTGGATTCAAAATCTAGTTTTTGATCGTGGACTGATTCAGAGGTCCTAATGAATTTTATGAATTAACTCATAATAACGAATATGGTAGATCACATCCATTACTATCTTCTGGTTTACTTTTATAATTTTGGAGCAGTGGGCTGTCAGTGGTGGTCTGTGGAAGTTGCTGGACAGAACTCAAAGGTAGAGTATGTTCTCTGTTTTCCATTGCGAATTACGCCCTTAAAACAACATAAAAAATTATGGTGTCTTCATGAAATTTGTAGCTTTTGTTCTGTAGATTTCAAATATGTTAGTTTTTCTGTGGTTTGATTAGTAGATTAAAAGATACAAAAAAGACAAGTAGCACTGCTGCAAAGAACAGAGTGTGGGAACAGCTGTTTGAGAGGGAGTTGCGGGTTTTGGGCGTAGAGGCGTTTACTTCTCAGTTGTGAATGTTGTATTATGGTTTTGTGCAGAGTGGTGCCTTGTGAACAGGTGGCCTTAGCTCTGGCCGTGCTTGAGCCCTTTGCCCCTTCGGTAGAGGCAAGTAAATGTAGCGATTGTTGCTACAGTTTAACTTATTAATTTTATTGCCTTCACCGTAATTACTCAGGTTTGGTAAATAATCTACCTTTAAACAAAGATGCCATGCTGTGCTTTATACCTTATGATGTATATTGTGGTTCATGTGGTTATATTCCTAAGGAATCAATTGTGGGCATATCATGCATGTCATTTGCATCGTGGATGTCGCCGCACTCAGCCGCGACCGTACCGGTACCACATCGTACATTGCCATAGTACGATGCACACTCTTACATTGCCAGGTAAGGGTGCAGTGGATCATTTGCATACATATGCATTTCATGAGGATGAGTCTTATTATGAGATCTTAAGAGGAATTGGCTCGTGAGAGTTATTTGTGGTGTGGGATATTTTTTTCTTGTGGTACAGTGTAGATGAAGAGAATCATATTTGTGCATCCCATGACAATAAATCTTAATCTAAGGTTTTAAGAGGTTTTGGCTCATTAGAGTCACTTGTGGAATGTGGTATTATCTGATAGCGGAAACCATTTGTGGTTTGTGGTAGTGCCTTGTGGTTTTGTGGTATTATCTTATGGTGAAAATCATTTGTGTTTTGTGATATTGCCTCGTGGTATGTGGTATTATCTTATGGTGAAAATCATTTGTGGTTTGTGATATTGCCTCGTGGTATGTGGTATTATCTTATGGTGGAAATCATTCGTGGTTAGTGGTATTACTTTGTGGTTGTGGTTTTGGATATGAATGAGGTTATAGTGTGGTTGAGAAGAGCTATTTGATATTGCTTTATCCTTGTATCACGTGATATCAAATGGATGCTTAACCATTTTGTCAATGGTTCCTCTTCTACAACTGAGCAAAAATAGGCATAAAGCCGTGAGTACATTGGTACTCAATAAGTCATTTGTAACAAATAATGCAATATAGTAAGCAAGGCTTACCAAATGATGGCTAAGTGGTTATTTTACAGAAAACAATAATTTGAGGTAAATACAATAAATATATCGAAAGCAAACTTTGAAAATGATTAATAAGCAAATAACCATTCGCTCCAATGAACCACCCGTGAACTAACCGTTCATGTAATGAACCACAGTGAACTAACAATTCACTTCCCCCTTAATCCAACCAAGTTTTTATGAAAACTCTACCCTTCGTGTGAAATCACCAAGCATTATCCATAATTGGGGACACAGCTATTCGAATAGTTTTACACTCTACAGAGATTGCACAACTTTACCTACATGATGTGATCATCTCTTCGTAAAAGAAAATCACAACAAGGCTTTTACAATGCTCAATCTCAACCTGATCGCGTCTGCTAAGGTTTTGCTATCGAGTAGGCTAATCACCTAGTCGATAATTGCTCCCTCTTGAGCCAATAAAACATCAGTGGCAAAAATAAAGTTGAAGTTTCACAAATTATTATGACAAGTCTATCCCATACTAGACATGTGGTTGTACAATAAGTCTTAGATCAATGACGCACAATGTTACATCCTTAGACATTACCCAAGCGAAACATCTACATACCTGAAGTGCTAACCATACTTTTCCCTTTACTGCACGATCATTCGCCCAAGTGAAAACCATTTTGTATAACCACCACCAATGACACTACCCATGCCAAGGTGCACAAATTTTATAACTGTGGCTGACCACCATGATTTAATATCTCATTAAGTCAAAATTAGTTAATTGATCACATGTGATGATAATCCAACGTACTATAAGCATTGCTAAGCATACTAGATGTATAATCTATGTGACAACTAATATTGTATTACTTGGTAAATACCCATCCTATGGTGACAATGGAATCATGGCATTCAAATTATTAAGGAGAAATTAATTAAATAGGTCACTAACTACCATACAAAGGTTTTATAATAAAATAGCGATGCATAATAATTTAAAACAAAATATACATAATATATTTAAAAACTAGGTTCAACATAATCAAAGGACATGACTTGCCTTGGCCTTGCTCACTTAATTGCTCTGAACTTTAAATCTCGCTTCAACTCCTTCGAATGCGTGATCTAATGAGCAGAAAACAAAACAAAAATTAAATAAATTTAAAATGAACTCCAAAAATATCAAAACTTGAACCAAAAGATAGAGCTTAATTTAAAATGAATTTAAAAAAAGAATCGTGTCAATTGGAGCTTGGACGGAGAAGAACGGGCTCTTGAAAAATCTAATCTAAAGAAAATACTGAAAATTCAGAAATACTGGAAACATGAAAATCTAATCCAAGGGCTCTTGGGGCAGCACGGCTAGTTGAATATGGCAAGGAACGGATGGCCGACCGGTGGCGAGATCAGCGGAATGGAGGAGAGGTAGAGCAGTGGCTCACCAGCAACCTCGGCAGTGTCGAAGGGAACGGCGGCGGAGATGAATGTGATGGCGATGGTGTGCAGTGGCTCAGCTTGATAGTAAAGACGCTTAGCGAATCTCAATGTCCGCGGCTTTAGGACGCGGCAAACGAGATGCGGGGTGTGCTATTTATGGTGTGGATGCCAGGGAGTTCGAGGTGGAGACGGGCACGAGTCTACAGCAGGCATGACACGGACGCTGAGGCGAAGTCCTGGATGAACACATTGAACCCCCCCCCCCTCGAAGACGATGAATTGTGCAAGACGCTTTAGATGGATGACACATGGCAACATGGGTGGCTGCAGATGAATCGAGCGGTGACCGTCAGATGATACGGCCACTCGGTCGGATTCACGACACGTGGCGCATGGCGGCTGAGCCGGTGGAATGGGCCGAGCATGGGTTGGGCTAGAGGGATTTGGTTTAGGCCCACAAGGGCTTTAGGATTTTCTTAGGATTTTCTATTTTTCAGAAATTCTACTAAATTCATTTGAGCTCTAGAAAATAGCAAATAACTCCGAAAAAATCTTAGAAAATTCTAGAAAATTTCTTGAAGCACAAGAAACCCAAATAAAATACTTTTCACAAATGTTAAAGTTTAACTTAGTCATATTAAATCTTTTTAATTAATAAAAATTTTAATTTAAGCTTTAATTAATTCCAAAAAAATCTAAATGGTTATTTTTAGTTTGAAAATTTTAAAAAGGCTATGAAAATCAGGATTTACTGAAAAAAACCCACTGATTTATATAAGCCCACTAATTTATATTAATAACTTATAGATAAAGTACATAATTACCTAATTGTTACAACGAAGATTCTACGTGAACATGTTGCCATCAAGTTCTTGAGTCGATAAATATATTAGATTTTTGTATCTTCCTCATCGTAGGCTCCGTATCTTGCAACAAAGTCATGATTATTAATGACCACGGCAATGGAAAGTAGATTGTTGATGATCTCCATTGATGTCTAGGACCTACACCTCGGCAGTGGAGGGTTTATTTGCAACCAACTCAACCCAATATTGATCTCCGGCGTAGGTGGCAACATCATTGCTCAGGTGAGTAAGTCTGACAATACCTATCATGGGTAAAGAAAATCTGGCAAAAAACTTGCGAAGAAAAACAAAAGTAGAATAAATTGATTTAGTAGGGAAAACAAAATAAAACTAAAAAATATAAATTTACTTTTGGATCCCTCATCCACTCAACACCGGGAAGAATGCCGGAGAAGAGGGGAAAGGGGTGCCGGCGGACTGCCGGAGTTGCTGTCGGCAGCTAGGGTTCTAGCGGCGGTGGCTCCCCGTGCTAGGCCTGTAATGTTAATGGGCCTATGAGCATTGCTTAATTGGGGCGTGCTACTGGGCGCAACTGGGCTATACATAGCCCAAGTGTTAGCAGGCCAGTATTATTCGTGATTGCCTGGAGCGACTTACTTGGTGCGCATCCCATTTTAACTACTCCGGCCACATGCATAGCCCAAATTAAAGTAAGTTGAAATTAAGGGCATGTGTGGAACAGATGAGTGTCGTTCGGACGAAAATCTTGGCAGGGTAAAGGCCTGTTCTTTTCGGCTGCGGTTTATGATTTTTCGCTGAAATTTTTGAATTTTAGCTGTTTACGGTACAAATTGATAGATACTCACTTGTGATTTTAGCTGGTACAGATATTGGGTTTTTAACGTGTAGATCGTTTAACTTGTAGACCTTGTCTTCAGAAAATACTCTGTTTAAAAGTTAGGTACTGTAACAAAAACCAAAATCCATCTATCCCCCCTCCGAGTGTAGCGTGTACGATCGATGACGGATTACTATCAGATCGGAACGGCGTACGTGTTCACCAGCTATCCCCAACCATGCATACCCATCGGTGGTCAGTTTGACCAGCCGATTTGGTTTCCCACCCACGCGGACGCAACTGCATGCATTCGTGCCTGCTTCCTGCTTGACTTGTGCTTCCGTAAGCTCAAATTAAACTCTTCGTCTCCAAATCAGGTAAGAAACCAGCTCGACTGGCTAGTCCAAACCGTACCATACTACCATGCATGCATGTTGAGTGCTCAGCTCGATCCATAATTTCCTCCCGTGCCAATTCTGTTCCCATATATTCCTTCTCCAAAAAAGGAACAACTGATAATTTGCCACTCTATAGAATAATTTTTTAGAATTTACATTATATAGAACGTAATTTAGAATTTGCCACTCTATGGAGTGGCACTTTTATCTTTTGCCACTTTGGACATTTTGCCCTTTTGTTTGTCATGAGCTTGAGGCTGTCATGACAGCATCAAGCTAGTGATGCGAACGATTGCCTGAATTAGTGGCACCCACCGGTAACACCCCTGAATTTTTTTTGTACTCTATAACACCCTCAGAAGAGCATTTTTATATTCGGGTGCATTTGGTTTACGAAATGGTTACAATAAAAATCTTCCTGCAATGTTGGAAGATTACTCCGTTTGATAAAAAAATCTTAACATACTTCAAAAAAATTTTAAAAAATTAAAATTTTAAAAATTGATTATTCAAGTGATGTTAGAAATTAAAAATCTTGAAATTTAAACGTACAAAACTTTAAAATTTTGATTTTTTTCCCTTAGCAAAAGTCAAAAGTTGTAAGCACTAGTAACTTGTAATTAGTTTACACGTTTTAATTGAGACAAATATTATATTACAAATATATATATATGATTGCACACAAACGGACCCTTGCAAAATGTAAATACAAGTCCGAGAAAAGCAATGCAACTTTTAAGACATGATCACGTGAATTATCAGCAAGCAGTCCTAAGTGTTCACCTCCCCAGAAGAATCAGCGCACAATCACACTGTCACAAGCCATAACAAAACATCAAATCATGACAGCTGTCACAGACAAGAGCAAAATGTCCAGAGTGGCAAAAAGATGAAAGTGCCACTCTATAAAGCGGCAAATCATGAATTATATTTTATATAATGGCTAATCTTGAAAGGACATTCTATAGAGTGACAAATTATCAATTATTCTTTTCTCTCGCTGCCTTCTTACCGAAGGTCAAAGCAACACGCACAGAGGAATCCATTGCATATCTGCTCCATAGCACATCCTTTTTTTCAAATCTAGCCCTCTTATGCTCAGATTTGCATTTCTGCCCCCCTCCATCACTGCAGCAGCAGATGACACGTATTACCAACCATGCTATCCCACCACGGCACATTAGTCCAGGGCAGTAGGTGGCAAACGAGTGTGGCAGATGATGGGCCCCTCCAGCCTACTATGCTGCCAGACTGGTGTTCGGGCATGGAAGAAGGTGTTGTGACATGGCTCCATGGTAGGTTTGCTGCCCCCCGCCTGGTCTTTAATAATATTCTGTGTGGCCAATTTGCAATAATCTTCGATGGCACTCTGGTTTTTAGTAATCTTCGATGCTAGACCACTTTAGAACTTTTGTAAATAAACCAGCCATATGGTTTGGAAGGCACACAAAATTAGAATTACCGAAAGTGCGTGGCTTTTTATTTTGTGTTCAAATGGACTAATCTTTTGCGAGCTTCAGCTTAAGCGAGAATAGAGTAGTGAAGATAAGATTTAATGCCCGACATAATAGTTGATAATGAAGGTGCCAATTCAATGGTGCATAGGGCTTGATTAGATGCATATGTTTGCTTCGCTATTTCTAGGACAAATGACAACATGCATGAAGCATGGACTCGAACTATAAGTATGATACAAATATGCCTTTTGGAAAGGATAATACTTGATGAATGGAAATTAAGTCAGGCTTGTAAGCATATGTACTACTCCTCCATGCGGGCTCTCCTTTGCTCTTCAAGGTATTCTTCGCATATCTTCCTCACATGCTCCATGTATTCATCCCTATTCCTCTTGTCCTGTTCATGTTCGTGCTCCTTCCACCTAGCAACAGCCACAAGTCCATACATGATAAGGTCTATGTCCTCTTTAGTCGACCACTATTCCCATATGCATCTTCTTCTTGCTAGCATCACCGTGGTGTACCCGCAGATGTAGCCATCTTGGTTTCCTATGTTGACAAATTTGTACTTAGCCTGCACACCGCAACAGCAACGTACAATTTCTGGTACATAGTGGTCAAGCCTCGTCGATGGAACAAGGCTCTCACAATTCTGTGGTTCAAAAGGGACATCCACTGGTCCCTTTCCCTTCCCTTCTCCACTCCCAGTTGATAGAGGATTCCTACATGTGAATACTTTGGGCGCAATTGCATAGTTCAACATGTATTGCTGCCTAATGAATAGCTTATCGTACTTGTTCAGGCCGTTGATCCACTGGAAAAAGTAGAAACACTCCTCTGGCTGTGATACACAAATATAGTTAGCTATGTATGAAATGCATATGCAATATGAAATATGGACAAACATGACTTATGGGGTAATCCCAACACATGTAGAAAGCCTGAGCGGCGGTACTACGATGTGTGGATTGCTTGATCTATGCTAGCTTACCGCAATCACACCATGGGTGTGGAAATTTTGGAGGTATAGGAGCATCCTTACAAGAACTATTTGGGTAGGTTGCTACCTTCTTGGCAACCCATTTTTGTTTTTGGAGCATCTCCGTATAGCCGAACATCCTCCTCTACCTCTCTTGTCTCCATCTCTTCTTTGTGCCCTCTATGTGTAATCAAATTAGCTCGAATGGATTATTGTTTAAAGTGGTGGAGGCTCCCATGGCTTTATATCCTGTTGGGATGTAGAGTGGAAGCAGTAAATTTTGTTGAATGCAAGTGTACTCACGTCCGTGGGAAGGTATGTTTACTTACAATACAGCTCAGTGAGTTGTCAATTCACATGGACAAGCTGTCGCATGTTGTCAATTTGGTCTACAAGGGTGCCGTAGTATGGTAACTTCAGCATGAAAAGGTGGAGATGCAACGTTTTCACCATGCTAGAACCAAGTTGCTATCACATCGGTCCAAAAAGCAAGTGGCAGAGTGTTGTCACATTGATCTGAAAAGCAGGTGGCAGAGTGTTGCCTCGTAAGTCTGAAAAGCACGGGCCCAAGTGTTATCACGTCGGTCCGAGAAGCATATGGCAGTGTTGTCACATCAGTATGAAAAGCAGGTGATAGAGTGTTGTCACATCATTTTGAAAAGCTGATAGATAAGTGTTGTCACTTTGGTTTGAAAAGTGGGTGTGATTGATGAGGACATCACTTCTTTGGACATACACAACACTCTTTCAGCTGCTATACATGCTACACATGGTCCCATGACTAGGGCATGTGCACGACAATTCAATAATTAGGTGAGCTTTCTTAGGGTTGTTTAATTCAGTTTCTGAGAATGGATTGCTGTCTGATGCATGTGATGTGAATGTGCTAGGAATATGGGCAAGGACCAAGGAAAGGCATGGAGTCACAGACATGCTTGGAATGAACATTAGAGGTCACCATGTCACTTTGAGGCCAAGACAACTAAGGATGAAAGCTGGGCATATTCTAGAATATAGTTCAGCCTCCGGTGATAGTGCTGACTTCAAACGAGTATAGAAGATGCATACGGAGTCCAAATAAGATAACATTAGACTTGTTGGAAATCTTATGGCATCCTCTTTTCAATGGTTTTGGTTCCGCCTCAAAACTCCACCTGAGCACATCGCAATCTATAAAATAATTCTAAATTAGTTCTAAACCTGGGCCCTGGGTCTTGTATCAGTTTGAGCCCAACTGGAGAGTTGTAGTGGGATATTCCCCTCCCTCATGGACATGCTCCCCATGTCCCTAGCCCCTCAAATAGGGCCAGGGATGCCACTTTTAAGGTTTAGGTTTAGTTTTTGCTTGTTAGCCCCTGCGTGTGATATTCACATCTTCTCTAGTATCAGTTAGACCTATGGAAGTGTGATTCTGAATCTCACAACTATTTTTAGTGCTTTAATTCCTATTTGCAATTTAGATTGCTTTTACTTTGTTCTTGCTTTCTTCTTCAATTGCTTGCGGAAATTGATCTTCGTGATCAGGTCAACCATCATTCTTAGTGATGTTGATAACAACAAGAGCATGGTTTAGCGATTATTGGATAGTTTGATCGAGTTTTGGTCAAGTAGCATTGTTGTCAAATTCACTTTCTACAAATCAAATTACCATCCATTAGAAGATCGGGACCAATCCTATATCAAGTGGTATCAGAGCATAGATTGTTCAATGAGATTTTAGGTTTTAATTTGTTTTTCATACCTATAACCAAAAAATCGCCCTACAAAAAGAGTTAATTTCCGCTGTCGAAACTCTGTTTGTGTCTTTCAATCTGTTAGTTTTAATTTGCTAAATTGAATTTGCATCCATTTTATCATTGTTTAGTTGCCGGTCATATCTTTGCTGCTAAAAATACAAACAAAAAAAATCCCCATGTCAAAATCCATCTAGAACACCCCAACCCTAATTTCTAATTTTCGGTCAAAAGACTCCTCTTTCTGCCTCTACCACAAAAAAAGACATAACGTTTGTTTCCATTATCCTTTTTGTGTAAAACTACTACCATTAGATTCATAACATCATTCTACAACTGCCTGTAAAATTTTACTTTATTTTAGTAAGGTAGTTAAAAGATATCTATGGTGAAATTTGACCCAAATTTCTCGTATGAATCTGCAATAGTCAGAAGTTGTGATTTTTGTGCAAATTTTTTTTTCAGTTTTTAGAATGTCACCCCAAAAGAAAAATTGTATAAGAACCCGTCGGGAAACAAAGAAAAAATAATCATTGAAAAAGAGGCCTCTGACAAAAAGTTATGGCCAAAATACCGACGTTCTATCCAGTGGACAAAAATCTTCAGTTTTCATATTTGGGTTAATCCTTGTGCTTTTCAATTCCAAATTGCATTCTTTTGAATTATCTTATGTCTATCACTCATATACCTTTGTTATACAACTGATTTGACCATCAACTATCCTTGTTTGATCAGCAACATATGCTAAGTGCTATATACAAATTATAATTCAACTCTATGCAATTTCTGAAATTAACTGATTATTCTCCATTGCTACATATCTAGCTTTCCAAGCTACACCTACTACTAACCGAACAGGTGTCAGCCTTGCAATCTCTTTACACATCATTTGGGTGAAAGTTGTCACGAACCAGCCACTGGTTGCACCACCTGTTTCGCACTGGTAAGATCGTTGTAGGAGCTTAGTGAGAGCTTGAGTGTTAAGTGACTTGATTAACTCCACACATAGTAGTTGATAAGAGCTAATATTTATTTGTGAGTTTCTTGTTACTACTAACATGGCAAGTTCAGGTTCGCAAGAGCATAGTGAGATGACAATGCCGCACTCGCCTTGCATGAAGGCAATACGGCAACACTTTGAGCAGGAAGTTCGAGTGCACACTGATCGCACACTCGATGTGGTTGACAGGCTCCAACTCACACTCTAGGAGCTTATGACTCGAGTTGACCGACTTGAGAGACGGCCACCCCCAGTAGCTGCCCCCACTGCTATTATGTCCAAAGGAGATACATGCTGCACATCGTCCGCCACCTCTCATGCCATCTTGGGTCGATGAGGTAGAAGAAGAAAGGAACTCCTACGTTGCTGACACAAAGAGTAATGGATTCAACACCAAAAATGATTGTGATCATCGTCGACTATGACACAATCGACACGGTATGGGGAGACTGTAATGTGAGGTGCGTGATGATTCCATGGCAAAGATTAAGTTTAATATGCCTTCATTTGCTAGTAAATATGATCCTAATGCATATCTTGATTGGGAATTAGCAGTTGATTAGAAATTTGTATACTATGGTTTTCCTGAAAATAAAAGAATTAGGGCTACTACCAGTGAGTTTACTAATTTTGTATCTGTTGTAGGGGTGGCCCCCACCTAAACCCAGTAGGCCTGGTAGGAGGTTATAAGGCCCAGAATAGGCCATGTGTAATGACATAAGTGCCCCTGGAGGGGATGACTAGATGTAAGGGTATAACTGTAAAAGCACTCCTCATGTGTACATATATATGGATACAGGCCATGGGGAGAGGCCAGCGATTACTCATCTCCTCACTCTCCATCGCCATCTCTCTCTCTGTTTGGTGCAGAGCCACAACGGTTGGCGCCGTCTGTGGGGAGGACAGAGTAAGCCCGAAACCTGAAAAAGGATGGCACCAAAAGCCGTCAATGGCGGCGAAGGAAAGAAGGCGGCGGTCGAGCATCGCATGGGTACGTGGCCGGCATCGGCCGCGGCGAAGCGCGGCGGCGACGCAGCGCGGCGGCCGAGGACGCCGACATTCACGCCGCGACAACCAACCCCACCACCGGCGCGGCGACGACCCACCCGCCACCGGCGCGGCGACGACCCACCCGACACCGGCGCTGCGCCGACCCACCCGCCACCGGCGCTGCGACGACCCACCCCGCCACCAAAGATCGCGACGACTAACCCCGTGGTCGAAGACGCCGATCGGGCGCGGCGACGATCGACCCGCCGATCGGCGACGGCGGCCGGCCTCGCCGCCCTCGCCGCAACCCTCGCCGGTAGCGCGGACCGGGCAGTTCGAGGTAGCCATGATGGAGCGACCGGCAGCTCCGGGGTTCGTGACGCGGTCGTGCCCACGCCGATCCGTCCGTTGGGCGTGCCGGCGGCCCGGCCCGCACAGGCGGTGGAAAGCGCCCTACTGGCGGCCCTCAAAGCTTTCCAGCAGGAGCTGGGGGATCTTCGCGGGGCTGTCCGAGACATACAAGAGGCTCGGAGCCAACAGGCCGCGCCGGTGGTCGCGCCAGAGCCCACGCCGGAAAGGGCGGACAGCCGCGACGCCCCCACATCCAGCCGCGTCCCACTTCGACGCATCGATCCAGAGTCCCCGCTTTTGGCAGGACTACAGCAAGCGGCGTGGCCCGAAGACTTCAAATACCCCAGTGTCATCGAGCCCTACAAAGGTGACACGGACCCCCGCGAGTTTGTGCGCGTGTACGAAACCGCGATCGAGGCCGCGGGCGGAGATGACACCACAAAGGTGAAGGGACTCCCCCTCGCGTTGCAAGGAGTGATGCTCTCCTGGTTTTTTACCATAGAGCCGAACTACATCTACGCGTGGGAGCAGATCCGCGACCGCCTTCACAACAACTTTCAAGGAAATTATGTCGAGCGAGTCGACGCGGACCAGCTCTTCGCCGTAAAGCAGAAACCTTCGGAGAAGCTCGGGGACTACTTCAAACGCTTTGCGAAGATACGCTGTCAAGTCAAGGATGTTAATGAAACCACCGTTGTCAATGCAGCCATCAGGCCTTCGCCGCCCGATGGCCGAGTACAACGACGGAAGCCAATTAAGACATGTGAAGCTCTTTGACAAAATGGAGGAATATGCCGGGCGGAAGAGGACGCGCGGCGAAGGCAAGGTGACGACTCCGACACCAACCAGTGGTACCTCGGCAAAGCCAAGATCCGCCGGCGACGGTTCTTGAAGGGAAAGCGTGGCGAGTCGCCCGAGGATGCGTCCGACGAAGGGACGCCCGCACAAGGAGTCGTCCGATAGGTCCAAGCATGGCAGCCAGGTCGCGGCGAGGCCGTGACGTCCTCGACATCGGCGGTTCCGGCGGCGCTCCGCAGCCGGGCGGTCGGGGAGCCGAGGCGGGCGCGCCGTGGCGTGGCCGCGACGATAAAGGCCGTGGAGACCACGACGATCAACATCAGGGGCTGTGGTGCGTAGTCCATGGCCGTGGCAACCACGACACCCGCACGTGCACCTCTATCGCGGCGCTCCGCGACAGCGTCACCAGAGACAGGAACCTGGAAGCGCGCCCGCCCGTGGTGGCCCACGTGCAGCATCCATATGAAGCCCCCGTGCACATTCCGGCACAAGGGACGCAGCCCCATGAGGGCCCTCTGCGCATTCAGGCCCACGTGCAGCAGCCTCAGGAGGGCTTTCTGCAGCTACAGGCTCCGGAGGCCACCCACCGACGGGTTATCAATGTCATCTCCGGAGGCTCCTCGTTGGAGTTTGCCTCGGCACGGCAGCAGAAGGCCTACGTGTGGAAGTTACACCACGTGGCGGCATATCCAAAGAACATACCGGGTGGGCACGGATGAAGTCACGTTCACCCCGCCGATGCCGGCGTGGAGCTTCCCACCACGACCCCCGGTCGTCCGAAGTCGTTATAGCGGGATGCGGCGTGGGACGTGCCTCGTTGACGGCGGTTCGCGAACATTCATTCGCGCGCCTTCGACCGATAGGATCCCCAAGTCGCCGCCCATCGGGAGTCCCGCTACAAGGCTTCGGGGGACAACCTCTACGGGCGCTCGGCCAAATATGCTAGCAGGTCTCCTTCGGCCAAGGCGACAATGAAAGGGTAGAAGACGCCACATTCGACGTCGTCGACCTCCCATACCCGTACAATGCCATATTGGCGCGTCCCATCCTTAACTCCTTCGGGGCGGTACCGCATCACGGCTATTTATGCATGAAGCTCCCGGGGCCGCGAGCCATCATTACCGTTCGGGCGACCGGACATGGCGGCGCATCAAAGACGGCACGGATGTCCCCGTCGCGGTGGGCAGCGGCACACCTAGGATTGGCACCGCCGTGCGACGGCCCACGGCGCCATCCGGGGCCGACTCTGCAAGCCCTGCCGATAGTACAACTACTAGAGGCTCCAGCCGCGCTGAGCACAAACGATTAGTCCCCCCCCCCCGTCGTATGTAATCGCTTACCCGCGCAAACGGGAATGTAATAAAGTTCCGTTTGTCACCAACACATTACCGATATGCAAAAGTACGCGGCGAGCACACGCGGAGGCCTCGCCTACACGTGTGCTCCCGCAGTATAAACCAAAGACGCACATTCGCGTGTGCACTCTCCGTCACAGACACGGGCATGAGTATAAACGAAGACGCACGTTCGCGTGTGCACTCTCCGTCACAGACACGGGCATGAGTATAAACAAAGACGCACGTTCACGTGTGCACTCTCCGTCACAGACACGGGCATGAGTATAAACGAAGACGCACGTTCGCGTGTGCACTCCCCGTCACAGACACGGGTATGAGTATAAACCGAAGACGCACGTTCGCGTGTGCACTCTCCGTCACAGACACGGGCATGAGTATAAACGAAGGCGAGCGTTACGCTGTGCGATCTCCGCCACGCATACACGGTATGAGTATAAACCGAAGACACACGTTCGCGTGTGCACTCTCCAAATCACGCATACGGGCATGAGTATAAACGAAGATGCACGTTCGCGTGTGCACTCTCCGCCACGCACACGGGCATGAGTATAAACGAAGACGCACGCTCGCGTGTGCACTCTCCGCCGCGCACACGGTATGAGTATAAACCAAGACGACGTTCGCATGTGCACTCTCCGTCACAGACACGGGCATGAGTATAAACGAAGACGCACGTTCGCGTGTGCACTCTCTGTCACAGACACGGGCATGAGTATAAACGAAGATGCACGTTCGCGTGTGCACTCTCCGTCAGAGACACGGGCATGAGTATAAACAAAGACGCACGTTCGCGTGTGCACTCTCCGTCAAAGACACGGGCATGAGTATAAACAAAGACGCACGTTCGCGTGTGCACTCTCCGTCAAAGACACGGGCATGAGTATAAACAAAGACGTGCGGGGGGACGCCTCTGCACGCACTCTACGGAGTATAAATAAGACGCGGATGTTTTCCCTGCGCACTCTATTGAGTATAAACAGGACGCGAACCCCGCGCACGCCAAGGACTTCGTCCTCGCGCGTACTCCCCGGAGTATAAATAAGATGCGGATGTTTTCCCTGCGCACTCTACTGAGTATAAACAAGACGCGAACCCCGCGCACGCCAAGGACTTCGTCCTCGCGCGTACTCCCCGGAGTATAAATCAGACGTGGACGCCGATCCCACGTGAATCTCGCGCGGCTGCCAATCACGCACCTTAGCGCGGTGAGGCTTGCCGTCGCACATCACGGGAGGTGTACGCAGGGGTACTGGCGAAACCAATTTTGGGAGTCCCAGAGTACCGCCGTTGCGCGCCAGAGGTTGGTCCCAGCATCAGCGCGCGCGGAATATGCGGTACACCAGAGGCTGCTCCCACCTCGGGGTGGGGGCAAGGTCCGCCGCGCGCGCCGATCCACGGACTCTAAACAGTCAGAGCGCGAAGGTCCGCCGCACGCGCGATCTACGGACTCAAAACAGTCGAGTGCGGAGGTCCGCCGCGCACGCGCGCCGATCTACGGACTCTAAACAGGTCGTAGTGCGGAGGTCCGCCTTCGCACGCGCCAGGCTACGGACTCTAAAACGGTAGTAGTGCGGAGGTCCGCCATCGCACGCGCCGCCACGGACTCTAAACAGTCGTAGTGCGGAGGTCCGCCGCATGCGCCGCCTACGGACTCTAAACAGTCGAGTGCGGAGGCCCGCCGCACGCGCGCCGATCTACGGACTCTAAACAGTTGTAGTGCGGAGGTCCGCCGCGCAGCGCCACGGACTCTAAACAGGTCGTAGTGCGGAGGTCCGCCTTCGCATGCGCCAGTCTACGGACTATAATCAGGTCTGCCCCCGCACACGCTAGCTTCACGGAGTACTCAACGCGCGAATCCCGCGGGCGCATTGGTACCCGGGCGACGAGCAGGAGGCAATGCTCGCACGATTCACACCAACGGCGAGCTTGGGATGTGGGGATCTCGGCTCCGCACAGCACAGCCGCGCATGTCCTAGTTATCAGGAGATCTATATATCAGGAAAATCTGTCAAGTACAGAGGTCCACTAGCATCCCTGCCACTCTTAAGTAGCTATTCGGCGGGCTCGTCCTTAACACGCGTTAAGGACGGGGTTCCGCCGGAAGAACGTTGGCCCGCCCAGAAGTCCAGCGACTCTTCGGCCCTTCGCCAGCATCGAAGACGTCGCCGGGTCGCAAGGTCGGCCGCAAGAAGTCAGCCCCAGCAAGGAAGCTGCCCAGGACATAGGCGAAAGTCAGAATTTATGAAGCAAAGCGCGTACTTCATTCGCAAAAACAGGGGGCATTACAACGCACGCCTACACCTAGGCACCATGGCGTCACACCTGTGAGTTCCCGGCGCCTTCGGAGGCCTCAGCGCCGCCCTCGTCGCGTCGAGGGACCCCGTCCAGGAATTGGCCGAGGCTCCCCCCCTCGTAAAGCGACTTCCGGAGTTCAACCCGCGCAGCGTCTGCTCCGATGTAATCCCAGATCCGTTCATAGAAGGGCTTGATGGCACGGCGAGCGGAGCAGACGGCGCCGGACATTACTCCGGCCCTGCCGGGCATCTCCAGTTGGGGATCTTCTAGCCCGGCACGTGCGTGCAGCCGCAGTGCTGCAGGAGCGCGCACACCAGGCATGCCGATGTGTACGCGTAGTGGTTGCCGAAGGTCATCGCAGCACCGCGCGCGACGTTGGCGGCATCTCCGACCCAGCGGAGGGTCCGCAATAGCTCCTCCGGCCCGAAGGCGTGGTCCGGCACTTTGGCCACAAGCCCTTGGAGGTGGCTTTCCAGTGCTTGCATGGCATCCCATGCAACCACCGAAGCCTCGCCAAACATCCGATCACGCTGCGCTAGAGTCAGGGCGAGTTCTCCTTTTTCCCGCTCTAGCGAGGCGACTTGTCGCAGAAAGTCATCCCGCTCTGCCGCAAACTCCAGCTGCGCAGCCTTCGCGGCCGACTCCCGCGCCGACGCGGCAAGTCCTTTGGCGCGCGCCTTCGCTTCGGCGCACTCCACTTCCAACTCGCGGATACGGGCATCCTGGGCAGAGCGGGCTCCCGAGGCCAGCAGAGCTCCTCTCGCGGCCCGCACTTATTCTCAAGCGCCCTTTGGGCACGAGTATAGGCCCTTTGCAAGGCCTGCCCCAGCACAAGTGTCTGCAGAATGGAAAGACTTAGCAAGAAAGACTTAGCAAGCTCAGCCGGCCCAGGCGTTGTCGTGTGAGTACTTACCCTCACCCCAGACACCTCGAAGGCGTCCCCGAGGCGCCCCGCCCCGTAGGCCTGCAGCGCTTGCTGGTCGACGCTGGCAGCCGCGCCATCCACAATCCCGCGCCACGCCCTCGGCGTCTCCGGGAGGCACGAAGTCCGCGGGGCTCACACGCGCGGAGGTCCCGTGTTCCGCCAAGCGCTCCTCCTCCGGAATGAGCGACACTGCAAACAGGGATGCAGGTGAGCACCGCAAGGCATAAACAGGGATGCGGGTGAGCACCTTCGGTAGCGGAAGGAGGACTTCGGGGGCCCGCCCCCCTATTCCCAGACGGGGCTGCGGTGGCGTGAGCCCCTGCAGAAAGCATGGTCTTGCAGCGAGCGGAAGCCTCCGCGTTCGGGACCGGCGACGACCGTTCCTGCACGGCGGGCGGCGTGGCCAGGGGGGCAGAGGGGGCGCACGCCGCAGGATCTCCGACATCTGCATCGGAGTCCCATAAGCTTCTGATGCCCGTCGCCACGACGAATCCCCGTGGCGTCCGGTGGAGCTCCGACCGTTCACACGTCCGCTTAGCTGGGGCAGGCAGCAGCGACACCGCCCCAGCAGTCGCCGCCAGAGAGGCCCCGCCGCTGCGGCACCCGGGGGCGAAGGTTCCGTTGTGGGCGCTGCGGGGCACCTCGGTTTCGCTGGTGCCGCGGTGAAGGCAGCTGCCCGCGCGCCCACGGGGTCTCCGCTCCACAGCCACGGTCGAAGGCTCCACCTCAGCATCGCCGGTTCGCACGGACTCTGTCCCGGCGACTTCGGCGGGCGGCGAGACTTCCCCTCTCCGGCTGCTCACGGCAAGCCCGCCGTCCAGGGCACTCGCCGAAGATCCCTCGCCTCCGGCGTCCACGCCATCCAAGCCCGAATTGGCATACTTCGCCGAATCCGACTCCGCGTCTGCCGCACCCTCGGAAGCACCAGCAGCAGCAGTAGGCACGGCAGACGTCCCGCTTCGGCCCCTCTTCCGAGACGGCACTTTCTTCTTCTTCGCCGCACCGTCGTCCGGAGCGGCACGGTCCGGCACGACAAGGCCCAGGGCCTCGCACACGCGGTTTATGCGCCCCAGCCCCGCCTCGGCGATAGCAGACGCGTGCTGCTCGTGCTCCCTGCCGGTATACGGCCCCAGGAGTACGCACGCGGCCTGCTCCGCCTCCTCCAAGCAAATCCCTGAAGCAAAGGAGATAACATTAGCATATAACGCATTTCGTGTGAACAAAGGAGAGAGACGGTCGAGGCTTACGAAGAGAGGAGGGCGCCGGCAGCAAGCAGACCGATGGCGAAACATTGTCGTCTCGACGCTTCTCGGCGGTAAGACGCCAGTTGCGGGCAAGCGGTGCCACGCCGTACATCACGTACTCTTCGGCGAGGTCACGCATCTTGAAGCGGGCGGCCACGCCTACGAGCCGCCGGGCCCTCCGCCTGTCCTCGTCGTCGAGCGTCTGGCCGGGCGAGGGCTTGAACGCGATCGATCGGCCTGTGCACTCAAGACCGCTCCGCCCTCCACACGGTGGTAGAACCACCGCTTCATCCGAGAAGACTCCACTTCCGCGAGTGGAGTTTGCGTGGAAGAGCTTCTTGCAAGTCGGACGAAGAATAAAGGTGACGCCGCCGGCTCGACAGCCGCCCCGCCCTTCCGATCCTTGGGTTGGCACCGTGCCTCGTGAAGGTAGGCGAACAACGAGGCGCTGGGCCAACACGCTCCCGAGCGCAAGGCCCAGCTGTACACCGCGAGCCGGCCACGCTGCTCGAGTCGATTGCGCCAACTCCAGCCCGAAGGTCCGCAGCACGTCGCCCACGATCGCCGCCGCCGGGATGCGGAGCCCTGCGTCGAAAAAGGCAGCAAATACGACCGCTTCCGACCCCTCGGGGTGCGGCTCCGTCTCGTCGGCGGTGGGCAATCGTACCGCCTGGCGCTCGGACAGCTTCCCCGCGCGCAGAAGCACTTGGATCGTCTTCTCTGTCGCGAGCGAGGGGCCTAGCTCGCTGGAGAACACGCCTTCCTCCTCCGCCACCAGCCACTGCTTGTCTGCCATCGCCGGGTCGTGCTCTTGGAGCGTGTACTTCACCTCTAGCGGTGAAGATCGCCGGCGAATGCCGCAACTACTAGCCGCCCGGTCGCCCTTGTCGCCAGATGCCATGGCTTCCCGCAAGAGGAGAATAGCGGCGAAGAATACTACGGGAGTATGGAAAGCGATGCAAGCAAGAAGGGGCGTATAACTACGGGGGCGCGGTCACGGGAGCTACTTCAAGCCACCTCGCCCCAATACCGAAGCGTCGCGACGGTCCACGTACGGGACATGGCCGCAGACGTACAAGGGCCCATCCCGCACAATCCCCCACAACCAAAGACCGAAGGGTCACGACCACAGCGCCAAGGACCGTCACAGCACGACGCTCCAGTGGCCTCCTGCCGCGTGCCAGCCCACGCGCGAAATAGCTGAAGGTTAGGCGTCAACAACTCCAGCCGCCGTTAAAAGTGCACTAACGGGCCATGGGATCACAACTACTTTGACGCTGCGCCATTCATAGTCCACCCCGTGTCCCCCTTCCCTAGGGAAGAGGCGAACAGCCGCGAGCACGCAACCATCCACATCCCGCCGCGCATCAGTCATAAGCCGCCACGTGCCCTATACGCCCCAAGGCGGGAGGCACGGCACGGCAACCTAACCCTGGTAGACCGGGGGCCGGCGAGATTCCAGGAACCTTTACAGCGCATGACCGCATGGTGAGATCTCCACCACCGCATGTGTGACGGTGTTCGCAACACGAGGTCACCAGCTCCGCTGCCACCCGTTCGACGGGTAGGGGACGGAGCACGCCCGGCTACTTTGGCTGGGCGCCAGCTCCGCTGCCACCCGTTTGAAGGGTAGGGGACGCAGTGCGTGCGTCTACTTCGGCTGGGCACCAGCTCCGCTGCCACCCGTTCGAAGGGTAGGGAACGGAGCGCGCGCGTCTACACCGACTAGGCGCCAGCTCCGCTGCCACCCAATCGAGGGAACGGAGCGCGCGCGTCTACTTCGGCTAGGCTCCACGCTGCCACCCGTTCGAGGGGTAGGGGATGGAGCGCGCGCGTCTACTACGGCTGGACGCCAGCTCCGCTGCCACCCGTTCGAAGGGTAGCGGACGGAGCGCGCGTCTGCCGGCTTGGCGCCGGCCCGCCGCCACCCGCTCGAGGGGTAGGGGACGGAGCGCCGGCCTTCGGCCGGGCGCGGCCCGCCGCCACCCGCTCAAGGGTAGGGACGAGCGCGGCGTCTACCGGCCGGGCGCCGCCCGCCGCCACCCGCTCAAGGGTAGGGAACGGAGCGCGCGCGTCTGCCCGGCCAGGCGCGCCCGCCGCCACCCAATCGAGGGAACGGAGCGCGCGCGCGTCTGCCGGCAGGCGCCCGGCTCGCGCCACCCGCTCGAGGGGTAGGGACGAGCACGCGCGTCTACCGGTGGCGCCCGCCCGCCGCCACCCGCTCAAGGGAAGGGGACGGAGCGCGCGTCTACTTCGGCCGGGCACCGATCCGCCGCCACCCGCTCAAGGGTAGGGGACGGAGCGCGCGCTCTGCCGGGCGCCCGGCTCGCCGCCACCCTTCGAGGGTATGGGACGAGCACGCGCGTCTACCGGCCGGGCGCGGCCCGCCGCCACCCGCTCAAGGGTAGGGGACGGAGCGCGCGCGTCTACTCCGACTTAGCGCCATTTCTGCTGCTGCGTCGGCAGCTTGATACTGGCGGATCCCCGCTATAGCTGAGATACTTCGCCGTTCGCCTCGACCCTACGCCAGGCAATAACGACAAGTCACCGCGGGCCCTCGACATGACCTAAACCATCAGGGATTCAGGCCTCTGGGCTTTCCATGTTTTCGGAGCGCAGCGGCTGGTATGCGGCAAGGTTTGACAGGTTCTCGTAGACAGATAAGCTTCGGTACATCAACGTCCCTTGACGATGGCCCTAGTTGGCAGTCAGCGGACGCAGATGACCCCAAGCATATCTGCCTACGAGAACAAGTCAAACCCTGCCATTTTCATACAAGAGCGCGGCGCGCGCGCAAGAGGCCGTCTTCTCGATCGCCATACCGGCTGGCGCGCGCCTCGGCCGACCTTGATTTTGAGAAATGACCGCGCGGCGCGAGCGGCAAAGGCGAGGGTCGTGTCCCACAAAACGCCTCGTTCTCCTTAACAGATCACCTTCGCATCAGCATTTTTCAAAGCGATGCGCGCGGGATCCATCAGAACACCGATCGTAGGTAGGTCTGTTAAGAAGAACAGGCAAACCTGCCATCGTCTGCAAACGCAGCGCGAAGGTAGGAAGCGCGGCCGCTACCGATAACCAAGATCGACCAAGCTCCCAAGAAAACGGACCTCATACGCACATCAACATCCCCTGCCGCCCGCCGCTAGGAAGGTTGATGCACGGAAGGGGCCCATTTTAGGGGAGCAGCTTCTATCAAAATACATGCAGGAACAACGCCGCATCAGCACCATATATATACCCCATCAGCAAGGGAGCCAACCGGCGCAAGTCCAATCGCCGGGAGTCCAACCGGCGGAAGCCCAACCGCCGCAAGTCCGCCGTTACATTAATGGTCACGACGCCTCAAGGCCTGTACCGCGCCAAGCACACTTCACCACGTGGACGGCCAGAAGAACGAGCGTCGCAGCGTGTCCCTTATCAATTAAGGCATATGCGGCGGCTCAGGGGCCCCGCTACGCTCACCTATGCCGGCGCAACGCCCCCGGCGTACTTCGGCTAGGCGCCAGCTCCGCTGCCACCCGTTCGAAGGGTAGGGAACGGAGCGCGCGCGTCTACTTCGGCTAGGCGTCAGCTCCGCTGCCACCCGTTCGAAGGGTAGGGGACGGAGCGCGCGTGTCTACTTCGGCTAGGCGCCAGCTCCGCTGCCACCCAATCGAGGGAACGGAGTGCGCGCATCTACTTCAGCTAGGTGCCAGCTCCTCTGCCACCCGTTCGAAGGGTAGGGGCCGGAGCGCGCGTCTACGGTGGCGGGCGCCTCCGCCGCCACCCGCTCGAGGGTAGGGACGGAGCGCGCGTGTACGCCGGTGGATGCCAGCTCTGCTGCCACCCATTCGAGGGGTAGGGGACGGAGCGCGCGTGTCTACTACGGTCACAGCCCCTGGTCACGTTCGGAAAAGGTCACAGGCCACAGGGACGGAGGGGGCCAAAGGACTCAGCAGCATGGCTTCGGCCCTGTGAAGCCCTTCTCCATTAGAGGCTCCTGTTGTAGGGGTGGCCCCACCTAAACCCAGCATGCCTGGTAGGAGGTTATAAGGCCCAGAATAGGCCATGTGTAATGACATAAATGCCCCTGGAGGGGATGACCAGATGTAAGGGTATAATTGTAAAAGCACTCCTCATGTGTACATATATATGGATACAGGCCATGGGGAGAGGCCAGGCGATTACTCATCTCCCTCACTCTCCACTGCCATATCTCTCTCTCTCTCTCTCTGTTTGGTCTGTAGCCACAACAGTATCAATTTGGTCAAAGGAATATTATAGACAACACCATGTACCTAAAACTTGGGATGACATGAGATGAGTCATAAGATCTAGATTTGTTCCTTCATATTACTCACGTGACTTGTTAAATAAATTGCAACAATCAAAACAAGGCAATAGAACCATAGAGGACTATTATCAAGCAATGCAAATTGGTTTGCTGTTGCGTTGTAGGTTAGAGGAAACCGAGGAACCTAAAATGGCTAGATTTCTAGGAGTATTAAATAGTGAAATTCATGATATCTTGAGTATAAAGAATACAATTATATCACTTATTTGTTTCATCTTGTTTGCAAAGCTGAAAGGGAAGTACAGGACTGACATATGAGAACCAGAAGCAATTTTGGAGGGTCGTCGACACCCCGAACGAACCAAAGTTCAGCAAGGTGCCACCTCCTTCAACCTCCAGCCATGCATGCTCCACCTCTACTTCCACTTTGTCACGAGCACCCGAAGCAAGCAAACAAACCCCGATGCAAGGTCCTTCTAAATCTGCCCCAACAAAGAGTACTTTTTCAGTTGCTTCTATAGGGCATACAAAAGATTTTCAATGTCACAAATGCAAGGGTTTTGGGCACTTCATGCACGATTGCCCAAGTCAGCGAGCTCTTGTTGTGAGAGAAGATAGTGAGTACACTTCCACTGGTGATATTGAAGATGAACATGCTTTAGTTGCAAATGACCTCGCAGGTGATGAACACGAAACTGTGAGAAGAATGAGGAGCGTTTGGGAGCTGAAACTTCTGATAAGTAAATGAGTCATTGTGAAGCGAGTACTTAGTGAACAAATAGAGAGCGCCGAACAGCACCAACGCCACAATTTGTTCCAAACAAAATTCATCATCAAGGATCATTCATGTTGTGTTATCATTAATGGAGGGAGTTGCAACAATCTTGCTAGCATAGAGATGGCCAAGAAGCTTGGCTTGACCACAAATCAGCACCCCCGCCCTTACTATATCCAATGGTTCAATTCTTGTGGTAAGTTGAAGGTAACAAAAATTGTGAGAGTGTATTTTTCACTTGGGTCATATCATGATTATGCTAATTGCAATGTTATACCTATGCAAGCATGCTCATTGTTGTTAGGTAGGCCTTGGCAATATGATAAAGATTCAACTCATCATGGTAGAACTAATCAATATACTCTTATGCATAAGGGCAAGAAAATTATTTTACTTTTAATGTCTCCTGAAGTTATTTTAAAAGATGAAATTGAACATACTAAACAAGTAAATAAAGACAAACAGAAGAGTGAAAATTATATTATAGCAAAAGAATATTTTCCATCTAAAAAGAAAGACCCAAAAGAAACAAGTGCTAAGGAGAATAAAATTAAACCGAAAGGGACTGTTATATTAGCTACCAAATATGATCTGAATAAGTTGGAAGTGAATAATTCTATTTGCTATGCTCTAGTGTGAAAAGATGCTTTGCTTTCACGTGAGGATCTACCTGCTTCTTTGCCTTCTACTGTCACTAACCTTTTGCAGCAGTTTGCTGATGTGTTTCCCGCTGAGATACCCCCAGGGCTGCCATGTATTAGAGGAATTGAACATCAAATCGTTTTGATTCCAGAAGCGTCATTGCCAAATCATGCACCATATAGGACTAATCCGGAGGAGACTAAGGAAATTCATTTTTAAGTGTAAGACTTGCTTGACAAAGGGTACGTTTGCGAAAGTCTTAGTCCATGTGTTGTTCCTGTTAATATAGTTCCTAAGAAAGATGGTTCATGGTGTATGTGTATTGATTGTAGAGCAATAAATAGTATCACTGTTAGATGCCATCATCCTATTCCTAGATTAGATGATATGCTTGATGAATTGAGTGGCTCTACATTTTTTTTCTAAAGTTGGGTGGCTCTACTGCTTTCTCTAAAGTTGACTTACGTAGTGGATACTACCAAATTATAATGAAATTTGGAGATGAATAGAAGACAGCATTTAAAACTAAATTTGGATTGTATGAATGGTTAGTGATGTCTTTTGATTTAACTAATGCACCTAGTATATTTATGCGATAGATAAATGAAGTTTTATGTACTTTCATTGGCAAATTTATAGTGATTTACTTTGATGATATCTTGATCACTTAATGAACATCTTGATCACTTGAGTGCTATTTTTAATGCTTTGAGAGAAGAACGTTTGTTTGGTAACCTCAAAAGGTGCACCTTTTGTACTGATCGAGTTGGTTTTCTTGGCTATATTGTTACTAGCTAAGATTGAAGCAATAAAGAACTAGCTAACACCGCAAACAGTTACACAAGTGTGGAGTTATCACGGGCTTGCTGGATTCTATCGTTGTTTTGTGAAGGATTTCAGCACCATCGTCGCACTACTCAATGAATTGACAAAGAAAGGAGTTCCCTTCAACTGGGGATAGGCACAAGAAGATGCACTCAACCTTTTCAAAGAAAAGCTCATAAATACACCATTGCTCTAACTTTCTGACTTTAGTAATACTTTTGAACTTGAGTATGATGCTAGTAGAATTGGAATTGGTAGCATGTTGATACAAGATGGTAAACCTATTACTTATTTTAGCAAAAAATTAAGTAGGCTTAGTTTGAACTATTTAACTTATGATAAAGAATTGTATGCTCTAGTTTGAACTTTAGAAATATGGCAACGTTATTTATGGCCCAAAGAATTTGTTATACATTCTGGTCATGAATCTTTGAAGCATATTAGAAGTCAATCTAAACTGAACCATAGACATGCACGTTGGGCTGAATTTATTGAATCTTTTCCTTATGTCATTAAACACAAGCGGCAGGTTCAATCGATTTTGGGGAAGACGATGACGGTGTAAGTCTGCAGAGTAGGAAGTTCAAACTAGTTGAGGGGGGAATGCCGAGAGAGATGGGGAACATGTTTTGACGTGAGCAAAAGTCGAGGAGGCTCACCAGAGTGGCGGGGATGGCGTGGAGGAGCTCAATGGTGCTTTGCCAGGCTTAGAGGAGATGATACAGTGCAGCGATGTTCCTAGCGACTGGGCAAAGGAAAAGGTGGGGCACAAGAGGGGAAATGAAGAGAGAAACGAGGCGAAGAATATGACGTGCTCAACTTGGTTTAGAAGGTTGAGGAGCTCTGTGTTTTCTTGTGGGCACGGCGACTTTGAGCACGATAACTCACGAGTGACCATGCACATGGTGCAGCATGGCATGCACTCTAGCCAACGTGACAAGGGCACGGCGTCAAGAAATTGGGGGCAGGGCTCAAGGTGTAGGCGTTTAGCGTCTCTTCTTGCTGTTGCACATGAGCACGCATGTGGAGGGAGAGAGAATAGGAGATAGTAAAGAGAGAGGCATGGTGAAGAATAAAAACATTGGACACTGACAAATGGGGCATGCATGGCTGTGAGAGCAAGAGAGAGGAGGGGAGCTACGGGCTGCTGTGCTTGTTGGGCTCGACCGGCGTACGCTGGGCCGCAAGAGGAGGGGAGGGGAGAAGAGAGTGGGTGGCGAGTCCAACGTGTGATATCGCGAGCGTGGCAACATGACAAGATCATGGCGATGTTGTGCACGAGGAGTGGGGCATGGCAGGGTTCTGTGTTTGAGGTGAACAGTGTGCGTGCATATGGGTATGGAAACGAGTGAGAGATGGCTTGTTGGGGAAGATGAACAAGGCTCTCGCACTAACAGGTTGGGCCGAGGGGCCAGTCATCAGCGAGCGCGAGTGGGGGAGGGAGAGAAGGGAGACGACGTGAGCTGGCACGGTCATGGGCGTGCATGGGTTGTGCACATATGGGCCGTGGCTGGGCGTGGGAGGAAAAGAGGAAAATGGCTAGGCCGGTGACCAGAATTTGGACCAAGAGAAGAGAGGGAAAAGAAAACTATTTAAATATTTATTTGAGATTTAAATTTCGAATTTCAGTTTAGATTTGAATATTTTGAGGGATTTTACACACGGGTACATTTGGAAAATATTTTTATTTACACTCAATTGAATTTTAGAATTTTGCAAATCCAAATTTGATTTGAATTTGAATTTTATATTTTGCGGAAAAGGGTTACAGCACGAAAAGGATTTTAAATATTTTTGGTGAACACACAGTTGGTTTTAATATTTTGCAAATTTGATTTTGGAGCCAAGGAATTTATTTGAAACTTTAAATACAAGGCAAAGCTTTTGGCAATGTTCAAAATGCACGAAAAGTTTTTGAAATTCACTAAATTTTAAATTTGACCTAAATTTGGGCTGTTACGATTGCCGTCAGGTATCGGTTCTGCTTCTGCACTTCACTGTGCGTGCTGATGTTCTGCATACTGCTGACTCCCACCACCTCCGATTGGTTAAACCCTTCCACCGTCCTTTCGGTTCTCCAGCTCCACGTGTAGACTGTCCAAAATTTGAGATGATACATAATCACACACCATTACGACCGGAAAAGTATCACATAATAAAATTAAAATTACAACCGTCGAGCTAGGCTTGGGAGGTCAGAGCTACTGCCGTTGATACAGCGAAAATGGGCAGCAGTGCTTACAGCAGAATGGCAGGCTTTTGCTTTGCTCTTGTCCAGTCAAACGCGCGTTTCTTGAGCCGCTAAGCAAACGCGCGCCCACAAGATGCCAGTACCAGATGTAGGTCCTCTCGTTATCAGTCCCTGTACTCATATGGGCAGTCAAAGAGACCCACCCACTCTTCCGGCATGGATAAATGCAAGTAGTAGCTTCCTTGAGCCTATCTGCATCCCTTGGCCTTTGGCTGTACTTGAATCCTAGCCTGCTGCTGTCACCGCACCAATATGGATTAAAGAAGTCTGGCTTAAACATTGCAGTTTCTTGGGTCATGGGGTTTGGGCGTAGAAGATTTGCCTCCATATAAGCCAAGCATGCATGTCGCTATCCTATACTGCAAAAATCTAAGTACTAGCTCACCTATCTGCAACTAATGGCACCAAGCAACCGCGTAAAAATTAACAACGCACCGGCCAGAGGACAGAAACGACCTCACCTCGCTCCCGGATCAACTCGGCTTCAGCTTCTGCCTTCTAACTTATTTTCACTATTCATAAGTTTCGTCTTTTTCTGAACTTTTAGCTTTTTGTTGAGTTTTTTTGCCGGTTCTTTTTTTTTCCCGTATTTGTTTGCATTATACGTAATGGGCTAACATATTTTTTATATTTTTAAATTTAATTATGCTAAATAAGCCTCTGTCAGCTACAGTGTTTTCAGCCATAAGCTATGAGCTTTTCAGCCGAACCGATCACCATCGGCAATGGCAGTCGTGGGGGGCCCTGACGTGTTCCCTGCAGCAAGCTCAGGTCGGTGGCTCTGGATGTAGATTGCATAGATCGATCTGGACAGTAAAACGTGTGATCCAACGGTTCGAAACACACCTTCCACATACATACGTAGCTTGAACCCAGTGATCGAGGGGAAGGGAGTTGCTGAAGAACTGATTCCTGGATTTCAGCAAGGATGACTGAGACACAAACACTTGTTTTCTGCAAGACGTGCCTCACAGGTGAAGCCCTGCATGCGAGGTTGGAGAAATTTTTTACATAATCAGGAGATGATCAGCACGACATGTCAGCCCATGAGTCTTAACAAAGACGAAAGAGTACTCATATAAGCAGGTACTTAATTAGCAGCTAAGCAGAAAACTAGGTTTGTTAATGAGATATACTAAGCATGTTGATCTCGAATTGGTTAACCAAATGAAGGGCGTTAATGAGCAAGACAAAGGGAAGGCCCTCCTGGATGAGTGAATCTAGCAATCATGCACACACACGTGCACTGTGGGTGTGATCTGTCCATCATCTCGACTCTTGACCAGTCTCCCAGTGGGTACAAATCATCTGCTACACTCCTGCTAGATAATTTGATGTATGCGTGCAGTTAACTCTAGCTTAAATTCTGTATATCATTGTTTGTCCTGGTGCAGTTCCTAATACTGACAAATTTGACCAAGAAACCAAATCCCGTGGAATCAGCAGCGCCTGACGCTCACATATCTATTCAGGAAAAAAATGCTTCATTACGATGATGTATATTGTTAACTAATTATTCTATTATGGTGTAAGTTGCTCTGTTTTCTTACCAAAATATTTTGAAATTTCAGTCACGTCGTTACACCCTAATTAACGCTTGAGTGCAAAAAAACACTGAGAATAGCCAGGTCTTTTCTTTTTTTTTCTTTTATTATTTTATTTAATTATTTGGAAAGGGCAAACCACGGACCAGATATGCTCACCATCACCTTATAAGTTACAGTAGAAATACACACACAGCTCAGGTCATTCAGTTTACTTGGTAGGGCAGGAAAGAACGGACTTGGCCACATGATCAACCGGTTTTTTATACTTATGTAATTAGATGATAATGCCATTGGTTTTTCATAATATGGTAAATGTCATGAGGTTGTTTATATAGTTCTAACATCTATCACATTTTATCATGTCTTAGACATGCATTATTTGCCAGCAGCTAGCTAATAAAAACGCTCAAAGTTACAAAGAACTCAAATGCCCTTGCCTTATGAGCAGTGGCGGACCTGCCCTTCGAGCGAGGCCGCCCGAGCTCCGGTCGCCGGCGGAACAGAGTTTCTCTCCACCAAGTCACAGCAAAGATAGGTGCCTCGAACTGGATGTTTCTCCAGTATTGTAAGAACTAAGAGGAGAAATTACAGTAACATACTTGAAGGCAGTGTTGTTATTCCTTCAACGTGAATTATACAAAAGGGGTTATTTGTTATACAACATGTGTTGTGTGCAAAGAGATTATAGGACTTCCAGTTCCAGCGAAGAATAATTGGATGAGAGATTTTCTGGTGAGATACTGAGATGTGTCTAGCTCAAAATAGCAAAGAGTGAAGCAAACTATTTTCTTAGATCGGTCATCAATCTGAAGCCTACTTACATATAGCATCTATTGATAATGAAATTGAAGAAAACTTACCTAGTCTATACCTTCCTGAGGATTCAAAAACCATTCACCAACACACATTTTCTTCACAAATCACAGAATGTTCTGTTTGTACACTTTCCAACCTTATGCTGCTCTGGACAGCAGAGAATTGCAGTTGCAGCTCTTCAATTTGTTATTTTGTTAGGACTTAGGAGCATGGCATTGGCAGCATCAGCATCACAGGAGGAACCAAGATCAGTTATAAATACGTATGATTTGATATTTGAAGAAATAAAGAGAAGAATAAGCTTTGGCAAAGCTTAACCAGACCTACCCAGAGGAAGTGTCTGAGCAAGGGGAGGCGAGCGGAAAAGAAGATCCAATACTGGAGAAAGTGTCTCAGGTCACAGTATTTCTTTTACGGCTCATCTATAACTTCATTAGTGAGGTATTGTTTAATATCCTACCGTTATCTACACATGTTTGGATTCGAATTGTAGTTATTACTTCTATTTTGTATCATATACTCTTATTAGTGCTATTGCAATGTAGTTTGATCATGAATTGTTTTGTTTTTGGCTAATACTATTTGCTTCACGTTTACGAGTTCGCCCTAGCTATATTTTATTTCTGGGTTCGTCACTGCTTATGAGGAAAAACGATACATATGATGATAGTAATCATGCGTTAGTAAACTAGTCGCCATGGTACTAAAAGATCGACATGTAATCATAAAGTTCCAAAAACAAGAAATGATTTACGATGGTTCCACTTTAAGTTCCCAGCTCACCAACCACTTCACTTGGTTCTCCCACAGGGTGGGACCCTTCTCTAAACTCCAAAGAGAACTTACAAACTTAAAACTTGGGGGAAAAAGAGTTACTCGTGGGTCTTTTGTAATATTAAAAAAACAGAAAAAAGAGGGTTTTGGACCGGGTTTGGCCAGCGCAACCTAGCCAAGCACCCCTATAAAGGGGAAGGTAGGGTGGCTGCCCTAGCTAAGCCGCCGCCGCCGCCCCTGCCAGGGAAAATTTTTTCATTTTGAAATTTATTTCGAAGGGTAACAAAAGAGGCGAAATGAACGAAATTTCGGCATTTCGGTGAAAATTTTGGTCAAACGGTTCAAATCAAATTTGAATTTTAAACATGAAAACTAAGGATAAAGGGAAAGTAAAGTGTATGCACTAATTTTGTTTCTCATTTGTCCTTTTACGTGGGAGGTGGGATTCGATCCTGGATCAGCTGGGCGCGCGTGGAGAAGACTTGGCCATTGGGCTAGGAAGAATATCTTGCTGTTTGGGGGTCTTCACAATTCAAACTTAAACGAAAATATTTGACTGCAATGAATTTTTCATTTGGTAGTGAAAGTAACAAATTTTCCGAAATTTTCGTGAAATCTCGCCGAAATTGTGAACCTTGGCCCCCGCCCCCTCCAGCGTGCACTGTGGGCGTCTGCGCCGACTTTGTGTGCTGCTTCCCTCTGGCCGTACCTCCCTCCGCTGGCACCGGTGCCCTCCAACTTGCCAGATCCAGCCAAGAAGAAGAGGAAGGAGAGAAATAGGAAGAGGGAGAGGAGAGGAGGCCAAGCCATGTGGAGCTACTGCTATAAGGAGGAAGGATAAGAGAAGAGAGGGGCTTCGCATTCTTGCCGATCTCGATGTCCTGGTGGTCCGATTCCTAGGGAAATGATCTGATATCCTTTCCCTTGGCTAGCTCTCAGTTAGATGTGGGTCGTAGTGGGTAATAGAGGGAGAAGGGGCGAATAGCATATTGTTTACTAGGGCAATGGGGAAAATTGATAGGAACGGGGTCCCGATCTTCCAACAGGTTCTGGATATATTCGATTTGGTGGAGGCGCGACACAAATCGATCCGGCTTCCGAACAACACGTTCCGAACCCCGCAATCGCAGCACCACGTCTCCTCAGGTTATCAACCGTGCGCAGCCCGGTTGACCTCGCCAAGAAGGCTAATCCTCGCCTGCGAATCGAAGAACACAAGTAAGAACAAGGAAGAACACAACCGAATTGCAGATGTATTGATTTAGCACTCGAAAGTTGGGGTCTCACAAACCGATGAACGGCGAAACTGTTCAAAGACAGAATAATCTAAGCAAAACACAAACCCTAATGGTGGGGGTGGCGGCTAGATATAGAGGAGTGAGGGGCGTGCAAAACCCCTGGATGCGCCCTAATGGGCTCCAACATGATACAAAGCCGAACGGCCCAAAAGACGGTGACGCAGCACCCTAACAGATTCTGAATGTCCCATTGTTTCGACGATTCCTGTTGACTCAGAAGGAATTTTGACATGGGACCAGATCCATTGGAAAGGTCGTCTTCTCAGCTTTCCATCCATATGTAGAACGTCCAAAACGGAGCCTGGATTCGATCTGGGCGTCCGTTTTAGTGCGGCCTGGTCCTGGACTCCGAATTGGATTCGAAGTCGTCTTGAGTTGGGCCTCCAACATGATTCGACCGCCCTTGCTGGACTTGTGCACCTCGTAGCCCTTCTCCAAGTACTTCTAGATCCTCTCCATGGTTCCTAATCATAATTAAATCATTAGGTAGCAATCGATTCTCAAATGAACAAAAAGAAATACTTAGGAACGAGCTCACCTGTAAATTCAATTGTCGGGCGCGAGCTCTAGTGATTGGTCCTTGAATGTCAAGTGGAGGAGTGTTGTGTGTATCCGAAGAAGTGTTGTGTGTATCCGAAGAAATAATGTCCTCATCAAAAATGTCCGGTGAGAAGGGGACTTATTAGGTTGGGTTCCGCGTAGTTGCGATGCCCTTTTCTTTGTGTGTTTGCATTATTGTGGCCTGTTTTGAGATGGCTTATGGGTCGTCCAAGTGGAGATTCAGGAATGGTGTCATCCACGCATTATCCACAACGTTAAACAAGCAAGGACATAGCAGAACAGCAGATGGTTGGGTTGTGCTGATGTTGTATACTTATGCCATGTTTTCCCTATTGTCAATTGTTTACCTTGGTAGTTTGAGATGATTATACATGTTTACATGGTAGCTTTATAAGGATTCTTAGATAATGCCATGATGATAGATAACAAGTATGGTACATGATATGGTTATTTGGTGTTGACATGTTGAAGAATAATGGTCAATGAAACATGACATGTGGATATGCTTAAGAAGAAATGTTGCATACATATCATAGAAAAAGATGGCTTTTGTGGTATCTATGGTCTACTTTGTGTGAACCTCCCACGAGAGTAGGAAGAGTAAGACCTACATCGGTAAGCACTCCACGAGAGTAGAGGATAATGTCCCCATATGAAAAAGGATGGGTTATTGAGGCCTCTGTATGAAAAATGATGGGTTATTGAGATCCTCGCATGAAAGAGGGCAGGCTTGGGTGAGCATTAACAGGTGCGCACTCCACTATATTAGTATAAGCTAAAGAGAATAGTAAAGATGTGCATTTGCATTGTTTCCATGATAAGGAAATGTAATTGGGTAAGAGAGAGTTAATGAAAATATAAGAGTTATTAATAGAGAATGAACAGTTAAAGAGAATGGAGGTTAGTACAAGGATATGTGTAAGTTGATGTTTACTGTTTTGCTATGTGCTTGCCAAGTTTTGGACTCACTCTTGTTTCGTTGATGTTTTTAGATGACCCTGATAACTGCATGCATGGATCGGGAGTAGTACTTTTGTACCACGTTCATTGAATAAAAAACTTGGTTATCACCTTTAGTACTCATAGTTAGACTTTTGATGATTTAGCTCACTTAAGTTGAACCTTAGTTAAAGTTCGCTTTGGAGTTGTCAAAGTTGTGTGGGCAAGGTTGGTTCCTTTTGCTTAAAATAGAAAATAAAGTACGGTTGTGACTATTGAGATCGTTGCTTTTGGTAGTGGTTATTACTTATGCATGCTTCAGATTGTAGTTGTTCTATTTGCAAATTTAAGTATGATCCCAAACGTATGGTTCCGGGAGTTCTCGGGTGTGAGATCTCAAGCGTTCTTAGGTGCGAGGTCTCAATCTTCAATTGTAATGTATCTATTCTTGTTCGTAGCACTAATTGTTTTAATGCATATTATTAAACACATGTTGCTCCTCGTCTTGCAGTAGCATAACAAGGGGGGGCCGAAATTTAGTAGTAATGGATGTAATTTAGAGTAATATAGAGTAGTGGTAGCATTCTGAGCCCAGATATTGGGCTGGAGTATTACATCTTTTGACTCTTTTCATTTGAAGTTTTGGTATGTAAGCTGAGTTGGAGAATGGAATGTTCATGAAGAACAGAATACTGAATACTGGTGATTGTTTCTCTGTGCACTGTTTCCTTCCTAGGTCCCTAATATTATGACTAAACTCATATTTTGCGAAACACTTTCTGTTGACGCACTGTCTGAAAAATGGGAAAAATCCCCCCAATAAACAAATTCCGCAGAAATATTTTGACGCATAACAATCTTGTGACTAAAGAAGGTAAGTTCAATCCATCTTTCCCAAATCCCTTGGTTTTCCTCCATATAGTGGAACCTATAATCACAGCCCAACTCTATCTAAACATACCCTGAAGAGGTGGTTAGCTCGCTCATTTACAGCAAGGGTTGTAGTCCCACGCCATTACAAGTAAAATTAATACAACAGATCAGATTCTCCACTGGTGAGGTAATTTACGCAGCAATATATTTCACAATCAACGCAACTGCAACTTGTGGTGCTAGATGCTACCATGGACACTAAGATATTCCTGTTTGCCATATTCATAAAAAACATGTTCTTGTTGCCCACTTTTGAGTGATCTATTGTAATGATTTATTCAGTCCGTGTTGCAGATTGTTCTTAATTTTCAGATCATGCAGTTCTGGCAGGCACGGGATAATGAGTACAAAACTATAAATACCTAGAAAGACGAACTTTAATGAACAAACAAAATAAAGTTGCCATTATGGACACCAGAAACAATAGTTATCATATCAACTATCAACAAAGGATACTGATTTATGAGCAGAGCATAAGCTGTCAATTGGTGCGGAAAAGATTTAAACTCATTTTGGTGATCATTGATCCAACAACTCCAATAAACTTGGTATATTTATTATCTTCTCTTTTGGAGAAGAAAAGGAAACTTTATTTAAAACTGGTTGCTAAACTAGTCAATATAAGCAAAAAAAATACAAGTGACTGAATAACCAGTACTTCAACATAATAATAGGAACCAGCTAATGGCATTAGGAAGAGCAGAGCACCACTAATTGTGTTTTGTTGGGTCTACAGCAAAATTTAGTTGGGAAGAAGAGAAAGATACTATACTAAAAGCTAAATGCACGCCATTGATTTGGCAGGTAGTGACTACTGATTGATTCTTTTCCTTTTGTATACTGTCATTAGTGTCTGGAAAGTAGCAACTTGATATGGGCGTGCTACTTATACGAGCTTAATCTTATTGCTGTAATTTGCCAATATTATGGTACTCTACATTCAGATGGAGGAAATGCACCAATGTTAAACATCCGGAAGGTACTCTAAACTCAATAAAGTAACCGCTGTTACTACTATGATAGTTCCAAGAAAAAATATAAAAAGAAATTTTCGGTTGCAAGGGCACGAAGCTAACATTTGCTATAGGCTTTAGGCCGTAGACAGCCTAGTAGAGTGGAATAGACATCATCAGAGGTCCACCTGTTTACACATAGGTGTCATGTAAGGTAAATGGAAAGTGATTATCTAACCAAATCATGTGACATATCACATATGTCAGAAAAATTAAGCACATAGTACCCAACATGCACTTTGGTATGAGTACAGGTGTATAACAAATACTTTCGTTTGGCACACTCCTTTTTACATAATATCTGACTTATTGTGTCTTATTTCATTTATTTTGAAATCTGTGTTCTTTTCTTTCCGAACTAGTAAAAGGGCACATGCTTAGCATTCCACTTAAAAAGACTAAGTTTTAACGATTACATATGCATTTAACAATCGACAACAAATGCTCCATTCAGTGTTATGTCGTTAGTCATTTAAACTATTTTGGAAGGAATCTGAACATGTATATAGAGTTGGAATGAGAATGAAAGGAGTAGAACACCCAGGCTTAAAATAATGAAACTTGTAGTCCACTAGGGAGACCAAGATGAATTAATTATTCAACAGACTAAGCTGATCACAGTGTTCGGGCTTTCTTTTATAAATAGGAGAGAATGATGAACTGATGATTCATAGCATAAGCAGCAAGGAGTAAGAATAAGACCAACAACAGCATCAACAAGAAGACCAAGGATGACAGGACTTGGCTCACCTTGTGGCGCGTGCAAGTTCCTACGCAGGAAGTGTGTGAAGGGTTGCGTCTTCACCCCATACTTCTGCCATGAGCAAGGGGCTGCACACTTTGCCGCCATCCATAAGGTCTTTGGGGCGAGCAATGCCTCGAAGCTCCTCATGCATCTCCCCGTCAGTGACCGCTGCGAGGCTGCAGTCACCTTGTCATACGAGGCGCAGGCCAGGCTCCGTGATCCAATATATGGCTGCGTTGCTCACATCTTTTCTCTGCAACAGCAGGTGAGCAAGTCATGAAAGGCTTAGTTCACATTCCTTTTTTCTTTAAGAACTTGGTTCACCTTCTTGGCAGAAAGGGTAAACAACTCACCCTAGCTGCACCTCACAAAATATGATATTGTCCATCGAATGTGAGAGAATTTTTTGTACGGATAATCCATTTTTTATTCGAAATTACAGAAATATACCCGCGGGAAAATTTTTTACAAAAATAGGCTCCAGTCGCCTAATGGTTGGGCGACTGAAGCCTTTCGCCCAACCATTGGGCGACTTTAATCCAGTCGCTCTACCCTCGGGCGACTGCATCCAGTCGCCCAACCATTGGGCGACTTTCATGCAGTCGCCCAATGGTTGGGCGACTGCATTCAGGACCCCATGAATGTTTTAAATTTTGTCAATTTTATAGTTTTAAATTGGTAAAAAATTTGCTGAAGTTGTAATAAAAGTTTATGTTCATTGTATGTTGTAGGTGTGTAAAAAATTTTGGGAAACTTTTTTTAGGAACAAATGACCATAAAACAATTGGTACAAACGATGGTAAGTAATATTTTGATTTATCGAGAATTTGGAAAGTGCATCAAACCTTCGCCAAAAAAGTGAAAATTGGTGGAGCTGTTCTTCATACATCCAACAGCCTCTAGAAAAATTTGAGCAATTTCGGCTACGGATCAAAAGTTATAGCAGTTTCAGTCTGTTTCCGACACACCTTCAAGAAACGGGCATAACTTTTGCATACGGTGTCCGTTTTCGACGTTCTTGTACTCGTTGGAAAGCTAACGACAAGCCCGATCCAATAAAAACGACCGCTTGCGCCAGTCGCCTCCAAGACCCCGAAAATCGGCCATCTTTGGACCTAAACCGCGCCGTAAGTTTTGGTTTCGTTGTTACCCTTTTTCTTGGTTTTCCTTTCGAATTTGGATTTTGTGTCAACTGAAAAGTTGTAGATCTCATCGAAACCTTTTAAATGAGTATATATAAGCCATATACAACTTTGCTATTTTATCTTTTCAGACTAGTTGTTTATATTGCATCGATATATAAAACTTGTGATAGAGAGTATTACAGATGGTTTGTATGTAGAACTGTCTGTGATAATCTGACCGTTGGGCCTATCGATCCTCCTCAACCCAATCCTAGCCCAGAGACACGAATTCTCAATAACATTAAAATATCACTTACCATCGTATGTACCGATCGCTCTACGGTCAATCGTTCCTAAAAAAATTTTCAAAATTTTTGCACACCTATAATATACAATGAACATAAACTTTTATTACAACTCCAGAGATTTTTACCAGTTTAAAACTACAAAATTGAAAAAATTTAAAACATTCACGGGAGACTTGAGTGCAGTCGCCCAACCATTGGGCGACTCCATTTAAGTCGCCCAATGGTTGGGCGACTGGATGCAGTCGCCCGAGGGTAGAGCGACTGGATTAAAGTCGCCCAATGGTTGGGCGAAAGGCTTCAGTCGCCCAACCATTAGGCGACTGGAGCCTATTTTTGTAAAAAATTTTCCCGCGGGTATATTTCTGTAATTTTGAATAAAAAATAGATTATCCGTACAAAAAATTCGAATGTGAGAACTGTAAGACTCACAAGGAAATACCTTGCGAGGCTAACCCAGCTCACTGGTCATAAAATAGTTTTGTAAGTATCATAAGAACAACAGTTATGCAGAAATTGTTCCATAGATGCAGCTACGCATTGAGTGTGATGTTATCAAATACACAATCATACTGTCTTATTATCCATTTCATTTTTTATAATGTATAGCCTTCTTAGTTTTTTAGATAGTTCTTTGTATTAAAATAAACTCGACGCATACACTGCAAGGAAATCGGCAAAACTGACAGTTTGTATTCCTTGAAACATTCTCACAGGTAGTCCATCTGCAAGCACAACTGGAGTCTCTCAAAGCTCAGGCAGCACAAGGGTATGGAGATGGTTCTTCAATCTCAAGCCCTCAAAAAGACAACTGCGAAAATATGTTTACACATTATGTGCAAGACAAGCAACTCTTTTTCCACCCAACAATGCCAAGTAATTCCTCAGTAAAGAATGAGAATCAGTTATACTATGCAAATGGCCACTTCACTTCTACCTCAATTCAATCTTCGCTAGGCTACGAGCCAGATTTATGCATGCCTGACTACACCAACACCAATCCTTCTTGCGCTGTGCAAGGGAATGGGTATCATGACATGGAGGACCTTCAATCAATAGCCTTTGCCTATCTCAACCAGGCATGACAATATGATGTATTTGGTAGCTGTTGTACAAGCTCAAATGGTTTTGGTAACAATAACTTACTGATGTGGAGCGATTTTTATAGCATGAACATTGAATTACTAAAAACAAGCAGAGTGATGATGTAGTTCTTCAGTTCTTGAAAATACCTAAAGTATCTCAAGCTGCACTTTCATAGTTAGTGAATTTACGATATCAGGTTTCTGCAACAGTACCGAAATTTCTCAGAAGCACCAAATGGAACTTGGATTTTGACCCAAATAAAATCATAATCACAGCGAGCAAAATACAACATGGAATGACATAGATGATAAAGGTACTACATCTTGGTTTGTATCTGTAAATCTGATGATCGATTTACTTTAAATCTCTTAAGTGAAGAGATTTATATTTGGCGCTTGCAAAAACCACTAGATTGAAGGCTTGTCAATGCTAGAAGCAAACATCCTTAGCCACTTCTTTATTCGTTTTAAAGAGATACTACTGGTAGTGCCAAAGTGTTGTTCTGGGGATCAAAAAACAACCACATTATCTTTTTTTTAAAAAAAAACTAAGCAGCAACTGAAAGTGGAGAATATAAAACAACAAGCATGCAGGCAGGTCTTCAGGTATTGTGGAGTACATAACAATGGAGCATTCACTAAATTCACCAAGTTTCTTTCAAATTCCCCCTCTCGCAACAAATGTTTCAACATCAAGTTACAATGTTCTCTGCGCTAGTGCTACTGTGCTAGTATGATCAGCAATATTCATGGTTGCATCGTAATCTCATTCCTCAAATTATAAGCTATGGCATAATTACCTCTCCTTCTTTCCCCTCTGTTTGGATTCCTTGTCAGGCTAAGTCATATATTGACTCCACAACCACAAGTTAGTCATAGAATGCCAAAAATTGGAAGTAGGAGTTAGGCCTTCTGGGTCTCTTATTTGGAGGATGAGAAAGGCCCACAAAAATGATAGCAGTGCACAAAATAGGTAATTCTGGCAAGTGCCTTTGCATCTCATTAGCACAAGAAGAAGCTAGTGTTGGCTTGGAGGAAAGTGATATGCGCTTACAAAAAGTGCATTTGAAGCTGTTAGGTTAATCTTGTTGTATGTGTGTTCTGTGTCTCGAGTACTCATGTGTCGAGTACCTGTAGAAGTCTGTGTAGTCGTTATGACCGGTCGCTATGTGGTCATTACGACTGGTCATTGTTGCCTATGTGTAGTTGTGTGTCGAGTACTGTAGCTGCACCGAGTAATGTAGCTCCAAGTACACCGTGGTCATGACGCCGTTGTCGGTGGCACCATGGTCGTTGGCACCGTGGTTGTGGCTCCGTGGTTGAGACGTCGTGTTGTAGCAAACTGGTCGTAACTGTATCGAGTTTTATAGACGTCATACTCAGAGGAATGCTATAGACGTCATACTAAGAGGAGTACAGTAGACGCCATACTCGAATGAGTACTGTAGACGTCATACTCGGAAGCGGTTAGAACTGTAATAGTCGTTAGTTACTATAACAGTCGGTGGTCCCTGAAACAATCGTCAGTGTGAGTGGTTGGAATGACCTAGGTCTTCAGTCAGTTGGCGAACTACTCGGTATGGGCAGGTAGTCATTGTCAGAGTCAGAGTCGTGTGGGTGTAGTGGGTAAGTGACCTACTTGTAAGGCCTGGTTGTTTCTATATACACCATGTAAATCTTTTGAGTGAGTTGAGCCAGAGAATAACATAGAAAACACAGAATAGGTGTGAGCAATTAGCACCACAATCTTGTGCCTCAGTTTCTTATGTTCAACTTTTTTATTTGCTCCGTCGTATCGTTCCCAACTTCGGCGAGCCATCCACTGTGTTCGTGTGCGTCAGTCCACCGTGAAAACGTATGTTTGAGATAGGCTATCACCAATATTTGGTATCAGAGCTGCGTAAGAAATCTTGAGAGATTTTCAATATCTGGTATCGGATCAGAGTGAGAAATCTCGAGAGATTTCTAACAGAAGTGCCGCCAAGGATTAGCAGTTCCTCTTTGCAAAACAGAATCCATGATGAGAAAGAGAAAGCGAGTAAAGCTTAATGACGCTAAAAGGTTTATTAGATGATGTAATACTCGAAATTCCCAGGAGAGGAGGCCGCGACATTCTTGACAGGAACGCACGGATCGCTCAACAGCCTAGAGTTGAAGGAGAACACCAAGGGGCAATGGCAATGGGAAACATAACCGGAATGTGATGCGAAGATGGAACCGTATTTTTAGCCACCCAAGTTGACGGTACTTGATACGGCATCGACCTCGCGATTCTGCGGCTCTTACGCATATCGTCGAGCAGGTGTTGTGCATGGCATTATGCATAGGATAGGACAGGAGGGAACATGGGAGGTTACCTAGCTGACCTGCAAGTTTCCCTCGGGCGTCGAGCTGCAGGGTGCTTGGGTTCTCCTCGGGGGCGGGGGTTCTCCGGCGCCGTCGACCACCTCCTCACCGGAGGCGGAGGGGGAGTTGTGGGCGACCGAATGAATAGGACGGGAAGAAAGAGAAGAAACGGGCCGTAACAGTAGCAGATGGGCCTAGGGCATCAAGCCCGAACAGAACCGGCTCTCTCTCTCTCCTCGGCGAAGCAACGTAGGTAGGTACATCATCATCTTCTTATGATCTTATCGGCCGCCGCAGCTGTGAGAATTCTTCTGCGTCTGTGTTCGATTCGATTCGTTTCTTCCCTTCCTTCCTTCCTTCCTTCCTTCCTTCCTCAGGTTAATTAATAATCACAGTCTTCTTCTCTTCGGGTTGGGTTGGGATTTTCTTGCCGATGAACTCCAGGAGGTCAGGATCTTTCTTCTTTTCCCCTCAGCAGCAGCAATCTCTATTTAGCATTAATTTGCCTCAAGCGTCGGTGTTAGAGGGTGCTACCGCGTTGGCGTCGGGGCGGGCGGGCGAGATCTACCTAGCTCGATCTTGCTTGCTTACAGCTGCAAAATGCTCGCTTGATGTGCTTGGGAATTTACGTGGGTGATGAACTGATGGTGTTTGCCAAATCTATCTGTCTTATGCCGATGCTGTGCGTGCATATATTCGACGCAGTGTGCTACTACATCATCACATTGTCGCCTTTCTGCTTGCTTTGCTTCCCAAGCATCAATTCTCAGCCCCTCCAGGAAACCTGGTTGATTACTTTGGTAATTGGGCATCGAATAACTCCAGCTCCACACTTCATTTCAGCTGCTGGAACCAATAGATGCTTGCGCTTTACGCCTGATGTTAGAAATGGATTTGTCTAGTGATCAGGGTTCTACTAAATCGCCATGTCGTCTTGTCACATTTCATATGTCCCTTCTCTGGGTGCCGACTTCAGTGGTTTGCATTCGTTTCTACCCATCAATTTGAATCATTGATGCTTGTGTGACGACGGACAAGCATAGAAGAAACTAAATGCCGCTTTTCTTGTCCTTTGGGCAGCACCGACCAGTTATATGGGATTTTATCCTCTTGCTTGACAAAGCCTTTGTGTTCCCGCTGTTTTGTTTTGTGTTTTATTTAGAGAGGATATATTCTTCAATATGGATGAGTGGAAGCATTAGAGTGGTGTCAGTATCACTATTTTCACATTCTTTCCCAACATAAGTGGTCTGAAGTCAACAATAACCAAGTAATGGCACAGGCAGACTCGTATAAACTGACACCCTCATTGGTTTTGGTCTACTAGTAATTAAGGTCCCTATTGAAAACTGTTGTGAGTGTTCCTTCATGTTTGTTAGTAAACTAACATAAAAATCTATGCCAAGCAGCTCGCCAGAGTTACCAGCTAGCAAGTGCATCAGGCATGCCCCCCTTTTTCTCACGGACTTCCACCGTTGCTCCTCTTCTTTCTTTTCTCAGTTTACCATATGAATCCTTTTCTTTCAATTTCATCAATCGACTTTATCAAATAACTTTGTGCCCGAATAAAAAGACAACTTTTGCCGTTAATATGACATGATCCACAAGATATAAAACTAGCTAGTCTGTAAAGTGTGAAAAGAGGAGCCGGATGCAGTGAAATTACTGATTTCTTCAATGTTACTTATGTAATCACTGAAAGTAATTTCTGATCAATCTGGGAACTTGTTTGTCCTCAAAGACAAGTTGGACTTTCAACTCAAAGCAAGTCTTAATCTACAGTTCTTCATGGAGATCATCATCCTAGCTTGCTGGGGGATCTGGACAGTATTAAATAATATGGTTTTTGAGCACATTGATCCCTCTTTGGACAGTTGGAAGATCAAGTTCAAGTTAGAATTTGTCATGGTTATCCAGAGGGCAAACAAGAAACACTTCCCTCTTGTTCAAGATTGGCTAGATAATCTCTTCTATTACCCCTCTTGTACATTCTTTTTCCTTTTGTCGTGTACATTTCTAAAACCTTGCTTTATAATATATTAATATACAGTCAGACCACCTAGGTCTTACTGTTTTCCTCAAGTAAAAAAAAAAGTAATTTCTGATCCAACCGGAGTAGAAGATAGTTTGGTTGTTAGCAAGGCTGTAGTGACCCCTATTTATTCATTTTGTTGTTTTCAGGGAGTGCTACTTTATTTGATGGTATTGAAGAAGGTGGGATCAGTGCCTCGGCTTACTCTTCACGTGAAATTCATGAGCAAGAGAATGATCAAGCTATGGACAACTTGCATGATAGGGTCAGCGTTCTCAAAAGAGTACGTATGATGTATTTCATTTCTTTGGCACGCCTGTTTGACACATTGAATTATGGTGCCATACAAACCAGGAAAGACTATCAGAACCTTAATACTAAGAACAGCAAACCCAGTGGCAACTGCAGAGGGCCAAATCACTTTTATGGAATAATCGAATCAAATTCTATTATATGAGAATAATTGGAGATGGTTTAAACAGTTTTTTTTAGATTGATGTTAAATCATTTTATTCTATGTCCGCAAGCAAAGAAGGAATTTTTCGTCAATCTGTTAGACAGATGTAAGAACTGAATTGGCAATTGCTAACAAATTACTGGGTTATGTACTAACTACTAAAGATGACTTCTTGAGTTTTTGGAGCTTAGCTGGAGCGAGAGTTTGGCACTTTTGTATGACTATGCTAGAAGTACACTACATATTTCTAGAGCATCCAACTGTTATGCCATTATGTGACTCGTCTCTACACAAAATTGAACAGACGCCAATTATAATGCCACTTCCATGTAGATTAACACATAATATACACCAGAAATACATCAAACTGCATCAGTAAATTATTCTCTTTTCATCTAGCGTAGCAGGAATATAGTATAGGATTAATACATGTTACATTCAGATATTAGGGAACTGCATTTATTGGTGTGTTTCACCATCTGGTTGACAACTTCTATGGATGTTGATTTAATTCTGTGGTGCATCATTCAGTTGTGAAGATCTTGTGAATGCACTGGATCAGAATGTAGTCTCCATCTCTGGTGCTAGATAGTAAACAAGGTTTTCTCTGAATCTGTTGCTGTTGTAGGGTGGCCCAACCCCCATGACGAGACCTTGCAACTAGCCTAATATGTAATAGGCCTAATAGTATAGAGAGATGTACCAATATACCCTCGCCTTTCGTAACCATTGAGGGGTAGGATGGAAAATTTCCATCCTACCCCATTCATATATATATATATATATATATATATATATATATATATATATATATATAAACCCTCAAAAGGGGTATAAGGAGGTGGAAATTCACTCATTCTTACCAACTCTCTCTAACTAGTCCTCTCATATGCTGCTTAGTCAGTTGCCACAACAGTTGGTACTGTCCATGAGACACTAGAGAAGGCTACTACTAGAGTGCTTGTGCCACGAGTACCGCAGATGTTGCCATATCCGGGGCTACTTCCAGCGGCTGCCCCATCGCACCTGTAGAGGTGGAGCGGCATTTCTCGTCGCCGGACACTAGGGAGTCAGCCTCCGTGCGCGGTGTAGGCTGGCTTCGAGCTGCAGAGGGGGAGCGGCGTTTCTCGTCGCCGGACACCAAGGAGTAAGCCTCTGTACCCGGTGTAAACTAGCTCCGACCTATAGAAGTGGAGGGGTGTCTTTCTCAACAACCTTCTCATCCATGGTGTTTTGCTGCACCCGCTAGCACCTTAGCGATATCTGCAGTACATCCTTCATCATCAGCCACCCTCGCGTCAAGCCATCGCGCCATCACCTCGACACCAGGGAGTCAGCCTCCGCGCACAACAAAGATAGGCTCCGGCCTCCGCACGTCCTCCGCGTGAGATCTCCGTATGCATGAGTACAGTTGTCAGCCATAGCTTGTCGATCAATATGCATGGGTGCACTGCGCCGAGCCACCATGAGTCTCCGGGCCAGGCCTCCAGGCTAAACGATGCCGGCGAATGTCAAGCCTCGCTGCCCACGTCTTCGGGGGGGATTCCACGTTGCCTCCGCAGGCTTTCGTGCCCTCCGGACTTCGTCGGCCTCGGCTCCACACCTCCGACCTCATCAGCCTCGGCTCCGAGACTTTGTCTGACCACTCCATAGTCATAGTCACTTAGGGCTTCATCTACGACTGCGTCATGGTCAACTCTTCGCTGACAGCTACGACCTTCTTGTGGCCGAGACTTCGTCGACGTCAGTCTGAAGCTTGGGGACGGAGCGCGCGCTCAGAAGCCTTCGTGCCGCCATCGACTTCGTCGACACCTATCTCACCTTCGGCGATGTCGTCCGACCCCTCGGGGTCGAAACTACACCGACGCTCATCCGACCATCTCCTGGTCGTGACTTCATCGGCCCTTGATCGACTCCTCGTGGTCATGTCCTCATCGATGCCTGCCTCCGCGGGGCCTCACGTGGCCTCCACTGGCCTTCGCGCCCTTCGGCCTCCGTCGGTCTCGGCTCTGCGGCTCTAACTTCATCAGCCTCAGCTCCGCCGGACCTCGCGTGGTCACCGCTGGACTTCACATGGTCTTCGGCAGACTTCACCGAACCTCCGCTGAACTCCACATGGATGTCGCCTCCGCCGGACTCCGCACGATCTCTGCCGGACTCCGCGTGGACATCGCCTCCGTCGGGCCTTGCGTGGCCTCTACTGGGCCTCACGTGGCCTCTGCTGGCCCTCGCCGGACCTTGTGTTGCCTCTGCTGGCCTCCGTCTGTCTCGGCTCCGCGCCTCCGACTTCATCAGCCTCAGCTCCGCCAGACCTCGCATGGCCTCCGCTGGCCTCTGCCGGACCTCATGTTGCCTCCGCTAGCCTTCACGCCCTTCGGCCTCCGTCGGTCACGGCTCCATGCCTCCGACTTCATCAACCTCGGCTTCGCTAGGTATTCTACGACCACTTCCTCATCATGACTTCGTCGTCAACGACCGCCTAACCACCTAGTGGTCACAGCATTCTCCTCGTAGACCCTTTCTTTGACCATGATATGGTCGTGAGCCTTGCCACGACCACTTCGTGATCATAGGCCCCTTCTATGAACATCATCTGGTCATGTGCCTCGCCACGACTACTTCATGACCGTAGCCCATCTCTCCACCATTTCCTGCTTGTCTGAGACCAACGCCGAGATCCTCTTGTGACCCGGCCAACTCTACAGAGTATAAAAAACTCGCACGGTGGCCTCGCGCCCCGGCGTACTCTACGGAGTAAAAAGCGTCGAGAACTTAGCCGTCTTGGGCAACTCTACGGAGCAAAAGAATCGCACAGTGGCCTCGTATCCAGTGTACTCTGCGAAGTATAAAGCGCTGGGAACTTCGCCATCCCAGGCAACTCCACGGGGTATATATACATATATAGCACGGTTGCCTCGCGCACTGGTGTATTCAGTGTTCAAGAAGGCGGCCTGGGCGGCCGCCTAGGCGCCGCATAGGCGCTGGGCGGCAGGGTGCCGCCCGGCCTTGGCCCCTAGTCGGGTGGCTGGGCGGTGAGGCGGCGAGGCGGTTCAAGGCGGGACCAAGGGGCAGCGGCCTAGGGCGCGCGGAGGAGCGGCGGGATGGAGAAAAACTTACCGCACACGAGGCCGCCGACTCGCCGGACTCCTCGCGCGATCCCGCCACCGCCGCTCCGTGGCCGCGCGGTGAGAGACATCAGTGGCGGGGCGCGCGCGGAGCGGGACAAGTGGCGGCGGGATGGGGCGCGCGGAGGAGCGGCGGGGATGGGGCGCGCGGAGGAGCCACGCGGAGGCGCGCGGAGGGCGCGCGGAGGGAGCGGCAGGTGGGATGGGGAGGCCCCCTAGGCGCTAGGCCCCACCTCGCCGCCCGCCTAGCGCCTAGCGCCTTCTTGAACATTGGGTGTATTTTGTGGAGTATAAAGCATTGGTAACTTAGCCATCCCGGCCAACTCTATGGAGTATAAACAGCACCCCGAGGTCGTGACTTCGTCCGACCACCTCGTGGTCGTGTACGGTTCGTCCGATAGCCTCGCGATCGTGACTTGGTACGAACACCTCGTGGTCGTTGACGCTTCGTCCGACCGCCTCGCGGTCGTGACTTCGTCCGACCACCTCATGGTCGTAGACGCTTCGTCCGGACATCTCACGGTCAAGACTTCGTCAGACTGTCTTGCAGTCAAGACTTCGTTTGACCACCTCGTGGTCGTAGATGCTTTGTTCGACTGCCTCGCGGTTGTGATTTCGTCTGACCGCCTCGCGGTCGTGACTTGTTCAACCATCTCGGTCAAGACACTTCGGCCGATCACTTCGCGGTTGTAGACGTTTCGTCCAACCACCGCTATCGTGTCTTCGTTCGACCGTCTTGTGGTCATAGACGCTTCATCCGACCGCCTCGCAATAGTGACTTTGTCCGACCGCCCCACGGCCGTGACTTCGTCCAACCACCTCGTGTTCGTAGTCACTTCGTCCAACCGTCTCACGGTTGAGACTTCATCTAACCGCCCCGCGATCATTGACTCTCACGTGGAAGCTTCATCTCACCATCGCCTTCGTCGACACCAAGTCCAAAGGGTGCGGGACGGACTGCACGCGTCAGAGCTTTGTCTCACTGTAGACCTCGTTGACGCCAAGTCCGAAGGGTAGGGGATGGATCGCGCGCTTCAAGGTTTCATCTCGTTGCTGCCTTCGTCGACCCCGAGTCCGAAGGGTGGGGGACGGACCGCGCGTGTCAGAGCGTCGCCTCGCCATTGCCTTCGTCGATGCCAAGTCCGAGGGGTGCGGGACGGACCGCGCGCATCAAAGCTTCGTCTCGCCGCCGCCTTCATCGACCGTGAGTCCGAAGGGTGGGGGACGGACCGCACGCTTCAACATTTTGTCTCATCGTTGCGTTTATCGACCTCGAGTCCGAAGGGTGGGATACGGACCGCGCGCGTTCAAAGCTTCGTCTCCACCTCGTGGTCGTAGGCGCTTCGTCCAACCACCTCGCGGTCGTGACTTTGTCCTACCGTCTCACGTTCGAGACTTCGTCTAATCGTCTCGCGATCGAGTAGACACTTCGTCCGATTGCCTCGCGGCCAAGACTTCGTCCAACCACCTCGTGGTCATGACTCCACCTCATGGTCTTGACTTTGTCCGTCCGCCCCACGGTCGTGACTTCGTCTGACCAACTCGTGGCCGTAGACGCTTTGTCCAACCGTCTCGCTGTCAATACTTCGTCTGACCACCTCGTTGTCATTGATGTGCACGTTGGAGCTTCATCTCGCCGCTATGTTCGTTGGCGCCAAGTCCGAAGGGTGCGGGATAGACAGTCCGCGTCAAAGCTTTGTCTCGCCACAAGCTTTGTCGACACCAAGTCTGAAGGGTGGGGGACGGACCGTGCGCTTCAAGGTTCCGCCTCGCTGCCACATTCATCGACTCCAAGTCCGAAGGGTGGGGGAGGGACCGCACGCGTTAGAGCTTCGTCTCATCGTGGCCTTTGTCGACGCCAAGTTTGAAGGGTGCAGGATGGACCGCGAGCGTCAGAGCTTCGTCTCACCGTCGCCATTGTCGACCGCAAGTCCGAAGGGTGGGGGACGGACTACGCGCTTCAACGTTTCGTCTCGCCGCTGCCTTCATCAACCCAGAGTTCGAAGGGTGAGGGACGGACCGTGCGTGTTTAGAGCTTCGTCTGACCACCTCGTGGTCGTAGACGCTTCGTCTGACCACCTCATGGTCGTAGATGCTTCGTCTGACGGCTTCGCAGTCGTGACTTCGTTTGACCGTCTCACGGTCAAGAATTCGTCCGAGCACCTTGTCGCTGTGACTCCGTCCGACCACCTCATGGCCATGACTTTGTCCATCCGCCCCATGGTCGTGACTTTGTCCGGCCACCTTGTGGTCATGACTTTCTTCGACACCACCCTCCCCCCCTCCCGGTGGTCGTGACTTTGTCTGACCACCTCATGGTCATAGACGCTTCGTTCGATCGTCTCGCCGTCGAGACTTCGTCCGACCACCTCATGGTCGTTGACGCATGCGTTGGAGCTTCGTCTTGCCTCCGCCTTCGTCAACTCCAAGTCCGAAGGGTGCGGGATGGACCGCGCGCGTCAAAGCTTCGTCTCACTGTAGACTACGTCGACGCCAAGTCCGAAGGGTGGGGGACGGGCTGCACGCTTCAAGGTCTCGTCTCTCCGCCGCCTTCAGCGATCCCGAGTCCGACGGGTGGGGAACGGACCGTGCGCTTCAAGGTTTTATCTTGCTGCCGCATTTGTCGACGCCAAGTCCGAAGGGTGCGGGATGTATCGCGCGCATCAGTGCTTCGTCTCGCCACCGCCTTCGTCAACCGCGAGTACGAAGGGTGGGGGACAGACCGCGTGCTTCAAGGTTTCGTCTTGCCACCGCATTCGTCGACCCCGAGTCCGAAGGGTGCGAGATGGACCACGCGCGTCAAAGCTTCGTCGACCGCAAGTTCGAAGGGTGGGGGACGGACTGCACGATTCAAGGTTTCATCTCGCCTCAGCCTTCGTTGACCCCAAGTTCGAAGGGTGGGGGACGGACCATGCGCTTCAACGTTTCGTCTCGCTGCCGCCTTCGTTGACCCTGAGTCCGAAGGGTGGGGGATGGACCACGCGTTTCAAGGTTTCGTCTCGCCAACCCTTCGTTGACCCCGAGTCCGAAGAGTGGGGGACGAACCACGCGCGTTAGGAGCTTCGTCTCGCCACTGCCTTCATCAACCGTGAGTCCGAAGGCTTGAGGGATAGACCGCGCACTTTTGAGCTTCATCTCGCCGTCGCCTTCGTCGATGCCAAGTGCAAAGGGTGTGGGATGAACCAAGCGCATCAGATCTTCGTCCCGCCGCCGCCTTCATCGACCGCGTGTCCGAAGGGTGGGGAATGGACCACGTGCTTCAACGTTTCGTCTCGCCGCCGCCTTCATTGACCCCGAGTCTGAAGGGTGGGGGACAAACCGCGCGCTTCAACGTTTCATCTCGCCACCGGCCTTCGTCGACCCCGAGTCCGAAGGGTGGGGGACGGACCACGCGCGTTCATAGCTTCGTCTCTACCTCGTGGTCGTTCGTCCGACCGTCTTGCGGTCGTAGACACTTACTTTGTCCGACCACCTTGTGGTCATAGATATTTCGTCCGACCGCCCCACTGTCGTAGACGCTTCATCTGACCGTCTCGCGGTCGTAGGCGCTTCGTCTTACCATCTCGCAATCAAGACTTTGTTCGACCACCTCGTGGTCGTAAACGCTTCATTTGAGTGCCTCGCGGTTGTGACTTCGTTCGATCACTTTGTGGCTGAGACTCCAAGTGTTTGAAAGCACCACCTTGACGAGGCGCCTCTAGCTACATCGCGGGACTTCGTTGCCCTCGTAGGCATTGCCTCGGAGGGGTGGCCCGATCCACGACTCCGTCTCAAAAGCTCGACCTCGACAGGGCGCCTTCGGCCACGTCGCGGGACTTTGCCGCCCTCCTCATAGGCATCTCCTAGGAGGGGCGGCACAACCGACGAATCCGCCTTTGTGTGCCGCCCATGTCGGTATACGACCTCAACAACATGATCGCAGCCTCGGCGTCGGAGGGGCTGGAGCTACCAATTGTATTAGCTCGCTCATCGGGACCTTCATACTTGCTGGCAGGGGATGGGGGGTTGGGATAGTTGGTCACATCAGCTCGCCCATCGGGACCTCCGCGCTTGCTGTCGAGAGAGTTTTATTGTAGGGGTGGTCCAACCCCTCGTGACAGGGCTTTACAACTAATCCAATATGTAATATACTCAATAGTATAGAGGGATGTACTAATATACCCTTACCTTTTGTAATCATTGAGGAGTAGGATAGGAATATTCCGTCCTACTCTATTCATACATATAAACCCCAAGAGGGGTATGAGGAGGGGAGATCTACTCATTCTTACCAAGTCTCTCTATCTAGTTCCGTCATATGATATTTGGTCAGTAGTCACAGCACTTGCCTTTCAGTTGACAGGTGATATAAATGAAAAGGTGGAGAATCATAACCGGATGCTGGACCGAATGGTACTAGTTTCCCGCAACATACTATTTTGCGTGTTGATAACACTATTGATGCATTACTTTGCTATTTAGGGTAACGATATGGATGCTTCGAGAGGATTTCTCTCTGGAACAGTGGACAAGTCCAAGATGGTAAGGATTTCCATATCCGCGCATCAGCTACTCCTTTTACCATTTTGTCATTCTAACAGTAGCTTTATTTGATAGGTTTTTGAGGCCAAATCAAGTCGCAGAATGGCTACCATGGTGGCACCCTTCATTGCTGTCTTCTTGCTCATATGGTACCTAACCAAGTAGCAGCACGGTGACTTTGACTCTGCCTCGCAGTTGCGCTGTCTTCTTGCATGAATGTATATTTGCCTGATTATATGTTCCAGTTTTGTGCACTTGTTGACCTGAACATTGGTACATTTTCTGATATCGTGGATTGTAAGGCGATATGCCGCTGTTGTCACACACAGGTTTCCAGATATAGCTGAACGTGCTGAAGCCTAGCTTTCCTGTAGCAGTGTCCTCTTAACCGTTGTCAAAGACTTTGTGACCGCAAAAGATGTGTTATGAGTTGATGATATATACCAAATTCTTGTTGGTGCTGCCGCATCTATACCAAATTATTCTCATTTTGTTCATCTATGCAAAGCATTCGGGATTCGCATCACCTGTGGTCTGAATTTTTTCCTGCTGGGAAATCTGATGGCATCGGATTAATTTGTTAGAGATGCTTTCTGTCGATCGGCTCGGGTGCTGTCTGATGGTGCATGCAAGTGGGAGCTCTGCTGGGGACGCAAATGTCAAAATGGTGACTTCGTCGTGGTGAATGCATCTGGTGACTCGATCTGGTTTCGTTGCTTTGCGTTTACTGTGATTGCGACTCGACGTCCAAGAACTGTACCTGTACCTAACCAGACGACCCCAAGCAGCACCGAACTTGAGTTTTACTGTAGTGTTGTGTCATGTTAGGCCCCAGACACGCACTGACCTGACCAGATAATTTGATAGGTAGGCAATCAACAGGCCAGTTGCGTGCCAAGACCATTAACCTTAGATCGATCACTGTGTGCTGTCCTGTACGTACTCCATACAAAAGCCTAGGAATTCCATGTCGTGTACTCCTACCCCTACGCTACACAAATTAAGCACAACTAAGTAAACTTCGATCGTGCTAAGGTTATCCAATGTGGTTGCGCCTAAGCCACTAGTTAATCTTTCCTTGTCTCCTGGTACTTTGCGTCTCCATTTCCAGATCCACCTGACAGGCACTCGCAAGTGCTGCAGGAGAGGGAGGGAGGTAATTACTGATAACCCTCATCCAAAAGGCTTAAAGCGACGCACGCAGCAAAAGAAGCACGACCTGAAAGAGGCTAGGCTTCATCATGGGATATCACTGCCACTGACAACATGCATCACCCCCACAGAGAAAAGCAAGTGAAAGAAATCACCACGGGTGTCTAACAATCAGTTACTGGGGCCTGTTCTTTTTTGTTGCGGCTTGTAACTTTTAGAATGTTTGTGCGAGAGATTACAGAGTAACAGAAACTCACGTGCGGTTTTTGATGATATAAATGAAGTCAATAAAATATGTACTACAATTAACTAGTAGACTCTATCTTGAGAAAAAAAATACTCCGTTTAAAAGTTAGTTACTGTAGAAAAACCGAAAAACAGCTTTTAAAAGCTGAAAAGAACATGACCACTATCTCCAACCCAGAATGGATGCCATTTTATCAAATTAGTTTTGGTTTGCAAGTTGCTTTTCGAGGCAATATTTTTCACTAAACGTTGCTAGTAATTGCTTATTATTAGTTATATTTCTGGTAATACACACACCATTAATAGAAACGAGGCCGAAGGAAGTAGTTGTAACAAATAGGGGTGCAAGCCAGGGGCGGATTCAGATTTAGCCCACGACCTGGGCTGGCCAAAACATATAGTGGACTATGTCCCTTGTACTATGCAAATTTTATAATTTTTCTATTGTCCTTTGTGGTTTTTTGGTCATAGGCTCAGGGCTTACAACTTTGGCCTAGATCCATCCCTGACGCAAACGAAGCAGATAATTTCCAAACGAAGCAGAAAAGGTAAATAGGTATCCGACACTATCTATGTCCAACTCTGACTCCGGGAAAAAAAATGGAATAGGGTACGGTTTGAGTGATATCTGTCCGTATATATCCGTAAGTCAAGTGATATAGCGAGGTCCTAATTTCACTTAGGAACAAGATAATATAGGTGGATTATCACATCTAAACATGCGGGGAATACTTAATGCTTTTCCTTTGACATCTCAGTGATTAGTCTCTCCATGTTCGTTCTGATTGCACCCTAATGTCTAATGTCCTGTGTAGGAGTGCAAAAGAAGCGGATAATTTTCGTACGACCGACCATCCGAAGTCTTATAGAACGAATATGGAATAGAGAAATAGGTCACCGACATTAGCTGTGTTTGACTCTAACTCCAAAAAAAATACGAAATAAATACAACATAAACGATATCCATCTGTATCCATTTCGATTGCACCCTCCTAACAAACAAGTCCCACTGCTCTAAACTGTGCTGCTTTCGACGTGTCGCGATAACCGAGCTTTATCTTAATCTAATCCGATCGATCTAAGTAAACAAAGTGAGGCATGACATTAGTTGAAGAGGCAGCTCTAGCTCTTGTGCCCGGCCCGGCCAGGACCACCATTAGCCAGCCACAGGAATCTGTGCCCTTTTATATTGCTACTCGGAGCTGTCATTAAAGCTAATTAAGACATCTTTGATCTCCTTTCACGCATCATTAGAAGCTTTGTATGGCCCTTGCCAATAAACTAACCCTTGCCTGGCCTTAGCTAGGTGTTTAATTTGCTCACTCTCCATGACAGCCTAGAGGTGTTCTTACTAGCTTACTTGGGTCTCTCGAAAGGAAAGGCCACCTGCATGTGTTCTTGCACAAACATTTTGATGAGCTCTACTGCATAAGTTTGTCCTCATCAACCTGTGTTTAGTTAGTTAGTTAGTTAGTTAGTGTACATACAAATGTATTAATTCTGTAAACGGTTTGTCCTTTCCATTTTTTGTTATATAGGTGGGAAAAGAATTCTGTTTATCCGTTGGAGTTCAGCTGAAAAAGGTTTAATTTTAAAGAAATTAAGACTCTCGGAAGCGATTGGACGACAATTGATGGAAGCTTGGATGCACGTACGGCGTGTTATATATATGATCCAATCCTATCCAATTAATCTGACCAATAGCAAACTAGCATTTCCGATCCATACATTGGGTTTGACCTCTGAGTATTACGGATGATTGGATCTTAATTTCCGTTGCAGCACATTTGTTTAATTCGTTACTAATTAATTAATTACTGCTTCATTGCTACTAATTAACATGAAGAGGAGGAGAAGGCCCTCCATTAGCATGTCAACAGTAAACAAAATCACTCTTCTGCTGTTGAATACACGTTGCATACGTTCCATGACAAGTCAAAATAATCAAACTCTCTCTTCTTTCTGTTGAGCAAGTGGAATGCAATATAATAAAACGTCTATATTTATATTCCGTTCCAGATCGAGAACTTTGGGCAATAGTGAGCGTTCATAAATCTTTGAAATTTTCTCATTTCAACTGTCGGGATAATCGATTATTTGCCCCAAAGTTATAAAACATTCTTGGTAAAATGTTCTCTATTATATTGTGTTAAAAAGTTGATCCGGGAGAAAATACACACATCGCAAATAAACGGAAAGAACACAGGAGAATTTCTAAATTTCTCTATTCTCTTATTTGCTCTCCTTTTTCCTTACTTTTCTTCTTCTCTTGTAAAACTGGGTACAAACCTCCTCAATATAGACTAATAATCTCCTACTAGTATATGTATTCGGACTTCAAGTTGGACACAACTTCAACTTGAGTTACACACAGAGACGGACTCTACTACGTCTTGAACTCTAAGTCAAGATTATTTCTAACATATTGTAATAGAGGTTTTGCCCCAAACTTCACGTGCTATACGTTAGCATGTCGTTTTTTGAATTTTAACTTTTTTTGTTGAATTGGGGCTAAAACCCGAGAGAGAATGATCGTAATGCCCCTTGGCCACCGCTGAAGAATCTCTCATTGGATGATGCTGTTACTTCCATTTGGGAACATGAGTTTTACATAGCCAAAGGATCAAAAGAAGAACCACTTGTTCTAGGCCATCTCCTTCCTCTTCCTCTCCATTTCCAATTCCAATCTCTCCTCGTCCTTGCTACTGACGCTGCTCTTCTCATCTTTCTCCTCCTCGGCGTGCTTTGCCTTGTCATCCCTAACTGTGGCGACGTCATGCCGTGCGGCGTTCATTGCCCACCGCATCACCTTCTCCACCTCGTTGTCCTTCGACTCCCCTTCCAGATCCTCCAGCTTCACCCTCGTCTCCTTCTTCGGCCCCCACCACCCCCCTTCAGTGACGCAAAGTGCACATTGTTGGAATTAATTCAGACTTGGTGTTTGTCCATGTCCTGCACAAGTCTGTGCAGAGTTTGGTTCATTTTTCGAGTCTAGTTAGAAGAGTTAGTTTTAGTTTTTTTCAAAGTCAGTTCGGATTTGGTGTTAGTTTTTCCATTTTTCAAGTTGTAAACTTTTGTATAAATAGAGAAGAGAAAACCGAGAAAAGGTGCGCCGATTTACACCACAAACTTCATTGTCTCATGACTGCTTGTTGCCATTTTACCGAGTTATGTTTTGTCCTAATCTGAATTGCAGGGAAGCAGAGGAAGCAAGGTTCAGAGAATAGCGTATTCATGTTCTACGAGTATGTGCCGTCTGGTCAAAGAAGAAGGCTGAACGTGGTCGTAACTTCAACGTGGTCAAAGCTACCACGTGGTAGTAACTTCAACATGGTCAAAGTTACGAGAATGAGCATTGAACATGGTCGTAATGTCAACGTGATCAAAGCTACGAGTACGATCACAAAACATGCTCATAACTTATTGATCGAAGCTACGAGCACTGAAAGTGGTCAAAACCAAGTTCTCGTGAGATATGACTAGGGCACGTGATCCTTGAGTAAATACAACACGTGGTATTAGAGCCTCTACATGTCTGAGCTACCTGTGGTTCGCAGTGATGGCTCTCTATGTTCAGTAGGCTAGAAGGGATGGCGACGGGGTGCCGCATCAAATCTCAATGTTGATGATGACAAATTATACCACATGGGCGATCAAAATGGAGGCGATTATGGATGCACAAGGCATCTGGGAGACAGTAGAACCTATGGTCGGAGTGGTCATAGACTAGAAGAAGAACAAAGTTGCACGAGCATTCATCTTCCAGCCATCCTGGAAGACGTCCTTCTACAGATCACAAAAAAGAAATTGGCAAAGAAGGTATGGGATGGTCTGAAGACTCGATATCTAGGTGCCGACCATGTGAAGAAGGCCCGGATGCAAACATTGAAGAGCGAGTTCAACTCAATTCGTATGAAGGAAGGAGAGATGATTGATGAGTTCATCATAAAATTGAGTGCCATGACAGCAAAGTACAGTGCCCTCGGCACCACCTTGGAGGACATCGCACTAGTCAAGAAATTTCTCAACTCAGTGCCCGAAAAGTTCCTACAATTGGTAGCATCAATTAAGCAATACTTGGATCTTGATGCAATGCCATTTGAGGAGGCAATCGGTTGGTTAAAAGCATACGAAGAATGACTCAACCGGCAGACCAATAACACCATTGACGGCCAACTGCTACTCACTCATACCAAATGGAAGGCACAACAGAAAATCAATTCCAAAAAGTCAGCGTCCACTACAAAGGGAGAAGGAATGAGTTTTGGAGGAGATTACTGTGGGCATGGAAGGGGCAATTGGCAAGGCTGTGGTCAAGGCAAGGTTGGCTGGGGTGGCATTACCATGACACACTAGGAAGGTGGTGTTGGCCATGGGTCCTAGATAGGCCGCTGTAACTAGGAAGGTGGTGCTGGTCATGGGTCCTAGATAGGCCACTACAACCAGGAAGGGTGGTACTGGTCGTGGGTCTTGGACAGGCCGCAACAAGAGTCACATCAAATCCTTCAACTACGAGCAATATGGCCATTATGCGTCAGAATGCAAAGGCAAGAACTAGGGTGAGGAGGTGCATATCACAGATGCAAAGGAAAAAGAGCCAGTTTTGTTACTGGCAACAGTTGAAGAGTCACGAAGGATGATCTTACTATATGAAGAAAATGTCTTGCCAAAGCTATGGGCAGACAGGGAATCTAAGGTCAGCTCAAATATGTGGTACTTGAATAACGGGGTAAACAACCACATGATTAGTGACAAGGGAAAGTTCCATGAACTAGGTCGGTTTAAGGCAATGTCAAATTTGGTGATGACTCCACTGTCAAAATCAAAGGAAATGTTCAATTCTATTCCAATTCAAGGGAGGCAAACAAAGACTACTGACAGAGGTATACTATATACCAAATCTCTGCAACAATATCTTGAGTATTGATCAGCAAACAGAGTCAGGGAGCAAGGTGGTTATCTTCAATGCCTTTCTATGGTTATATGATCGATGTAACAGGCTCTTTATGAAAGTCAAACACACCCCAAATCGTCTTTGCAAGGTCACGTCAGAAACTTGTGAGCCGGTGTATCTACTTGCAAAGATGGAGGATCAAGCATGGCTATGGCATGCAAGATTGGGTCATGTCAATTTCCAATCCATCAAGCTAATCAGGGAGAAGGAAATGGTGTCTAGACTACCCAAAATCAACCATCCCACCTAGGTTTGTGAGAGATGCCTGATTCCGAAGAAAACCCGCCTTCCATTTCCCAATATAGTAATGTATCGAGCTCAATAGCGACTTTAACTTGTCCACGCTGACCTTTGCAGACCAATCACTCCATCAACGATAGCCAAAATAAGTACTTCTTTCTACTCATTGATGACTACAGCTGAATGATGTGGGTATATATGCTAAAAGATAAGAGCAATGCATTTGAGGATTTTAAGACGTTTACGGCACTCGTTGAAAATGAGGCCAAGTGCAGCCTGAAGGTTCTGAGAACAAATCGTGGAGGAGAGTTTCTTTCAAATGCATCCAAAGATTTCTGCGAAAGTGAAGGCATCCAACAGCACGTGACAGCACCCTATACGCCTCAACAAAACAGCGTTGTCTAACGCCAAAATAGGATGATAGTGTCCATAGCAAGGAGTTTGCTAAAGAGCATGAAGATGCTCAGAGGATTATGGGGGGAGGCAGTGCGGCATGCTATATATATTCTGAACCGAGTATCCACCAAAGCACTTACCTATACTACACCTCATGAGATGTGGATAGGAAGAAAACCAAGACTGGATCATCTGGGAGTATTTGGCTGCAAGGCTCATATGAAGATTCCAACAGCTCACACCTGAAAGCTCGATGACATGAGCATGCCGGTAGCATATCTGGGTGTCGAAGTAGAATGCAAGGCATATAGACTTCTTGATCCAAGCCAGAAAAAAATTGTTATAAGCCGGGACATGATATTTGAGGAGAACAAGTGCTAGGATTGGGAGGAAGGATCAGTGGCAAACCGTGAAGATTAGGGACCGTTTATTGTGGAAGAACCTGTAAGAGATGAGTCTATGGAGGCTGGAGGGGAGTCCTTCACTTCTACACCCATGGGAGCCTTATCTTCCTCACCTAATGAAGCTATTAGCTAGCAGAACTTGGACTAGCTTGGGGAACTACCGATACCAGTTCAAAACCAGCGGGTTCAATATTGTCAACACCACCAATAATAATATCTCAGAAGTACTGGTCACTCTCCGAGATATATGAAGAAATAAAGCCAGTGAGCATGCCACTAGAGGAGTGGCTACAAATTATAACTAAGGAACCAAGAACCTTCTCAGAAGCAGCAAAGGAGAAACAATGGATTGATGCAATGAATCTTGAAATCGATTCAATTGAAAATAATAAGGCATCATAATTAATAGATTTACTAGGAGGGCACAAGCCCATTGGTTTAAAGTGGATTTATAAGGTGAAAAGGGACTCTAAAGGGAAGATTGTAAAGTACAAAGATAGACTCGTTGCAAAAGGGTATGCACAAATGCAAGGAATTGATTTAGAAGAAGTTTTTGTTCCAGTAGCAAGAATCAAAATTGTGAGACTTCTACTTGCTCTAGCCGCCCAAAGCAAGTGGCAAGTACACCATATGGATGTCAAGATGGATTTCTTGAATGGAGAACTGTAAGAGGAAGTTTACATTGCACAACCAAAAGAATATGAGGTGAAACACTAAGAGCATAAGGTGTATAGGCTTTATAAGGCTCTAATGGGCTTCAACAAGCGCCATGAGCATGGAATTAGCGGCTAGAAAATGTTTGAAATAGTTTGGCTTCACAAAATACCCTCAAGAACATGTCGTATACATGAGAAGCGATAAGACTGATATCTTAATTAGTGGGGTTTACGTCGATGACCTCATTACAATAGGGTCAAAAATCAAAGGCATCCAAGATTTTAAACAACAAATGATGAGGGAGTTGAGATGACCGACCTCGGATTGCTCACTTATTACCTTGGTATTGAAGTTGAGCAAGGAGAAGATCGAATCAACCTCAAATAGTCTCGATATGCAAAGAAAATCCTCAAATAATTCGGCATGGAGGATTGCAATTTATGCAAGTGCCCTATGGAACCAAAGCTACAATTGAGGAGAGACGAAGAAGGAGAGCCAGTGGGCACAACTGAGTATCGGCAAGCCATTGGATGTCTAAGATATTTGCTGCACATGTGACCTGACTTGGCTTATTCAGTTGGACAAGTTAGTAGATTCATGGAGAGGCCAACAATGATGCACCAAAAGGCAATCAAGCAGATCCTTCGATATTTGAAAGGCATTATTGATTTCGGATTGGACTACACAAGTACAGGTGAAGGGAAATTAGCCGATTTTAGTGATAGTAGTCTGGGCGACAATATTGATGATAGGAGGAGTACCACTAGTCTAGTGTTTTATCTTGACAATTGTGCAATTTCGTGGACATCACAGAAGCAAAAAAGTGTTGCTTTGTCATCATACGAAGCAGAGTTCATGGTGGTAGCAGCAGCCGCATGTTAGGCAATGTGGTTGAGAGGGTTGATGAGTGATATCACAGGGCCTCCATTTGAAAAAGTCACACTGTATGTTGACAATAAGTCAGCAATTGAGTTGATAAAAAACCCGGTGTTCCATGGGAGAAGCAAGCATATAAACACGAGTTTCCTCTTTATTCGAGAATGTGTTGAGAGAGGAGAGACTGAAGTTCAGTATATTCCTGGAGAAGAACAGTGTGCTGATATTCTCACCAAATCCCTTGCTAAACTGAAGTTTTCAGAGATGAGGATGCTGATTGGTATCAAAGATTTTGTAGAACCAAGTCTAGATTAAGGGGGAGTTTGTTGGAACTAATCTAGACTTGGTGTTTGTCCATATCCTGCACAAGTCTATGCAGAGTCCAGTTCATTTTTCGAGTCTAGTTAAAAGAGTTAGTTTTAGTTTTTTTCAAAGTCAGTTCGGATTCGGTGTTAGTTTTCCATTTTCAAGTTGCAAACTTTTGTATAAATAGAGAAGAGAAAACCCAGAAAAGGTGCGCCGATTTCTACCACAACTTCATTGTCTCGTGATTACTTATTGCCATTTTGCCAAGTTCTGTTTTGCCGTAATCTGAATTGCAGGGAAGTAGAGGAAGCAAGGTTCAGGGAAGAGTGTATTCGTGTTCTACGAGTACGTGTCGTCCAGTCAAAGAAGAAGGCTGAACGTGGTTGTAACTTTAACGTGGTTGTAACTTCAATGTGGTCGAAGCTACGAGAACAAGTGCTGAACGTGGTGGTAATGTCAACGTGTTTGAAGCTATGAGTACGAGCGTAGAATGTGCTCGTAACTTATTGATCGAAGCTACGAGCGCTGAAAATGGTTGAAACCAAGTTCTCGTGAGGTACGACCAGGGAGTGTGATCCTCGAGTAAATACAACATGTGTCCAGCTCCTCCATTCTACCGGCTCCAGCTGTAGCGGAGGTAGCAACAGACCACTTCGGAGCAGTGGGTGGGACCTGAGTGCATCGAAGTTGTGGGCAAGGTCGGCATGGAGGATCCTCCAGCTTCACCCTCGTCTCCTTGCGTGGCAAACTGCACATCCAGCTCCTCCATTCTGCCGGCTCCAGCGGCAGCAGTGGTAGCAACAGGCCACTTTGGCATCAGTGGGTGGGACTTGAGCGTGTCAAAGCGGCGGGCGAGGTCAGCATCAAGGGAATCAGACATGGCGTCGAGCGAAGGAGGTTGGAGGTGGAGGACGACGACGAGACGAGGTGAGAGTTGGCCTGGAAGAAAGAAATAAGCATGAACTATCAGGGCAGCGCCGATCAGAAGTTCGCCGAGGTCGAAAGAGGAAAGGCAAGCAAGAGCGAGATGGAGACTGGCGCAGTCAGGTTGGACATCAGGCCTAACCCAGGCACATAGGATGGCAAGAGGCAATCCAGTCATTTTCTCTCGAAAAATAGATCAAAATTAAAAAAAGGTAATCTAACAAATGACGTATGAAGTTCGGGGCAAAACCTCTGATGCAATATAATGGATCATATTTTACCAATGGCGCTTCACCTTTGGGGCAAATAATCGATTATCCCTTATTTGATAGAGTGATATAGATGCTGCAGATTAAAGTTGTATCTTCAAAATTGATTATGTGGTTCCTTCGCGAAAAAAGTGATGATATGGTATATTAACATCGACAAAATAATTTTGAACAAGAAGAGAAGTAACGTCAAAATTAAGAACTAAATGGTCGTGCAATACCGGTTCCATTGTACTAATAATGTACTGGTATAAGAGCAAGTCTTATAATACAGCCTTCAGCTGGCTGTATAGATACTTACAGCCCACTTATGAGCCTACTCATATAGTAGTTACTGACCAGTGAAGGTGTATGATCTACCCTTCCTCTCACAAAGTTTCTTGGTTCTTGTGCTTGGTGGTTGTAAGCTTACAGCCCACCTCTCTCTCTCTCCTCCTCTCTCTCCTCCACCTCGGCATCTGACCGGTTCTGACCTCTTAGAGCATCTCCAACAGTATGAGCTAGTTACTAGCTCTAAGACAACTTCTCTAATAGTACTAACTTTTAGCACACAGCTCATAACATAAATAAGCTCACATGACACTCTCACATAATCTTGGAATATGTGTATGAGACTAGCTCTTGATCAAGAGATAGTTTTTCTCTCTCTTCTATTAAAATATGAAATAATATGCTTAGAGCTAGCTCATAAGTCACTATTGGAGATCCTCTTATAATACTTGCTCTAAATAACCTAGGAGACAACCGTGCAACCTAGATTAGGTCGTAGCTAGAGCATAAAGTTATGGTGGGTAATTAAGCTCACGCATTCAAGCTCCCAGTAATGTTTCTTCTTAAAACAAAGCTAGATACGCAGTTGCTCCTGTATATTTTCATGCTTCTCATAACTGATCCTGAGATTTTATATGAGTTTTATACGCTTGTGTGTACGAACGAGAATACAAGATGCTCCTACATATTTGAGACCTCTCTCTCTCTCTCTCTCTCTCTCTCTCTCTACGCGTTCGGGCATTGGATTGTGAGAAAGGTGTCCATGCTCAATCACCTGCCCGGCCACCGTCCCCATACGACACATGCAGCAAGAAACCTCCCTTTTTTAGGATCATGCAGCAAGAAACCCTGGTCTCCAACATACTAACCTCCTTTGTCCTGCCTAAAGCAGCCCAGGTAAACTAATGTATGCCTCACCAACAACACACCGATAAATCTTATTCTGAAGTACAGACCAGAAAGCGTGCCATTAAGCCATTAGGAAAGACAAAATTGAGGGGAGCAACAACATTACTACTTCACTCCTACACACTACCTATTAGTCACGAGCACAGCATTTCTAGTTAAAATGGTTATGTTTGTTTTAGTGTCTCGTCAAGCTTGCCTTAAAAATTATGCTTTTGCGAGTATTTATGTATCACCAGTTATAAATAACGGCGAGTGAGCTGATTATGAGTGACAGACTAAGCATATGATTCGATCTTTTGGATAAGCACTACCCGAAAATTACATCATAGGTCACGAAAGTCTACCGTGAGTATATTTTTGTATCTGGGTTAGGTGGCATATAACTATGAATACAAAATATACGCCACAAGATCGCTAGGCAAGTAAAAATATTTCGTCCTCTTTGCCTCCATTTTAGCATAACTCACCTATGAAATGTACATATCGGGCATTGAGCTAAAAAAACAATTGCTGAAACCACCTGTGGTCCATACAAGTAGACGCACAACTTGTACTTTTTTCCGTGGGTTCACCCATCATGTTACTGTTAGAATGATCTCAGGGCTTTGGCCCAACGGCCAAAGCCCATCCCTGACCGCATACGATCGGGCGCCCGGCCCGTTGGTGGTGGGCCCTGTCGCCAGCGCTATAAATACAGAGGTGGGGGCCGGGCGGCACGCATCACGAGGTTGACCGCGCCGCCGTCACCCCACCGACAAACCCTAGACCGATCTGTTGAGGGGGCGCTGAAGCGACGGGAAGCCCCACCGCCGTTCACCGCCGCCAGGGACACACCGCCGCTGGGACACGCCGCCGAGGAGCCCGCACCTCTTCCCCGACCGTCGCTGCCCGTGCGCAGACTCCACCGAGCGAACGAGCGATGGCCACCTCCTCCTCCTCCACGTCAGAAGGTTGGTAACCCCTCTCCCTCTCGGTAGAACACCAAGAACCCTAGAGAAAAGATCCGCTAGATCTAACCTAGAGATCCTAAAGAACCTAGACCTATTCCAACAATGGTATCGAGCACCTAGTTTTAGATCTAGACGGAGAAAGAAAAGAGATCCCCTAGCCCTAGAACACCGATCGCGGCGGTTGACCGGCGTGCGGAAAAGAAAAGAAAGAAAGAACGGAGAAGGGGAACGGGCAAAACCCTAACCCTAGATCTGAAAAGACGCTTACGCCGTCGTCGCGGCCGTCGTCGTCGGCCGGCGTCGCGGGAGATCGGGTGAGCCTTGCTCGCCGGCGCTCAGCAGACGACGCCGCCGTCGCCCAGGGGGACAGGCGCCAACACGGAGCCGCTCGACGGCGCGCGCTCCTCTCGGGGCGCGCGACGCCGGCGAGAGGCTGCGATGGCGCCGTTTTTCCATCTCCGCGGCGTGGATGAAATCGCCGCCGCCGCTTCCGCTTCGCTCGGGTGCGGAGAGAGAGGAGAGAACAGAATGGGTTAGGTTAGGGTTTTCCGCGCGTCGCGGCGGTTTTGTTCGCCGAGATCGCCGCTGCGCCGTTGGATGGCGTGGGCGGCTTGCGATCGCGCCGATGGCGTCGGGCTTCTTTTGGCCCAGGCGCGGAGGCGCTTCGCGGCCCGAGCCAGTTGCGGCTGGGCGCGGGAGCTGCAGCGCGTGAGCGCGTTCGGCCGACTAAGGCGCGGGCGGGCAGGCCGAGCGGGCGCCATGCGCGCGCGTAGCGCGCGTGAGGCGTCAGGCTGAGCGGCGCCGTGGGCGCCACTTTGAGCGGCCGTGGCGAAAGAAATGGGCTAAAATTGGCCTTTTGCACAAAAATTTTGATTTAATTGATTTCGAAGCATTTGTGAATGAATTTAATTGAAATTTGATTCAAAATCTCTGTAAATTTTTGCACCAACGTGTTAATTTTTCAGAGATTAAATTTTTTACAGATATAATGCTTCGAATGATTGAATTATTTTGAATAATTACGTTTCATTGCAAAGTTAATGTTAAATTGATTTTCATTATTAAATTCGAACCAACGGAGAATTTAATTTTGAAAAATAGAGATAATTTCAGAGTTTTATGATATTGTTATTTTCACCAACGTTGATGATAACGATATTATAAATTTTTAATTGATATTTTATGCATTATTTCTATTTACGCCAACGGTGATGTAGATTTAATGCATGATAAAATTGATTTAAATTGTATGTCGTATTTTTGACCAACGTTGGAAATAAGGCATATAATTTTTGATGTTACGTTCTCTCTGTATTTGAAATATTTTTTCAGGAGGATACAACTTAATGAGTTGTATTAGAGAAATACCCACTCTCAAAGGTGATAATTATGGAGAGTGGAAGAAAAAGTTAGATTTAGCTTTTATCTTGGTGAGGTGGGTGGGTCCTCACTACAAGACGTCCCACCGAGCCTTTGGCGCGGTGAGGAACAGAATGAGGATGACATCGCATGGCGAGAAAAGACAGAGGATCATGCTCCCTACGGATGTCTTATGATCTTGATCATAAGAAATGGACCACGACCAACAAGAAATGTATGGTGTGATAAAGAACACAATTGAGCTCGCTATTCGGGCTCAATTGCAGAGTGTGACACTGTCATCGAATATCTTGATAAAATAAAGAGTCAGTTCATGGCTCTTCAAAGACTTATGCTACGGTGATTGATTAAGCGTGGTAAGAGAGAGGTATTTCAGCGGTGGCAATGGCATAAGAGAGCACATTCTTAGAATGAGCAACTTGGCATCTAAACTGAAACCGATGGATTTGGCTCTCAAGGATGAGTTCCTTATTCATTTGGTTTTTGCTTCTTTGCCAAAAGAGTTTGACACCTTTGTTGTCAACTATAATATGCAGCCCGAAAAATGGGACATGGAAAAGTGCATAGCCATGTGCGTGCAAGAGGAGGAAAGAATCAAATCCTCACATGGTGGTGCTATCAACTTTGTGAGGGAAAACAAGAAAAAGAATTACAACAGTAACCCCTTCTCAAAGAACAAGGGCAAAACCCATGTACATCAGCCTCAACAGAACAAATTTGCTGTAGACAAAGACCAGTGCCTTCACTGCAAGAAGACGGGACACTACAAGAAGGATTGTCCTGACTACTTAAAGATGATAATGGCTAAGAAAGGTGAGAACATTATTACCTTTATTAATGAATGCTGTATGTGAAATATTCAAATCCACTTGGTGGATTGACTCAGAGCAACTGTTCATGTTGCTAATTCATTCTGAGGATTCCGTTCGACGAGGACTACGCAAAGAAAAGAAAGATGCGTTAAAGTCGCAAATGGAGTCGAAGCTGAAGTTGAAGCCGTTGGCGATCTTTCATTAGAATTAGCTAATGGCTCCACTCTTTTACTTAGAGATGTCCTTTTTGTACCCTCTTTACAGAGGAATTTGATTAGTGTGTCAAATTTGGATAAAGATGGTTATGATTGCAATTTTGGAAATGGCAAGTGCGAAATAATGTTTAATAAAGAATGTGTTGGTATTGCCATATTACAGAATGAGCTTTATTTGTTATCATTGTGTGATGATGTGAATGTCGTATGCGATAATGAGAACGTTGCGTGCGAGAAAGTGATTGAACCCTCGTCTACGAATGTAAACAGAAAACGAAAGAGAACTCTAGATGAGTTGTCGAAATTATGGCACTGTCGTTTAGGCCATATTTCGAGGGGGAGAATAGAAAGACTAGTAAAGAATGATATTCTTCCTCCATTAGAGTTCTCAGACTTAGAACAATGCAGAGAATGCATTAAAGGAAAATACGTAAAGAAAATTAAAAAAGACGCTAAAAGAAGCACAGGAGTTCTACAAATTATTCACACAGACATTTGTGGTCCTTTTCCTGTGAAAAGTGTGGATGGATATGACTCGTTCATAACATTCACAGATGATTACTCCCGTTATGGATATATTTATCCAATTAAAGAAAGAAATGAAGCCTTGGATAAATTCAAGATATTTAAGGCTGAAATTGAAAACCAACACGATTTAAAGATTAAGATAGTCCGATCTGATCGTGGGGGGGAGTACTACGGTCGACATACCCCATATGGACAAGTTCTGGACCTTTGCGAGGTTTTACAGGAAAATGGAATAGTGGCCCGAGATTCTATGCCGGCGAACCTCGGCAAAATGGAGTAGCTGAAAGACGCAACTGCACTCGATGGATATGGTACAGTATGATGAGCTACTCCACACTCCCATTGAGTTTATGGATGGAGGCGTTGGCGCCATTCATATTCTCAACAGAGTGCCTAGTAAGTCGGTGCCCAAAACAAATGCGAGTTGTGGACAGGAAGAGTTCCTCACTAAACCACTTACGTGTGTGGGGAGTCTGCTTTGAGGCTAAAGTATTTAACCCAAACCTTGGGAAACTTGATCCCAAAGCGATGAAGTTGCCATTTCATTGGCTACCCTGAAAAGTCAAAAGGTTATCGTTTCTCTTGTCGACATGGATATACAAAGTTTGTAGAAGCGAGACACGCTGTCTTCTTAGAGGATGAGATGATGAGGGGAGCATGGTAGCTCGAGAGATTGACCTTGAAGAGAAGCGGTGTATGCGCCCACTCCGATGATTCAAGAGCCATTCTTCACACTACTGCTGTCGCTGCACCGACGGTACAAGACACTGTGGTGCCAGCACTGTTATTGTTCCTCCGTGGCAACAATGAATGAGAATGAAGAACCTGTTCTTCAGATCCTATAGAACCTATTGCCACAGATGAGGGGAGCAACAGCAGACCTCAAGCAGAAGATGTACCAAATGAGGAGGCCCAGGAGGTCTCAAAGAGTAAGAAGATCAGCTATTTCGATGATTATCAGATTTATCATACAGAGGAATTTCAAATGGAGGATGATCCCACCTCATTTGAAGAAGCCATGAAGCGAAAATTCCTCAAAATGGCTTGAGGCCATGGAAGAGGAAATGAGGTCCATGAAGACTAATAAAGTGCAGGACTTGGAAATTATTCCTAAAGGAGCTAAAACAAAGTAGGCTGTAAATGGGTCTACAAGACTAAACATGACTCCCAAGGGAATGTAGAAAGACATAAAGCGCGACTTGTGGCAAAAGGCTTTACGCAAAGAGAAGGGATTGATTACAATGAGACATTTTCTCCAGTCTCATGTAAAGATTCCTTCAGAATCATAATGGCATTAGTAGCACATTATGATTTAGAGTTACATCAGATGGATGTAAAGACGGCATTTCTCAATGGGGATTTGGAGGAAAATGTTTACATGGCACAACCGAAAGGCTTTGTCGTGGAAGGAAATGAAAGAATGGGATGCCGCCTAAAGAAATCTATATATGGGTTAAAGCAAGCTTCAAGACAATGGTACTTGAAGTTTGACAGTACAATAAGAAAATTTGGGTTTAAGGAAAATGTAGAGGACAACTGTGTTTATGCAAAGTTTAAAGATGGGAAGTATATCTTCCTAATCCTGTATGTGGATGATATTCTACTGGCTAGTAGTGATGTCAGTCTACTACTGGAGACAAAGAAGTTTTTGTCCTCAAACTTTGATATGAAAGATCTTGGTGAAGCTTCGTTCGTTCTAGGGATCAAATTCACCGAGGCAAAACAAAGGGTATTGGGACTGTCACAAAAGGCATACATAGAGAAAGTCTTAAAGAAATTTGGTATGCATAAATGTAGTCCATCACCTGCACCTATAGTCAAGGGCGCAGATATGGGGATTTTCAATGCCCGGGAACCGATCTGAGCTCGAACAAATGAAATCGGTTCCATATGCTTCATTGTCGGAAGCTTACAAGTATGCTCAAGTGTGCACACATACGACTTAGCATTTGTTACGGGTTACTTGGCGATTCGAGCAATCTGGAATAGAACATTGAAATTAATAAAGAAAGTCTTGCGTTATTTGCAAGGAACAAAAGGCCTCATGATGACATACTGAAGATCAGATTTACTCCATATAGTGGGGTATCTGATTCGATTTTGCGGAGATGATAGAAAGTCTACATCCGGATATGTATTCACTCTGTTGGAGGAGCTATATCGTGGAAAAGCTCAAAGCAAACCGTCACTACATCGTCCACAATGTATGCCGAGTTTGTAGCATGTTATGAGGCTACGGGCGGTGAACGGCTTAAGAAGTTCATACCGGTTTAAAAGTGGTTGACGACATCAATAGACCACTTAAGTTGTCTGCGATAACGAACCCGCGATAACGTATGCCCACAACAATAAGTCAAGTGGTGCTGCCAAACACATTGACATAAAGTACTATGTTGTGAAAGATAAAGTTCGGGATCAAATTATAAGTCTTGAGCACATAAGTACCGCAAAGATGTTAGCGGATCCGCTTACAAAGGCTTACCACCCAACGTGTTCGAGAGAACATGTAGCGGCATGGGTTTAAGGAAAGCCTATGATTCTGGACTAAAAGATGGCCCAAAGATTAAAGTAATTGTTTCAGAACAGAGAGGTGTATTGTAACTGTTGAATCTATCGGCGATTGACCGTGACGATGAGACATGTTCTATGCACTAATCTGTGATGGAATGTGTAAAGTCAAAAGTAATTAAAGATAAAGTATAGATTGAGATCAAGGGGGAGAATGTTAGAATGATCTCAGGGCTTTGGCCCAACGGCCAAAGCCCATCCCTTGACCAGCATACGATCGGGGCGCCCACCCGTTGGTGGTGGGCCCCTGTCGCGGCGCTTATAAATACAGAGGTGGGGGCCGGGCGGCACGCATCACGAGGTTGACCGCGCCGCCGTCACCCCACCGACAAACCCTAGACCGATCTGTTGAGGGGGCGCTGAAGCGACGGGAAGCCCCACCGCCGTTCACCGCCGCCAGGGACACACCGCCGCCTGGGACACGCCGCCGAGGAGCCCGCACCTCTTCCCCGACCGTCGCTGCCCGTGCGCAGACTCCACCGAGCGAACGAGCGATGGCCACCTCCTCCTCCTCCACGTCAGAAGGTTGGTAACCCCCTCTCCCTCTCGGTAGAACACCAAGAACCCTAGAGAAAAGATCCCGCTAGATCTAACCTAGAGATCCTAAAGAACCTAGACCTATTCCAACAGTTACTATAGTAAACTTAGGTGTAGCCTTCGATCGGTGCGCGTAGCCTTTTATATCCTCCTCCTGCCCCCTTTTCTTTTTATATTTCATGCTTGCACACATATTCCATGTATACCAACTTGGAATAGAACAAATCAAATTACATCACCCCCGCAGCTTACAAGTCTTCGTTCTCCCCATATAAAGCACCGGGAAACCATCAAACCAGGAGAAAAAGGAGCAGCAAAATTGCAAGAGGTGGGGAGAAGGGGGCAAGAACTCTTCTTGGCTTCGCCTCTCTCGGCTGGGTCAGCTCAGCTCTTCGATCGATCGATCGATCGGCTACAGAGAAGCTCCACGGCACAAAAGGTACAGATCAAACACTTTGTTGCAGCCGCTCTGATCAATCTGCCTTTACCGTCAAACATACATATGCATGCTCGGATCTTTTTGAACAAATTTTGCTTGGATCTCGAGATAATTAATGAATCTTGCTTAATATTCTTTGTTTCTGTTGTTGTTATTCCATCTACTACTTCACATGTGCAAAGGCGTAGAGCAAGAAGCAAGAAAGACACATAAGCAGTTGTATCGTGTTCAGGCTAGCGAGGAAGAACTTAGTCGCCGGTGCCAAACAAACCCTAGAAGCTGGCGAACAGGTGGTGGGACGAGGGGCGGCTCGGCCTGCCGATGACCGCCGAGCCATCCCTCGGCTCCTCGGGCCTCAGCAAGAGCCCGGGCGGTCAGGACATGGCGTCCAAGCAGGACGGCACTGAGCCGAGCGGCGGGAGTGGCGACGACCGCGAGAACGGAACCGGCGAGCCTAAGGAAGGCGCGGTGGTGACTAGCAACCGGCGCCCCCGCGGCCGGCCACCGGGCTCCAAGAACAAGCCCAAGCCACCCATCTTCGTGACGCGGGACAGCCCAAACGCGCTGCGCAGCCACGTCATGGAGGTGGCCGGCGGCGCCGACGTCGCCGAGTCCATCGCCCACTTCGCGCGCCGCAGGCAGCGCGGCGTCTGCGTGCTCAGCGGGGCGGGAACCGTCACCGACGTCGCCCTGCGCCAGCCGGCCGCGCTCGGCGCGGTCGTCGCCCTCCGTGGCCGCTTCGAGATACTCTCTCTCACCGGCACGTTCCTGCCGGGCCCCGCGCCTCCCGGCTCCACCGGGTTGACCGTGTACCTAGCGGGCGGGCAGGGGCAGGTCGTCGGAGGCAGCGTGGTTGGCACGCTCACCGCGGCGGGGCCGGTCATGGTGATCGCGTCGACGTTTGCGAATGCCACCTACGAGAGGCTGCCGCTGGACGAGGCCGAGGAGGAGGAAGGCGCCCGGGCTGGGCCGGGGCAGATGCCGCCTCTGATGGGCGGGATGGCCGATCCCTCAGCAATGACAATGCTCAGCGGCGTGCCGCCAAACCTCATGCCTGCGGGGGGCGGCGCCGGCGGTGGGGGCCTGCAGCTCGGCCACGAGGGGCTTGCATGGGCTCATGCACGGCCGCCGTACTAGGTAATTAAAGAGGATCAACCGCGCGATCAAGCTAGCAGTTGCATGGCAAGGATTATTTATGTATGTAGGATCGATGCATACAAGGATTAATTATGCAGCTGGATTCATATGAAAGCATGCAAGATTTACTGAAGAATTAAGCATGCATATATATCAAGATCGAGCTAATAAAAGGCATGCAATTGTCCAGGAAGTGTGCATTTGTCCGTGCCATCAGTTCAAGAACTTAATTGGTGTCCTCGTTCGTAGTATGTAGTAGTGTTGTGTTTGATTCAATTAGATGCATGGTAATAATATAAATAGATGCATGGGTGCCTCTGTCTCTTTGATTTGTTCGTATTCTGATTAAGAAGTGTGGTTCGCTCTACCTCCTGCACTAAACGCAGCTCGATCTATATATGCATGCATGTAAGGTTTTAATTACTCGGTTCTTAATTATACTTCCAAGGGTAACTGTTTATTTATTTGTCTAGTTTCATGGCAATATATACTAATCTTCCATGGTGAAGTATAAAATGTAGCCCCTTGCTACATATATGAAGTTCAATCTCGTAGATTTTGTGTATGCAGTGTCAGTCACACACTAGCTCCATCGATCTCTCTATATAAGCTTGTGGGATTAATTATTCATTACTTTTGCACTGAATCTCTTTTGACGCATGGAGTTATATGTTTTAATCTGGTGGAGTTCGTTTGTTCATGTTTTAATTCTTGTCCTCTCTTTCTTGAGGTGTATTGTGTTAACGTTTGTTCTGATTTCATGCATTAATTAATGTCACTAGCTGATACTCCAATTTAGGGTTCACGTTCCTTTCGTCAATGCACAAGACTTGGTGCCTTCTACCGGACTTATGAAAATAATAAAGAGGATAATAACTTACTAAGAGACTTTTATTGCCGTGGATAATGAAGTTAGAGCAAGGACAATAATGATCTTATAGCTAAGCTAGTCAGCATTTTTGCTGATGTGGAGGAGAGAAGAGAGGAGAGAGATGAGAGCTTGGCTCTCATGCAAGCAACAAGCTGGGCACGGGAGCCTATGCAGTGGTGGGCCTAAATAATAAATGTATGTGAGGAGGAATAGGAAAGAGAATGTGAGACATGGTACCACATAATAATAAAAAACCTTTTGTAGATAAATTATTGTATAACTTGGCTCTTATAACTTGACTTAGAGCAAGTACAATAATGGTCTTATAGCCAAGCTAGTCAGCATTTTTGCTGATGTGGAGGAGAGAAGAGAGGAGAGAGATGAGAGCTTGGCTCTCATGCAAGCAACAAGCTGGGCACGGGAGCCTATACAGTAGTGGGCCAAGATAATAAATGTATGTAAGGAGGAATAGGAAAGAGAATGTAAGACATGGTACCACATAATAATAAAAAAGTCTTTTGTAGACAAATAGAAGACAAATTATTGTATAACTTGGCTCTTATAACTTGACTTACAGCCAAACACTTGGCTCTATTATTGAACTTGCTCTTATAGCCAAACACTTGGCTTTATTATTGAACTTGCTCTTACAAGAAGCGCAGAAAGAAATGGTGCTTCTGTCTGGAGGCACGCAGCCCCCTAATTTATATCTATCTACGGAGGTAGCAGTTAATGATGTAATAGTTGTCTTCTAGCTTTACGTATGTGTCTTCCTTGTGTCTTGAATGGTTGCGTCTTGTCGTAACAGCCGTTAACTGCTCGCATGTGTTCAATTCAGCCTCCATGTGATAAACCACCATGGCTCCGACCAGTTATACATATAGTTATTGGTTGGAGAAGTTGATTGTTACCCTTTACTGGTCGTCAATGGATGTAATTTGTTGATGATCAGTATATAAATAAATTGTATTTCTTTCTCATGTTAGAAGCGTAACCAGATTTAATGGGCGCTCTTAAGATATTAGATGGGCCTTGCGTGAATGAGCCTAAATGAAATTCTATTTTGATTTTCCTTGATGGAAAATGTCGATCTAACCAAGGATCCTTGTCACCTTTCTCAATAGAGTTTTGCGCTGTGCATTTGCTAATTAATTTCTCTTGCCACATATCCCAGTTAATTTGGTGAAATTAAAGATCAAATTCAGTATAGTTTTCGTGGAAATCAATAGTAGCAATGTGGTTTTTGATTGTACCACTAGTTGGGCAAAATCTCTGCGAATACTGATGAGAGTTTCTAGCTCCTTGTGTAGTGTTAGAAATAGTCCCACATGAATTGTGGGAGGGGAGCAAGCACAACTTATAAGTGTGAGGGAGCCCCCACCCATTGGACTAGTCTTTTGGGGGGGAGAAGGCCCAGTACCACTTATAATGTTGTTGCTCCGTGGGCTTAGTTGTGTTCAACCCATTTAAACATGTGGCACCCGGTTGGACCTAGGCATGCGGCTAGGGTCCAAAAGTTGTAACAATTGGTATCAGAGCTCAGGTGCCTAACATATCCTTGGACCTCATGGTTGCAGAAGTGTCCAATCCATGTGTGAGGGGGAGATTGTTAGAAATAGTCCCACATGGATTGTGGGAGGGGAGCAAGCACAACTTATAAGTGTGAGGGAGCCCCCACCCATTGGACTAGTCTTTTGGGGGGGGGGGGAGAAGGCCCAGTACCACTTATAATGTTGTTGCTCCGTTGCTCCGTGTGCTTAGTTGTGTTCAGCCCATTTAAACCTGTGGCACCCAGTTGGACTTAGGCATGCGGCTAGGGTCCAAAAGTTGTAACATGTAGAATGACCAATCGCACAGAATATATATGTTGATGCATGCACATGTATACATAATGATCGATCATGTATGCCTACGTGTACATTTAGGCGCGGGTCGAGTATTTGTTTGGGTCGTCAGAAACATTAGTGCGTAGTTGCTGAATCTCCATATATATTCGTTGTGTATGGTGAATTGGTGATCACTACTGACCAGCAAGATCCTGCTGCTAGTTCAAAAAAAACTTGCTTCATTAATTAGGAAAGTGAGTAAACCTCGGCAAATCAAAGCACACTTGCAGCAACCTCGATTGGGAGCTAAACTAATCGTATTTAAAGTTAATTTCAATTCATGAAGCTATCCAATTAAGCACGTACTTGATATAGTTTTTGCACGCACATCTTGCTAAAAGTTCAGCCAATCCTTGAAAATAGAAAAGTTCAACCGATCGAGATAATTGCTAGGGAACTCAAATATATCTTCTTATTGTATGAAATTAATTATCCATGGAAGAATGCACACTCCATGTGCAAGCTTGTTGAAGTTAATGGAGAAAGCTCGATCGGTTTCATTATTGAGGAAACAATGGAACAGTGGCATGCAGTGCTTTATTGATTACTCATTGCGAGAACATCGGTCATTACAGATGGATCGAGTAGATAACTGCTAGCTCCATATATATTCGGTGATTGCTGCATTACATTACTCTTCTCTTGTACGGTGAAGCTAGCTAATTAATTCAATATATATAGATCTCACCATGCGGGTATGTGGATATATTGATCGATACTATCTAACATCGTCTTTGAAATCAAATGGGATTAATTTATTTATTAGCTAGGTATATGGCTTGCCTGGAGATGGACCACTGATCATCACATGGATGAACTGAATTAGATAGCATAAACTAAAGTAAGCTTTTGAGTTGCACTAGAACTACTTCAAATTAACTGAATATACTACTGCATGAATTAATGCGCGCTTTCGATCCTATAGTTTAGTAATAATACTGCTACTAACTTGCTTTCATTTACATTGATTAATTTTGCATCAATCCGCCCCACATTAAGTTTAAGATGGATCGTCATCGAGATATCTCCTCCGAAGAGATCTCCATCCAAAATTGCATGTGGTCCGAGCTGATCCGTTCATGTAATTTTGGTCCCAGTTAAGATGGATTTTAGATTTGGCTAAAATAGTACTGCTGCGTCTGTTAACTTTTGGCTAGTGCTTTCAATTAAAGGAAAATAAAAAAAATATAGAAAAAAAAGAAAAACTGTTATTTCTCCAACGATAATGAAAAGAAAAAAACATGTTAATTAAGAAGCCAACTCATTTAACAAAGCCACTAGCTTCTATTTAAAACGGGGCCTGTAACTGGCTAGTGCTAGTGCCCTGTGGATCAAGTTAATTAAATCAGCTAAGACAGCACGAGAGATTATAGAAGCTAGCTACTCTAGTACAGGCAAGGAGGAGATCAAAGCTGCAGATTAAATTAACCATGCATGCCGCGACAGCTCGAACTCCATCGATCTTTATATTTATGCATAATTAAACGGAGCTAGCTAGCAGTGAGTACGAGTACAACACCTAGTAGTTTGATCTTCGATCTCCAATATATGTGTAACAGTTGCTAAAGCTAGGTAGCAAGGGGATCGGTTTATATTTGTCGGAATCCAGAGTAACAACTCCTGGATCTTCTGTGTAAATCGCACTAGCTTGCACTAGTCCATGATCAGCTAGTGCACACAGTAGACAACAAAGATAAATATCAACCACAATGTCATTTATTAATTAAATATGGGCATGATTGCCAAAATTTACATCCACGGCACATAAGCCAAAATTAAATGTAAGCAACGGAAGGAAAAACCGAAGCGAAAGAAGCCCACTGAGCCTGCCCACAGGCAAACGATAGTAAGACACAACCTACTCGTCTAAGTCTTCACCGTAGTCGAAGTTGTCTTCCTCTGTGTGGAGATAGCAAGGTGAGTACAAATTTGTACTACACAAATCACACGGAAAAATGCATCACAATGATAAAGGCAACAAAAAAGGCATATAGGGTTATTTGAGTATAAACAACATTTAAAGAAATACAGTAGATATATTATAAATTACTGAATTTAATACAATAAGTAAAAACAATAGTTATAAATGAAATTAATACTGTTAGTGCAGGCTCCGACCAAACACTAACTTAACCACGGGCATCCCACCCAGACCATCTTTTCTAAAAGATCTCGTATGGATTCCATCCATCCACACGCTTCCAATCACTCATGGATCCCATCCATCTACAAGCTTTCATAAACTATTTTGAAAAACAAAGTCTAATCCGTGAAAAACTTTTACTCAGCATGCCTATGACCATGGGCACGGCTATCCAAGATAGATTATACACTCTGCAGAAATTATACAACTTTACCCACAAGACATGATCATCCCATATTGCCACGCGATTAACACACTTCCTTATGTGTGCGGCAAGGAGATCATGACAAGGCCTTTACGAGGCAAAGCCTTCAACCTGGCTAAACCAACACTAAGGTTTCACCCCAGTAAGGAATCTATCAGACCGGGACCCCCTCTTGAGCCTAGTGAGACTTCTCATGGCCTACACCACACTCACTTTCAACCTACGACATGACTCAGGTTGGGACCCGCAAATTAATCAGTCAGGACTGTCTCATACCAGCCTTGTGGTAGTATGATATGGCTTTGCAACAGTAGCTCACAGATCGGTCCATAATTGACCTTGGCTCACTCACATACCCCTGTGCATGACAATCAACACAGTGTCTCTGAACAACAGTGCATGCCTGCACCCACCGGCACCACCTAACCATCAGCCTAGGTCTAAACCAGGTTTTATATTTTATTTCAAAATATTTCATAACCTTTCTTGACTCACCGAAGTCAAGAATACATTTGAAAACTTTATCATTTTATGTGAAAAGGTTATCCCAAAATAAAGATTAAGTCTAAGCATTTGATACAAAATTTCTCTAGCCAACACTAGTGTACTAACTAGGGTTTTATTCTAGGGTGACAACGTATAAGGATTTGCAATGTCAAAGGAGGTAATAACAAACAGGTATTAAGTAAACTTAAAATTGAATTGAAATACAGTGAATAAAAATTATGCATGCAAAATAATTTAAAACAACATAATTTTATTTTGTAAATTGGGATCAACATGATCAAGGTGTGTGACTTGCCTTGCTCTGCAGAAAGGTGAGGGTCATCGAAGTATACATTTCCGGAATCGTCATAGTCTACACGTGCGAATACCGAAACAAAAATTAAATAAAATCCAAATAAAATCCAAAAATTACAAAAATAGAACAAAAAATATAGAGCTCAAGTTTAGATTAATTTAGGAAAAAGAATCGGGCTAATTGGAGTTCGGACGGAGGAAAACGAGTGATCTAAAGTTTGCTGAGCTAGAAAATACTGGAAAATAACAAAAGTTACTGTTTATCCAAGAGCAGCACTTTTGGAGAGAAGGCTAGCACCGGTGAGAGGAGGCATGGGAGGTGAAGTTAACTAGGAAAATGGGTTGCTAGCGACCCGAGGCACACGTAGGAAGTGATGGTACGCCAAACGGAGCACGATGACAGCACGGGCGGCTACTACGATATGGGTAGGAGAGAGGAATAAAACCTAGGCATAGAACATGGAGAATTAGAGTGAGCACAGGCTAGAACGTAGCATGGTGAAGCTAGAAAAATTGTCGGCTCAGCCGAATACCCACCAGAGACGACGCAATCGACGTTTGAATGACGTCAGTAGAGAAAAAGGAAAAACTTGATATCTTGGTGCTCGGTGAAGCGAATCCAAAACCATTTGAAAGGTAGCTACCTGGGATGGTTTGGCATGACATGACGCCAACAGATTGGGGGAAAACACCACCAGATAGATGGGGACACAAGATGTCATTGGCGGCCATGACGAGGTGTCGGAGGCGACAATTTGTGGAGGCTTTTTGAGGAAAAGGAAGTAAGCACGGTGTAGAACGCGGCGAGGCAAGTCTAGGAAAAATTACGGCATGGGCTAAAGCTTATCAGAAGCGCTCTTGACCTAGATTGGGGAACTTGATTCCGAGAGATTGGCTGCACCAAAACCAAATTAACTTGGTAAGAAGATAGATGGCACATGAAACCACAATGTGATGTGAAAGAATCAAGGAAAAACTCACCGGATAGCTCGGGACGCGACGAGCAAATTTGAGACCAGAGGGCCTCGGTGCCAACGAAGTTCTGAGCTTTGAGGGGACTTGCCACAGCTTGGGATGGGTTTAGAGGGGTCAAGGGGTCCTATTTATAGGCTTAGAAGAGATTAAAACCGAACCAAATTCACGGATTTCAGTTCAGAGTTTGTTCCGGAAAATAGGAGATAAAATGCAAACAGTTGAACGAAACGAGATAAGGCCGGTTGGGATAGATTTTTGACGTGATTTGGCACAACTTTTCTTTTGTGAAGACGTTAAGATAAGGTCTGGTTTGAAAGTTATGAAGTGAGAGAAAAAGAAGAAACGTGCACTAAAGAAACGAACCGATCAGTCGCGCACGCTGAGGAATCTCTCTTTTTTCTTTTTTTTGGAATTTTACCTTGAGCTAAAAAAACTCCAAAAAATCCAAGAAAATACACAAAATTTCCTTGTGACACAAGAAACCCAAATACAATACTTATTAAAAAATATTAAAGTTTAATTTAGTCAAATTAAATCTTTTTAGCCAATAAAGATTTAGTGTAAGCTTTAAAATTGATTTTAAAAATCCAGAAAAATTCACAGAAATCCCTAGATTAATTTTGGACGTAGGAAAAATATTTCCCAACTTTATTTGGTCTTTATAATTTCCTTTCTTTTAATCCTTTAAAATACTTTTTAATTTCAAAAATAGTTTTTAAGCTCTAGAAAGTTCCAGAAAAACACAGAAAATCCAGATAAAAGCCAAATACTTTAAAATAGGTAATTTGTAAGATGATTTTTATAGAAATTAGAAATACCTTTTATTTACTAATATTTTTAGGTTTTTACTTAAATTAGCTTTCAAATCCAGCCTTTTTAAAAGCAGAAAATCAGGGGCAAATCAAAAATAAAATTTAGGCAACCAAAACACTTATTTTTATTTTAAATTATTTTTTGATATTATTAATTTTTTTATAAAAACCTGGGTTGTTACAATATTATAGGTATGTTCTTTTTGGTTTTGATTTATAACTGTGACTAATGGTTTTTAGGTTATTCATGAGAGAGAGAGAGTATGCAGTAATAGAAACTCAAGTACGATTTTGATCAATATAAAAGAAGTCGCTATAGTGTGTACTATAATCAACTTATAAGCCCCACCATGAAAAGACACTTCGTTTGAAAACTAGTTACTATAGAAAAATCGAAAAACAGCTTTTACAAACTGAAAAGAAGAGACCCCATATACTACCAAGTGCCAACTGAAACTTTTCTTACGGCAAAGTACCAGTTGATATTTAAATTAGGGGGTGTTGATTTTGCACAATTGTAAGATAGATATATAAAACACTTCCTCCAATTAGAAATTAAATAAGTATCATTTCGAAAATCTAAATATTTATAAATATAATATTGATCGAAGTTCAAATAGTTTGATTGCATTGATTTATAGAACGACACTTATTTTTTGCAGTAGGTAGGAAATAGCTCGGTAGGGTTTTGTTACATTGTTGGCCTAGTTTTTTTGGCTTATAGTTTATGACTTCTTTCAAATAAACACACGGAACTATTTCTTCATTCTCTTTTCGAAGCGGTTTATCAGGACAATGTAATACCACTAGAAGGCCAAAGAGAAGAAATGCGAGAAATGAAACAATCCAAGAGAGAATAAAAGAAAATAAAATGTCGAATGGAAGTAGCGCTCACTGAGGTTTCTAGACCGTCTGGGGCTAGTCAGTACCGTCTCTCATTTTAGATTTTCCTCATTCGGTAGAAAATTTAGCCAACACCCATTTTTACCGACTTACCCCCCTCCTCTCCATACAAAAGCCATCAACAGTGTAGAGCCTACCTCTTGGACCAAAAGGTCCTTAGAGCCGACAGCCTCATGAGAAGAGAATGAGGTAAGGGAGGGGTAGCCAGGACATTTCACAAGACCAAGGCTCCCATATAAAAGAGAGGGGCATGCTCCCTGGTGCATGTTTCCTCGCCAAGTCCCGTCGCGGAAATGTGGTAGACGTTCCCAGCCAAGCATGGATAATAGTAGAGACAAGGCTAAAATAGATGCTAGAATAAAAGGCAAGTAGTAAGAGGGAGGAAGAAGTGGCAGTGCTTGGAGTTCGGCCATGGTCGGAGGCCGAGCCAGGGCATCAGCTGCCGAGCAGGAGTAGGGCGACGGTGGCCTAGGGGCCAAGCTGTTGCTGCAGGGGAAAGCCAGTGGCCTAGGGGCGCCATGGCGATGACACGTGTGGTCGGAGGCCAAGTAAGGCGCCAAGCCCTCCACCAGTGGCGAGGTCGAGAAGGAACCGAAGGTGATTCCTGGGCTGGCGTTCTATGGCTACTGAGTCTAGAGGGATTAGTAGTGCCGGGTGGTGAGGGAAGTTCGGCAACTGCGCAGGCTCCTGAAACCATAGGGAGACAACATATTCGGCCCTAGTCGATTAGATCTGGGGGAGATGTCTGGGGCGGTGTAGGCACATGCATGGGAGGCAGTCGATGGTCGGTAGAGAGCTTGGGGCTGGCGTGCCCAAGCTTGGCCATGAGTCGCCATCCCACCTGGGAAGCGCCAGAGAGAGAGAGAGAGAGGGGGGGGGGTGAATGAGGGGAATGGAAGAAGGAGATGTGGGAAGAAGAGAAGTCAAGGGAGGAGGCACTCGACCATTCATTTAAGCACATGAACTGGTATTCTATTCTGAGTTGGGATTAACTGCCTGTTCAGGTAGGGGTCTGGGATCGACGCCGTCCACGCGTCGCTCTACTCCGCTTGGTTAACAGGCAAGTACATGGTAAAATTGTGGATTGTGGTGAATGCTTACTATTTTGTGTCTTCTATGCCATGTTCTACATTACTTATAACTACGTGCTAATCATACTTTGATGACTGATGCTTATGATTAAATGCCAACATTAAAAACATGTTGCATCACGCATTGCACTCATACATAGACAACAGGACCTATTTCGGTAGGTACTCCAAAGGAGTGGAGTTTGGATTCCCGTATAAATTGGGGACAGGGATTGAGTGGTTCCTCGACGGTGAATATTTCGCTATACCGGTATAAGCTATAGTGACAGACGCATCGCATTGCATTGCATGAAAACAAAACAGAACAGTGATACAGTTATAGATGCATTGCATTGCATGCAAGTGACAACTGTGAAACAGTTACAGAGATAGTGATGTATAGTTCACAAAGTGACTCACCCTTTATTTGTTTGTTTTTTAGGTGATCGGGTGATCATTGAGGACGACATGCACGGACGGGAGTAGCACATGAATAACTTCATGTACTAGCAGCACTTCACATATCAGCTTTTTGTTAGTATATTTAAACTCCATCAGTATGCTAGAATAGTTGCTTAAATGATATAATGTATGTGTTCTCTACATTATGAATAAAGTAGTGTTTTATTCAATCGGTTAGTAGTTGTTAAAAAAAGGTAATATTATGTAATGATGGTAGCACTCTAGGCCCAGGGGTTGTGCGGGGTGTTACAGATAACTATTTTGAACTGGCTTATTGGCATTTGGTTTGTTTGCACAAGCACTCGCACTGCGGCTAAAACTATCAACCATAGCCATAAGTCATAAATCGTAGCTAAAAAGAATCCACCCATTAGAGTGTTGGAGTACCACTACTTGTTGCTCCAATAGATTTTGTTAATTAATTTACTGTGGTCACAGCCGCCAACAGTTGGCATCATAAATTGAACTAACTATTTTTTTAAAAAAAGAGAAGTATTTATGATCTGATATGTATATCCAGGCCAACGTAGCACTTGGGGAGCATCCCTTTTTTTAGAGAGAGAGATAGAAGAGGCCCATGGTAGCAACAGAATGGGCTGGCTAACAGGAATTGAGGGCCTAAGGCCAGTAGGATGATCGAGTAGTTGTGTAGTCTGGCACAGCCTTTAGCTCCATCGCCATGCAGCATATGTTTGTCAACAACCTTGCAGCCCCTCCATCAGCGTCTCCATCATCTCCCTGTGACTTGAGTGGCCAAAGTATCCATGTCCCATACAACGGAAGTTCACTATCCCATGCAGGGGCGGATCTAGGCCTGGGCTAGGTAGATTGTAACCTGAGGTTTAGAAAAATTAGTAGTGCAAAATATGTCTATATGGGCTAGAAAAATTCAATATTTAATGGCCCAGCCCAAGGCGACAGGTAGCAGCCTAGCCCACAACGCGAAATCAATCAAGTAATCAAAAGCAATCCAGCCCAACGCACAGCAGCACGTCACCACCCTCTTTCACCCAATCATGCACACAACGCATGGCCTCGCTCGCCCTAGTTTGCTTAATCACTTTGCCCTTGCTATTTTGCTAACCCTAGTTTGCTTTGTTTCTTTGCCTGATCGGCCTCCCTCCACGGATACGCGCCCATGCCTCCGCTCTTCTAGCACCACCTCCCTCCAGGCTCCAACGTCGATGCTGTCGCCTCCCTCTAGCGTCAACCCTCATTCTCCAAGTGATGAGGACATCACGACTGGACCGATTATACGAGCATGAGCTAAAAAGATTAATCAACAGGTGAACTCGCTCTTAATTAAATTTGACTTTAATTTACATGAGAACTGGCTACTAACTAATGCTAGTATTTTAATTGTTCTCAGGTTTGCACGGGAGACAATTAACAAAGAGAGCCGTGCAGAGGAAGGTAGCAGGTAGCATTAAAAGTTTTGATTGGAAAGCAAAGAAAGAAATATCAAGAAAAAAGAAGAAAATCATGCATGAATTCACACGTGACAACCAAGCCAACACATGCATGCGCACGTGATGGGACTATTCCAAACCTCAAATTTATGCACAACCCATGAAGACACTTCTAGTCAAGTGTTTTATCTAGTCGGCCATGTTTTTTCTTCTTTTATTTATTTGTTGCATGCGTGAATCATTGGGTTAGTCTCGAATGAATTGTTGTGATTAGTCTTAGATGAGTCATTGAGTTTGGTTTCGGTTGTGTGCGTGAGCGTGTCTCGGATGAGATGCTGAGTCGGCCTCGGATGAGACTCCGTACGGCCGAACAAAATTTCTAGTCGGCCTTAAAGGTCTTGTTGGGTGCATGTGCTAACGAGAGACCACACCAGAAATCAATCTACTATTTTTTCAGAAAGCCATGCGCTTGTTCCTTCTAGGGTTTAGCATATGATTACAACCTAGAGGGGAATCGGACGTTTTTCCCCGTCGTTCTTGTGATTCCTTGTGATTGGCCGGAGTGATGACACGTCTACTTAGTGGTCGGGTAGACAGGATCACGAGCGTGTGGTTGGGCGAATTCTTTTGTCGCAGGTTGCTGTTCTAACAGTGGTTGGCGCCATCGATTCGTCAGGTTGCACAGATCCAAATTATCTTCATCAATCCTACACCGTGAAGATCGGGCAATCCCCCGCATCATCTTGATATCAGAGCGCGGTTGACACGGTAGGATAAATTTACCCGTAGTTAGATTTATTTTTTCCTATACACAAAAAGCCAAAAAAAATTTAAACCCTAGTTTTTGCATCTGTTATTTTTCATGGGTTTTGTTAAGTTTTTGTCCATTAGAATTTTGTTTAGGTGCTAATCGTCATGTTCCTTTGCGTCGCTTGATCATTGTGTTATTTCCTTTGTTTTGCCTGAATACAAAAAAAATTCCCGATTGCTACAGTATCGCTACAGTGCCGCAGCAACGCTACAACGGTTCGCTACAGTACCATGAACAGTAATCTGCTACAGTTCCATGAACATTAACTTGCTACAGTAATTGTGAAAATTTCCCGTTCATCTTTGAGACTAGTCTTTGATAATTGCATGAAGCTATCCAACTGACAAGGGCACGAGACCCTCTTGCATGCAGTGGTTCTGAGCTTCGAATGTCGATGCTGGATTGGAGATGTGTCCAGAGTGAACCCCCGCGATGGTAGTTCCATGGGAGAATATGAAGCGTACTACTCCTGTGGCATCTGAGGTCGATGCTCCTCCACGTGCTTAAGCTCTTGTTGTTGTACCACCTCCTGATGCAGCACTTGAAATTGTTGCTGGTCTTGGTGTGCTCTTTTAACTGTGACAACTCCAACTACACCTCTCTTAGTTTCGCCTTGATAAGAGAAGCCATGTAGACAATCGTGGGATCGGCTTCACCTTCTGAACTTTTGAATGTGCTGAAGACTTTCCCCTTCTTGTGATAGAAAAATTAACAAAAAGAAGTGCCCACCAAAGGACGGTGGTGAGTGAAACTCAAGCGAGCAAGGGCTACTCGAGCAGCTTCTTGGCATCCCAACTTGAAGGTCTCCTGACAGTGAAGCGATAAGAGCGGCTGTCCTATCCACTGTCGGAGAAGATAGTGATCCTGACCCTCTAGACCTCCCTACCATTCCTGGTGCTAGTGAATCCGTGCAGCTGAGGGCAACGATTGTAACCCAAGTTCTGAAGCATGAGTCACAACACCTCACAAAAACCACCTTCATCACTGGCATATGAATTGGAGAATAGCATCTACAAAAATTTTAAAGCAAGGAGAGGATTAGCAATAGTTTGATGATTCAGATAGAGGTAAGAGCAAGATACTAAGGAGAAGGAAGAAGCAAAGAAGCTTAAGATCTATTATTATTATATTCATTATTGTTTGGTTTTATGAGTTGTATAGATCTTTAAGGCTTTTCCATTCTACTTAAGGCTTTATCCTACAGTCGATATGGTTTTGATACCACATATGTCGAGACTCGAATATGCAAATTTGGACTTTCTGTGTATTTTGCACTAATCCAGGATCACACTAGTGCACATAATGGAAAATAGATAAAATATTGACCACATCACGAGTTATTAAAAAGTACTTAAATATTAGTAATTATTAGAGTTGAAACTTTATGATCAAGTTTGCACTTTAACAGCTGGAAGGGCTTAGCAAAACTAACAACGGAAAACAATGAAAAAGTGGCAATTCGACATACCCACAGGCAATCGACTGGGAAATGAGACCCTAATGTGAGAAGTCATTGAACTATCCTCCATCAGTGTAACATCCCGATTTTTAGAGCCTTTTTAAAGCTTTTAAAAATAAAATTCACCATTTGAATTTTTTCGGAATTAATTAAAGCTTAATTGGAATTTTTATTAAATAAAAATATTTAATATGATTAAATTAAACATTAACATTTGCCAAAAGTATTTTATTTGTGTTCCTTGTGTCACAAGGAATTTTTCTGTATTTTCTTGGATTTTTTGAAGTTTGTTTGAGCTCAATTTTAAATTTTCAACAAAAAAAAAAGAAAGAGGACATGCATATTCAACCTCCAGCGCGCTATCGATCCAGTTCGTCCTGTACACGTTTCCTTCTGTTTTTCTCTCTCTTCATAACTTTCAATCCAGATCTTATTTCAATGTCTTCCCAAAAGGAAAGTTGTGCCAAATCACGCAAGGAATCCATCCCAATTGGCCTGTTTCCGTTTCATTCATCCGTTTGCCTTATATCTCTTATTTTCTAAAACGGACTCTAAACCAAAATCCGCGAATTGGAGTCGGTTTCTATCTCTTCCAAGCCCATAAATATGACCCCTCTAAACCCATCCCAAGCCGTGGCAAGCCCCCTCAAAGGTCAGGACGCCGTCGGCATCGAGGCCCTTCGGTCCTGAATTTGCTCGTCGTGTCTCGAGCTATTCGGTGAGTTTTTCCGTGATCCTTTCGCATCACATTGTGCCATCATATGCCATCTACCTCCTTGTCAAGTTAATTTGGTTTTGGTGAAGCCAATCTCCCGGAATCGAGTTTTCCCCAATCTAGGCCAAGATCACTTCCCGACGTCGATTCGTCACCTCCGGTAAGTTTCATCCCTTGCCGTAATTTTTCTTAGACTTGCCTCATCGCGTTCTACGCCATGCTCACTTCCTTTTCCCCGAAAAGCCTCCACAAATGTTTGCCTCCGAACCTCGCCATAGCCGCCAATGGCATCTCGTGTCCCCATCTATCCGGTGATGTTTTATCCCAATTCGTTCGCGTCATATTGTGCCAAACCATCCCAGGTAGCTACCCTCCAAGTGGTTTTAGATTTCGTTCCCCGAGCACCAAGATATCAAGATTTTGCTTTTTCCTTCCCGACGTCTTTCAAACGTCGTTTGCGTCGTCTTCGGTGGGTTTCTGTCTGAGCCGACAATTTTCCTAGCTTTGCCAAGCCGCGTTCTAGCCCGTGCTCACCCTACTTCTCCATGTTTTATACCCGGGTTTTATTCCTCTCTCCTAACCATGTCGTTGTAACCGCCCGTGCCGTCATCATTCTCCGTTTGGCGTGCCGTCGCTTCCTATGTGTGCATTGGGTCCCTAGCAACCCATTTTGCTAGTTAGATTCACCACCCATGCCTCCTCTCGCCGACGCTAGCCTTCTCTCCAAAAGTGCTGCTCTCGGGTGAACAGTAACTTTTACTATTTTCCAGCATTTTCTCGCCTGGCAAACTTTAGATCGCTTGTTCTCCTTCATCCGAACTCCGATTGACCCAATTATTTTTCCTAAATTCATCTAAAATTGAGCTCTATCTTTTGGTTCTGGTTTGTAGTTTTTGGAGTTCATTGGAATTTATTTTGTTTGTTTTGTCGTTTCGCGCGTAGAACCCGAAGTCGCCGAAGAGTTTGTCGAACCGCAGCAAGAGGGACCAACCAGTGCACAAGAAGGCAAGTCTCCTTTGATCATTTTGAACCTATGTTTGTGAAATGTTTTGAGTATTTTAAATTTATGTGCATCGCTATTTACATAGAATCTAATTTTGTTTTAGCAAGTTAGTTAAACCAATTATTGTTCTGCCCTCAATTGAAGTTGAATGCCATGTACCTTTGTAACCTTAGGATTTCCTTTGTCTCGATAATGAAATTATTATTAAATCTTTGATAAATATCAGAACGGTAGTAAAATGCTTAGTCATGCTATTTAACCTTTGTAGCTTTGGAAATGGGAAATTATAATTCTTTTAACTAGTCTTTGTATCTGGAAATTAGTGGCGATTGGAGTTGCCACTGTTCTTTTAAAATAAAATAAAATGTGAAAATTGTTTTAGACCAGGGCAGATGGTTGGATTGGTTTGGTGCGGTTAGCACGAGACTTTGTAAAGTGTTTGTTCCGCCCTAGTCGATTAAGGACCGACTCTTGTGTTTGTCCAGACTGAGCACTACCGTACAACCCCAAGTCTATATGGGTACGACCTAGCTGATTAACTTACGATAGTCTAGTTTAGGTGCCACTAGTGGAAAGTGGGTGCCAGGGATTTACTGGTTATTCACAGTGAGGGACAGGGATTTACTGTACTCATATGGCGCAAGAGGGGGCTTCGGACTTTGTGGATGGAACCTTTCTGCGGTGAAACCTCAGCGGGTGGTGTCTAGCTAGACTAGAGTAAGGTAAAGGCTTTGTGATATTTTATCTGTGTCTCATGCCAAAGGAAGCGTGGTGACTATTAAGATAATTTATCTCTTGGGGGTAAAGTTGTACAACCTCTGCAGAGTGTCAAACTATTCGAATAGCTGTGCCCACGGTCAAGGGCGGGCAAGGAATGCATTCACATGGTAGATCTTTGGTTTTAGTTTTTGAAATCAAAGTTTTGGTATTCCGAGAGTGGAGGAAACTCTCGAAAGGGTATCCTGGCGGTTGAAGCCAGTGTGGGTGGATGTAACCCGGAATTCTAAACTTTATCGACTAGTGTTGGTGGTTAGAACCTTCACTATAATATGCTTATTAGTTTCAGTTTAAAACAATTACTTTACAAAGTTAATGCCTTCGAAAATATTTACTATTATTTAAAACAAAATATTGCTTTGTGCAAAAGAACCATATAGCCTTCCTTTGTTAAGCCTTGCATCTATTGCATTTTTCCCAAGACTTGCGGAGTACTTTATGTACTCACATGTTGCACTAAAAATTATCTCAGAAGAATATGAAGCTCAAGAAGGAGACTACGACTACTTCGCGTGTGGATTTGACGAAGGATTTTCGGAGTACTAGGTCGCGCTTCCCCAGTCAATTGCCTGTGGCGTATTGATGGGTCTTCGCCAGATTTATCTTTTGCTTCCGCTGTGTTTTGTGTGTGTGAGGTCTTGAAACCTCATTTGTAATAATGAGACCTTTCGGTCAGTAGTCTCTATTATTGTAATAAAGCGTTGTTCGTTATGTAATCACTTCTGTTTGACTGTGTGCACTAGCTTTGATCTGGGACTAGTGCTGTAATACACAGAGGGTCCGGGTTCGGAAATCCGGGGTCCCGACAATCAGGTACCTTCGGTAGATATGGTTCCTCTTCTTCAGCTGAGTAAATATGGATATAGCCATGAGTACATAGTACTTAGCAAATTGTTTATAACAAGTATGTAATATAATTATGCAAGACTTACCAAATGATGGCTGAGTGGTTATTTTGCCAAAAGCAGCAATTTAAAGTAAATACAATAAATAGCTTAAAAGCGAACTTGGAAATTGATTAATAAGTAAATAACCAAAGAAACTAAATAAACCATAAATGAACTGACCATTCACCCAACAAACCATGCATGAACTAACCATTCATGTAATGAACCACTAGTGAATTAATCATTCACTTCCCAAACTTAACCCAACCAGGTTTTAATGAAATATCTACCCCTCGTGTGAAATCACTAAGCATTGTCTGTAACTGGGGATACGGCTATTCAAATAGTTTACACTCTATAAAGATTACACAACTTTACCCATATGATATTATTATCTCATAGTGACACTAGAGCAACACGCTTCCTTGGGCGTGTTGACCAAGAACATCATAACAACACCTTTAAAATGCTTAATCTCAAACTGATCTTGCCGCTAAGGTTTCGCTACTGAGTAAGCTAACCACCTAGTCAGAAAAGCCCCCTCTTGCACTAACATAACATCTCAATATCAAAATCAAGATTGAAACTTTACAAATTAATCAGTCGAGTCTATCCCATATTAGACATATGGTTGTACGTTGAGGCTCAGATCAATGGCACATAAAATTAAGTCCTTAGATATTACTCAGGTGAGACATCCACATCCTAAAAAGTGCTAGCCACATTTTCCTCTTTACTGAACGATCACTCGTCTAAGTGAAAATCATTTTGTATAATCAACACCAATGATACTACCAACGTTATGGTACTTAAATTTTATAAGTATGGCTAACCACCATAATTCAGTATCTCATTAAGTCAAAATTAATTAACTAACTCACATGTGATGATGAACCCAATGTACTATAAGCATAGCTAAGTATACTAAATGTACGACCTATGTAACAACTAGTATTGCATCACTAGATAATTACCCATCCTATGGTAACAATGGAATCAATGTGGACAATAACTACCAGATACAAAGGTTTGTAATAAAATTAGCAACGCACGTCAATTTAAAACAAAATAATAAATAATAGATTTAAAAACTAGTTTCAACTTAATCAAAGGTCATGACTTATCTTGGCTTTACTCAGTTACCAACTCTTTATCTTCAAATCCTTCGAAGACATAATCTAACAGGAGAGAAAGCAAATGAACCACAAATAAAATTCAAATAAACTCCAAAAACTTTAAAACTAGAGCAAAAAGATAGAGCTAAATTTTAGATAAATTTAAGAAAAAGAATCAGGTCAATCGGAGCTAGGATGGAGAAGAAGAGGCTCTCCGAAGATTTTTAAGAAAATAAATTCCTGAAAAAAAGGAAAAGCTACTGTGCTCTACGGAATAGCGCGGTCTACAGTGAACTTGGCTCATGGAATAGTGCGTGCGTTGGCAGCTTGCTGATGTGGCACCTAGGGCTGATGTGGCGGACACGTGGCTCAACATGTGGCAAACCGAGGCATGTTTCAGCTGACGTGGCGGTGGCACATGGATTCGACGTGGCACACATCTGGTTGAGGTGGCAGACATGTGGCGAAACGCATGGGCTTATGGCTAACCTGGCATCTAACGTGGCTACTGGGTGTGTGCTTGCGTGGCTTGCTTCACAAGTCTACAGAACAGTGTTTTCTAGCCGACGGGTCTCACTTGTCAGCAAATCGGTGCACATGAACTAGGCTCATAGAGAGGACAAAGGGACTGTCAATGCAGGGTGGCATCAGCGCTAACATCAGCTTGGCGTGTGGCTCGGGCGACGGTTCGACGACCGAAGCGAGGCAGCGGGCGGTACTGCTGGTCGGTAGTGAGGAAAAACACAGCGAGGATCGGAGCGGCTCGATGGTGGCTTACCAGCGGCCAGGGCGAACTCGGTCGGCGATGGAGACGAACGTCCTTGAAGAAGATCCCGATGGTGATGCTTGGCACGATCTTCGACAAGGATGGCGAACAAATTGACGGTGGCTCAGGTTTGGCGACGCAATGCAAAGCTCCGACAGCTTAGGATGCGGTAAACGAGGGCGACGCTCGGCGTTTATACACAGACGTTGAGGATGCTGAGCTGGACATGACACGAAGTTCCGAGCGGCGATGACATGAATGCTGAGACGGGTTCGATTCGGACGCGGCGGCGACTCCCAAACGGGGATGATGAACAGTGCAAGGGGGTTCTGATGGCCGAAACGTGGAGATAGGGAAGATCGAATGGCGGGTGAGGCGGGGCGGACCGGACGGCGGCGATGGTTGACACTCAGCGCAACGGGGCAAGCAGGCCAACGTGCGGAGCGATTGGGCTGGGCCGAAGGGAGAGAGAAACGGGCCGGCTAGGGAAGATTTGGCCCAACAAGGCTGTTGGCATTTTCTCCTAATTTCAGAAATTGAATTAAATTCATTTGAGCTATAGAAAATAGCAAGTAAATCTCAAAAAATCCCAGAAAATTCCCTGCAACACAAGAAATCCAAATAAAACAATTTTGGCCTCAATTGAAGTTTAACTTAGTAACATTGAATTCTTTTAATTTGCAAAATTTTAAATTAAGCGTTAATTAATTCCAGAAAATCTTAACTAGTAAATTTTATTTTGAAAACTTCAGAAAGACTCTAAAAGACAGGATGTTACAATGGCCCTCGTGTTGATATTCAGATATCACTTCTCCATCATATAACTAGCGATGTGAAGCTGCAGCATGCCGTCTCCAAGATTGCAGGACTGCTTAGTTTGACCATGGTGCTCAACAGTGTGCAGCCTGTGATTTCAGGTATGCCTCTTTCTTTCTTTGACAGCATGTTTTTGTTTCTGTATCCCTTTTTTCTCTCTCATTAGTAAAAAAGGTACATATGTAGAATCTTATTTCCAGTACTAATCTATACATGCATTTTCAGTCTCTTTTAGATGATAGCTGATAAAGTAATGCTTGCCACTGCCACGATCGATTATTACTGCTCACATCTTACCTAGTTGATATCATGGATTTGTTGCTGATTCGGGGGTTGGTATTGGGGGTGGATGGCAAGGCCTTGTTGCGTACATCTGAAACAAAACCAAAATCTGAAGAAGTTCAAAAATCTGAATTTGAGCTCAATTTTCGTTTTTGCTTTGTTCTCTTGTTTCCCCATCCTATTCCTCACTAATCTCAACACAAAATCGCCACCAATCATTGCCACGACAGCCGAATTGGGGGGATCAATTGCCAAGCACTGTTTTTACCCGAAAAAGCTCACCGCCATACTCATCCCACCGCTGCTCACGCCTCCTTCGTGACCGACCCGTGCCTGCGCGTTTCCCGCCAGCTTTGCTCAGTTGAACGGCCGCCGTACCCGCCTCCAGAGCCGTGGCAGCCACCGTGTCCCCGCTTTCCCGCCGCCCGTCTTCTCTGCGCTCGCCACCACACCCCCCGCGCCATACAATCTTGCCACCTCCACCGAGTGGTCAGGGCCTCCCCACAGCCTTTCCCCCTACCGCCCTGGCGCCCCCGACCTACCGCAAGCCGTGGCAACTCCACCGGCCGCCACCCGCCATCGCCGCTCTGGATAAGCCTCAAGCCAAACCGCCTTCAAGTGGCTATTTAAGCGACCAACTCTCCTCCCTACCCTAAGCCATCAACCCCGCCACCCGCCAGACGCCCGAAAGCCCCATTGCCGCCCCCATTGCCGGTAATTCCAAGAAATCCCCAATTCGAAGCCCTAGCGCAATGTCTATCTTCCGGCCATTCAATCCCCAATTCCTCTCGTCTATAGCCTCACCGACATCCCAGGAGCACGCCCCAACCGCCGCCATAACCGCCCGAAGCCCCCTCTTCCCCGGCGCCGTGAGCACCTCTCCGCCGCCAACCGTCCACCGTGGCCAGCCCTAACTAGACTTCCCGAGCTTCGACCAACTCTTCTCCACGCTCACCCAGACCCCAGTGATGCCCTAGCACCGGCTTAATTGCCCTAGGAAGCTACCATGAGCCCGCAATCTCAAAAATAGCCGCAAAATAGAGGAGCTCGCCGCCGGCGATTACCGCCTCCACCGAACCTCCAACCACCGAAAATGGAATCCCCTCACTCCCACGAACCCGCCCATACCCTCCAATCGCGTCGCAACCCATTCCACCGCCGACGCTAGCCGCCGCCCTCTTCCTCTGCTCGCTGCGCGCGCGAGTGAAGCGGAGAAGAAGAACAAATGCACAGGCACTGTTCATCCGACCGCCACCCCGAATGGTGAGCCGAGCCCGCCGCGCCGCCGGTCACACCCAACCGAGCCACCCAGGTTTCGGCTGAGTCCAACCAACTCAGCCGCGCCCACCGACCGGACCCGAGTGACGCGGTTAGACCGAGTCCACTCGCCGAGTCAGGTTCGAGCCCAATGAACAGTGTCGGCTCTGAGCCCAAAATACATGTTGGTACTCCCTAGATTCGTCTCGAGCCCACCAACCCAAATCCAAGGCCCATTTCCCCATATAGCCCTCCTAAAAGCCCAAAATCCCAATTTAATGGAGTTTTCCGTATTTTATTTATTCTTTTATTTTCTTTATTCCTAGCCTATTCCTTCAGGCATGGGATTAATTTATTTTTAATTGTTTTACGTTAGCTTCCGAAGTCGAGGATTCGCCGGAGCAGGAGGGAGAAGCTCAAGTCCAGGCCCAGCCCGCCGAAGAATACAAGTTAATCGAAATCGTAAACTCGCAAGGCAAGTCACACATACTTTGATCATGTTGAACCTACATTGCCGCTATTTATTTATTAGTATTTTCATTACGTTATTTGCACACTGTTATTTTGTATACAATAAATGCTTAGAATGACGTGATACTAGTTATGTCCTACCACCCGAAAAAGCCCAGTCTAATTTGATGGCCATATTCACCTTGACAAGACATAGTAATATTAGGTATAGTAATAATGTGAATATGATAGCTTAGAGAATCATCATCTACTGTTACCAAAAGATTTGGTATTTGTTTGGGAAAGTGGTTCTAGGGTAAGCGAGGATCGTTGGATCCCATGACCTAGGGTGAAGGCAAATGTTACAAATCAATGGGAGTGTTAAAGCACTGGACAGATTTGTAGAAGGGAATTTGCCACCGGTGAAAATGTAAGGACTAGACCCTTATGCTAAGTAAAGAACATAGTGATCGCCCAACCACAAGTGTTGATACGTCAAACCTGGTCTAGTAGCTGCTCAAATTCGATTGAACCTCTACAAACGCAAGGCGAAGGCAAAGTGTGAGTCCATACGGAAGGGAGTTGAGAATGGTTGTATGGAAGTTGGCGCCGTTGTTATTTTTATTGTTGATTTGATTATCAGAGGTCCACACGATAGTAGGCTGAGATGAGTCAAAGGCTGTGGCCTGGGCTTATCGAGGAAACCTACTAGGTAGATGCTATATAAAGAATTGAGCAGCGAACAACCTTGTTTCCTTTACTCTTTAGCGGGAGTTAAGGAATCTTGTGGGTAAAGTAGGGCAGCTCTGCAGAGTCATAATTAATTGTATTCGAATGCGCCGTGCTTCCGGTAAATGGAGCTATGTTTAATGGGTGATTCCAACAACAAGGCATAAGTAGATTTGAGAATGGTTTGGTAGCATGGAAAGTTGGTAATCAAGTTTGAAACCCCCTTTTATTAATAAAGTATCTTTTTCAGTCTTTAACTGGTTTCCAACTAAAACTGCATCCACACAAAATAATAGACTTGTTTCCCTTTATTTGTTACACCTTGCATGTAGTTATTGTTAAGCTCCGTGTGGCTTGTTGAGTACGGTTGTTGTACTCATGCTTGCTAAAAACATTAACAGAAATAACCAGCAATAAGGAGGCAGATGAAGGCAAAGGAGTGGAACACTACGAGGTCGAGGATACGTGGAATTAGGGTCGTCCTCCGCTCAGGCGTGCCTGTGGCGTTCTTTTGTTTGTAAGGTATCTAAGGGCCGCTTGCCCTTCTGTAAAACTTGGCTTTCATGCCTTTATATTGTAATAAAGTTGATCTTTATCTTAAGCATGTGTTGGCAATGTTATACACTCGATGGATGTACTCGCAACTGAACAATCCTGGGCAGTTGCGAGGGTTTCATAATACTCCCAGAAATGGGGGTGTTACAGAGTGGTATCAGAGCCTGCTTGCTTGACCGTAGGATGACCCTAAGTGCATTAAGTGTATTTGTTAAAACTATTTTACTTACAAAAATGAGTTACATAAAAATATCAATATTACTCTTGTATAATCTCTTTCCTGTCTACCTTATCTATCAGTCTTATTTTAAAATTAAGTTTTGTTTTCTAAGACTATTTATAGTTACTCTTGTCTAAATTCAATTTGGCGATGTGGATAGATGGTGAAAAAAAAGAGTAGTTAGGAAAGGTAGTGTACGTTAGTATAGTTGGACCCTTTGGTAGTAGTATTTTCTTGGTTGTGTAAAACAAGTTGAGATATGTACCTTGTATGAATGGTATGTACCCAGCTTGTATAAAGAATAAATGAAAGACTATTTTGCCTAATTGATAATTTGTTTGCTATAGATATCTCTAGTCTTACCCTCTTCAAATCTCAGTCTTTCTATTTTCGCTCTAAAGTCTTTATCTATTTCATTATAATCTTACCTTAAGTTCGGAATTCTTACTTCCCTATCTGACTTTATCAAAAACTCGCTGCAAACCTAACTCCCAATCCCGTCAAGAGCAATTAAGATGGTTGAATCTGGAGATGGATCGCAAGAGCAAGGCAATTCTTATCCAGAAGAAGCAAGGCAGCCAAACATAATAGACCTATTGGCAAAGATGGAAGAAAACAGGTATCAAGCGGAACTTAGTCAAGCCAGCAAGATGGAACAGCATACTGAACTGTTAGAACAAATTGCTATGAAAAGTGGAGGAAACAATCAGCAAGGACTGCCCGTACAATCAAAATGGACAGTGTTGTAGGGGTGGCCCCCACCTAAACCCAGCAGGCCTGTTAGAAGACTACAAAGACCAGAGTAGAACATGTGTAATGACTCAAATACCCTTAGGGGATACACGGATGTAAGGGCATGATTGTAAAGCACTCCCACATGAATATATATAGCGGGATGAGGAGGAAGGCGGGACACTTCCCACTCTCCACTACCACTTCTCTCTGTTTGATGCGTAACCACAACGATTGGCGCCGTCCGTGGGGAGGGCGAAGACAAGCTGAAGATCAAAGAAGAAGATGGCACGAAAAAGCTGCATCGGCGATGGGCAAGGGAAAGAAGGCGGTCGGGTCGAGCGGCGCGTGAACACTAGGGCCTCGGCGTCGCCGCGCGCGGCGCAAGTGTCGGCGTTCGCGGCGGCGGCGGCCGATCGACCCGCCATCGCGGCGGCGGCGGTCGACCCCACCATGCGGCGATGACGGCCGACCCCACCATCGCGGCGGCGGCCGACCCGCCATCTGCGGCGGCGGATCGACCCGCCACGCGGCGGCGGCGGTCGACCCGCCCGCTGCGGCGATGACGGCCGACCGCCACCCTCGCCGACCTGCGGTCTCGGAGGCGATAGTCACCATGCCAACTCGCCCGCCGGGCCGCCCACCTGCAGTGGAAAGCGCCCGCTAGCGGCCCTCAACGCGTTCGGCGAGAACTAGGAGATTTTCGTGGAGCTGTCCGAGATATACAAGAGGCTCGGAGCCGGCGGGCGTGGCGATGGTAGCGCGCGAGCCCACTCCGAGAGGGCGGACGATCGTGGCGCCCCACATCGATCGCGCCCGTTGCGGCGCGTCGATCGAGTCCCGCTTTGGCGGGGCTGCGGCGGCGGAATGGCGAGGATTTCAAGTTCCCTAGCGTCATCGAGCCGTTCAAGGCGATCTGACCCCGCGAGTTCGTGCGCGCGGTATCGATCGCCATCGAAGCCGCGGTGGAGATGATACCACAAAGGTGAAGGGCTCCTCTCGTGTTGCGGGAGTGGCGCTGTCCGGTTTTTACCATCGAACCGAACTATATCTACGCGTGGGAGCAGCCGCGATCGCCTCCACAACAACTTCGGAAACTACGTCGGCGGGTCGGCGGATCAACTATTCGCCGTAAAGCAAAAGCCCTCGGAAAAGCTGCGGGACTATTTCAGCGCCGCGAAGATACGCTGCCAAGTCAGGGCGTCAACGAGACCACCGTCGTCAACGCAGCCATCTGAGCCTCCGCCCGGTCCGATGGCGAATACAACGCGGAAGCCAATCAAGGCGGTGGCAAAGCTCTTTGACAAAATGGAGCGATACACAGGCGAGAGGAGGACGCCGCGAAGGCGAGGTGGCGATTCCGACACTAACCAGCCGATGGCTCGGCAGAGTCGAGGAAGATCCGTCAGGATGGCCCTTGAAGGGCAAGCGCAAACCGAGTCGCCCAAGGATGCGACCGACCGCAGCGAAGCCCGCACAAGGAGCCATCCAATGAGCCCGAGCGCGAAGTCGCGGCGAGGTCGCTTGTCTTTGACATCGAGGGTGGTTCAAGAAAGCGTCCGCGGCCGTGGCAATCGAGGGCGCGGGGCGGTGGTGGCGCCGCGGCCGAGGCCGCGATGACAGAGGCCAAGGGACTACGACGACCGCGGACGGGCGTGGTGCGAAATCCATGGCGAGGCACCCACGACACGCTCGTGCGTCTCCATTGCGGCGCCGCGAGCGTCACTCGAGACAGGAACCCGGAGGTGCGTCCGCCTGTGGTGGCCCATGTCCAGCTCCCCTACGAAGCCCCCATGCAGATTTAGGGGCAAAGTACGATCCCAGAAGGCCCCTGCGGATCCAGCTCACGTGCAGCGGCCGGGAGGGCCTCCTGCGATTCTGCGTGCTCCGAGGCAACGCATCACAGGTCATCAACGTCATCTCCGAGGCTCGCGCTGAAGTTCGCCTCGACCGCAGCAGAAGGCCTATACGCGAAGGCTACATCACGTGGCGGTATACCCAGCGCAAGCAAAGACCGGATTGGGCACAAGACACGGTCACATTCACACCCGATGATGCCGGGCGCGATTTTCCTCACCAAGACCCCGATCATCGGGTCATCATCGCGGGATGCGGCGTGAGGAGTGCCCTCGTGAGCGAGGCAGCCCGCTAATGTGTTGTTTGCGCGGCCTTCGACGGATGGGGATCCCCGGGCCGTCTAGGGCCTCGGAGTCCCCGCAAGGCTTGGGGACAGCCCCTACGAGCGCTTGGATAGATATGTCTTCAAGTTTTGTTTGGCCAAGGCGACAATGTGCGGACCGAGGCGCCACCTTCGGCGTGGTTGACCTCCGTACCGTACAATGTCATACTAGGGCGCCCAATCCTCAACTCCTTCGACGCGGTGCCACACCACGGCTACCTATGCATGAAGATTCGGGGCGCGGGCTATCATCACCATCCGTGGTGACCAAGATATGGCCCGACGCATTGAGCAGTACGTGCATTCGCGCGCAAGCTCAGCGATTCTCTTGAGTCGGCACAAAGGGAGTCTCGCGACATTGTTCAAGGCGGTGGCGGGCCGCGACGGCGACCACTAGAGGCTCGGCGCGCGCAGGAACAAGCGGTTAGTCTATCCCTCTTTTGTAATTTCTCACCGCGCAAAGCGGAGACCAATAAAGTTCACCGTTTGTCGCTTGGCGATTGATTGTTAATAGATCATGATGCGGCGGGGCGCGGAGGCTGGCCGCGCGTGCCGGCGCTCACGCCAAAACGCGCGTTCGCGTGTGCACTCGCCGTAGCACGAAGTGCAGGTGCGAGTATAAATCGAAGTCGCGCGTTCGCGTGTGCACTCGCCGTAGCCAAAAGGTGGCGGGGCTGAGTATAAACCAAAGACGACGTTCGCGTGTGCACTCGCCGTAGCCCGAGTGCGGGTGCGAGTATAAATCGAAGTCGCGCGTTCGCGTGTGCACTCGCCGTAGCCAAAAGGTGACGGGCTGAGTATAAACCAAAGGCGTGCGGGGGCGCCGCACGCACTCGCGGAGTATAAATAAGGCGTGGCGTCGAGGTTCGCCTCCGCACGCGCGACCAACGGACTCTAAAAAGGCGTGGCGTCGAGGTTCACCGCGCGCGCGAGTCCACGGACTATAAAAAGACGCGGATGCTCTCCTGCGCACTCTCGGAGTCTAAACAAGACGCGAACTTCGCGCACGCTAGGGACCTCGTCCCTGTGTGTACTCCCCGGAGTATAAATAAGACGTGGATGTTGATCCCGCGCACTCTACGGAGTATAAAAAAGACGCGGATGCTCTCCCTGCGCACTCTCACGGAGTCTAAACAAGACGCGAACTCGCGCACGCCAGGGACCTCGTCCCTGTGTGTACTCCCCGGAGTATAAATAAGACGTGGATGTTGATCCCGCGCACTCTACGGAGTATAAAAAAGATGCGGATGCTCTCCCTGTGCACTCTACGGAGTATAAAAAAGAAGCGGATGCTCTCCCTGCGCACTCTACGGAGTCTAAACAAGACGCGAACTCCGCGCACGCCAGGGACCTCGTCCCTGTGTGTACTCCCGAGTATAAATAAGGCGTGGATGTTGATCCCGCACTCTACGGAGTATAAAAACGCGGATGCTCTCCTGCGCACTCTACGAGTCTAAACAAGACGCGAACTCGCGCCACGCCGAGGACCTCGTCCCTGTGTGTACTCCCCGGATTACAAATAAGACGTGGATGTTGATCCCGCGCACTCTACGGAGTATAAAAAAGACGCGGATGCTCTCCCTGCGCACTCTACGAAGTCTAAACAAGACGCGAACTCTGCGCACGCCAGGGACCTCGTCCCTGTGTGTACTCCCCGGAGTATAAATAAGACGTGGATGTTAATCCCGCGCACTCTACGGAGTATAAAAAAAGACGCGGATGCTCTCCCTGCGCACTCTACGGAGTCTAAACAAGACGCGAACTCCGCGCACGCCAGGGACCTCGTCCCTGTGTGTACTCCCCGGAGTATAAATAAGACGTGGATATTGATCCCGCGCACTCTACGGAGTATAAAAATGACGCGGATGCTCTCCCTGCGCACTCTACGGAGTCTAAACAAGACGCGAACTCCGCGCACGCCGGACCTCGTCCTCGTGCGTACTCCTGAGTATAAATAAGACGTGGATGTTGGTCCCACGCACTCTACGAGTCTAATTAAATACGGGTGCCCTCAGCGCTCTGAGCGGAAGGAGGACATTAGTCGTGCACCCGTTCGAAGGGTAGGGGACGGGCGCGCGCCTCTCGCCGACTTAGCGCCGGCTCGCGCCACCCGTTCGAAGGGTAGGGGCGGAGCGCGCGCCTCGCCGACTTAGCGCCGGCTCGCTGCCACCCGCCGAAGGTAGGGGCGGGCGCGCGCGCCTCTGCCGACAGGCGCGGCTCGCGCCACCCGTTCGAAGGGTAGGGGATGGGCGCGCGCGCCTCTGCCGACTTGGGCGCGGCTCGCGCCACCCGTTCGAAGGGTAGGGGCGGCGCGCGCGTCTCTCGCCGACTTAGGCGCCGGCCCGCTCCCACCCTTCGAAGGGTAGGGGCGGGCGCGACGCTCTCACCGACTTGGCGCCGGCTCGCTGCCACCCGCCGAAGGTAGGGGCGGAGCGCGCGTGCTCCTCTGCCGACGGGCGCCCGGCTCGCGCCACCCGTTCGAAGGTAGGGGCGGCGCGCGCCTCTCGCCGACTTAGGCGCCAGCTCGCGCCACCCTTCGAAGGGTAGGGGCGGGCGCGCGCCTCTGCCGACTTGGCGCCGGCTCGTTGCCACCGTTCGAAGGGTAGGGGACGGAGCGCGCGCCTCACCGGCAGGCGCGGCTCGTTGCCACCGCTCGAAGGATAAGGGACGGGCGGAAGTGCACGAGGCTGCCCCGTTGCGAGGCGGGGGCGCAATATCGCGCACTTCGGCCTCCGCGTGCTCTAATCCATCGGCCATGTAAGGGCGGATCGCCGGTCGCCGCTATGCACGCTATCTAGGCGGAGGGTCCTCTGCGCATGGTAGGGCATATCGGCAAACTCGGAAGCAAACCTGCATTTGTATATCTCAAAATGCCGAAAAAGCTCATGTACATTGGAAAAATCACAAAACTACAAAGGCCCGGCGGCATCCCTGCTACGCTAGGCCATTACTCCGCGGGCTCGTCCGTAACGCGCGCTAAAGTCGGAAGCCCGCCCGTAGAAGGTCGGCCCGCCCAAAAGTTCAATGACTCCTCGGCCCTTCGCCACCGCCGAAGGTGTCGCCGAGTCGCAAGACGAGCGTGCGGCCGCCCGAACAAGGAAGCGCGGGATAAAGCGGTGGTCAGTTCGTGAAGCAAGCATGCATTTTGTTCATTCAACAAGGGAGCAAATGTTACAACGCACGCCCACACCTAGCTACTTTCGCGCCGCACCTGTGAGCCATCGGCATCTGCGGAGGCCCCAGCGCCACCCTCGTCGTGCGCGGGACCTCGTCGAAATCGGCGAGACTCCCTCCGTGAAGGGACTTAGGAGCTCCACTGCGCTCGGCTATCAGCGTAGTCCCGCATCCGCTCGTAGAAGAATTTGAGAGGTGGCGAGCGGCGCGGACTTCACCGGACATCACCCGGCTCGCTGGCATCTCCACTGCTGGTCCGCCGATTCGGCAATATGTCGCAGCCACGGTGCGAAGAAGGGCGCACACCAAGCATGATGCCACGAGGCGCGGTGGTCACAAAGTTAAATCGCAGCTCGCGCGCCGCCGCCGGCGGCATGGATCAGCGTAGGGCCGCGGCAACTCCTCGGGCGGCGTGGTCGGCACCCGACCACAAGTCCTCGAGATGGACTTCCGGCATTTGCGGGGCATCCCACGTGATGACCGAGGCCCGCAAATCAGCGCCGGTTGCGCCTCGCTAGAGTCAACGCAAGCTCGCCCTTCTCCTTCTCCAATACGGCGACTTGCTGCAGAAGGCCGCCCCGCTCTGCCGCGAACTCTGCCCGCGCCGCCTCGGTGGCCGACTTTCGCACCGACGCGGCAACTTCTTCGGCGTGCGCCTTCGCCTCGGCGTACTCCGCCTCAAGCTGGCGGATTCGGGCATCCTTGGCGGACCGAGCCCCAGTGGCCTCGTACAATTGCCCCTCGACGGCCTGCAGCCTATCTTCAGCGCCCTTTGCGCTGGCGTCACTGCTGCAGGTGGCTTGCCCGGCACCGAGTGCGTAGGGCAAAAGTGATTCAGAGAGCACAGTGTGGTCGAGCGTTTGTCATATAACAAGTACTTGCCGAACTCCCGGCGCCTCGGCCGTCCCTCGGGCGGCCTACCCCGTAAGTAGGTAGCGGCGCTCCACAGCGGCGGCGCGTCATCCACAATGCTGCGCCATGCCCTCAACGCCCAAAGCGGGGGACGGTCTGCAGATTGAACGCAGCGGCGCTCGTGCAGCCGGCCGAACCCTCGCGTTCGGACAAGCTCCTCCTGCAGGATAAGCAACACTGCGCAGTAAAGCTGCGCGTGAGCATCACAAAGCACGAAGAAAGCCCGCCGGTCGCCAAGCCACCATACCTTGTGGCGGACGGAGGCTTTGCGAGCCCGTCCCCTAGTCGCGGCGGGGCGGCAACACGGCCCCGTGGAAGGCAGGGTCCCACGAGGAGTAGCGCGCCCGAGCTCGGAGCCAGCGCCGGCCGCTCTGGCGCGGCGGACAAGGCAGCCTGGAGGGCAGAAGGGGCGGGTGCCACCGGGACTTCGCTGAACGTATCCGAATCCCATAAGCTCCTGATGCCCGCCGCCACGACGAACCCCCTCGTCGTCCGATGCAGCTCAAAGCGCGAGCACGCCGCTGGCCGAGCAGCGGCGATTCGCCTCAGCGGATGTTGCCATGGAAATCCCCGCGTCCGCGTCGTCCGGGGGCGAAGGTCCCGCTGGGGTTGGCGCTGCGAGGGGCACCTCGCATCCCGCCGCTGCTATGGGCAAAGGCTCATCCCCACGCGCCCTCGCGAGGGAGGCCTCCGGCATAATAGCAGGCATGGTCGAGGGGTCCACCTCCGCACCACCGGCGGCCAGCGGTTCTTACCTCGGCGGCGCAGCGGTGATGAGGCTTCCTCCTCCATTTGCTCGTGGTTGGCTCGGCGCCCAAGACGCCGCCGAAGATCTGTGCCTCGACGCGTCGCCTTCCAACCCCGAATCGGCGTGCCGCGAATCAATTCGCGTCTGCCGCACCTTCGGGAGCACTACCGATAGTAGTTGCAGCTGCCGCATCAGGTGCGGCGGACGCTCCGCCTCGGCTCCTTTTGCGAGACGGCGCCTCCCTCTTCGTTGCGCCATCATCCGAGCAGCGCTCACAGCGCGGCAAGGCCTAGGGCCTGTTGTAGAGACCGAATATGCAAATCCGGACTCTCACGTGTATTACGCACTAGTCCGGGATCACGCTAGTGCACACAGTATAAACAAAGATGAAATATCGAACATATCACGATTCACTAAGAAAAGACTCAAATATTATTAATAATCATCGAGTGCGACCTTATGGCCAAGCTTACAATAGACTAGCCCGAAGGGCTTAACAAAACTAGCAATGAAATCCAAAAGAAAGCGCGGCAACCAATCGACACACCCACAAGGCTATCGAGTGGAGAACGAAGCCTAATCCGCGAAGGCGTCAAGTACTCTCCTACGGAACCTCCTGCTGGTGATACTCCTCCTCCTCAAGCGAGCAACGAGGGCATAAAGCCGTGAGTACATAGAGTACTCGACAAGTCGTTTGTAACAAATTAATGCAATATAACATGCAAGGCTTACCAATGGAGGGTGAAAGGTTAATTTGCATAAAATGGCATTTGAAAATACAATAAATAGATTGAAGGCGCATTGAAGTAAAACAATACATAATAATCAAAGGAATTGAAGTAACCACTTATGAATCTCCCATCCATAAGCTAAACCAACCACTTATGGACCTCCCATCCACAAGCTAAACCAACGATGAATTAACCATCCACTTGTCCAAAACTTTTAGAAATAACTATACCTCGTGTGAAATCACCGAGCATTGTCCATGACCGAGGACACGGCTATTCGAATAGTTTTACACTCTGCAGAGGTTGCACTGCTGTACCCACACGATGTGATAATCCTCACGTTAAAGATAATCACAACAAGGCTTTTACAATGATCCATCTCTACCGATCCCACTCGCTAAGGTTTCGCCGTCGAGTAGGGTAACCCCTAGTCGATAATTGCCCCTCTTGCGCCACACAACATCGTAGTAAAACCAAAGTGGAGACTTCACAAATTATTATGCGAGTCTATCCCATACTAGACATGTGGTTTGCAGTAAGGCTCGGATCAATGGCGCACAAAGTTAAGTCCTTAGGAATTACGGTGAAACTTCCACATCCCACGAAGTGAATCCACACTTCCCCCTTTCTCGCACGATCATTCGCCCAAGTGAAAACCAATTTTGTATAACCACCGCCAATGGCGCACCAACGCCACGGCACAAATTTTATAACGATGGCACCAACCACGATTCAATATCTCATTAAGTCAAATTAATTAATCACATGTAATGATGAACCCTTTCGCAAGAATAAGCAAGGCTAAGCATTCTAATCGTACCAACCCAATGTGACAAATAACATAGCATCACTAATAAAATTCCCAACCTAAGGTGACAATAGCATCAAGGTATTCCAAAATATCAAGGAGGGAAATAACCAATTGGGACGATAACTACCAATACAAGGGTTTGAATAAAAATAGCGATGCAAGATAATTTAAAACAAAATAATTAAATAATAGATTGCAAACTGGGTTCAACATGATCAAAGGACACGACTTGCCTTGGCCTTGCTCAGTTAGGAAATCTTGATCTTCAAATCCAACTTCCGCTCCCTCGAACACGCGATCTAACGAGAGAGAAAGCGAATCGAAAAGACAAAAACAAATTCAAATAAAATCCAAATAAAATCCAAAAACTGCAAAACCAGAACCAAAAGACATAGCTCAATTTTAGACGAATTTAGGAAGAAGAATCGGGTCAATCGGAGTTCGGACGAAGGAGAACGAGCGATCTAAAGTTTCTTGGGCGAGAAAATGCTGGAAATTCACGGATGCTACTGTTCACCCGAGAGCAATTCTTTTGGCGAGAAGGCTAGCGCTGGCGAGAAGAGGCATGGGAGATGAATCTAACTAGCAACATGGGTTGTTAGGGATCTAAGACACACATAGGAAGCGACGGCACGCTAAGCGGAGACCGTTGGCGGCACGGCCGCTACAGCGACATGGGTAGGAGAGGAATAAAATCCGGGCATGGGCGTGGAGAGGTAGGGTGAGCACGGGCTAGAAGCGCAGCTTAGCGGCTAGGAAAATTATCGGCTCGGCCAGAAACCCACCGAGAGGCAGCGCAATCGGCGTTTGAGCGGCGTTGGGAAGGAAAGAGAAAAACTTAATATCTTGGTGCTCGGTGAGCGAAATCTAAAACCACTTGGAGGTACCTACCTGGGATGGTTTGGCACAAAGTGACGCGAACGGATTGGTGAAAACATCACCGGGTAGATGGGGACACGAGATGCCATTGGCGGCCATGGCGAGATCGGAGGTAAAAATTTGTGGAGGCTTTTGGGAAGCGAAAGTGAGCACGGCGTAGAATGCGGCGAGACAAGTCTAAGAAAAATTACGGCAAGGGCTAAAGCTTACGGAGGCGACGAATCGGCGTCGGGAAGCGCTCTTGACCTAGATTGGGAAAACTCGATTCGGAGATTGGCTGCACCAAAACCAAATTAACTTGGCAAGAAGGTAGATGGGACATGATGGCACAATGTGACGCGAAAGGATCACGGAGAAACTCACGAATAGCTCGAGACACGGCGAGCAAATTCGGACCGAAGAAGCGTCGATGCCGGCGGCGTCCTGGGCTTTGGGGGACTTGGCACGGCAGGATGGGTTTAGAGGAGCCAAGGGTCGTATTTATAGGCTTGGAAGAGGTAGAAACCGATTCCAATTCATGGATTCGGTTTAGAGTCCGTTTGAGAAAATTGGAGATAAAAGGCAAGCGGATGAGCGAAGCGGAAAGGGACCAGTTGGGATGGATTCCTTACGTGATTTGGCACAACTTTCCTTTTGGGAAGACATTCAAATAATGTCGGATTGGAAGTTATGAAGAGAGAGAAAAAGGAAGGAAGCGTGCGCGTCTGAGAGAGAACGGATCGATCGAAGCTCGAGGTTGAAGATGAACCAGTGCTTGACACGTGTCATGTACTGTTCATTCTCTCTCCTCTTTTTTTTTTTGGAAATTTCAAATTGAGCTCAAACAAACTCGAAAAATCCCAGAAAAACAGAAAAATTCCTTGTGACACAAGGAACACAAATAAAATATTTTTGGCAAATATTAATATTTAATTTAATCATATTAAATCTTTTGATTAATGAAAATTTCAATTAAGCTTTAATTAATTCAGAAAAATTCAAATGGTGAATTTTATTTTAAAAGCTTCAAAAGGCTCTGAAAATCAGGATGTTACACTCGCACACGCAGTTTACCCTTGACCCGCCTCGTTGGTAGTGACGCCTTGTGCTCATGCTCCTCTTGGTGTATGGCCCCAGAACACGCTGCGCAGCTAGCTCGCGTCCTCAAACAGATCCACGAGGCCGGATGAGGGGCAACACTAAGGTAATGCATCGAGCAAGCAAAGGAAAAGCGGTCAAGACTTATGGAGCGGGGCGCCGTAGCGGCGATCTCTGGAGAAACATTGTCGTCCGGCGCCTTTCGGCAAGGCGCCAATCACGGCAAGCGGGCCACGCCATACATAATGTACTCTTGGCAAGGTCACGCATGTTCAGCGGCGGCTATTCCCACAAGCCGTCGGGCCTTTCACGATCCTCATCGCCCGGCGTTCACCGGCGAGTCTTGAACGTGATTGGCGGCTGTGCATTCGAGGCGCTCCGCTCTCCACGCGGTGATAGAACCACCGCTTCATCGGTTCGACTCCACTTCCGCGTGTGGAATTTGCGGGAAGAGCTTGCTGCGCACCGTAGAAACGAAAGTGACGCTGCCGGCTTCGGCAGCCCCGTCCGCCGCCCTTTGGGTTGGTACCGTGCCTCGTGCGGTAGGCGAACAACGGCGGCAGGCAGCCACGCCCCAGCGCAAGGCCCGGTGTACACCCATGGCCGGCCACGGCGTCGGAGTTAGTTGCACTAGCTCCAACGAAGGTCCGCGACACGGCGCCCAATCGTCGCCGCCGGGATCTGAAGCCAGCGTCAAGGAAGGCGGCGAGCGATCGCCTCCGACACGGGGCGAGTTTTGTCTCGCGGCGGCGGGGCGCCGACGACATCGCGCTCGGACAGCTTCCGCGCGTACGGCGCTGGATAACCTTCGGTAACGGCGAGGCCCGGCTCGCCGGAGAAGCGTACCTTCTTTCTCGACGCCGGCCACACCTTGTTCGCGCGCGCGCGGATCACGCTCACGGATCAGGTATTTCACCTCGGCCGGTGACAACGCGGCCAACGCCACAACCACGATCGCTGGACCGTGTTCGCCGGATGCCGCCGCTACCGCAAAAAGTGGCGACGAAAACGCGAAGGAACACGGAAGGCGATGCAAGCAAGAGACACGTGAGAGCCACGGCGACACGATTCGACGCCTATTTCAAGCTACCTCGCCCCAATACCGGCGTCGCGGCGCCGCATACCGGCGCGACCACGCTTGCACGCACCGCCCCGCACGACTCCCCAAAAACCAAAGCGGCGTCGTGGCGATACACGCCTCGCGACCGCAGAACCGAGGGCGATCAATGCAAAGTGGTTGCGGTCACGCAACCCGGGCATCTGCGGCGCCCCAATCATGAGCGCGCGTGCCCCACCCACGAGGCGACACGATGACGCGCGATGACCGCCTTTTGGCGGTATATGCGTATGGGCGTGCGCGCCTCGACCGACTTGGCGCCCGGCTCGCGCCACCCGTTCAAGGGTAGGGGCGGGCGTCGCGCGTCTCGACCGACAGGCGCGGCTCGCGCCACCCGTTCGAAGGTAGGGGCGGGCGCGCGCGCGCTCTGCCGACTTGGCGCCGGCTCGCGCCACCGTTTGAAGGTAGGGCGGGCGCGCGCGCCTCTCGACAGGCGCGGCTCGCGCCACCCGTTCGAGGTAGGGGCGGGCGTGCGCGTCTCGACCGACTTGGCGCCGGCTCGCGCCACCGTTCCAAGGGTAGAGGGCGGGGGCGCGCGCCTCTCGCCGACTTGGCGCGGCTCGCGCCACCGCTCGAAGGGTAGGGGACGAGCGCGCGTGTCTCGACCGACTTGGCGCCGGCTCCGCGCCACTGCTCGAAGGTAGGGGCGGGCGCGCGCACCTCTCGCCGACTTGGCGCGGCTCGCGCCACCCGCTCGAAGGGTAGGGGCGGGCGTGCGCGCCTCGACCGACTTGGCGCCCGGCTCGCGCCACCCGTTCGAAGGGTAGGGGACGGAGCAGCGCGCGCCCCTGTTTCGGCTGGGCACCACCTCGCGCCAATTCCCACCCATCTCGGCCCGACGCCGGGGTACGATGGCAAGACGCCACGACTTAAGTTTGCCTCGGTCTTCCTTAACGAGCCACCCTGACGCACCAACGCCCTCCCGGGCGGTGCGGACGACCTCAAAGCGCCGATGTAGATGGCTGTCGGGGAAGAACAAGGCAAACCTTGCCGTCGTATGCAAAGGTATGGCACGCGCGCGAGTCCACTTACGGCAAGCACGGGGCGCTATCGTGCGCAGATATGAAGTCACCACACCAACATACCCTCGTCCGCACGGCGAGCATGCGAATGTCTTCATATTCGCCACGAGAAGCGGTCGGGCCTGCCATTCTCACTTTATGCCGTGAAGTATTCCCACAAATAGGACATACTTTTGTTCACCGCGCCACGACATTAGCGCGGGCGGTGCGGTCATCAAGCGCAGATGAACAAAAGTTTGTCCTACATGTGAGAAGTTAACCATGAGCAGTGTGGGGTGGCGGCAAGGATGCCACGAGCAACCCCAACGCCAACCCATTTATACCCGGCGACCGGGCGAAGAGTCGCCCGACATAGAGGAGCATCAGCGGCGGCATGCCAACCGACGAAGCACAAGCCGGGAATGTCGGGCGGCTCGGCTACGAGTGCGTAAATGCAGCCCCGCCCCGCCGCATGCTCGTGGAAACCGTCGCATGCTCCACTCGAGAAGCGCTACGAGGCGACGGCCCCCCGGCAAGCCAACCGCCATTAAAAGCGCACCACCGATCCGCGCGATCGATCGACTTCAAGTGGCGGGCCCAACCACGCCTCGACCCGACTTGGTGCGGCTCTGCGCCACCCGTTCGAAGGGTAGGGGCGGAGCGCGCGCGCGCAACCGCCGGCATCAACCATACTTTCAACCGCGGCGAGTTAACATTATGCAAGGCCGGAGAAGTTCGGCGCGCAGGACGGAGGGCCAAGGGACTCGGCAACATGGCCGGCCGGTGAAGCCCTTCACCATGAGAGGCTCTGTTGTAGGGTGGCCCCACCTAAACCAGCAGCTGTTAGAAGACTACAAAGACAGAGTAGAACATGTGTAATGACTCAAATACCCTTAGGGGATACGGATGTAAGGGCATGATTGTAAAAGCACTCCCCACATGAATATATATAGCGGGATGAGGGGAGGAAGGCAGGACACTTCCCACTCTCCACTACCACTTCTCTCTCTGTTTGGTCTGTAACCACAACAGACAGATTTTCACAAGACTAGGCCCCCAGTCTTTTCTTCATCACCTGACCTGATGGTGGCAGAAGATTGGTTTAGAGATGTAGAAAGAAAGTTAAATACCGCTCAATGCAATGACAAGGAAAAAGTACTATATGCCACCCATCAGTTGCAGGGCCCAGCAGCAGCCTGGTGGATGAGTTATCAAGCTATGGTGGAAGATCCAGAAATTACTTGGAAAGAATTTGAGGATTCTTTCCGTCACACCTATGTACCGACTGGAGTGATGGAAGCTAAGCGTCGAGAATTTCTTACGTTGAAGCAAGGAGGACGTACGGTCGTGGAGTATCTTCATCAGTTTAACACATTGGCCCGTTACGCCCCTGATGACGTGAAAACCGAGGAGAAAAAAATGGAAAGATTTAGAGAAGGATTGCAGATATCTTTGAAGCATCATATCTCGGCTATAGACTTTAAAGATTTACCTTCCATGGTAAATAAACTCATTATATCGGAGGAGACCCAAAAGGAGTTAGAAGGTACACAGAAAAGGAAGATAGTACAGGTAACATCATTGTCAGATGCACCACGAAAACGAGTAATCCTAGCATCTCAGTTCAAAAACCAGCAAGGCAAGACAACGATATTCACTCCAAGACCACAAATGCAAATGAACCAGAATACCACAACTCCACCACAAGATACAGTGAGAACCTCAAATTCGAAACGCTTTAAATGTGATGGGAACCATTTTCAGAAGCAGTGTCCGCAGTGGCACCCCGCTTGTTTCCATTGTGGCCAAGCTGGTCATTTCAAGAATCAGTGCCCAAGAGGAGGGCTACCTTCTAAAGTGGCAAAGGCCCAAGTCAAGGCGCAGACATCTTCACGACGACAGTTTATTGTTGTACCAAAACAGGAAGAAGGAGGCCAGAGCCGATAGTTTACAGTCAAGCCAGCCGGAATTCAGACGACAGCTACAACGCCAGCAAAGGACAAGGACAAAGGAATACGGAGACCAGTCCAAGGAAGAATAAATCATATCTCGGCAAAAGAATCACCTAGAGCCAACGACGTCATCGTTGATGTATTGAGTTAGAAAAGGTACCATGGCGAACAAGGTCAGATAGCAGCATTAGAAATCCAGTAAACTCTGACAGATCAGATCAAGACAACTCAAGAGAATGATGAAGAAGTACAACAACTTGCACAGAAAAGTCAAGAGGAAAGTTCAACTGAGTTTGTAAAAGATGACCAAGGAATCATGAGGTTCCGAGGTCGTTATTGTATACCCAATGATAAAGAGTTGAAGGACTTGATTTTACGAGAAGCCCGCTCATCTCAATTCTCCATACACAAAGCAGGAACTAAAATGTATCAAGACTTAAAGAAGAGATATTGGTGGAAAAAAATGAAAAGAGAGATAGCAGAGTATATCGCACGCTGTGACACATGTCAAAAGATAAAGATAGATCATCAGAAGCCATCAGGGTTATTAAATCCTTTACCTATTCCAGAATGGAAATGGGAAGATATTGGTATGGACTTTATCACAGGGTTCCCAAAAACCCGCAACAGTTACGATGCTATTTGGGTAATCGTAGACCGACTGACGAAAGTAGCACACTTTATACCGATCAAGCAAACCTATGGCAAGAACAAACTAGCAGAGTTGTACTTAATCAAGATTGTGGTGTTACCTGGAATTCCAAAGAGGATAGTATCTGATAGAGGAGCACAATTTACATCTGTTTTCTGGAAAAAAATTGGTGTCATTCTTGGCAACTCGGGAGAGTTGAGGAAGAAAGTCACCAACATTTCATATTTGTCCGGCAACGCCCTTAGCATTTTCCTTACAATGTCAACATCGGAAAGATTAGTACCAAGACCTTTGAGCTCATTTACGATGTTGTTTAGCCTTGTGTACATCTCATTGATGTCCTCATGGGGCAACATTGTAAATGTCTCATATTTGATCCTTAGCCGATGCAATTTGACTTCCTTGACCGTGGATGTCCCTTCGTGTATTTCCGAGAGGGTGTTCCAAATAGCGTGAGCCGTTTCAAGGTTGCTCACTCTATTGAACTCATCCGCGTTCAAGGCTCCAAATAAAGCATTCATAGCTTGTGCGTCTAAATGAGCATTACGCCCGTCTTGTTCCATTGGGTGATCCGGATCAAGAGCCGTGACATAACCCTCATTTACGACTTTCAAATATGAGGACTCATGGCCTTCAAATAAATAGACATCCTAATTTTCCAATAAGCATAATTTGATCCATCAAAGAAAGGTGCCTTTCCTATTGCAATACCCTCGCTAGCTATCCTTTTCTCTCTAGACGGTTAAGTCTAAAAATGAGAGACCTCGCTCTGATACCACTTGTAAGATCGAGGAGGCCGACTAGAGGGGGGGTGAATAGGTGGTTTTAAAATTTTTCGTCTAATTTCAATTAGCAATTTTAAACTTAATGATTTCCTAGAGCGAGTAAACAATAGTACTACTAAACAATCCAGAAAGGCTCAATTGATCACTAGTACAAGTAATTGACTAATAGCAATATCAATAAGCTTAGGGCAATGTTTGCTACTCTAACTAAGCAAGCAATCAAATTATTCAAATGAAGTGAATTGCTTGAATGAAAATAAGCACAAGAGAGCAAACCACAATTGACACAATCACTTTTTATCGTGGTGATCGGAGACTTGCCGGTCTCCCTAGTTCACGTTGAGGTAAACCCGAACGAATCGGACTGGCTCCATGAATTGAGCCTAATCACCTCTATCACTAGCGGTAGCCCTTTCCCTCTCCGGGTAGGCGAGCTCCGAGCCTTCACAATCTTCCGGGCCTTCTCACAATATTCTCGAGAATATCACTTTTGTATTTTTGAACTCGGAACCATTGTCACTTCTAATTTTCTTTATTTTAAAATCAAATTCATTTTGGGCCCTTTTTGAAAAACTTTTGAAAATCCCGGAGGTTTCACTTTTGTCATTTAGGAAGAAGACTCATGTGTATCTAGAGTAATCATCCACAATAACTAAACAATAGCTATTACCTCCAATGCTCTTATAGGTTCTTGGCCCAAACAAGTCCATATGTAAGAGCTCTAATGGCCTAGAAGTTGACATGATACTTTTGGAAGGATGAGAATTAGCGATTTGCTTCCCGGCTTGACAAGCACTACAAAGTCGATTTTTCTCAAACTTCACATCTTTCAAGCCAACAACTAAGTCATGTTTGAAAAGCTTTTTGAGTTGAACCATGCCCACATGACCTAGTCTTCTATGCCATAACCAACCCAAAGAAGTTTTTTCAATTAAACAAGTTTTTAAACAAGACTCATTTGAAGTAAAATCCACTAAATAGATATTTCCAAATCTAATGCCTTTAAAAACAAGTTCATTATTATTTTTTTGAGATAACAATATTTTCTTTTGAGAAAGAACATGTTAATCCTAAATCACATAATTGAGCAACGGATAGCAAATTGAAATTTAATGTTTCAACTAAGGATACATTAGAAATGGAAAGATCGTTTGAGATAGCGATTTTACCCAAACCAAGTACCTTTCCTTTGCTATTGTCTCCAAATGTGATTTTGTCATTGCTTCCACTCTCAAAGGTAGTGAACATTTTCTGGTCTCCGGTCATGTGTTGAGTGTAACCGCTATCCAACACCCAATGCCTTCCACCGGTTTTATAGTTCACCTACAAAAGAAAATCAAGCTCTTTTAGGTACCCAAATTTGTTTGGGTCCTTGGAGGTTAGTAACCAAGGTTTTGGGTACCCAAATAGATTTCTTTTTAGCACCCAAAATCAAGGTGCCAATAAAATGAGCAATAACATTTCCATTTGTGGTTTTCTTAAGCATGTAGCATGAATCATATAAACCAATGGAATGTAGTTTATTCTTAGAACACTCATTTTGCATATGACCAATATTCCGGCATTTGTGGTTTTCTCTTTTTCAAGTGCCAAATGGATCAAACTAGGATGCAATGCACTCGAAATGGCTCAACTACCTCAATTGAATGCTCAAGTGTGTAAATGAGGTGTGAGAGGTTGCTCTAAGCTCAAAGATGTTCAATGGGGGTTCAACAACATGTACAAGTGCTGGTGGGGTCGAATTTATACCCCCACCAACCTCAAATAGCCGTTGCATTAAACAATCCTGAAAAATCAGGAAAATCGGAACTACCGCAGTGTTATGGGCGGTACTTCCGGATTTCCGCCGCCTGGTCAGAACGGTTATGTCAGAGGATCAGAAGTAACCGTTGGACAATAAATGCGTACTTCGCGTTGTAGTCGCGGTACTTCCGAATCGGAAGTTCCGATATTTCCCCGGTACTTCTGATCTTAGCGAGTTCAAGTTTAACTCTGGGCGCTTTCTGGAATTAAAGTTCTGCACTAATGTCCGGAACTACCGGCCTTGAGGTAGTTCCGCAGTTCAACCTGCGGTACTTCCGTTTTTCAAGAGGATAAGTTTTACTCCGGGCGCTCTCTGGAATTAAAGTTCCGCTCGGGATACCGGAACTTCCGCGCTTGTGGTAGTTCCGCCGTACAACCCGCGGTACTTCCGTTTTCCGAGTGACTAACTTAAACTCTGGGCGCTTTCTGGAAAACAACATTCCGCCCGGGCGCCCGGTACTTCCGCCCAATCGGTAGTTCCGCGCTTTGAACGTCGGTACTTCCGAAAATTCTGACAATGCATGATTTTGATTCAATTTTAAATTCTAAATGCATGCATGATCATAAATTGATCCAAGAGGCACATTGGCATATGATCAAGTATTTCATTATGATCCCTCTTAATAGTACGGCATCTAACCTATAATCCGGTCTTCCAACTTTTCTCCAAGACTGGTAAAAATAAAAGAGCCCTAAACTATTTACCTTTGTCGACTTGGAGCTCTTTGAATCTTGTGACATCTTTTATGTACCTCTTTCTTTGCCCTTGAGACTAATTCTTGCAAACACTTAATACACAAATTAGTCCCATGATCACATAATGTCATTAATTACCAAAACCAATATTTTTAGGGTCCTAGATGCTTTCAACAGTACATAAGTTATAGCATTCCTAATATTAGACCACAGTGCATAGTTATATGTGGTTCCACCAAAAGAAACGTCCTACTCCTCCAAATCACCTTCACTGTCCTGGAAACCTCTCACTAATGAACATTGCAACCCAGTCTAGCTTGTGCTCGAACGGCAGGAGGTAGAAAGCCTTACCAATGTGAGGGTTAGCCACCAAATAAGCAAAGTAGAAAGATATGTGGGTCTTATCAAACCCAGGAAGGCTTTTCAATTGGTCAAATAAGTCTGCAGGCAATTCATTTTCAGGTTTAGCTTACATCTTTATAGCATTGGTAATGTTCTCACCTACACTTTTGAAAGCACTAATCAGTCCATCGTCTTCAATCTCAGCTATCCTGGCCCTCTTGTTGGTCTTGCTTGCAGAAGATGTTGCCCCATAATTATCCGAATAGTACTCCCATCACTCACATCATGTGCGGGAACATCATCGATTCAGTTCCTCCATCTTGATTACCTAGAGCTGCACTTGAGTCCTTGACAAAGTTTCTGTAGCCATTGTTGCCAAATATTGTTTGCATCTCACCATAGTGGTCTAGAGGCTTGTTCAGATACTCAGCATCTGCCTTGTGATCCTAGCATATGAAAAAAAATTCAGCAAGCCCCAATTATGTGCAGGAATAAAGTATTGAAGTATACCTGCACATGGTTATTGTAGTGCTCAGCATCAAGTGTGATAATGAAGTTATCTTCATCCCACCCAATGACACTCGACTTCCTAAGTCTATTTATCTTTGCAAACTTCCTTGACCAGGTTTTCAAACGGTTTTTGATTTGCTCACCAGTGTGCATAGTGCTGAACTTTTCGTTGAGAGCCCTAGCACATGCATTGAGATGGACTTTCTTGAAGCCCTTTTGTTGGAAATATGCCCTAGAGGCAATCATAGAGATGATGATATTTCGTTGTATCCATGATTTCATAAATGTTCCTTGAATATTGCCTTTGTGTTGATTAACAAGTATGTGACTTGTTTGTGAAACTCTTTACTTATATGGTCATTCTAAAGTTGTCCCTAGTCGGAGTTCATTTGAGGACACACGTGAATAATGGATTAGCACATGTATCGGTTGATGACCATGTTTCACAGGTCATAGACATGGAGATGTCAAACCAATAATGTGGACACATGTCTAGAACATGGGGTTGGACCGACCCAACATGAGACATAACAATTATACTTATGGTTCTCTCTCTACACAATGTGTACGCCTTGTCCTTAGACCTGAGATTGTCGCATGTACTTGAGATGTGAATCGACCTACTTAGGGGCTATCAAACGCTACTCCGTAACTGGATAGTTATAAAGATAGCTTTCGGGTTTGTCATGAAGCATCTTTGCGAGGCATGGTCGATCGAGATGGGATTTGCCCTCTCTACCGAGAGATATCTCTGGGCCTCGAGTGATCGGATCCGAAATGCATGGCCATGCTACTTAAGGTTAAGAGTTAACCTAGTAAGGGATTCGGATCACGGGATCGAGAAAGAGTGGTCACTTGGAGCTCGACCAAATATCGTGAGGCAAAGGGATTGGCATGTACATAAAGTTGTGATGGTTCGTTCGATATGATCTTTGTGTATGTTTAGGAGTTGGCACGTCTTGCTAGAGGCGCTACCAACTATTGACCGAGTAGGTAAACTCGTGTCATGTCTAAACATACGTGAACCCATAGGGTCACACACTTAAGGGTGAAGCCTAATTCGGATTGGATCCGGGTTGGGTGGTATTGAGTCCTAATGGGCCTCCTTTATTGAAGCCCATTATAAGGGCGTCTATAAAGGAGGGCAAGGCGCGCGGGGTTGAGGAAGAGAATTTTCGTGACCTCCTCAAACCACGGCGCCACCCTCCCACGCCTGGCGCTCGCGCGAATCTAGTAATCCGGCGTGCGTCGCTTCCTCCGCACGTGTGGATACCTTTTGGCGTTTGCATCGTAGCGTTGGACGAACCGCAAGAGAGGAGTTGTACGTTGGACGCCGCGGCGAGGGCGAGGAAGTAGTACGACTACTCGCCCGACGTCTTTGCATCGGCGTAGTACGACTACTCCGCCCGACGTCTTTGCATCAATTCCGCGCACCGCGTCTAGTGGTAATTCCGTGATCTATAACTGCAGTGATCTTGGTTTACGGGTAAAATTTTTATTAATTTGCGCTAGCGTAGCCTACCCGTAGTCCTTCACCTTTGATGTCTTAGCACCACTAGCCACCACATTGGCAAGGTGAGTCAGCATGAAAGCTGATTGAGCCGATGTCCATGTAGCATGGCCATTAGTGCCCCCAAGTCCTTCAACATGTTCATCCATTATCTACCATGCCAACATAGAAAATACACATGCTAAGGAAGCCTGGAATAATATTAACTTCAAGAAAAATGTTCATACACCTCAAATTCATGATGAATTACAAGCAATAGGTCCTTACAACTCAAATAAAACAAATAGGTCCTTACAACTCAAATAAAACAAATAGGTCCTTACAACTCAAATAAAACAAGCAATAGGTCCTTACAACTCAAATAAAACAAGCAATAGGTCCTTACAACTCAAATAAAACAAATACAAATCAGTTAACATTGTTGTTTTGACGGTCTGCCCACATCTGGTCTGCAATTTGTTGCCTAAAATTGACCATAGCTGCATGCTCACTTGCTTGACCAGTATACATTGTAGAATGACTATAGTGTGGCCAATTAGAATCAGTAATAATAAAGTCATCGATCCCATCTTGTATGACCCAATTGTGTACGATGTAACATGCAACAACAATGTCTACTTGAGTTCGGAAAGGGAAGAATGGAGTGACATCATCAAGAATTTTGAATCTCCTTTTAAGTGACCCAAATGCACGCTCTATTGTGACACGAAGAGATGAATGTCTAAGATTGAACAACTCTGCTCATTTTGCCTTCGGATTATTCCCCATTCATTCAAGTGGTACCGTACACCACGAAAAGGGGGTAAAAATCCCGGCTTGGCTCCATATGCAGCATCAACTAGGTAGAATTTCCCTAACAAATGGTAAACAAGTTGGTCATGTGTAACATCCCAAAAATTTGAAATTTGAAAATATAAAGTTTTTGAATTATTTTTGCAATATGTTCTAATTTTTGGATTTGGATTTTGTGGTGTTTTCTCAAAATTTTGGTTAAGGTTCCCAAAATTTGAAGTAAAAAGAAAATATACCATTGAAAGGAAAATACAAATTGAAATTAAGAATCTGAAAAGATGATCCAGAAATTAGGAGAGAGGAATGGAAATAAAATCTGGGGATTTATACAGAAAATTTTGCCAAAAGTTTAACCCAAAAAGATAGCAAGAAAAATAAAAAAATAAATAAATAAAAATATAATATGAAATGGAGTTGGGCCAGCCAAAGCCAGCCCAAACCCATCCTTCCTTCGGCCGAATGGCCCAGCCGCGCGGCGCGCGTGCATGCGCCTGCCCGGCGGCCCGGCGCCCTCTCGCTCACTTCTCGGCCGGTGGCCCGCGCCGCGTCCGCGCTCTCCCTCGGCGGCGGGCCTCCCGCTCGCCGGCTCTCTCTTCCCCTCTCCTCTCCCGCTGGCCGGTGGACCGCCTCCTGTCGGCGTCTTCCTCCCGGCCGCCTTTTTCGCTCGGCGCGGTGGCGCTCTCGTGGAGCTCATGCACGGCATCGCCGCTGCGCCGCCGTCCGTCGCCATGGTGGAAAGCTCGCGAGCCGACGCCGCCGTTCCACCGCCCCGCCACGGTTCGGTGCCGCCGCCACAATTTCTCGCCGGCCGCCGGCCCGCCACGTGGCGCCGGTCTTCGCCCGCTCCCCTCGCGCGTGAGAGACCGCAAAAGCGGAGGAGACCGCGCGGGCGTGGGCGTCTTGTGTCACGCGCAAGGCGCTCGCGTGCGCCGCCGCGTCATCACCTGCCTCCGCCACCTGCTCCGACGCGACCGCACGGGCGCCGCCCGTTGCCAGCCCCCTCCGAGCGTGTATATAAGGCCGTGGACCCCCGTTGAGTTCCCCACGTCGTAGTCGCCGTCCCCTAGCAGGTAATTGAACCGAGAGCCACTAAATCGCCGGCGAGCCACTTTCATTCCCAACTCTGGCCGCCCGCGCAACCCATCAATCCGAGCTACCGAAACCTGATTCCTCTCACCCACATCATCTCCGGTGCGTCGCGAAGCCACCGGTCTCGCCGAGCTCCCGACTTGCGTACCTCGCCGTCACCGAGGACATCCCGAAGTCGCCGCGCGCGACGACGCCGACCCACATCCGGACTTCCTCGGCCCCGGGCGACTGCACCATCGTCTTCACCGTAGCTCGTGGAACGCGTTCCGCTTCTCCGCCGGACCTCCCCAACAGCCCCTCGCCGCCGGCCACCATCGCCCCCGACTCCTCTGCTCGGTCACCTCGTCGGCATCCCTCAAAAGGATATTTCATCCTTATAGGGTAGGCAATGCCTCCCGCTCACTTGGCTATCACCGCCGCTCTCTTCCTCCAACTCCCGGCCGCTGCGTTCGAGCCTCCGCTCATGTGCACGGTTGAGTTTTCTTTATTTTCCTTTGGGCTGACAGGTGGGCCCCACATGTCAGCCGCAGCAGCTAGAGCCGAGGCTGACCGCTGGACCCCACATGTCAGTAGCACAGAAAGTAAATAAAAAGGGAAATAAAAAATAAATATGAAAATACCAGTGGACCCCACATGTCAGGATTTGATAATTTCTGGATTTGACCGAAACAGAGAACTTTGACCAATCATAACTTTTTCATTATAGCTCCAATTGAATGAAACAAATTTCTAAATTTGTTTAAATTCAAGATCTATCTAATGGAACCAGAACCATAATATTTGGAGTTCATTTGAATTTCTGGCGATATTTTGTTGATTGGTTGCTTTTCTTTTATTTGGGTATTTCGCACGATTAAATAGCACACGAGGCTCAGAAAGAGGAGGTTGAGGCAGCCAGCTTGGAAGCTTCCGAAGACCCAGACCAAGACCCTCACGAGCAAGGCGAGTCAATACTTTGATCATGTTGAACCTACATTTTATGCAAATTACTTTCGTTTAAATTATCAAATTGCATGCTGTTACTTTATGTGCAAAATATGTTGATTTAAAATTTTAGCTATATGCCCATTGCTCAACTTGATTAAGTATTACACCCCTCTTTGGAATATTGCATATGTGAGCCTTGTCGCCTAGTGGAAAATCTTATAATGGTTAGCATTCGAAAATAAGTCCTTAATTATATGCCATGCTTAGCATTGTTTAGGAACACAGGGCAAGAAATTGCCCCAAGCATCACTTTTAATCATGAGAATTTGATTCGAGCGATCATGGTGGGAATGAGTGGTATATTTTGACATGGTTATTTTATGCTCCCAAAACTCTCAATTTGCTTTAATATCTGAGCGGATGGTTTGGGGGCTGGTATGTGGTGCGAAGGAAAGCACAAATTATGGAGTGTGGTAGAACCGCTCAGATACTACTAAGGACTGAATCTTGTCATGTCAACCCATGTAAATCAGTACAACCACAAGGTGGCAAAATGTAGGCAGGGTTAACTAATTTGTGTAGCTCCAAGGTGGTTACGTGAAGGTATGACCACGAGCAAAGGGATGGATGCGTAATATTCCTCGCCTTTGCCCGTGATGGCTCACGAGGGACCCTTCCTGCGGTATGCGTAATATTACTACGGAAGGTTGACCTTAGCGGGCGTAACCACAGTGGACTATGCATTGTAAAGGCCCTGTGATAGTCTATTCAACCACATGGCTAAGGAATCATGTGGGGCAACGAGTAGATCTATCTCTTGTGGGTAAAGTGTGGCACTCTGCAGAGTCAAAAACTATTTGAATAGCCGTGCCCGCGGTCAAGGACGGACATGGGAACGTAACTAGATATAGTTCTGTTTACAAAATAATTGGAACTTGGGCGAAGGGAAACTTGAAGGGCGAAGGACTGCCTTGGTTGGAATTGTCCTGGGTGTTGTCCCAGTGGTACGTTAAGCGGCTATAGCGCTGAAAGATACTATATGGCGCAGATGCCATGTAATGGTGGATGGAATCTGTGTCAATTATAAGATCAACTTACTTTATAAACAGAAGTTTTGAGTTTAAAATTGCTAGGTCTCAGGGATTTTTCTATAATTGTATTCAAAAGCACTTTTCGCAAAATAAAATGAACCCAAGCCATCCTTTGATTAGCCATGCATGTCATATATTTGCATTCTGTGTGTTGGCTTGCTGAGCACGGGGTCGGAGTGCTCATTCTCGCTTTTGCAACAAAATTCAGAAACAGGAGTTCAAGGACACTACGCCTATGAGGAGGCCCCTGCCAACGTCGACGGAAGCAAAGGCGATAATTAAGGCGTAGGCCTCGGTGGTTAGGCATAGACAAGTAGACTCTAGGCGTTGTGTACATTTATGTTACCGGGACCCTGGTGGCATATATTGTACACGTTACCCTACTGGCTGCTTGCCTGTGGATTTGGGTTTACTTTGCTATAATTTTCGCTGCATTTATGTAATGAAGGCATTTGGCCAAAGCGGCCCTTTTGTAAACATTCACCCGATGTGGTGTATTTCAGACTCTGTAATATTAATATGCGATCTATGTCATGATTCAGCAATGTACCTGTGTGCACTAACTACTGATCCAGGGATTAGTGCAGTGAGACACAGTAGATTCCGGATTGAAAAATCTGGGTCTGACATCATGTTTCTACATTTCAATATTTTTATGGACAATTGAGGTAGTATTAATCTATTACCTTGTGGCACTCGAAGGCCATTCTCATACTCTAGAGCATCTCTTAAAACTAGAGCATCATGTGCCGTCCCCTCCCAACCAGCCAAGACATAGGTGAACCGGAGATCAAAATCTACAACGGCCATTACATTTTGAGTGGCATAGGTCTTCCTACCACGAAAGGAGTGTTCCATTTCCTTAGGAACAGAGGCTCTTACATGTGTGCCATCAATAGCCCCAATACAATCCTATTATTCGTTCAATAAAATCATAAACAGATTAGGGGTCAGATAAGATTATATTACTACAGAAACTACAAGGAAGTAGGGATGAGCCTCACACCTTAAAGTAAGGATCCCACCTTGGGTTCCCTGCTATTTTGCTTGGAGTGTCCAATGAAGGAGGTCTATTTAGTTCCCCTCGTAGCTCACCAATGGCACGAAGTACTTTGTTAAAATAATGGCTAACCGTTTCTCCGGATCTATCAAAATTAGTTCCAACTAATCTATTCCTAAGATTATGCCCCACTGTATTTAGAAACATAGCCACTTGTTGCTCAACACACATATGGATGGTATCTTCAAGCAAACCACGATTCCTAAAAAGGTTACAAAACCGGAAGAACTTTGCTCTATTAAGTCTTAGCATGTTCACACAAGTTGTATCGTCTTTCCAAATTTTGGTGTCGAGGTACTCAAGTCTCATCCTGTCCCTTTCATCCATAGGTCCATATGTTATTCCTACTCTCCTTGCATCCCGTTTACGTTTTCTAGACTCAATAATCATGGCCATCATTGCCAAAATCATATATCCAGCAGCAGCAAAAATTAAAAGCTTTCTCCTTTTGTCCATCTACAATGCATGAAGCAAACACAAAAAAAACATCATCTGGAAAGGGACTAATCATGCTGCATATTGTCAACTGCACAATCAAGCTGCATATCGAATTCAAGCCACACAATCAAGCAAGTTTGTAGTAGAAATAATATTTGCCCGTCATCGTCCTGAGAAATATTATTTATGGCTGATCTGTTGTAGACCATCGTCCAAAGAAAGTTTGAGGTGAGTAGGTTATTGCCTCTAGCTGGTTTCGTTATGCAAGTGTTTTTTTAGCAAGCCTAAAAAAAACAGGGGGGCATGTGTTGATAGTGAAAAATGACACTAGCATATTTATGCATTAGATGATCAAAATAGCCGAATTGTTGTTTTATTAATTCGGTTGACTATATGGTTGCTCATTGAACTATTTACGACCACTTTGGTCGTGGTCGGCTGCCCATCGAATCATTTACGACCACACTGTCCATGGTCAGAACCGGGTGAAGTGTTAAGCGAGTGGTCGGATAAGCTCTACGACCACGTTGTGGCGAATGCAACCACTTTGGACATGGTCGAATGTCTCCTGAGAGGTTTACGATTATTCGACCATAGTCGAAGGACACGGAAGGAATTACGACCACTTTGGCGTGGTCGAAAGTCATTATGACCACATTGGTCGTGGTCGGCGGCGCCGATAGCTCCACGACCACGTTATGGCGTATCGACCACTTTGGGCATGGTCGAATGTCTCCGAGAGGTGTCGACTATTCGACCATGGTCGAAGGACACGGAAGAATTACGACCACTTTGGCGTGGTCGAAAGTCATTATGATCACATTGGTCGTGGTCGGCGGCCGCGGATAGCTCCACGACCACGTTGTGGCGTATACGACCACTTTGGGCATGGTCGAATGTCTCCGAGAGGTTTACGACCACGTTGGGATCTACGACCGCGGTGAAGTCACGACCACGTTGGAGGCCACGACCACGGTGGGGTTTACGACCACGTTGGAGTCTCGACCATGGTGGAGGCTACGACCACGTTGGAGGCTACGACCACGGTGGGGTTTACGACCACGTTGGGGTCTACGACCACGGTGGAGTGTACGATCACGTTGGAGGCTACGACCACGTTAGGGTCTACGACCACGTTGGAGGCTACGACCACGGTGGGGTCTGCGACCACGTTGGACGCTACGACCACGGTGGAGTCTACAACCACGTTGGAGGCTACGACCATGGTGGGGTTTACGACCACGTTGGAGGCTACGACCACGGTGGGGTTTACGACCACGATGGAGTCTACGACCACGATGGGGTCTACGACTACGTTGGAGTCTACGACCATGGTGGAGTCTACGATCATGTTGAAGACTACGACCACGTTGGAGGCTACGATCACGTTGGGGTCTATGACCACGAAGAAGCCTACGACTATATTGAAGGCTGCGACCATACTAAAGGTGGTCTCAAGGAGTTCAACCACAAATTGGAAACTCGCGATTATAACGAAGCGGTCAAAAATTTGGGAATACCGAATCGTTATGGGAAGTTATCTGCAGAGGATTCGGCAGCGGAGAAGCAAGGAAAGAAATCGGGCATTAGCGGGTGTGATTAATTTGTTTTATTTGATGCCGATTTTACTTGCCATAGATCTTGATTTGATGCCGATTTTATTTACTATAGACCAGGCACCCTATAAATATAAAGGGTAAGGCCGATTGCAAAAAGAAGAATAAGACAATCGACACAATATTATTTTCGTACCTTTGTTTTCTTAGTCTCTAGATTAAAGTAGTTCTTGTTTCTCCATCAATAATTTTGTTGCCGCATGAAATCGTTATGGGAAGTTATCTGCAGAGGATTCGGCAGCGGTGAAGCAAGGAAAGAAATCGGGCATTAGCGGGTGTGATTAATTTGTTTTATTTGATGCCGATTTTACTTGCCATAGATCTTGATTTGATGCCGATTTTATTTGCTATAGACCAGGCACCCTATAAATATAAAGGGTAAGGCCGATTGCAAAAAGAAGAATAAGACAATTGACACAATATTATTTTCGTACCTTTGTTTTCTTAGTCTCTAGATTAAAGTAGTTCTTGTTTCTCCATCAATTATCTTGTTGGCGTACGGATCAGTTTCGTGCGGCAACAAAATTAGCGACTCATTGGGAATCGATTTCTAATCGGTTCTTTTCTCCATCGAAATCAATCTACTCGGCGAAGGCGATTTCTTCATCTCGTCGGCGAATCCATCATTGTCGGCTAAAGCCGATTGCACCCTTCTCTCGGCGACGGCACGCTTCATGCGTAGCAAGCGAAGGTAGCAGCGTAGCAGCAGAGGTGCAATATCACACGCGATCTACAAGGGAACTAGTCGAATATCGGACCATGGTGTCAAGCGGTTACGAGGTAGATCCCAACAACGTCATTACGCCCACGTTTGACGAGTGCGCGGAAGAACATCGTCGGGAGATCGGCGACGCAAGTTAGAGTATGAGAAGGCGATGTTGGCGTGTTTCGAGAAAACAAGACAATGCGTTATTATGAAAGAAAGCGCGCGCCATCTGTCTCCATCAACCACGAGGTAAAAACACCGTAAGTAAAATCTCTCCTTCTCATGAAGATATTGCTCATATGATTAATCAAACTGTTGGTGTTGCTATGGATAATGTTTTGACTAGTCGTATCGAGCCGTGATGTTGCAAATCCGGGATGAACACAATAAAAACAACCTATGACGAGTGATGCTAGTGCTTTAAATTTTCGTCATTCAGAGAACAAGAAACTTTGCCACATAGTTCATCTGCATTTACTACACAATTTGGTGCACCGCGAAACCACGATTTATTGAGTGACACTCATGGTGGCGAAACCACATGCCTACTTCGCCAATATTGCTGCGTCATCGTTTGTCACAACTAATGCGCTCGTCTCGGCTCCAAATTACAGCCGAGTTGCTGAAAATTTAAGCTGGTATGCATGCACCTCCATATCAAGCGTAGCATCAAGTATACCTCCAATACCACCACAGGATCGGGAATACCATATGGGCCAACACCGAAGCTTATTTTAATCCTCTGTGCTTAATACTCCTATCCACACCCCAAATTTGTGACATGCCACAACCTAATGCTTTTAGGCCACGACCGACTAATGTAGCAAATAATCGGCCTATGGTGAGCCATTTGTTAGGCATGAGAATATCGAGAGCAAGTAGCTAATATATTCAGAGAAACGTTTGGGGTAGAGCCTAAGTGTAGAATGCGTACTTATCAAAAGCCGTATCTCGATTTCTATGATACGGTTCCATATCCCCGTGGATTGAGAATACTGATTTTATTAAATTTACTGAGGATGATGGCGAGAACCACTTTAGAGCATGTTAGTCAATTCATTGCTTAATGCGGTGAGGCGATGCTAGCGATGCTTTAAAATTGAGATTGTTTCCTTTGTCATTATCTGATGCTGCGTTCACGTGGTTCACATCCCTTACACCTAATTCTATTCATTCATGGCACGAGTTAGAACAAAAATTTCATGAATATTTTTACACGGAGACACGAATTGAGATTATCACACTTGACATCGGTTAGGCGAAATACAATGAACACGTTGTTGAATATATCGGAGATTTAGGGATACAAGAAATTGATGCTTTAATCTAGTAATATCGATAAGGATCTTCTTTGAGTTAGCCTTTTAGGTTGCTTTCACATTTGAAGGAAAAATTAGAAGGGCAGGATTTCTTAGATGTAAGTCAAGTCTTTGCAAAGGGCTCGCTCAAGAAAGCCGGGCTAGAGAGTCTAAAAATTTCCATAGGACCGTGAAAAGCATAAAGCGAACCATCCTGTTAATTTAGTAGAACACGACCCCGTCATCGATAATGAGAGTGTGGATATGTGTGTAGCTGAATGGGCATGGGATTCAAAATCTAAACCATTCGTTTGCTCGCTTTGAGGCCGGTTCCACGAAAAATCGGCATGAAGAAATAAAGTATACTTTTGATCTTGCTAAATGTGATAAAATTTTTGATTATTTATTGCAAGAGAAACAAATAAAATTGCCCATTGGACATGTCATACCACCTCTGAAGAATTAAAAGAGCGTGCATATTGTAAATGGCATAATTCTTATTCTCATGCTACTAACGATCGCAATATTTTTAGTCGCGAGTTCAATCGGCCATAAATGAAGGGCGATTGAAGTTTCTTGAGAGCTCAAAAATGCAGTTAGACACTCAACCTTTTCCGATTAATGTGATTGATTTCAAAAATAAGAAGGTGCTAGTTCGCCATCACAGCCGAATCAACGATAGGAAAAAATGTGGTGATTGGTAAGGATAGTAATGAACTTGCGAGAAGACGGTGGAGGTGTGGTTAGAACAGTCCAAATTGAAAATACTCTGAAGGCCATGAGTCCATCAAAATTACGATGAGGTTCTGCAATTCCTAGGGTGCATGAGAATGGGAGGACAAGGATGATAAAACCAAAAGCCGGAAGTAGGTCGTTGGAAAATTAATGAGGAAAGAATAGGGCAAGCAAATGGGTTGAGAAGAAGCCCACATTTAAAGAGCTTCTAGCCAAATATGAAGATGGTAAGGCCGCCAAAGCGGTTTTAGTCGGCCCTATAATTTGAAGGCGACCAAGATCCTCCAAGGCAAGAGTTCGGTGGTTGGGATCATCGATGGGAAAGTTTTCTGCAGCCGCACCGCATCCTATGCCTAGGCCGATATTGCACGTGCCATAGGGTCCTCATCTGGTGGTTTCCCTCCTTGTTTGCCATGGGGTTTTGCGGTCCATGGATGCCACCAACTCCGGTGTTTTTGAGCCGTTTCATCCAGGATGGGAAATGCCAAGAAGGCCGGTATTTGACAAAGTTGGCATGGCCTAGAAATGACCGATTTAATAAAAATAATCGGTTTTGTGACCAGAGAGATGATAAATCTCCAAAAGAGCTTACGCATCAAAGGAGGAGGTGAAGCGAGTAAAAATTCAGAAGTGAACAATGCTGCACCGATGAGCGATCAGAGAAACGATGCGAAAATATTGTGGTTGCTCCTGAAAATAAAGAGAAGCTTCCATTGTTAGCGGTGTGGAGCAGCGGCCAGTGGTGTCCACGGGGCTCTCACATTCGCAAAAAGGAGGTTGCAGTGGCTCAGTAGAGAAGAATTGAAAGAGGCTCAGCTGGAAAAATGAGGATGATTTATTCAATGAGATCAAGCCTATGATACCCACTAAGAAAGAATGGAGGTGAAGAAAATTGAAGAGTCGGTCTGAGACAAATAGCGATGATGAGCATGATTTGTTAGATTATGAGGGGTCTCCACTAGTCAAAAATGGCTCTCCACCTCCGAAAGGTATGGATATTAATATGGTTTTTACACTACCTTCTGAATTCCGAGCTATTGATGAAGAGGTTGCACAATTGTGTCTCGGTCCTAAAGAAGTTATCTTTGAAAAACCCGATGAATTGTGCCGACACTTGAAACCGTTATATGTTAAAGGGCATATTAACGGAAGGCCGATTTCTAGGATGCTTGTAGATGGTGGAGCTCTTGTAAATTTAATGCCATATTCAGTTTTTAAGAAATTAGGCAAAGAGGACGGTGAGCTTATGAAGACTAATTTGGCGCTTAATGGATTTCTGCGCGAACCGATCGAAGCCAAAGGCGTCATCTCTATGGAGCTTCTTGTTGGGAGCAAAACTTTACTGCAGCTTTCTTTGTCGTCGACGTGCAAGGTAATTATAGTGTTTTATTGGGTCGTGGATTGGATTCATGCTAATCGTTGCATTCCTTCCACCTTGCATCAAACTTTAGTGCGGTGGGTAGATGATGATATAGAAGTCATTCAAGCGGACACATCGGCTTATGTTGCTTTGGCGATGCTTGGTGATTGGCGCATGGTAATATTCGGTGTTTGTGAGCACAGATCTTTACGATTATGACTATGTTAGTGTTACTAAGGATGGTTTTGTACACGTATGCATGCAGTAGACATGCAGCCGGTTTAGCAATATGATGTTATAAATGGATAAGGAACATAGTTTGGATTGGTTGTGAGCAGTAGAGCACTATCGGTCAAGTAAGAACGATATGTGTGAAGCTATTGATGATTTTGATGAAGTAGAAAAATTAGGATATGGTTTTACATCGGTGATTCATTAGAGGAAGTGGACATAGGTAATGGTAATATCCTAGGCCGACATTTGTGAATAAAAACATGGCGAGTGATTGCAAAGCCCAAATGATTGAGTTGCTTAGAAATTATGTTGATTGCTTTGCATGGGAGTACCACGAAATGCCGGGCCTTAGCCGAGATCTAGTAGAGCATCGGTTGCCCATTAAATCTGGTTTTAGGCCTCATAAACGACCACCTAGAAGGTTTAATCCTAATATGTATGACCGTATTAAAGAGGAAATAGACCGGTTATTGAGAGTTTGGTTTTATTAGGCCATGTCGATATGCCGAATGGATATCCAACATTGTGCGATTGAGAAGAAGAGTAGTGGCAAATTACGCATTTGTGTTGATTTTAGAGATTTGAATAAAGCTACTCCAAAAGATGAATATCCCATGCCTATAGTGACATGTTGATTAATAATGCTTGGGACATAGAGTTGTTAGCTTTTTAGATGGCAATGCTGGTTATAATCAAATTTTTATGGCCGAAGAAGATATGTCTAAAACGGCCTTTAGGTGTCCTGGTTTTGTAGGTTTATTTGAGTGGGTTGTCATGACATTTGGATTAGAAAATGCTGGCGCTACGTATCAGCAAGCTATGAATTTAATTTTTCATGACTTACTCGGTATCATACTAGAGATATATATTGATGATGTAGTAGTTAAATCGGATAACGTGGATCATCATTTGGCCGATTTGACATTAGTATTTGAAAGGATGCGTCGGTATGGTTTGAAAATGAATCCACTCAAATGCGCTTTTGGCGTGTCGGCTGGAAAGTTTCTAGGATTCCTCATACATGAGAGGAATAGAGATAGATCTGCTAGATTAGAGGCCATTCAAAGAATAAAGGCGCGAGAATGTAAAAGAGACGTGCAAAAATTCTTAGGAAAAATAAACTACTTGAGGAGATTTATATCTAACCATGCAGGAAAATTGACGCATTTACACCCATACTTGGTTAAAGAAGGAAACCGAATTTACTTGGGGGCGAGAACAACAGAGGGCCTTTGATGAAATTAAGAAGTATTTGTCTACTCCTCTGTTTTGAGGGCGCTAAAGCGGGACGCCGTTTCGGCTATATATTCTTCGGAAGATGGTGTTATTGGTTACTGATTAACGCAGGAGGTAGAAGGCAAAGAATTTGTTATCACTTATTTGAGCAGGCGTCTTCGGGAGCGAGACAAGGTATGTATTTATTAAAAATTGTGTTTATCCTTGTATTATGCTTGTACCGTTTAAGGCATTATTTATTGTCCAATACTTGTGTGGTAACTTGTCATCCGATGTTATTAAGTATATGTTGCAATGTAGATTTTAAGTGGTAGAATCGGAAAATGGGCTTATGCATTGGTAGAATATGATTTGGCTTATGAATCTTTAAAATCCACGAAAGGCCAAATTGTAGCAAATTTTATTGTAGATCATAGAGTTCATAATGGTATGGAGTGATTAATTATTTGTGCAGTATCTCCATGGAAGCTATATTTTGATGGCTCACTGTAGAGAAGGACAGGTGTTGGTATTGTCTTAATTTCACCTAGAGGTGCTATTTTTGAAACATCGGTCTGTTTGGAATATTTTTGTACTAATAATCGGGCCGAGTATGAAGCACTTTATTTAGGATTGCAAATTTTAGAATCCATGGAAGTAAAAATATAGAAGTTTTTGGTGACTCGTTATTAGTTGTGCGACAAGTTTCGGAATTTATCGATGCCTTGATGGTTCATTGAATAGATATTTAGAAAAGTGTTTAGAGATCGTATCAAACCTAGATGATTTTACTATCAGTCATATATCTAGAGGAGATAATTTTAGAGCTAATGATCTTGCGCAACAAGCATCTGGTTATCATGTTAGTAGAGGCAAGCTATTTGTGATAGAAAACCGATGCACAAAAATGTTCTGTTTATATGGCGAACAAACAAAGGGCGATTCGGATGTTTTAGAAACGCCAAATATGGATGAATTCAATGACTGGAGAAAACCTTTACTTAGTTATTTAGAAAATCCCGATAAATCTGTAGATAGAAAAATTCGTGACAGGCTTTAAAGTATACATTGCTTGATGGAGAATTATATCGCGAATCTGTAGAAGGATTGTTTTAAAGTGTTTAAGTTCATATCAATCTAAAATTGCTATGGGTGAGGTACATGAAGGTATTTGTGGCACACATCGATCGGCCCATAAGATGAAATGGTTGTTGAGGCGAGCTGGTTTTATTGGCCGACTATGTTAGAAGATTGTTTTAAATATTATAAAGGTTGTGAGTCTGTCAAAAATTTGGTGATATACAATTAGCACCACTGCCGTGTTGCACCTATTATCAAACCATGGCCGTTTCGTGGGTGGGGTTTAGATTTTATCGATCGAATCTGATGCATCTTCTAAAGGTCATCGTTTTGTTTTAGTAGCTACTGATTATTTTACAAAATGGACTAAGTGTTCCTCTTAAAAATATGACACATAAAGAAGTAATTGATTTTATCTTGGTGCATATTATTCATAGATTCGGCATACCACAGACTTTAACGACTGATCAAGGGTTGTCTTTTGTGTCTCATCAAGTACGTGAGTTTGCCGAATCGTTGAAAATTAAATTGCTTAATTCTTCACCATACTATGCTCAGGCTAATGGGTAAGCGAGTCTAGTAATAAGATTTTAATTAAACTTATCAAAAGAAAATAGAAGAATATCCTAAGAGATGGCATGAGGTTACATGCGAGGCATTATGGGCTCATCGTATATCTAAGCATGGTGCTACAAAGTGACACCATATGAGTTGGTATATGGGCGGAGGCCGTTTTACTGTTGAGGTGAATCGGGCGCTCTTAGGTTGGCGAGCAAAATGATTTGTCGTACCGTGGATTATCATGACTTAATGATGGATAGAATAGACGGTTCTGGATGAGAGGATAAAAGCTTTGAGAGAAATTGAGAAAGACAAGTTAAGAGTAGCTAAGGCCTATAATAAGAAGGTAAAGGAAAAATCGTTTCAAATTGGAGATTTAGTATGGAAGACGATTTTACCTATTGGGACAAAGGATAATAAGTTTGGAAAATGGTCTCCAAATTGGGATGGTCCGTATAAAATTATAGAGATTGTTCTGAAATAGTTATTTTGTGCAAAATTTGCATGGAGAAAATTTGCCTAGAGCACTTAATGGAAAATATTTAAAAGGTACTATCCAAGTGTGTGGCAAAATGCATGAGAAAATATGGCGGTGTTTGCCGTCATCGTCCGAGAAATATTATTTATGGTGATGTGTTGTAGACCATCGTCCAAAGAAAGTTTGAGGTGAGTAGGTTATTGCCTCTATTTGGTTTCGTTATGCAAGTGTTTTTAGCAAGCCTAAAAAGCAGGGGGCATGTGTTGATATTGAAAATGACACTAGCATATTTATGCATTAGATGATCAAAATAGCGAATTGTTGTTTTATTAATTCGGTTGACTATATGGTTGCTCATTGAACTATTTACGACCACTTTGGTCGTGGTCACGCCCATCGAATCATTTACGACCACACCGTCCATGGTCGAACCGGGTGAAGTGTTAGCGAGTGGTCGGATAAGCTCACGACCACGTTGTGGCGAATGCAACCACTTTGGACATGGTCGAATGTCTCCGAGAGGTTTACGATTATTCGACCATAGTCGAAGGACACGGAAGGAATTACGACCACTTTGGCGTGGTCGAAAGTCATTATGACCACATTGGTCGTGGTCGGCACCGCCAGATAGCTCCACGACCACGTTATGGCGTATCGACCACTTTGGGCATGGTCGAATGTCTCCGAGAGGTGTCGACTATTCGACCATGGTCGAAGGACACGAGAAGGAATTACGACCACTTTGGCCGTGGTCGAAAGTCATTATGATCATATTGGTCGTGGTCGGCGGCCGCCGATAGCTCCACGACCACGTTGTGGCGTATCGACCACTTTGGGCATGGTCGAATGTCTCGAGAGGTTTACGGCCACGTTGGGATCTCGACCACGGTGAAGTCTCGACCACGTTGGAGGTTACGACCACGGTGGGGTTTACGACCACGTTGGAGTCTACGACCATGGTGGAGGCTACGACCACGTTGGAGGCTACGACCACGGTGGGGTTTACGACCACGTTGGGGTCTACGACCACGGTGGAGTGTACGACCACGTTGGAGGCTACAACCACGTTGGGGTCTACGACCACGTTGGAGGCTACGACCACGGTGGGGTCTGCGACCACGTTGGACGCTACGACCACGGTGGAGTCTACAACCACGTTGGAGGCTACGACCACGGTGGGGTTTACGACCACGTTGGAGGCTACGACCACGGTGGGGTTTACGACCACGATGGAGTCTACGACCATGATGAGGTCTACGACTACGTTGGAGTCTACGACCATGGTGGAGTCTACGATCATGTTGAAGACTACGACCACGTTGGAGGCTACGATCACGTTGGGGTCTATGACCACGAAGAAGCCTACGACTATATTGAAGGCTGCGACCATACTAAAGGTGGTCTCAAGGAGTTCGACCACAAATTGGAAACTCGGCGATTATAACGAAGCGGTCAAAAATTTGGGAATACCGAATCGTTATGGGAAGTTATCTGCAGAGGATTGGCAATGAGAAGCAAGGAAAGAAATCGGGCATTAGCGGGTGTGATTAATTTGTTTTATTTGATGCCGATTTTACTTGCCATAGATCTTGATTTGATGCCGATTTTATTTGCTATAGACCAGGCACCCTATAAATATAAAGGGTAAGACCGATTGCAAAAAGAAGAATAAGACAATCGACACAATATTATTTTCGTACCTTTGTTTTCTTAGTCTCTAGATTAAAGTAGTTCTTGTTTCTCCATCAATTATCTTGTTGGCGTACGGATCAGTTTCGTGCGGCAACAGCAGGCTTTAGGGCCTGTTCTTTAAGTCAAAAACTGGTGACTTTTGACTTTTGGTATAGTACCTAACTTTTAAACGGAGTATTTTCTCAAGACAGAGTCTACAAGTTAAACGATCTACACGTTAAAATCCCAACATTTGTACCAGTCAAAATCGCAAGTGAGTATCTCTCTGTAATCTATACCATAAACAGCCAAAATTTAAAAATTTCAGTCAAAAGTCATAAACCGTAGCCGAAAAGAATAGACATAAATCGTAGCCGAAAAGAATAGACCGTGTGCGAGTGAGGGGCGGCACCGATGAAATCAGACCTCTCCTTGAAGAGCATTAGTGTATTCTTCCCCATGATACTCCTCTCCGCCCACCTTGGTACGGAGGTGTAATTTGAGGCTGATCCGAATAAAATCGAGCATGGAGCAACTCGTGATTAATTTTGTTTGGAATTCCTTGGTTTACTATGCATAACATGGATTACAGGCTATATGGACGGGAGAGAAAAATAAGAGGGATTTATTATCAAAAAAGTTGCATTTTAAAAGAAAAGGAGTTGATTCCTTGCTCGCGCTCGGAAACTCCATAAAAAACAAAAAGAGTTAAAGGAACGAAAAGGAAAAAGAAAAGGAGAGCGAGATATTTTGGGATGGTAGCCCCACCGCCAGGTGGGCCCCCCCGGCTGGCTCCGAGCGTTCTCTCTCTACTTATCCCCCACCCTCGCCACCTCCGCCCACCACCCCACCCTCGCCACTTCCGCCCAATCCCTCGCTCGCTCCGGCTCCGGCTCCGGCTCCGCGCAACACTCGTCGCCGTCCCTCCGATCGCGAGGTATCGAGAGCTTCTCTGCCCTCGCTTCGATTTCATGCACGGCCTTTGCATGCGCGCGTTTGCGTGGGATCTACCGATCGATCCATGGTTCTACCTGCGGTGTTTGATTTGAATCGATGATGCTGTGCACAACTAGCTTCGTTCTACTGCGACTCTGTTTATCTGTTGATGTTGATGATGATAATGATAGGGTTTGTTTTAGGGTTAAGGTCGAACCCGAATCGAGCCCAATCGCGGTTCGGTTTGGGATTTGGAATGGCTCGTCGTCTGATTAACCCCGCCGCGGCGTGCCAAGGTTGCGGCTTGGTTAAGGCCGGGTTTCTGGGCGTGTTCTCCTCCTTCCATGTGATTCCACTATCCCTCCCTAAGCTCCTCCTTCTTTCCTTGATTCCTTCCAATGTTGTTCTCCTCCTGCAAGTTTCAGTTAGTTTGGATTGTAGTGGTAGACCAACTTTACCGACACCTAATAGTAGATACTGGAATTGTTGTCATGTTAGCTCTTTGCAGCATAGATTTCCAGTTAGATTGCCCGTTTTGGTCACTGCTGCGGATTCTTCATTCATGTATGCTATTTCTAGTAGTATTCAGGTCTCTATGTAGATAGATGCCTCTGACATAAACTTGTACTAGTGTGGTAGGGGTCGTATGTACACGTTGGAAGTAACATTATCTTGACTATTTCCCTTTTTTTTGTGCCAGTATCGAAGCTTGCCTTCATCCTCATCAAAGAGGGGTTTCTCAGGGAAGAATTACTCCAGCTGCCGTGCTAATCTAAGGAAGGAGGTGGGGTCCCTCTTGTACCCATATAAGTATTCCTTTGTTGCATGGTGTTACCTTCGTTTAATTATACCTTTTGTTCCATGGCGTTTCCTGTGTTGCTTATAGATTTTTTGTTTGTATTGTTGTAGGGTTCACATTGGACAAGATCCCAGCCTTCCTTGTCTTTACATGTTAGTATCGTCTTTCATACGTTACTATTCTTCATTAAATAATATAGATTTATTTCTAAAAAAGTAGATGATCGGTCATCAGGTTGGGAATAGCTTGTTACCTTGTGTGACTAAAAAATCACGAATTAAACCATTTGCAAGATCTAACAAGTGCACTAAAATGCAGTTAAAAACAGCTACGTTCTTAATTTATTTCACTGTCAGCATGCAACGTAGTTTGATGGCTCTTCCATGTCTATTCTCATTTTTTTTCTCCTCCACATTTCAGAGTGCAAAGCTTATCAGCAAAAGGACTGCTTGTTCTGTTGCAACAGAGCCGCCTCCTGCTGCAACTGAAGAGCCAGAGATGGATCTTCCGAAGGAGATATTCTTGAAAGATTATAAAAAACCTGACTATCTGTTTGACACGGTAACTACACGGCTTGTTTTTTATTAGCTGTAGTCCTGCACAGGTTTATATCTTCACTTTCATCGATGGAATTTTTCTAACTGCCACGACTTATGGTTGGTTGCTGTTAGCAGTTTGCAATTCATAGTTTATAACTCGATAGATATGCTAGCCTGTATAGGTTGTCTTGGTTCGCAATGCACATAAGCAGTGCTTGTTGGTTGGCTAGGTGCAATATGATCAATAATAACACAAGTCTGGGGCTTATTTTCCTTTAATTTGACCATGGGTCCTATTTGCTATCTGTATAATATTTCTAACTCTTTACTGTCGTCTAATTCTACTGCAGGTGGATTTGCAATTTCAACTTGGTGAAGAGAAGACCATAGTTATATCTAAAATAGCTGTATCTCCAGGCATTGAAGGTGAAGAGCCATCCTTGCATCTATACTCTAGTTAGAAAATCATATCACATTTGTACCTTTTGAACATTACCATTTGGTTTCTCATTAGATGCCTTCATGCCTCTCTTGTATATTTGTGTGTTCCTCCATTATTTTTTCTTAGTTTGAAATGTTTGAAATAAGGTTCTGGACTTCCTCACTAACTCTTGTAATAATTTTTTTGTAGCAGGTACCTCATCTCCACTAGCTCTTCACGGGAGTGATCTGAAGCTTTTATCAATCAAAGTCAATGACAAGGAGTTAAAGGTGATAATTTTGAGTTCATATGACCTTTTTTTTGTCAGCATTTATTTGGCATGTGCATGTGCTCACATGATATACATATGTTCATGATTTGAGAAATAAGTTGAATGGAATATCATAAGATTATTCTAGAGATAGTGGGAAGAAACATTTTTTTTTGTTAAAAGCTTAGAATCAGTTAGCACTTGATACTCATAAAGTTCTTATTTTGAACACAAAAAGGGGGCGGACCATGTGCATGCCTGTGCACGACAGACAAAGAAAGAAGCCCATATGTTGTTATGTAGTAGATTTGACCAGTAAAGTCAAGAGAGTAAGAGATCCCTTGTGGCATTCAGATTGCATGCTTCATGTTTTTCATCTTCTTACTCTTACAAGTACAGAACCACCCTGAATAGCTACAGTGTGGTAACCACGTCTGTTTTCCTGCCAATCTATACTATGCAAACATAGTTGCAGTAAGTAGGGGTGAAAACGGATCAAATACTTTCCGACCGACCGCTGAATCCGAGTCGGATCGGATTTGGGCAGGCATCTCGGATAATTATCGAATTCGGAGTCGAATTCGGATAGTTGCTTTCGGATACGGAATCGGATTCAGAAAATAACTATTCGACGGATTCGGAAAATACCCGAGTATGTTCATCAGATATCCGGCCATCAGCCGATTCAGGTTCAGCATTTCAGCCCAAGGGTGAAGCCGTGGAGGGGCCAAGCCCAACTGGCATTCAGCAGTTCAGCAGTCAGCACTTTGAGTCTTGGACACCTAGGGTCCTGCTTAGAAGTCATGGGGACACGGTCACATGGAAGACTTGGAGAGTACTGGAGAGGGGAGCAGCTGGCGGCTGCCTAGGGTTAGAACTCAAGAAGGCTAGATTCAATCCGAGTGCTTGTACTTTGCAGTCTGATCCCCCTCCTTTTCACTCTAGATCGTGCTTGATTTGCCCATCCTACCAAACTTGGTCCAGCCCGGTGTTCCAAGCTTTTCAGCGTTCTGAGCTAGGAAATATGGATTACGGAGTAGTCTTATATTTTCTTCCTGACTTATGGTTACCTCAATTGTTGTATAATTTAAGGGTATATTTGTAGCTACCCAGCATGCTCCAGAGTACATAGGAAGCATTTTTCATACTATCGGGATACATACTCCCACCTTCCATTTACACCCAACAGCAAGCAGCCAAGCAGGATTGCATTTGCTTAATATATGCTCCAGAACCCTGGTGGGTGTCATGTGCGCACTATATATGCCCTTTGTGTTCTTGCGTAATATCTAACTAGATATTTGTTATCGTATTCGCACCCACTCTATATCCATTCCGTATCTATGACCGACACTACCCGGATTCGTATTCCTATCCAGCATTATTCGTATTCGACTCCGAATTTGAGAAAAAAATATAGGATACGATATGGAATGAGCAATATCCGACCGAATTCGATCCGTTTTCACCCCTAACAGTAAGCCAGCTGCAGTTCATAATTATGTAAGCCAGCTGCAGTTCATGATTATGTCTTTAGTATGCTTTTTCTTGAAAAAGTTTCTACAGCTCTTGGATATTTTGCAAGTATGTTGTTTTCCTGACCATGCGCATATCTACTGTATGTTATTTTTCTGACCATGTGCATATCTACTGAATGCTAGAATGAAGAGTATACAGTCGATCCACGCCATCTGACACTTTCGACACCACCTGCTGGTGTATTCAACTTGGAAATTGTTACCGAAATCTATCCTCAGCTCAACACATCTTTGGAGGTACAAACTATTGTTGTGAGAGGCAGCTGGGCACAAACTGTACTAGATAGGATGCAATTGATTTTTAAAACACTGCTGTCTGCAATTGATTTTTAAAACACTGGTGTCCTGTTCTAATTTCTTCTATTCTTACAGGGTCTTTACAAGTCGACTGGTAATTTTTGCACCCAGTGTGAAGCAGAAGGGTTCCGAAAAATTACCTACTTTCAGGTAGCTTGTCTTCTTGGATAGCTATGATCTATAGATAACCACGATGATGGTTTCTTGGATAGCTATGATCTATAGATAACCATGATGATGGTCTCTATTCTATATGAATGTAGGACAGCATATATTGAACCTAAGTATGCATGTGTTATACATAACATACCTATCGAAGATCATGTTTTTCATTTTTTTTGGCAATTCATCAAAGCATGACTTACGTTTGGAAATGTTAAATGCTGCCGCAGGATCGCCCAGATGTGATGGCAAAATATACTTGCCGTATTGAAGCTGATAGAACACTGTATCCAGTATTGTTGTCCAACGGGAATCTTATCGAGCAGGGTGATCTTGAGGTGCACTAACTTTCTAACGCAATCATCAAAGTTAACAAAGTGATGATCTCTGAATCTCATTTCTAGACATATGATTTTTCTTAACTGAAGGGTGGTAAGCATTATGCATTGTGGGAGGATCCCTTCAAGAAACCAAGCTACTTGTTTGCTTTAGTTGCTGGTCAGTTGGATTGCCGAGAAGACTCATTTGTTACATGTTCTGGCCGCAAAGTAACACTTCGAATTTGGACTCCTGCTCAAGATTTACCAAAAACAGCGCATGCTATGTATTCTCTTAAAGCAGCTATGAAGTGGGATGAGGAGGTTGGTCCAAATTCGATTGTCCTATTATTTTTCTGCGATTCTTTATAAGATCATTGACACAGTTCTTAATCAGATTATTGATGCAATTCTACCTTTGGATTTGTGCCAGGTTTTTGGTCTTGAATATGATCTTGATTTGTTCAACATTGTTGTTGTCCCTGATTTCAATATGTAAGTATTTTTCTTATTTGCATAAGCATGCTGCAATTTTTGTTCATTACTAAGACTTGGGAGTCCCCTTTTTTGGGGTGTTTTTATTATTTTTTTGGGGGGGGGGGACTTTTTTTTATGAAACAAATGTTTAACAGGTCAAGTCTGACATGACTCTAAAACAGCACTTGTACTAATAAAATAACTTTGTGTATTTGTAGGGGAGCAATGGAAAACAAGAGCTTGAATGTAAGAATTTACCTGTGCTTAGGGAATAAATCAACACCAATAATTTGCTGACACTCTGTTTTATCAATGAACAGATATTTCAATCTAGACTTGTGCTGGCATCACCAGAAACTGCTACTGATGGTGATTATGCTGCAATTTTGGGTGTCGTTGGACATGAGGTACATTCATAGAAATGTTCATTTTTTTCTTTGTCGCCATATTTGTTGTGGCCACAGAAATTTAAGTGGATTTCATTGTACTGTTGATATTGACTGCTTATTATTTTTGCAGTATTTCCACAACTGGACAGGGAATAGGTATTTATCTTAACAACATGACCATACTGGACGCATATTCTAATTATATTTTGTCTTAACAAAAGAAGATGCATTTTGGTTGCTTTATCCCTGATTGCATCTTTACTCGTGTTTTTCAGCTTGTTATCATATTTTTATTGATTTCATGAACTTCAAATAGTTTTGAATCTTCCAACAGAAATCATCCACGCAACTAATACTTTGCCCGATGAGATCACAGTCACAATTAGTATAGGATGGGAATAATCTCCTTATGCCTATTTTATTGCAGAGTGACTTGCCGTGATTGGTTCCAGCTAACTCTGAAAGAAGGATTAACTGTCTTCAGGGATCAGGTGCTGATGCAGTAGACCATATGTCATCTGCTGCAAGCTTGGTTTTGATCTTGCTCCACTAATTAATTTGGCTGTGCAGGAATTCTCATCAGATCTTGGTTGTCGCACAGTAAAACGCATAGCCGATGTCTCGAAACTTAGAACCTATCAATTTCCTCAGGTGTTTTACATTTGTGCTGTGTTACTGCATTCTAATTAGTTTGATGCAGATGCTGCAATAAACTGGCAGCTACATGATTTTCTTTTCGGTTTTAACTCACGACTTTTCCCCTGATATCCAGGATGCCGGGCCTATGGCACATCCTATTCGCCCTCATTCGTATATCAAGGTGATCATACTTAATTGTCAGTTGTTTGAATTTAATTACTTAATAACTTACAACTACCATAAAGATCTGTGTATGATTCTTTTAATTTGACTGGCAGATGGACAACTTCTATACTGGTGAGTTGCTTTGTCTATGAATTATGATGCATGCAATGAGATGTACAACACCATTAACTGATTATTTTCAATCTCCTGGTGAACCTTGCAAACCTTATCTGATGAATCTTCTTTTCTGACTTTTGATGTGGACAATCTGGCAGTTACGGTACGTGTTTTTGTTATGTGCCTATTAGCCAATCTTTGTAATTCTTGGAACGTTCTGACATTTTTTTTGCTGCTTTCTACTACTTAATCCAATGGTTATGGGATTTCATCACAGGTTTACGAAAAGGTTCGTTGATTTGGCATTTTCTTTTCATTTTGTGTACCTTAAAAAAACCACTGTGGGATGTAAACTATGGATATGTACTTGTTGTAGGGTGCTGAAGTTGTCAGAATGTACAAGACAATGTTTGGAGCTTCTGGTTTTCGAAAGGTAAAAGTCAAATTTGGAAACCATGTTGATGGTGTCTTTTTCCAAGAATAGTAAATATATAAAAAAGCAATGAAAATGTCGATTATTCTCTTATAAAAAAAAAACTCGACCTGCGGGGGGAAGAAACCCCCGGGTATTCACCCTTAAGACAGAAGCTCGAACTTCTCTCACAGATCGAGAAACCCCCGAACCCCTACCCACACCCTGACACAGGGGTCACGTTACGAGAGAACGACCTCGACCGGGCGGGCCTTGACCTGTGCTTTGGCTTGTGAGGTAGGCGAGGGGATTTTTTCCCTTAGCCGGTTCGTCCCCACTCGGGAATCGAACTTGGGACGTAAGGGGTGCTACACAGGCACTCTACCGCTACGATAGAGGCCCTTTCGCATTATTCTGAGGGCCCTTAAAATCCAGGACATTGCCTTGCTATGAACTTCCTACATGGTGTCTTTTTCCAAGAATAGTAAATATATAAAAAAGCAATGAAAATGTCGATTATTCTCTTTATCTTTTGGCCAAAAAAGAGGGCCCTTAAAATCCAGGACATTGCCTTGCTATGAACTTCCTACATGTTATGTTTGCCATGGGATCTGTCTCTTTTCTTCAGTTATCGAACATGTGTTATTTGTTCATTTGTTTTATTTACCAGTTTGTCTTCTCCTGTAGGGCATGGATCTGTACTTCCAAAGGCATGATGGGCAAGCTGTGACTTGTGAAGACTTTTATGCAGCCATGTGTGATGCAAATAATGCACAACTGCCAAACTTTTTACAATGGTAGTATACATCTATCTTTCAATCGTGTTAAAGGTTGCAAACACAATCTGATTTTGGAGGAACCATCCAATAGGTACTCTCAGGCAGGTACGCCTACTGTTAAGGTAACTTCTTCATATGATTCAAGTTCCCAGACATTTTCTTTGAAATTTAGGTAAGCTTCCACACACTCTTGTTTTGAATCACTTTACAGAACTTGATAGTTACCCTCCATTTCAGCTAAATCCATCTACTCTTTTTAATCTTTTTAGTCAAGAAGTGCCGCCCACTCCTGGCCAACCGGTGAAAGAGCCTATGTTCATACCTGTTGCCGTTGGACTTGTTGATTCTACCGGAAAAGATATGCCCCTAACTTCCATTTACAGTGATGGAATGCTCCAAACACTCACTAGTGATGGTCAGCCAGTCCTCACTACAGTACTTCAATTTAATAAGGTAAAAGAATTATGATTGTCTTCCTGCAAAAAATCTCTTCAATGCCAACTTCAGGGCCATAAGTTAATTTTTGAATTTTACATCCCTATGGCTTATGAACCTTGCATGCAGTGCAATTAAGTCTTGATTTTCCTCTATTCTTCATTCAATGCTAGTCTATATTGTTATCTTGCGGCATTTACCACCTAAAATTTAGTGGGCTTTACATTCAAAAGTCATTTTGTTGGACCTTACTGTCTAGAGGAATTCAGATTTGAACCCTAATCAAGTAATTTACCTATTGTTGATTGGACATAATCAAGTAATTTACCTATTGTTGATGTACATAGGCATAATTTTCTCTTTGCATTGGGTATTCAATTGTTTATTGGCGTTCTTGTTATCTTCTTGTCTTTAAAATGTCTGAATGAGACATGCTTTTATCTTTCAGAAGGAGGAAGAGTTCATATTTAACAATGTACCTGAGAGGCCAGTGCCTTCCTTGTTGAGGGGATACAGTGCTCCTGTCCGTCTTGATTCTGATCTGAATGAGAGCGACTTATTTTTCTTACTTGCCAATGATTCAGATGAATTTAACAGGTTTCCTCTCACTGCCCCGTTAAAGAAATTTGCTTTTTTATGAGAGAGTTGAATCTGACAATTCTATTCCTTAGATGGGAAGCTGGTCAAGTATTGGCACGTAAACTGATGCTCAGTCTTGTAGCTGACTTCCAGCAACAGAAAACACTGGCCCTAAATCCAAAGTTTGTTGATGGGCTTAGAACAATCCTGCACAAAACAAGCTTGGATAAAGTAATTATGTTTCTGATCCGATTATGATTTGACGCAAATTTCAATTATAAAATGGCTAACCTGAGCTCGTACAGGAATTCATTGCAAAAGCAATAACTTTGCCTGGTCAAGGGGAGATTATGGATATGATGCCAGTTGCAGATCCAGATGCAGTTCATGCTGTCCGCACCTTTATTAAGAAGGAACTCGCCTTTCAACTCAAAGACGATCTTCTTGCAGCTGTAAGTGGCATCAGGCAACCACCAAAATTCTCTTAAAATGTGGCCAATGTGCTCTAGTTTAGTAATTGTTTTTTAGGGAGATTTAAGTTACCACTGTTATATTGAGTTTTGAACTTGTTTTTTAGGGAGATTTAAGTTACCACTGTTATATTGAGTTTTGAACTAGTGTTGAATAAACTGCTATGATTGGGAGTGTGGGTGAGGGGGGTTGTTCAAGGGTGGGTACTTCATGTACACAACTGAGAATCAACAACGAACATTGGGTGAATCGGTGTTGCACGAAGACTCAAAATAGGCAGCATTAGACTGACTTTTATCTTGTTTCCATTACCAACTATTATGCTGTTATGATTGGTTATCCTTATTCACCCTTTTTGGTATCACCTTGATATTTACTTATGCTTGTTTGTCTTAGGTGACAAGCAACAGAAGTTCTGAAGCTTATACATTTAACCATGATAGTATGGCTCGCCGTGCATTGAAAAATACGTGTCTTGGTATGTTTTTCTTCTTCAAACTTATGCTCCAATATGGGAATTTTGTTCCAGACATTGTGACATAAATATATTTTCTGGTGATGTGTGCAGCTTATCTTGCATCTCTGAATGAGCCAGATGTCACTGAACTTGCTTTGCATGAATACAACTCTGCTACTAACATGACAGAGCAGTTTGCTGCCCTAGCAGCATTGTCTCAAAATCCAGGCAAAGTTCGTGATGATGCCCTTTTGGATTTCTATAACAGGTGGCAGCATGACTATTTGGTAAGATTGTTGCTGCTTATAAAGTGTTGGTAAGATTGTACAACACGGGAGCTCATACTTGTTTCTCTGCTTCAATAGGTTGTAAGCAAGTGGTTTGCTCTTCAAGCTACCTCGGACATTCCTGGAAACGTTGCTAACGTTCAAAAGTTACTTGCTCACCCTGCTTTTGACATGCGGAATCCCAATAAGGTACATGGTGCTGTTGGTTGTAACCTCTTTGGCCTTTATATTTTGAGTGTAGAGTTTGAGAACCTTACTGAAGATTTGCTTGATATACAGGTATACTCGTTAATTGGAGGATTTTGCGGGTCACCTGTGAATTTCCATGCAAAAGATGGTTCTGGTTACAAGTTCTTGGGTGAAGTTGTTTTACAGCTCGACAAGATAAATCCTCAGGTTAGTTCCACTTAACGCGCTAAACTAATAAACACTTGTTCACCTATTACCTTGCCTCCACTTGATATTTGATTAGGGTTATCATGATTTTCTTTGCTGGATTTGGAAATGTAGGTGGCCTCCCGCATGGTGTCAGCGTTCTCTCGGTGGAGGCGATATGATGAGACCAGACAAGTTCTTGCTAAGGTCTCTCTCTCCCCTCCTGTGTCTGCGTACACATGCAAGCGGGATTGTACTTTCCATTTCCAGCACAGCATTTGAAATGCAATGTTTTTTTTCCTTCAAATATATCATTTGAAGTGCAATGTGCTACTTGTTTTATTCAATAGATGTGATATAGGCTTGCTCTAACACGATTCGTTCTTACACAGGCCCAGCTGGAGATGATTATCTCAGCCAATGGACTCTCTGAAAATGTCTACGAGATAGCTTCAAAAAGTTTGGCAGCTTAATTGCCTATGCAAATAATCCATTTGAACATGTCAGTCGGTCCTAACCTTCATCAGATCCATGGTACTGCAAGAGTACTTAACTGACTATATTTTTTTGGAATAAGTAAAAAACAGGACACTGGAGTGGCATAAACTCTCTGAATTATAGTGTGATGCCTGTCTTGGTGGGGGTTAAATCAAGTTTTGTTGAATTGCACCGTTAGCTGGTAACAAGTTGGTCGTGTTTAGAGCATAAGTGGCCCCAAAGTTGGTCATGTGATTCTTAGTGATGGCTATACTTGGAAGGTTTCGAATCTGTGCACTGCTAGTGTTGTTTATTGGATTATTGCCCTTGGAAGTTAGGAATCTGCCGTGGTGACAGTGCGGTGTTTATTGTAGATCCATGTGGTTTTCTGGTTTGGGATATTAAGGTTTCGCTTCTTTACTGAGATGCTGGCACGAGTTCTGTTAGGATGATTCATCTCTGACTGGAGTTGAGTTTGATACTATTCCCCCACGTAATTGCACTTTGTGTAGCTCATCTTAAAATTCACCGTTTTTGCTTTTTTGTTTGTTTTTTTTTTGGAAAATTGGGGAGGTAATATGGGACTTCTACATCTATTAGTAGGTGGAGACATGTATCAGTAGGTGGGGTGTGTGGTCCATGTTATGCAGCTGAACATTTGCTTTGCTGATTTGATTCTTAAGCTGCCAGTTGCTATGGTTGTAGCGGCACAGATTCTAGCATTATTTTAGTGGAAAGTAGAAACTTATATGGGACTTAAACTCGTTCTATCCTTAACTCTGCAACATTTTGTGGTGCGCAGGGGTGGAGTATTGTTCTACCCCTGTAGTTGTGTAGGTTGTTGATTCTTTGGATTATTCGTTTCAGTTTATGGCGTTAATTTCGTCTTGTGTCGTGTCAAAATAGGCATTACTAGGTTATTGACCAGTGTTTCAACTTTGTGAGGTAAAGCTGAAACCTCCCTAACGATGGTAGTCTGCAAGGTTTGAAGGAGCTTTCCAGCTTGAGCAGGTTGTCGATGTATGATGCTCTTTATTACGAAGCTTCACACTTGTTACGTTGTCATGTAGTTTTTCCTGACAACCGTTGTTTTTTTTGTAAAGTAAAGAAGTAGAGTGATATGTAAAGCCTGTTTGGGAATCAGTTGCCTCAGATGGTCCTATGCAGACGAAAATATCGCAAACAAAGGAAAGAAGGTTTGGTGGTGTTCGATGTATATCTGGGTCAATAAGTAGGAGCGACCTGTTGCGTGTAGGGAGGAGGCTGCATGCGCGTCCGAACCGTGTGCATGATTAGCGAGCGGAGGTAGTGAAGGCCCAGTTCTTAAAAGCTATTCTTGGGTTTTTCTATAGTAATTAGCTTTTAAATAGAGTATTTTTTTAAGATAGGATCTATCGACTTCATTTATATCAGCAAAAACTATACATGAATTTCTGTTATTTCGTAATTTCTCGTACAAAGAGTTTAAAAATCACAAGTCGCAACTAAAAGTCATAAGCTCTAGGTAAAAAAGTTATAAGCCGTAGGTAAAAATCACAAGTCACGGCTAAAAAGAACCAGCCCTAAGACCATAGCCATAGTTGTGGCACTCCCACTCGGATTCCTTGCTTCCTCTGCCCAATGCGGAGCGATGCAATCTGTTAGGAAACCAGGACTCTATCTGGAGTCCTTATCTGATTGGGCACCCCCACCATAGACTATAAATAGGGGCCTAGACCCCCTCATGATGTACCCCGATGCAATCTAAAGCAATAAAGAAAGACCAGGAGTTCTCTCTACCTCTCTGTGTTCAATCTATTATTCCGTGATTCTGTGATTGATTCGTTCTTGTTCTAAGCAGAGGAATCGCTCGGACTGGTCTCCAGCGTCGGTTCCTCAACACGTTATCAGCACGACTTCGCTCCGGTGAACGAGGTAATCATCGAAGCACAGATTGAATTTTCTAGATCGCTTTGAATCTGTATTTTCTTTTCGCGCTCTAGATTGAAATTCTACGGTGCAAATCCGCCCTAATTTACCGTGAGCAGACTTGAAGTCGCCGGCACAATGCCGATCGGTAGATTGTGAAACGGGGTAGATGTTGATTGCGCTGTAGAACGATGCAAATCCGCCCTAAATCTACCGCGAGCAGATCTGAAGTCGCCGGCACAATGTCGATCGGTAGATTGCGAAAAAGGGGCTAGATGTTGATTGCATCCTAGATTGAAAAACGAAAGCATAAATTTTGCATGATTTTTGCTTGATCTCGCATGATCACTGCATCAAATTTATGCATCTGTCTTGTTCAATTCTGCACAGCATTGGAAATAGATTCTCTGTTTAGCCTATGCACTGCATGAAAAAAAATCATCGGCATCGGCCTGAAGCCGACCGTGGATCGCCATCGGCTGCAAGGTCGCCACCCCGAAGACTGGCCTGAAGCCACCGCCGTATGCTATCGGCCGATGCCATGCCTTCGCGCGCGGCATGATGCGCTGCATGCGCGTCTTCGGCCGGCGCCCTAGTTCCTTACTCCGCGCGTCGATGCGCACCGGTTGACGCGCGCGCGCCACCCGGTGTGCGCGCCGATGATGGCGCCGTTGCTCGTCGCTCGTGTTCGACCGCCCGCGATCGGCCTCCACCGACCCGCATGGCACCGCCGCTCCCGCCTTGGTTCCGGCGCCAAGAGCTCCACACGCGCCGCGACGGCGCATCTACCCGCCCCGCATGGCCACCGACATCATCCGCGCACCGCACGCCGCGACGGTGCTCCCGCCCGCGCCCCGGCACCCACCCGCGCTCCACACGGCGCCGCTACCGCCGGATGGCGCGCGCCAACGCGCGACCGGCCACCGTCGCCTCGGCTTCCGCGCGCCCGAACGCGCGCGCCGCCGTCGCCTCGGCTTCCCGCGTCGCCGCGCTCGCGTCGGCCCGCCGACGGCTTACGCGCGCCGCCACCGATAGCCTCGGGCGCCGCCTCGCGCCGCCACGCCGCCCGGTCGTCGCTCGAATCGCGCGCCCGGCGCGCGCTCGCAGCGTCGCCTCCCGCCGCGCGGCCCGGCCGCCCGCGCAGACGGCTTCCGCCGCCGGCGCGCCCGAGCAGCGCCACCGGCGCGCGGCCTCCGCCACCGCGCGCCCACTCCGACTGGCGGCCACCGCGCCTCACCCGCCAAGCCGCCACCAAAAACAGGTAGGAAACCGACTCTTCTTTGAGTCATGCGGGCGGGCCGGTTGGGCCGATCGGGAAAGATGGGTCGGGGGAGGGGCGAGGCCACATGGACCGGAAAAGAGATGGGCCAGGGGGGACGGTAGAAGAAAAAAAAAGGGTGGCCGGTGGGGGGCGTAGGCCGTTTTGTGAAAAGGCCCCCCGGGTTTCCGAGTATTACCTAAAGGCCCTGAAATTTGCATTGAAGTCCCGAATTTTGCATAAAAGGCCGTAATTTCGCAAATTACGTATAAGCTCTCAAATTTACCAATGGTCAGAATTTTGCAGAAAACCCTCGTAAATCGGAAAATTGCGCGAATTTTTTCTCGAATTGAAATTTTTGCGTAAAATCACAGGAATTGCAGAATTTCTTTGAAATTTCGTATTTTAGCATAAAAGGGCCTCGAATTCGATTTTTGCATTATTTTCTGCATTTGAAGCATATTTATTTATGCCATTATTATTCTCTGTATTTTCGTATTTATTTCTTCGTTTTGGTTAATTGTAATTCTGAAAATTGCTTTTAATCACTGAAATTAGCAGTAAAATTATAGAAAATGCACTGAAAATTATGAAACATTGCGAGAATCTTTTGTACCATTTATTTACTGCAGTGAATTATTAGTGCATGTCTACGTGAGAGAGACTTATACACATTTAGATGACTAGCATCGCGAACTGGAAGTTCGAGGAGCTGGCCCAGCATGGCCAAAACTATCTGATGTAGGCATCCGATGTCGAGATTGTACTTGAAGCCAGGAAGCTCCGCGTTGTTATTGGGATTGGCGGACTGAATGACGCTCAACCCAACCTGAGGAGAATGATCAGGCACTTCATTTTCTCAGGCATCACCTCTGCCTCACTCTCAAGAATGAGTATATGGCGGAGAAAAGCGCGCTAGCACTCTGGACCGCACCCAAGAAGCAGGTTTGAGAGGCTAAAGTACACCATTCTTCCTCAAGCAGAGTATGAGTGGATCAGACTGAGGTTTGCCAACTTTAAGACGGTCAGGGAAAACAATTCTGCCTTGCACAGGATTTGTACCCGAAAACAAAAAATTGAGAAAATCCTTCCACCCCAATGCAGTACAATCCGCACGCAACTATCGTCAAGATGGCTATGAGGAATACGCCGAATTGATTGATAAGATGCAGTTGCGGAGGCTCAGGATGAAGTTCTCCGCAAAGAACTAAGTCACATAGCCACCTGGGAGCTCCGCTGGCCGTGAAGCCAACGCCGGGAGCAACAAGGCACGAAAGCCCTTGATAAAGAAAAGGGGGAAGGAAGGGTATGGCCGCAGCCCAGAAAGGCAAAATTAGATGCTCCACGTGAGAATAAGGCTAGCAAGCCAAAACGGGATGGTAAAGGGCACATGAAGTCTACTCTGCATCGGTTGAGGGGGAGCATTCTGAGCAGCTGCCTGCGTTGATGGTGTTTGAGACCATTACAACAGCAGCACCCCTCTCGACCTAGAAGCAGCCAATGCCATGATTTCTCTTGAAGAGAATGTCAACCCGAGAAAAAAAGAATAGCAGAAGAAGTCTAGTGCACTGAATGCATTTCGACTTTAATTGTCATTTATTTTGTGTGGAAGAATATGTTAGAATTTGCATGGATGGTACTTAAGAATTGTTATCTTCTCGTGACGGTTGGATGATATTTGAAGAATTCATTCGTTTATTCAGTTTATGATAGCATGATATGTTCTGATATTGAAGTATTTTATTTATGTGTTGATTGCCTTCTCATACATGTTAATAAATACCTATATTAGAACACGTAGCGCCTATGAAGGAAGTGTGCTTAGCTAGCGGCACAAAGAATATCATCTTAAGAGAGATTAAGAATTTTGATCGATTCGTAAGAGCTTTGGCACCTTACGACAATCGCGGAAGCGATGCATGTATGATCGGTTCGAAGAGCCACAATGGGCACAACTTTGGTCATTGAAGAAGCTTTATTGTACCAGAATCGACTTGAACTCTCCTAAGTTTTCAGAATATCCGCGCAAATGGTTTCCACGTTGAGACTAAAGAAGAGTGCTGTGACGGAATACCGCTCATTACGACGCGCGACGAGAATGGAATCGAAAAACTCCTTCACTAGAAATTGGGCTATATTATACCAACATTAAGGCGCTGCAGCTGTACATTGTCTGAAGACGAGATTTAGAAGCTCGAACTCTTACGTCTCGGAATGACAGATTAGGCCACCTGTGTCTTAGGATGATGAGAAACATAATAAATAACTCGCATGGGCATAATATTAATGTGAAGAATTTCCGAATCATGAAGATTTTGTGTACCTGCAGTGCCACCGAAACTAATAATTAGACCTCCATTTCGAAAGTGAAGGATGAAGTACCTGCATTCCTGGAACGCATCCAGGAAGACATTTGCGGTCCCATTCAGCCCATCCCAGGGCCATTTAAGTATTTCATGGTGCTCATTGACGCTTCCTCATTGACAGCGCAAGGGCCACCACCGAAAATTTCCCAACATTAGGGGGAGGAAATCAACCCCTTGATGAAGAATGACGGGAAATTACGTGGCAAGCCTGGGGAATCCATGCAGATGACCCGCGCACTAGAGAAGTCCAGAAGACATTAGTAAAGCAACAAGAGAAGTCCAGAAGACAAGAGAAGTCCAGAAGACAATTGATTTGCAAGAATTAGCAAATCAGCTGCCTAATCACTTTAGTGATTTGAAGAGCGTGACTAAGTCGCATGTGCCTGCACGCACTGCACCGGAGAGGGTTGAAAATACCTAAGAAAGCAGAAGGTATCCCTAATCTCGTCCAGAGGCCTCAGAAAAAAAATGAGGACGAGAACTCCGGTTCCTCGAATCCTTAGTAACCGGGGACGCCTGGTGAAGAAGGATAAGAGGGATTTATCCTGACCGATCACCAAGTCCCCTAGAATGAGAAGGGGAGCCGTTGAGACTGCACAAGTATGACACCTTCCGAAAGGACATACCGGATCTGAATATCCCCATCGACATGGATGTGCGCACACATCGGAGCGAAAAACTAAAGGACTTGCCACCGCAATTGAAAGAAGCGATGTGCAAGGTGAAGCTCGAAGAAGCAACTCATGAAGAAATAGCTATAAATTATGTGCACACGGAGAGTCCCGAATAGGACAACGGCTAATATCGGTATCTACTTGCAAAGAAAATTGCCACCATCATCGATCTTGATCCCGAGCCCGCATCGCTCATTGAATGCAAGAAAAGATCAGATTGGGAAGATTGGAAGAAGGCAATAGCAACTGAATTGCTATCTCTGAATAAAAGAGAGGTGTTTGGGCAGATGTCGCACACCTCCCCACATACACCGTTGGGCACAAGTGGGTATTTGTTCGAAAGAGAAATGAAAGAAATGAAGTAGTGAGATACAAAGCAAGGTGGTAGCTCAAGGTTTCACTCAACGTCCCGGAGTTGATTATGAAGAAACCTACTCCCAGTCATGAGTGGAATTACCTTTAGATATTTGATCTCAATGGCGGTGAACTTGAATTTGGAAATGAAATTGATGGATGTTGTGATTTGCATACCTTTACGGTAACTTGGATTCGGAGATTTATATGAGAGTCTCTGAAGGAATCCTCTCCAGAACCAAGACAGAGCAAATAGAAATCATGCAGTGTGAAACTCGAGAAAGTTCTTGTATGGTGAAACAACTGGAAGAATGTGGTATAATCGCTGAGCGACTTTCTCTGCAAGAAAGGCTACACGAACAATGAAGACTGTCCTTGTGTATTTATACGGCGATCCCGAATGGATTACGTATAATCTCGTGTATGAAGATGATCTGAATATCATCGGGACACCAAGACATAAAAGAAGCAAGCTCCTACTTGGAGTCGAATTTGAAATGAAAGATTTGGGTAAAACCAAGTTTTGCTTAGGCTGCAGCTTGAACATGTCCTGAAGGAGTCTTGGTACATCGGTTGACCTACACCTGAGAAGGTGCTCGAAAGGTTTGGCTTTGAGAAGGCATTTCCTCGAAAGTACCGATGATTGGTAGGTCTTTACAGCAAGAAAAGATCCTTTCCGACCTAGGGAAGAGGGGAGGAAGTCTGGGACCGAATTCCCATACTTGAGTGCAGTGGGAGCACTCATGTATTTAGCAAACCGCACTAGACCGGATATTGCATTTGCCGTGAACACGTTAGCAAGGTGCAGTCAGAGCCCACCAAAAGGCATTGGCGGGGCATAAAGGACATTTTCCGATACCTCCAAGGTAGCAAGGACCTCGGATTGTTTTACGTAAAGAATCAAGATCTGAACTTGATTGGCTATGCAGATCCGGGTATCCGTCGGACCCACATACCGCTAAGTCACAAGCAGGCTATGTATTCTGTGTGGTGGAACCGCAATTTCATGGAAATCGTCTAAGCAAAGCCCGTAGCTACTTGACGAACCACTCGAAATTATAGCATCAGTATGAAGCCGCACGAGAGTGCGCTTGGCTCCGCCGAATGGTTCACCACATCCACGATCATGTGGGATGAACATTGTCTGAGAACCCCACAATTATCTATGAAGATAATGCCGCTTGCGTTGCACAAGTGCAAGCGGGCTATGTGAAGAGTCATCTCACAAAGCATATCAACCCCAAGTTCTTCTATGCACATGAATTGCAAAGGATGGACGAGATTAAAATATCGCATACTAAGTCATGTGAAAATCTCGCAGATTTATTCACTAAGTCACTCCCCGCATCTAGCTTTGAAAGGTGCGTGCGTGGAATTGGAATGATGAGACTTAGAGAAGTGCAGAATTCAGGGGGAGAATTCTCACAAGCCCGCTAATAAATCTTGATCATGAAGATTAAGTACCCAAAAATAAAGTCTTGCAGACTAAATGAATTTGGGTGAATTGTACTCTTTTTCCCTTGACGAGTTTTCCATGAAGTTTCTCGACCAAGGTTTTTAATGAGGCAATTCGTGCATCGCAGCATCACATGTATCATGTACTCTTTCTCCAAATTTTTCCCACTGGGTTTTTATGGAGTTTTGATGAGGCATGAGCATGTTGGGTAAGTGCCCAAGGGGGAGTGTTAGGAAACCAGGACTCTATCTGGAGTCCTTATCTGATTGGGCACCCCCACCGTAGACTATAAATAGGGGCCTAGACCCCCCTCATGATGTACCCCGATGCAATATAAAGCAATAAAGAAAGACCAGGAGTTCTCTCTACCTCTCTTTGTTCAATCTATTATTCTGTGATTCTGTGATTGATTCGTTCTTGTTCTAAGCAGAGGAATCGCTCGGACTGGTCTCCAGCGTCGGTTCCTCAACACAATGTTTTGCTTCCTCTTGTATACGTGAGAAAAAGGAAATGCTTCGCTTGGATCGTTCGTGTCCGACGCGGCCCCTATATCAATCATCGGGATTCATCCATTTATTAATAGCTCGCTTCCAGAACCATCCAATTTAGATGAGGACTGAATAAATATAAATTCCTCGGTAACAAAGAGAACCAAAATCACTGGAGTATTTCCTTTCCTTCCAAAGCAACGCACCCAACGTGCTACATGCAATTTGGGAGGAAACGGCCAGACCAGACCAGAATGGAAGGGGGAGGAAAATAATATTAATAAATGCAGCATTAGAAAATGGAGAAATTTGGACGCTTTTGGCACTGTAGTCGCCGGAAATTCCAAAAATAGCACCGGCCGAGAGATAATTCCAGTTCTGGCCCCCTGCCGACCGCACGACTCGCGGGAGGGCGACGCGTGGCAATCGTGCGGCCGGGGAGCGCACGACACCGAGATCGTGCGGTCCCCAACCGCACCATCTAAATCGTGCGGTGGGGCAGCGAACCACTCGAGTGGTGCGGTCGCCGGGCGCACCACTCGGCGAGTGGTGCGGTGGCGACCGCACCACTCGATGTCTCTGACGCGAGGGTTTGCACCGGATTAGGGTTAGGGTTTTGCGCAAAATATAAGTTTTATTTTTTTGTTTTGATTACATAGTTATACAAATATTATGCATATACATGTAATATATATTTTTAGAGTGTGCAGCAGATTTTTAATATAGAATAGGAGATGCAAAAAAAATATGAAATATATTTTGAAAATTCGTTATGTATTGCAGATGATATATGTAGGAATTATTTTTGTAGATTGTTTTTTTTTGAAATATTTTGGTACATTGTTAATGGTGTTTGAAAAAAAAATATGTATTTGATGTGGAGTGGAGTTTACTGCTAGTGTAAATTTTTTGCAATTATGAAAATTAAGAATTTTGGTTGGTAGAGTACGAACGAATTTTGTGTGAAGTAACGATTAGTGTATTTGCGATTTTCGTACATTGCTGACCGTGCAAAATATGTTGAACTGGCAATAATATTTTTCGATCATGTTATGTTGTTTTATTGGAAGAAATTTAATGTAATTTTTTTGAGGACAACTGCGATAGGAACAATTGGACGAAAGGAAGGAAAGTGATATTGAATACGTGGGAATCATTGAATGTGAAAAGACGAGATAATAAGCTTAGCTGAATAGAAATAAACTTTATAATACAGTTGGGAGTAACATGCCGCGTACATTTTTATTACATGCATAACATATAGCATGATATGCGACTAACCCACACAACTGCTCGTACGACCTACTGTGTGGACTGGGGCCACTTTCCCTTCCTTGCCCGCTCGGCGTCGAACTCCTCCGCGGCCTCTTTTGCCTTAGCCATCATTTCCCTCTTTCTCTCGCGCTCCCTCTCGCGAGCCTCCCGCTCCCTACGCGTGCACACTTCGAGATGAGCTTGCGTCTCGCGTTGTATACGCAGGGTGTGCTCGTTCTTGCGGCGCTCCGCCTCCAGCAACTCCTTCTCCCGTGTGACATTCCACTCCTCAAAGTCGAGGGTCCATTGGTTCGCAGGGTGGATTTCAAGATCGATCCATTTGCGGTAGCCACACAGGGGCTCCGAAGACTGTAAATACAGGAGAGAGATTGTTAGTGTGTGCTGTGAAGGAGAAAAGGTAGGGGGAAATGGTGCATGTGGTCGTTACCGGCTGCCGATAGGTTGCGGTGTCAAAACGGCAGTTGGGGTAGTCATTGGAGTAGTTTGCGCAACCCCAGTAACGCATACCTAGGCTGATGCGTTCCTTGGACTTGAAAAACTTACACGTGTCCCCGCACCAACAAAGGGTGTGTCTCCCCCTCAGGTGGGAGTTGTGGCGAACGCTCGGTGGGGACGTCCGGGATGGGGTTGTTGCTACGCGGCTGCTCATTGCGGGGAGCTAACCCTTTAGCACGCTGGGCTTGTTCTACCTGGGCCTGTATAGCCCTTATTTTCTCATCACGGGCGGCAGCTGACCGTGCTAGGTCACGGGTCTCCTCCCATTCCTTCACTATCTTGTCCCATTGCTTCTTCTAGTATTTTTTTGTCCATTCCGGTGGGTGAAGGAAGCGCGGTGTAGTGTGGGGTTTGGAAGTGCAGTGTGGCCTGCGAAATGGAATGCACACCAATTTATAGGGTCCATTTTCTCTCTACTCCAACGAGTAAAGCTGGGCGTTCTACCGTATCACTGCAAAAAGGTTGCGTCGTCATGCCATGTGACTGAGCAAAGCTGTCCCGTGTTGTCATCTCTCTGAGCAAAGCTGCCCCGTGTTGTTATCTCTCTGAGCAAAGCCGACCCGTGTTGTCATGTCACTGCAGAAAGCTGGCGTCTTTTGTCATCTCACTACGCAAAGCTGCGTCGTTTTGTCATATCACTGCGCAAAGCTGGCCTCTTTTGTCATGTCACTGCGCAAAGCTGGCCTCTTTTGTCATGTCACTGAGCAAAGCTGACCTCTTTTGTCATCTCACTGAGCAAAGCTGCCCTGTGTTGTCATGTCACTGCGCAAAGCTGGCCGCTTTTGTCATTTTACTGCGCAAAGCTGGCCTCTTTGGTAATGTCACTGAGCAAAGCTGCCTTGTTTTGTCATGTCAGTGCGCAAAGCTGGCCTCTTTGGTCATGTCACTGAGCAAAGCTGCCCCGTTTTGTCATGTCACTGCGCAAAGCTAGCCTCTTTTATCATCTCACTGAGCAAAGCTGCTCCGTTTTGTCATGTCACTGTGCAAAGCTAGTATCTTTTGTCATCTCACTGTGCAAAGCTGTCCTCTTTTTCGTTTCTGGTCACTGTAGTAATATCTCTCGTTTGGTATAAATAACACAGTTGGGGTCCCATGACTTGTATGCAGAGAACCCTGTAAATCGAACAAAGAAATACCTTCTCTTTCGTGGTGAAACATACCATGTCAGAAGCCGAGGGGCCATTCGGATTTGGGTCACCGAAGGAAGACCTTCCCTTCGAAAGGAGGGAGATCTTCGGTCCACAGTACCACTTGATACCAAGCCGGCGTGCTCAACCGGCGTGGCTGAAATGCAGACACAATAATTACGCAGTCGTGCAGGTCCTGGATGGCCCGTTCGATGGCAGGCGACGTTTCTTCCGATGTCCACGCTCCGGGGTACAAATTCTAATAGTACATTTTTTGTTATTGCTTACGGACCCTCCATGTTTACCGTTATTTCCCGCAGATGGCGAAATGCGACTTCACCCGCTGGATCGACCCTCCTCATGAACGATATATTGTCCGTTATGTGGATACATTATGGGATCGAATATTGGAGTTGGAGGACCGAATCGAGACTCTCACTGAGGAGAGCAATGACCTCCGCCAACAAATTCCACGCGAGAGGTGCAACGAGGAGGTCATGAACATAGAAAGCTCGTATGATCCCACATGTTGCTGCGCGAACCCTAGTTGCATATGTGCGTGCCACTACCACGACGGCCAGCCACGTCTGAGGCGGCCCCCTCAGCAATTCTCCATGTGGGTGCCACGAGGCTCGTTTGGCATGTAGACAACGAGGTGTATGGTTGTGTTGTATTTTAGTTGTTGTGTTCGTTGGTGTGTTGATGGTTGTACTACTTGCTATATTTTATGTACGTGCAATATATGTGCTGTTTCGTGTTGTCATTGCGTGATATCTTCTTATTCTGTGGTCTCTGTGCGTGAGGCTACCCCCCAGCCTATAAAAGGAAGCCATTCCTCACCTAGTCCCTTGCATTGTTATCACTAACCTCGTGAATTAGTTGTTCCCAATCTGTGTAGTTTTCTTTCGTGCTAACTCCCCCCGGCTAGGCAATGAGTCAGCTCAGCACCTCTTCATCGGCACCCACGGTGATTTGCCAAAAATGCAACATGGTTGTTAGACGTAAGACCTCACACACGGCTGTGAATCCTGGGCGGCACTACTACAAGTGCCCCTATCACTCGGTGAGTAAGATTGTTTCGGGTTCATTCAAATCGTGGTGGTATGTTTAAAAATCTTCTTCTCATGGAATCGCAGGAAACCCCCATCGGTTGTCGCTTCTAGGTGTGGGAGGATGAAATGGGCACTAGGACAGACATTGTTCGCCATGAGAGAGTTGTCGTGGGGGGTTGCGACCCCGTCGAGATGCGGCATCGTTTCGATAGACTGGAGTGGAAGATAAATTTAATGTTGTGTGCTATTTTCTTTCTTGTGTTTATTGTAATCGTCAAGTTGTAGTGCTGGAGGTTGTTCTCGTCTACGTTGGTAATGTTTTATGCTATGTTGTATCTTGCGTTTGTTGTTATCATGTCTTCTCCCGCTGGAGAGTTAATCTATGTATGTGTATTGCATGCTGTGAGGTACAGTGCCCACATGCGTGCATACTTGTCATATTACAATGAAGCCTTACTTGTAGTTCAAATAATTTCATAAGCCATGTGAAACACAGGAAACCATGCGACGTCACAACAGCACAATTACAAAAATTCATTCATTGTCTCGTCGTCGCCGCCTCGGATGGCGTATCTGATCCTCTGAGAAGGTGAACCTGCTAGGGGAGTGCGGTGCATCTCGAAGGTCATAGTGTGAGGTCTGCGTCCGAGGCGGTGGTGGGTACAACTCTGTAGAGAGTTGCGACGGCTGGCCAAAAATAGAGCTCAGCCATTCGGAGGAGGGGTCTACGTCCTGCCTAGATGGTACACCTGAATTAGGCAATGGAAAATACAAAAAATGTTTATAATGAGTAGTAATATCATAAGGCATTTACTTGGGAAGTCTGAAACGCAGATGGGCCACCGTGAACTTGCTGGCCCTGTTGCTCCATGACTCCCTGCAATTTTTGCACGATGAGATTAGATGTCATTGAAATATATGTGTTATGTTTATTACGTGTGTACATACCGGTGCATGCGGCTGTCCGAATGACGATGATGTTGGGAAATCACGCATGTACTCCTGCGCGGTGTAACCTTGGTACGTCTGCCCGAACCACTTGTCCCGCCCCTGCATGTCCACTCGGGTCGACTGACCGCCATGCGTGAATGTGGGGTACGTCATCGTCGGTTGCTGCTGCGAGTCAGGCTCGCTATTTGCAGAGAATGTTCGCTCGTCCGCCGCCCTTCGTGATGATGACGGCTGTAGCAACGTGCTATCCTGTCGCAAGTGCTGCAGGAAAAACCTGTGGTTACGAATAACTGGCAATCGAGTGGACGAACAAACTGTTGGCAAATGGCGTACCGCTGGTCTGAAGCGCTGGGTGGACGAGCGACCGCAGCTGGGACGACCGCCGGACTGCGACGGACGTGCTAACGGTGGTGCTGACGGCGCTGCTGATGGGAGTGGTGCTGCCCACTATTCTCTGCGGAGGCGTCGTGCATGCACATCATCCCTGTGCGGACTACAACTCATGGACCTGATCGTAGACCTGGCCTCACTGAGGATGGTACGCACCGAAGAAAGCAGTCGGGAGCCGCCCTGCCCACGCTGGATAATCTGAACAGCCTCGTCCTCGATACGATGCATGCACTCGTACTGCAGGTAAACAAACAATGCTGTAAAACGTACTGCAGGTAAACAAACAATGCTGTAAAACGTACTACAGGTAAACAAACAATGCTGTAAAATGTACTGCAGGTAAACGTACCGCCTCGTCCCGACGTGCTGCTTGATGACGGTCCAGCCCTGCCCGTATGGCATCCTCGTGCGCGACCTCTGCAGGACGGTGTGGGCGAGCCCGAGAAGCTCTTTGCGGTGTGTGGGCGTACCACTCTAGGTATGCACGGTATGTGTTAAGGTCGTATGGCCTAGTCTCGTCCACAACATCCGTGCTCGCTAAGTCACGCCACAGGCCTGTCCACGAGCGCTGTGTGCCCGTCCAGTCGTCACCCCGATGACCTCTTCTTGTTTGCCTGCGAGTTAGTCCACACATTACACAATTAGTACTAACAACACATTACTACATTGCGTACAATTACTGTGCGATGACTTACCGGTGGGCCTTCGGTGGTAGTGGACGTCTTGGGAGGGGTGGCACGTGCTGGTGGAGGTCAAACTGCCTCAGCACTCTCTGCGGGTTGTATGGCTCGACGAAGTGGGAGAAGAGGTGGCAGATCGTCAACCAGTACGTGTGGTCTTGGTGGCACTGAGATGACAACCCGTGGGGAGCTATGCTCTGAATGAACTGTGCATCTCATGGGAACCAGACTATGTCGTTCTCATGAAGCTGCTCGAACTGGTTATGGAAATCTGGGTACACACGCCTCGGTCTCTCCCTGGCCCACCGCAGCTGACAATGTGTCCAGCGCATCCCCATAGTCGGCCCATTTATGGGGTTATCGCCACCAGCCTCATCGTAGAACTCCGAGCTGAGGTCGTAAGGGTGCACGGCCCTCTCGATCTTAGGCCTCCCAACCGGGAAGTGCTCCCAAGACCAGTACTGTAGGAGCACGTAGCACACTGCTAAGACCGGCTCATTGTTGCATGACGGCGGGCATCACACAAGCCTCGATGCGTGGCGCTAAGGCTATAGATCCCGGTGTCTTTGTGGCACTGGCGGGCAAGACATCCGCCAAGGACTCCGCAAGACGTATGTACGTAGGATGCACGGAGGCTCCAGTGGTCGTAGGAAACATGACCCACCGGAACAAAAAAAGGAGGTATGCCACGAGGTGCGTCCGCACGACCCCCTCAGGAGTGCACAGGGCAGGTCATGAACTGTCGTAGCCACGAGTGTGGCACACCAGACATGTTGTCTGGGATCGGGTGACCGAACCGGGCACCCAGGGCAACCTTCTAGTTTGCCGCCCTGGGGGGTGGCACTACTGCTGCACCACGGAGGGGTAGACCTGTCAGCATGGACACATCCTGAAGTGTAACAGTCATCTCGCCCCACCGAAAGTGAAAGGTGTGAGTCTCCGGTCTCCAACGATCCACGAGTGCGGACAGCAACGCCGCATCGAACTGCAACGCATACGGAACATCCAGCATGCGAGCAATGGGCAAAAGGCCGGTGTCTCGTAGCAGTGGGATGTACCGATCGTCTAGAGGCTAGTGCTCTCGGGGCTCCTAAGGATGAAACTCGGAGGGCTATCAGCGTCAGCAGATGACCACGCTGTGCATCGGTGCTGGTCATCCCAACGGGGCTCAAGCAACTCGTACGCCATCTCCTGCCGATGAATGAAAACAAGTCAGTACGCAGTGTCATGACAATATGCAACATACGTAATTTTTCAGATAATGACAATAAAGTGTGAAATAAATGACAACATAATATGCAACAAACGTAATTTGTAGCGAATGACAACAAAGTGCGCAACAGATGACAAGATAATTTCCAACAAACCTAATTTGCAACGAACGACAACAAATGATAACAAAATATCGAATAAGTCAGAACATAATTTCCAAGCAATGACTCATACAAATTGTACATGCAAATATTTCCGTAACATACATTCAACATAGGTTAAAGGATGCAAGATCATGTACTCGCATAAACAAGATGAGCACAACAAAGACCCTTAATAGTTTAAAAACACGGAACCAGCAGTGAACAACGAAGAACCATGTGTTTCATACTATGGAGCGTTACTTGATGTCGACCTGTTTGGGCACTACTTAAATGAATGGCCAACCGTCTTGCATAGTCTGCACTTCCGGCGCCGAACCCGATCCCCACACTGGTTATCATCCATATCATTACGAATGCGACAGCTTTGTCATCGCCGACGGCCGACGTGCTTCAGTGCATCGTTCGGCACCCACTTCATCTGCCCTGGCCAGAGGTTCCTATAATGCATGTCCACCTCGTACGAATGGAACTCCGTGCTCCAGGTTTCAAACAGGTGCTTTATGTCATAGTACTTTGAGATGTAACGCGTGGGCGCGTGGTTCCATAACGCGCATGCTGCGTACACGTGGGAGCATAGCTTGTGTAGAAGTTGCGGCTTGTTGCAGGTGCAAGATGCTCTGTCATCAATCGTGCACACCTGCTTACGATCCCCTCTAGCCTGGCCCATCATGTACTTTTGTCTGAGGCGGACCTCAAACTTCCTCCGTAAGCCATCCATGGTCTGAGCAATATGCGAACGAGCCTTCTCCATCTTCCTGTCCATGTAGGCCTACGCTACCTCGGAGAATTCTTTGCCTTCGTCTAGATGCTTCTTCGCCATCATGGCTCTATTGACGAAGTATCCAACTAAACGGTTCCAGGTCTCTTCCACGATTGTAGTGATAGGTAGGGATCTCACGCCCTTTAGAACACCATTGTACACCTCGGACATGTTTGTCGTCATGATGCTCCGTCGGTGTCATGCAGTAGAGACCACATCTCTAAGTCAGGTGCATTAGATTGAACCCAATGTGTGAACTCCCCAAGTCTCGTGGAGCCTCCCTCCACAGCCCAAGCTTCAGCCTGCTCGAGATGCTTCACATGCTTGCTGGTCTCCTGATCAAGGTGCCTCCACAAGGCTTCGAACTTCCTCTTCTTTTTCTGCATACAAAGCTTTTTGAATATCTTCATTAGTTCCTTACTATGGAACCTTCTGTGGAAGTTCGCCGCAAGATGCCTCATGCACCACCGGTTCTTCATGTCCTTCCACTGGAACGGAGGCTGTGTCCCGTTCTGCATCGTTCGCATTGCAGACAGCAAGCTTGCATTGCGGTCTGAGATAACACACACATTGGGCCAATCTTGTACTACGGCCTGCTTCACATTGGCAAGGAACCACAGCCAGCTATCTGTATTCTCATTCTCTACAATTGCAAATGCCACTAGGAATAACTGGTCATCTGCGTCTGCTGCAACCGCGGTCAGGATAGTACCCTTGTACTTGCCAGATAGGAATGTGCTGTCCATCGTTAGCACTGGACGGCACCACTTAAAGCCTTCTATTGCTTGATAGAAGACCCAGAACACTCTGTCAAGCACAAAACAATTCGGCCCTTGCGTCTCATGAACCTGCTCGTACTTGTTAATGTACGTGCCTGGGTTTGCTCCTGCAATCTGACACAACATTCTTGGGACCAGATCATATGCCTCCTCATACGTCCCAACATACTCTGCAGGACCTTCTGTTTCCCCCGCCACACCTTCTTGTAGCTGACATCAAACCCCACCGTGTTCGCTACCTCCGCCATGAGAACCTTGGGAGAAATGGATACATTTGCAGCCACAAGATGCCTTATCAGCTCCGCAACATATGACGATGTCATGTTGCGGTGCCTATGTAGTGGCGCCGCAAGCTCACAAGTGTGATCCTTCAGCACCGTTATCCGAAAGTCCGTGGCAGCGCCTCTGAACCGCTGCGCACGGATCTTGCTAGGGCAAGAGCCGTCGACACACTTCACAATGTAGGTGTTAGGGTTGGACCTGTGTACCCGATATGTCCGGCTGATGTTGACGGCGTATATGGCAATAGCTTGCTGTGCAGCACTCTTGTTACGGAAGCTCTGCCCTACAAGGAGTGTGCCTTCATTGAATCCCCACTCTGCCTCCTCCGCCCGTGGCAGAACTAGGTATTCGGCTGCGATGTCGTCCAATCTGGACGGCACGTACGCACCCTCCGTGGTTACAACACCACCTAACACACCTCCCGCTGTAGGTTCCCGTTCTTCTCTCCTGAACTGGCTGATTCCACATCCTCCTCCTCCTCGCTTTCCACTTCCTCCACCTGGTTCGCAAGGTACTTGTGACAGTCAACACGCGCGGCCCACCACCTATCCGCACCTTCATTCGGCTGAAAATTCTCCACGCGCCTCCGCAGGTCTCCGTCTCCCATTGCCTCATTGACTTCTCCTTCACCAGCATCTTCATGACCGCCGGAGAGTAATGCAGGCTCTACATCTCCGCCAGCACCACCAGAGCCACCCATGGCAGATGATTCTATCCTCTCCACGAATTGAACATATGCCATTGGCCTGGCATAAATCACTGCATCTGGGTTGCACACGACCTCCATGTAGTTCGCCCATGAAGCGTCGCTCGTCACCTTTATAAGTTGCCACATTACCTCCCCTGCAGCACCTACCACTGCGGCATACACTGCCTCGATCCGTAATTTGTTCATTGCGGTGTCCCGATCGAATGCGGAATGCACGCATCTCCGTAGCTCAGACAGGCTCATGGTGTTCAGATTGGGTGCCCGGATCACGGTCCGGTCACAATTACCTTGGTCTGCCCCGTACGGCCCGTCGCGTACGAGACCACTTCCGTAGAACACGAACAAGTCTTGGATATCACCCATGGCGTACCTAACATAAGTCCATTATGAACCCTCTTAGTATATATAACATGCAACAAGTGTACTATCATACAGTATATACCACGTATAATACAAGCGTAATATTTCTATCTCAATTTCGTTGTTCTACCTATCCCATACAAATATTAATGGTACTTTTTTTATTTATACATCTAATTTTTAATTCATTTATGGAGTGCGCTAACAAATTCCTATATAAATCAGATTAGTACTACAATGTACTTGCTTTTCCCAATTCTCTAATTTACATATCTTACTTGCTATTTTCTGTCATGAATAATTTACAATTTCTACAAATTTCTCTCCTGATTAGTATTATTATTCTTCTACTTAAATCACCAATCCAACTACTCATTTTTCTTCATTTTCAACTTATGAATTCTAGGAGCATCAGAGACATGAGACATTAACATTTTCCTCCTTAGGTTACAAGACTACAATTCACAACTCCACGCTCCACACCACTGAGTAAATTGAGGAAAAATATGCCACTTCAAATGCTACTATCCTGTAATTAGTACATGCATTTAATGAATAAATCTAAGCACAAATTTTTACAAAACAAAGACACAGATTTGTAATTGAAACCATTGTGTATCATACAAGTGATTAAGTACCAGTAGCTACGCAAATGGCCCTTCCGACTAGCAATGTGCTTCACAATGACATCGTTGAAATGTAGTTACATTCGAGTTAACATTTTATTTAAATTACTGTTCACAAGAGCAGTACAAAAATTTGTAACATAAAATATAAAATACAATACACTACAACAACAAACATTTTATCAAAAAAATACAATACGCTACAACTACAAACAACTACAAATATTTTACATTACTGTTCACAACAGTAGTACATGATTTTTTCACATAAAATATAAAATACAATACAATACAACTACAAACATTTTATCAAAATATGAGATGCAGCAACTCCGTACAGAACATTTGTGCTAATTACAAGCTAATTAGTACGATAACAATATAGACGTATGCAGATGATATTTACCTTTTCTTAAAGATCACGAGGCGATCTACAACTTTCACACTTGCCAAAACTCCTGATTCCAAACAAAAAGACTCTAAATCTTGTGCTCGTTCGTGTTTCTTCCTTCACTTCCCTCCCTCTCTTGCTCTGCAGTTTTCCTGCTCTGGCTAACCTTCTACCGTCAAAACCACGAAACGCAGCTGCCCCAACTTTTTTTATGTTGCTCTGAGCAGGCGCTTCTGGTGGGGGACGGAGAATACCATGCACGAAGAGTTGGCACGTGTGCATGGCATGTAATACAAATATCATGCCAACATGCAATGCAAAGCACGGGCAGCATACATAAAGCCAGCCAATGCATCGCATGCAGCTACGGACGGAGGACTTTCGGCGGGTTGAAGTGACGTGAACAGTGCCGCCACCTAATGGTGCGCTCACCTGGCACATGATACAGCTAATGGTGCGGTCGGAGACCGCACCATTTGCCCCTGACAAGACCCCAGCCGAGTGGTGCAGTCGGGGATTGCACGATCTCGGTGTCGTGCGCTCCCTGGCCGCACGATTGCCACGCGTCGCCCTCCCGCGAGTCGTGCGGTCGGCAGGGGGCCAGAACTGGAATTATCTCTTGGTCGGTGCTATTTCTGGAATTTCCGGCGACTACAGTGCCAAAAGCGTCCAAATTTCAAAAATGGATGGACTACCAGAAGAGGTCGAGAGTCGTATGTATCTATGAAGGGAAGAGACAAGCAGCGTAGCCAAAGCAAAGCAAAAAAGGCGAGGTGGAGGTGACAGCGGGTTCCGCGCGCGACCTCAAGAACGTGCACTGGTGCAACAGAGACCTCAAGCCCTGTGCCGTCCTCTGGCTCCATGACACCGCCAAGTGCTCCACCCGTGTTGACCTCCACAACACCGACAAGCAGGGCCGAAGCCAGCGGGGGCTTAGTAAAGCTTCAGCCTCACCTCCCCTGACGGCGGCCAACCCCCCCCCCCCCACAGCGGCTGGCGATCAGCAGCGATGTCGACGCGAGAGGCCCAACAAAAAACAAAGAAAAAAGGCTAATCAAGTGAGCATCCCATTGCCCTTAAGAGGCCTAACAAATTCACCTCATTGGCCCCACCAAACACACCCGCTCCAACTAACAAACCTAGCAATTGCAATTGGTTCCCATCTTCCCACTTCTCAGAGGAGAGGCATCGACGTCACCACAACACAAAGTCGCAGAGAGAGGGGGGCTAGGGGAGATCGGGCGAGAGTACGCCACGCGCGCAGAAGGGGGTGCCGCCGGAGCCGAAGTGTCGGACCAAAACTGGGGTAGCCAAATCTGGCGGCGAACCGGCTGAGCCGCTGGTTGAGGGGAGGCTAACCGCTAAATCCAGGGTCGGGGCTGGGGGCGGGGGAAGTTGGACCAGGGCAACGAGGGGCTGAGCCGGGGCGGGGGGAGCCAGACTGGGTCGACGAGGGCCAAGCTGCCGCCAGCGAGTGTGAGCGGTGGCACGGCCCTGCGGAGGAGCACCGGGCGGTGGGCCAGCTCCGTGGCCGTGCCCTGCGTTGCTGCCTGCCTGGTGGCTAGAGACCAGAGTCCCAAAGGCTGGAGAGGCAGAGACGCGGAGTCCAAGCGAAGGACGGACGAAGCGACCGAGCGAGTGAGGCAATGAGTGACTGAGAGTTGAGAGAGACTGAGATTGAGATTTGCAGAGCGCTGAGAGGACAGAGGAAATAGGGGAGTGTCGGTCGGTGTCACCCGTCTGCTGAGTTAGTGAATATTGAGTAATTTTTCTCCGGTTCGTTTCTTATCAATTTAGTATTTTAGACTTTAGACTTTCACATCCAGTGTATATAGATAGTTTAGTCCTTATAACTAATTTATATGTTTATAGCTTTATATTGACATAAATTAATAATTTATTAATAGATTTTGCTATAATGGATAAATGAACTTTGTATAACTATTTCGCAAGTAATTCAAGTAGTTCTCTCCAACCGATGAGAGTACAACTCAACCAAAGAAGCTTCGACTAGAATTTAATCCAAATGAAATTATTGCCGATCCAACGCTGCGCATACCAATTGAAGATTATGCTAACGAAATTAGAGATCAAGTGAGAATGATTTATTTATTGAATGGCCCTATTCGATTAATTGGATATTCATTTCCACAGACATTAGATGGCAAACAGTTGTGGTCCTTTCAAGAATCAAGATGCCTCCTTAGCTCCGTCTACTTCCCCGCGGTGCCGGGGCCCCGATGTGAGCTCTCATTCCCGTCCCCACTGCCGGCCCCTAATCCCACGTGGGGGCACCGGTTTCGTGGCTGCGACTGCCACCTAGGAGTCCGGTAAAGTCAGTTGCAACCTCTGCGAGCTTTGTGGCATCCTGACCTCGACCGCCGATAGCAGCCTCGTGAACGCTGCACAAGCTCTATCGCCTTCTCCTACCGACGTTGGATCCACGCCGTCTGTCGCTGCCACACCTGAGGCCTCGCCGCTGCCTGCCATGGGAGGTAAATGTTGTTTTTTTGTTGCAACATGTTTTATTTCATGTGCATAACATTTTGATTTCATGTATGCAACATTGATATTCTCATCAATAAGAAATGTTCCATAGATGAATAAAATGTGTTGTGACCGACCGTACGACCATGGCCGCTATGACCACTATCACTTCGACCACGGCCACTACGACCACGGTCACTTCGACCACGGCCGCTACGACCACGACCATTACAATCACGGCCGCTACGACCACTGCTACTACGACCACGATGTGGTTGAAGTCGTAGTGGCCGTAGTCGAAGTTCCTAACACTTCTGCAGCCTCGTCGCCGACCTCATGCTTTGCATGCCCACTATCACCGGTGATGGCTATGGCCTCACACACGACACCATCCTCATGCTGGCCTCTGTGGGTACCTCCACATGAGCTTATGCTAATAAAAAACAGGGTAAATCATCAATTATCCCGTTCTAATTTTATGACTGTGATATTTTGATTTTATGTGTGTAAAATTTTGATTTTATGCATACAACATTGATATTCTTATCAATTTTTTCATAACATAGCTTTGGCTTCTGGAGGAACCCGATGGTTGTGCTGTTTGGCTTCTGGCCGCTTCGGTTGCCGGTGTGTGTTCGGTCTCAACCACCGAAGCGCGCTCGGTGTTGCCTTTTGGATCCCTCTCTGCGTCTCAGTTCACGCACTTCTCACGTTGTGCTGCGCTGTGGTCCGTTTTGCTCGTGGTTTTTTGCCTGGGCGTTTAGGTGTTGAGCTGCTTTCGTGGGTGCTTCCATCCAAGGTACCGCTCCCTGCTCGTTCTCCTCCGATTTTCTTACCATTAGCTATGCCCTCCCAGTTTCCTCTTTGGATTAGGTTGCCTCAGATGCTATGTTCGTTGGGGTTTTGTACGTTCTTCATGTTCTTAGCATCTTTTTGCTAGATTCGGCTAGATTAGGATGCGAATCTGACAAGTGGTTTTTTACATTTATAGATGTTCTTGGTTAGGATGCAAACTTGATGAGTGCTACCTACTCTTTAAGGTTTTGTGATTACCTTGCCTCAAATACTATCTTCGCTGAGGTTTTACACGTTCTGGTTCCTACATTTATATGTGTTTCTAATTAAAATGCAAAGTTACAACTGTGCCAACTCCACAACAAACTCAATAAACTAAAACTATGATACAAGGACCAATGACTCGAGCACGAGCACGTCAACTTAACCATCAGGTGAATGCGTTCCTAAGTTTGCATACAAATGTTTCACAGAATGACATCCTACTTAATTCTTGTGATGATTTAATTGTCCTTAGGAACCATGGGAAAGAACCACATGAGCTCAAGTGTAGAAGTGGAACCGTCAAGCGCAATCCAAGTCATGTTCACGAGTTCGACTCAGATTCGGCCTTTGTAACAGCGTCTGCTTCAACACAGCCATAACTTTTGATCCAGAAGGCTTCTCAGGGCCCGTGAGCACTCGGTGGAAAACTCTTGGAGTCTACTTTTAGATGGATCTGGTCTCACCTCCAAACTCCATCCGAGCATATCAGAAACTGCAAAACAAGTCACGTCACTTTTCCAGTCCGAGTCAAAGTGGACCGAGAGCCTTGTATCACCACTTAGGCTATTTGGGCCGGTACTGTTCACGCCGTACTGTTCACGTGAACAATAACAGTGAATAGTATCACACCCCTTTTCATTAGATCAGTGCGGCTTCCCCTTTCCTATTTAAGGAGGTCACACCCGTTTAGTTTTCCTCGGATTTTTTAAGAGATTATTCTGTTTAGCAGTTTCGTCGTACGTTCGGTTGAGAAAACCTAATTTGTGAACTTAATCTTTATCCGCAATATAATTTCAGATTGCATCTTGTACTCTCTTGCTTGTGTTCTCGATTCGTTTGCAGGAGATAACCTTCTTGGCGAGGTCAACCGCATTCGGCACGGTTGATAACCAACGGAGCAGTGGTGTAGTGATTGCGAGGGGTTCGATCTGTTTTGGTCGAAGCCTTTGGATCATCAATATCGAGTTCTCCACGACCTATGCCACTAGCATCACATTAGATAAGTCAATGGGGGGTGCCATCTACGGTTTTGCGCATTTAGATGCGTTTCGGATTAGGATGCGAACTTGATGAAGGGTTTCTGCATTTACGTACGTCCTTTCCTATTTTATTTACCTGGTTGTTTTTAGAGCTGTTTGCTACCTTTGGAGCATCTCCAAGAGAGACTCAATATTTTGTCCTCTAAAATCTCATATTGGGAGTCTTTCTAAAAAAATTGTCCTCTAAATTTTTCCCCTCCTTCAGCAGCTCCTCTAAACTTGGATCCCTAAAATTACTATCTAGGTACTGTATATTTGATAGTGATCCACCTCAATTTTGGAGTACCAAAATTATTGGGCTTGTTTTTGAGTATCTGTTGGAGGCTTGTTTTTAGCTTTCATATCCAATATTTTAAGATAGGGGGTGAGAAAGAGCATCTCTTGGAGATGCTCTTAGTCTTGGTACTACTTCCTTTGATTCCAGAAATAATAGATTCAGTTTATCCATGGTTATTTACTTATATTACGTTCCTGTTTGCTTTCTGTCTATGGTTTCTTCATTAGATGGTTTACACCTGTGCTCTCCATCTTGGATTTATGTTTGAGATATCGTACCTACGAATTCTTCTGCGGCTCTGTTATTCCTGTGTGTATGCTTTCCAGAAATTTTTGCAATTTTAATACCTTATATTGTTTTTTTGTTAGTTCCTGTCTTAATATTTGTTGTTTTGTTTGCTATACAGGAGTGCCTACAGATAGCTCAGTACATTGTATTGTGAAATACAGTTGTCTTCCTTCTGATCTTACAGTGTCCGTCTTGTTTTACTCTCTATGGCCAGCCCTGCTCAAAAGAGTTTTTTTTTAGTAATTTATGGCTGAAAAGCATTGTAGCTGACTGAAAAAACACTGTAGCTGATGAAGGCTTATTTAGCATAATTAAATTTAAAAAATTTAAAAATAGAAAAAACATGTTAGCCCATCACGTATAATGCAAACAAATACGAGAAAAAAAGAGCTGACAAAAAAGCTCAAAAAACCAAAGTATAGAAAAAGACAAAATTTATGAATAATGTAAAATAAGTCAGAAACTCGAGCCGAAACCAAATTCATACGACGCCTTTACTGATCTTTACCGTGGTAACTATTTCTTCTAGAGAGTTTTTCTTATGTTTTCCTTTAACATTTATGAAGCCTAAATATGCTTTTGTTTTACGCTTTCCTTTATTTCCCAGTGCTTCCATGTTTTGTTCCTGCATACTGTTTGCTTGAATGCCTTCATATAATGTTGTTATAGTCCAGTGTGCTGCTTTGCTTACCCTGCTTAGCCTGCCTATTGTAATTCTTTTTTTGTATATTACTATTTCTCAGCCCAGCAATGGTTACTTCTCAAAATGTATACGCATCGCGATCACTGGCGGAGCTACAGGGTGGTCCCTGTGGGCTGCGGACCACCCTGCGCTCGGATAATGAGGTCTTCATGTATTTGATCATAATGCAAAAACTTGTTGAATCACAGCTACATTTTACCTCCCGCTAAATCATTTAATTTGCTCTATATGTGTCAAGCTAATGACACGCAACTTGGGAATCTAGATGTACAGTAAAATCGTTGGCTAGCTTGGCATCTAGATGTACAATAAAATCGATGACTAGCTTGGCATGTTCATATTGAACGACAGTTGATGGTTTTAGCTAAAATAAATAGTAATGACTAAAAAGCTTTTAGTGGGAGGATACGAGTGGTGGGAAAATAAAAGAGATGCGTGTGCGAGACAGAGCGAGAAGAGTGAGGTAGTGATATGTCTGTGTCCCATAACTTATTTTCAGGATGAGAGAAATAGAGAAATTATTTTAGAAAGTTAAATATTTATATTACCTTCTTTCTTCTGTGAACAGAAGTCGGTGTAAACGGTCTCGTAAATTTGCCGAGGTAGGTATTTGTTGTCTTAGCTTGCGTTTGCTCCAAATGCGGCTTTCAGGAAATTACCCATACAAGCAAACTCTTCTGATCTACTCCTTTATAAAATGTATTTTTTAAATAACTTTGTCCATAAATATAGAATGTATTTAATGTTCTAATATAAAATTAATGTGATGTTCTCTTTATATCCTGACAAGAAAAAGAAGTAGTGACGTACTGTTCTTCAACTACTATGGGTATGTAATATTTCAATTCTATGTTAAGAAAGCTATATTCGTCTATTTTATGAAGTTCGTATGTCCTTTTTCCCTTAATTGCATTTCGTAATTCATATACTTGTGTACCGACATGTTAAATTTATAGCGGTTAAATAAATTTTAGACAATGGACCACCATAGCTACAAATCCTGGCTACGCCACTGATCACGATGTTCTAATTGCTCTTCTCAAAATGAAAGGCGACTTGCTTCATTCCATTTTTTCAATCAAGATATATTACGTTCTGAGACGTACCAAGGCACATCCGAAGGTAAAAAACATTGGTGTGAAGATCCTTTTACCTACAAGCTTTACTGGCAGTCCTAAATACAACATACATAATTACCAAGATGGTATGGCTATTTGCCATGAATATGGTCGTCCTAATTTATTTTCGACCTTCACATGTAATTCAAAATGGCTAGAAATCTTGAGTGCTCTCAGATATGAAACTAGCCAAACGTGTTCTGATCGCCCAATATTGTCACTCGAGTTTTCCACATGAAGCTTAATGAATACATGTAATATCCTGAACGTCGTTTCGGCGTGGGTTTTAAAATAATCGCGGAGTCGCCTTGGGTTTCGGTAAAGCGCGGGAAGGAACAAAAAAATAAATAAATTGTGGGATAGCATTAAATTAAAAAAATAAATGAAAATGTTTATAATTAAAAAAACATTTTAGGGAGAGAGAGAGCGCTTGCCACCTTGGGCCAAAGGGCCCAAGGGGGGTGGCCACACCCCCCTCCCACTTACCCTAGCCGCCCCTCCCCCTTACCCTGGCCGCACCCCCCCTTCTCCCTCTTTTCTATAGCTGCCACCCCTTTCTTCCCCCCTTGTGTGCCACTTTCTCCCCCTTCTCCATTGCGGTCCCTTGGTGCTAGGAGAAAATAAGAAGGAAGGAGAAGAAGAGGAAGAAGAGGGGTGATCCCAAGGGGATCCCCTAGGTAACTCTCCCTCATCCCAAATCCCTCTGATCTTTCTGTAATTAGGGTTCTTAGCCTAAGAATTGGTGGGGATTAGCAATTAGATTCTCCGATTAGGGAATTCCTGCTGTCTGCCTGTAGATCAATTCGCGTAGCGTGACTGTTTGCACAGTTTAGAACTACGAAACGATTTTTCCTGCGGGTCTGCCCAAAAGGAAAATTGTAGAGGGCGTCGAGACCCATCTACTGTATTTTTTCCAAAAATTTTTGGCTGCGCGATTTGGCGTAGCAGGGTCGGGAACCTCGCTGTCCATCAGGGGTGCAGACTGGGGCAGATTGTTGTTCAGTTGTGAATTAGGGGATGATTTTTATGTTTTTGGTCACAATTGAGAAAATGTAGGGAATTCAGTAATTTAACTACGGTATAAAAATCACAATTTTTAGATCCTGTCACTTTGGTTGGGATGCATTAGAATCTGGCTGCCCAGATTGCTAGAACACAGAACGTCCTCTGTTTTGCGCATTAAGTTACACCTTGCTATGAACAAAATAAAAATATGTTATCTACATGAAAAGTGAAGGTATTTAAGTGAGTAATCCAGACATATATCTCTCTCTATAAAAGGTTTAATAATCTTAAAGATACAAAACAGTTAAGCAGTGCTGCTGCAGTGGGTAGAATGTAGAACCGTTAAGCGGAGAGGGATGTTGTGGGGTTTTGGGGGTTAGCGATAACTTTACTTCTTAAGTCACATTTTCTATGCTGTAGCATTGTGCTGAGAGGTACCTTTTGGAAAGGTGGTTTTGCTCCTGAACGCGTGTGATTTCTTCGCTTCGCTGGTAGAGGCAAGTAATTGTAGCGGTTGTGCTACGGTTTAATTCGTTATTCTTACTACTTGCAATCTACATGATTCTCGTATTTTGAAGTAATATGCCATGGTTGCTTGATTTATAAATGAGGTTGTAGTGGCAAAATAAGAACTGATTGCTATGTTTTGGATGACTTGCTTGTAGTCATGTGATAGTTGCTATATGTGCCAAATGTGGAATATGGATATAAATTTATGGTGGATATGTTGATGCTTCCTTGAGGTTAAATTCATGTTAATCATGTTGATGCCCTTTGAGGTTGGAGATCTTGTGATTTATGATTATCATATCATTCATAACATGTCATAACATTTGCATTGTGGATGTCACCGCTTATAGCCGCGATCGTACCGGTACAGCATCATACATTACCGTAGTACGATGCACACGCTTACCTTGTTTGGTAAGTGTGCAATGGAGCATAACATGCATATGCATTTAATTGTGGAAGGAGGAATTGCATTCATATGCCAATGGTTTTAAAACCATATGAGGTAGGACTCGTGGTAGTCCTTGTGGTTTAATGAACGAGGAAGTAGAATGTGGTTGTGGTCATATAATGACATAAATGTTGATGTAGCTTGTTTGTTGTTTGGATAACTTGTTGAACAATTTACTTGCTGAGATTTTATCTCACCCTTGTTGTTTTCCCCCCTACAGGTGATTCTTGAGCATACATGGGATGGGTAGAGCAGCAACACAATAATGCACTTGGTTCATCAATTCATGATGTAATAAAGTCGAGAGGATTCTAGCCAATTGACTAGCTATTCATGGATGTTCATCTTTACTTAATAATGTTGAACTTGTGGACTATTCTTTTGGTTAAACTGTTAGAGCATGTTTTAATTGTTGAATTTGATATTATTATCTTGGTCTTCCTTAGTTGATTATGTTTCCGCTTAGTTCGTCATGGTTGAAAATTGTTGTCGGTTTAAATTATCTTGTAAATTTGGCTAGCTGTAAAGTGGTTTAGTGGCATCCTAAGGTAATGTGGGTCCTGGGCTATTACAGTTGGTATCAGAGCCTAGGCTTTAGGTTCTAGGAGAAATAAGAAAAATGACGCACTTGCACATGTAGGATGGGGAAGGGTTTGCATATCATGCATATACCTTGTTGAATTCTTTGAATTATTGCTTGTGCCTTAATTGCCTGATGATGATGTCTTTGCTTGATTGTGGTTTGTGGTGGCTGCAGGAATGTCGCCTAAGGGTAGTGGTCGTGGCTTGCTGATCGCACAACAGATCCATCTCTTGCATTTATAGATACTTTGATATCCGCTAAAATTCCTGACCCAACTATTGATCTGCTTGGTCATGCTCTTGTTGAAGAATTTATGGTACCTGGTGAAAGATCAAGCTCCGATTAAGTTGGTTAAGTGGGAGATTGAAAGATCAAGACCCGATTAAGTTGGTTTTGGTGTTAATGACAAATACCATTATGAGATCTTGGTAATAATGACAAGTACTTTTATAGTGTGTTGGTGATAATGAAAAATTACATATATGAGACTAATATGCTTGTTTAAGTTTATTTATGTTTAGTCTCATTTGGATGGAAAGGTGAAATCAAAGAGGTATGTATTCAAAATCAGTTTCTCATATACTAATGCATTCCTTAGATCCAAAATAAAAATTGAACTCCTCGATTAGTCCAAAATGAATATGTGCATATGTCTTCATTATATACACTTGTATGCACACATTTAGGGGGAGCTTTGTCTATAGTTTGGAGTTTCATAAGTATTGATCCATGCTTCTTTTAATATGCATATTTGGGATTTGTGTAGTTCATATATACTCATGTGCAATCGGGTTGTCATCTAACTTCTCCATTATGTGTTAATGGTTGAATGATTAATGACAACTTGATAAGTAAGTTTTGATTAAAGCTTATATTAGAGTATACAATTGTTGTGTACAAGGTATATACTCGCAAATCAATTTGTATATTTCATTATTTGTTGAGATTGTCATGAATTACCAAAAAAAGGAAGATTGTTGAATTTAGTCCCTCTATTATATGTTAATGGTGAAGTTTGGTAATTGATGACAATTGTTTTGTGGACTAACGGTTTCCATGAGTTGGATGAATAGGTTAGGTTCCACAAATGAGGATGACTTAAGATGACTTCATGTGTTGAAGATTATCAAGTCAAGATCGAGAAGAAGATGGCTTCATGTGTTGAAGGCCATCAAAGAAGAAGACGCATCATGAGTTGATGCTGAGGAGATGATCATGTGTTGATCATCAAGTCAAAAAAGACCATCATGTGTTGATAGAGTTGATGAAAAGGATGCATCATGAGCTGATGCATATCAAGACGATAATCCAAGGCAAAGGTATGACTAGCTAGGGCTAAGGATGTGTTCCTAATCTCTTACCGGCCTTGGTATTTGGTTGGAAGACCGGATTGCTAGTATAGGTTGTCGTACTATTAAGAGGGATCATGTCTAGTAGGTTGAGTCTCATCATATGTTGATAGCTCAAATCTCACTTGCTCTAGCTCTCTTGACATGAGGTTTGAATTTGCGAATATGTTTTGTAAATGGTTGAAGCTCATGTATTGAATCTTTGTAACATGGGACTATGCATGCAAATGTATTTTACAAGTGCTTGAAATCCATGTTTCTATTCTTTGTGATATGAGGCTTATATTTGCGAATGTGTTTTGCAAATAGTTGAACCTCATATATAATCCTTGTGGCATGTGACTTAGGTTTGCGAATGTGTTTTGCAAACGTGAGAAGTCCATGTGTCAATTCCTTATGTCATGATTTCAAAAGTGTGAGAATGTGTTTTGCAACTTGTTAAAAATCATGTTTGAGCCTTGTATGCATGATATCATAGTTTACAAATATGTTTTGCAAAATCCGTTGAGATATCTACGTTACTTAGGAAAATCAGAAGTACCGGCTCTGTGTGAGCGGTACTACCGGTCTTGGCGGTCCGATCGGCATTGTGTATGCGGTTTGACCGACCAAACCCGGGCCAAGGGGCAGTTTGAACGTAGGGCAGTCAAACCGACGCTTTATTGGCGGTTAGACCGACCGACGGTTGGCGGTCAGACCGGCTGGTTGTAGGTGGTCAGACTGGCGTGCTGAGAGCGGTTTGACCGGCTAGTGGAAGTTCTGCGTTTCGCCCGGAACGTTTTTTCCAAAGAGCGACTTTGCTGATTTTCTTGGACGGTCTGACCGGTCCTGTGTGGTGGTTTGACCGGTGGTGGTGGTTTGACTGGACCCTGTGTGGGCGGTCTAATCGGTTTTCCAGCCCAACGGTTAGTTTTTGTAGCCGTTGGGAGGGTGGAAGTACCGGCCGTGTAACTGCGATACTTCCGGCCCTCAGGTTGATTTCAACCCTCTTTCTTCTCTAACGGCTAGTTTTTGTGGGAGGTGTATAAATACCTCCTCAAGGGCTGTTGGGAGAAGATTGCTGGTGCTAGTGTTGCATTCCTTGAGCTAGAGTGAGGCTATGCACTCAATTGTGCATGTGTTGCAGTTTGTGAGAGAGGAGAGGTGTTCTAGAGTGCATGTGTTGCATCTAGAGAAGGACTTTGTGTCCAAGTGAGCTTGTGCGTTCGTTGCACGTGGTGAGTCAAGTGAGGGACTTGACTTGTTACTCTTTGAGTTTGCTGACTCCTAGATGGCGTTGGAGGCGTCGTGCGCGATGATCTTTTCAAGGAAGGTTGTGAGAAGACCCGGCGAAGTTGTGAAGGTTGAAGCTCACCTACCCGGAGCAGGAAAGAGCTATCACTAGTGATTTGAGGTGAAAGGCTTAATTCGTAGAGCCGGTTCAATTAGTTCGGGCTTACCTCAACATTGATTAGGGGAGACCGGCAAGTCTCCGAACACCACGGTAAAAACAGAATGTGTCATTTGTGGTTTGCTTTCTTGTGCTCAATTTACTTTCAAGCAATTTACTTTCATAGGATTAATTTATTTGTTCTAGGCGTTATTTGAGGTAAACCAAATTGATTTTAGCTTCCGTATTGTATACTTGGTTTAGGCAAATAGAAAAGGTCTTAAATTGTTGTAATAATTTGAAGAGAATTTTTAGACCGCCTATTCGCCTCCCTCTAGTCGGCCTACTCGATCTTACACATGGTCCATGTGGAGACTTAAATAAAAAATGCCCATGTATGAAAGATGGAATCTATTCAAAACAGTACACAAAGGCTTTTAATACAGAAACAAGGATTGATAAATCAGGCTTTCCAGTCTACCGTTGACAAGATGATGAGCACTTAATTATAAAGAATGGAATCATATTAGATAATAGATGGATAGTCCCATATAATATGGATCTACTTAAAAAATTTCAAGCTCATATAAATGTCGAATGGTGTAATAGAACGAATCTTGTGAAGTACCTATTCAAGTATTTAATAAAAGGTCAAGATAGAGCAAAGATGTCATTTTTTTGGTGGTAACCAACTATCGCAAGAGGGCACTACAACTACTAACAAGGGGTTGATGAAATTGCTGACTATATTAAATATACGTACATTTTTTTGCTACAATATAATCTATTACTTACATTAGTTATCATTGAATATTTTTTGCTTCATATAGCACATTAATGGCTGGTCATACAAATGTACAGATATCTATCTTCATGCGAAGTAATTTGGCAATTATTCGCTTTCGAAGTACATGGGCGAATGCCTGTTATTGAACGATTATCCATTCATATGCCTGGCATGAATCGAGTTATGTACCATGAAAAATTGAAGCTAAAAAATATTATTACTAATCCAAAGGCCTATAGAACTACTTTGATAGAATGGTTTGTCACTAACCAATGTTCATTAGAAGCACACTCTTCTACTTATTGCCATTTTCCATCGAAGTGGAGATGGGATACTGATAATAGGAGATGGACAAAAAGGAAGCGCAAGGGCCCAAAGATTGGTTGCATACACAATGTTCATCCAAGCACTGGCGGGCTATTCTAACTTAGGATGCTTTTAATGGTAGTCTGTGGTGCATAGAGTTATGAGGACCTCAAAGTTTACGAAGGTGTACATTATTCTACTTTCAAAGAAGCTTGCCAAGCACGTGGATTAGTTGGTGATGACAGTGAGTGGTATCTGCTTTTTGATTAAGCAATTATTTGGGCTACTCCACATCAACTTAGACATCTTTTTATGATTATTCTTTCTTTCTATTCTGTTGGTAGCCCCCAGAAAATATTTGACAAATGCTAGCCTTTTTTGTTGATGATGTTGCATACAAAATACGACAATCGTTACAAAACCGACCATATTCCATACTAGATACTATTTGCATGTGTAGCTCCTAAATGAATTTTCACTTATCTTCTCAAAATATGGTCTCAGCTTTACCTCGTATGGTATAACAGTGCAACCTGCATCCAGTGATCCAGGCCCTACAAACTAACTTGTTGCAGAGGAATTAGCATATGACAAATCTATTTTGTTGTGTGAAGCTAATTCATTAGTTGCGAAGCTCAACGATGAACAATGTGCTATATATAACACAGTTCCATCATTTGAAAAGGTGATTTCCATAGCAGGACATGGTGGTACTGGAAAAACATTTCTTTGGAATACTCTTATAACCACATTAATAGCTCAAGCACAACTTGTTCTTGTTGTGGCCTCATATGGAATTGCTTCTCTGCTATTACCTGATGGTCGCATAGATCATTCACATTTCAAAATCCCTCTTAATATCAATGAGACGAATCTTTGCAACATATCATGTGGAACAATGCTCACTGATCTTATTAGCAAGAGTTGTTTGATTCTTTGGGACAAAGCGCCAATGAGACTTATGTGACATCCCGAATACATTGATTTTGTAAATTATGGAGCCTTGAGACACTTTGTAATATAATTCTATTTTTGGATTTGGATTTCATGGTGGTTCTTCAAGATTTTTGGTTAAGGTCCCCAAAATCTGAAATAAAAAGGAAAATATATATATAAATAAGGAGGCAATTACAAATTTTAATTAAGAATCTGAAAAGATGATCCAGAAATTAGGAGGGAGGAATTTAAATAAAACCGGGAATTTATGCAGGAAATTGTGCCAAAGTTCATCCAAAATAAAACAAGAAAAATAAAGCAACAAATATATATATATATACACACAAAGGAGCCGGGCCGGCCATCACCCCGGCCCAGCATCCGCTCGGTCCAGCCGCGCGGCGCGCGCGTGCGCGCGCCCCTGGCAAGCGGGCCTCGCCCCGCACCCTCCTTTCCCCTGACCGCGGGCCCTCCCCGCCCGCGTCTCCTTCCGGGTCGCCACCTAGCGGGTCCCGATGAACGCCACGCCGCCCTGCCTGCGCCATCCACCGTCCTCCTTCCCGCTCTCGCTCGGCCGCCAGATTCGCCTACCTGGCCATGCGGATTCATCTGTGCCGTCGCTCTTCCCTCTCCCTCTCTCGCTGGCCGGTGGACCGGCCCTGTCAGAGGCGTCTTCCTCCCCGGTCGCCTTTTTCCGCTCGGCGCAGAGCTCGCGCTCCCCGTGGAGCTCATGCACCGGCATCGCCCTGCCCGTGCCGTCCCGTCGCCTTGGTGGAAAGCCTGCGGAACCGTCGTCGCCCCTGGTTACACCGCCTCCGCCCACGGTTCGGCGCCACCGTCCACAGTTTTCCCCCGTCCGGTCGCGTCGGCCCGGCCACGTGGCGCCGGTCGTCTGCCGCTCCACCCGTGCGAGAGAGAGGCAGTAAAGCGGAGGAGACCGCACGGGGGTGGACGTGCTATGTCACACCATGTCGCACGGCATTAACGCCGCCGCATCACCACCGCTCGCCACTGCCCGACAAGACTACGGCCGCCGCCGTTGCCGCCTCCCGAACGCCTATAAAAGGCAATAAACCCTCCGTTGAGTTCCCCACGCCGTACTCGTTGTTTTCCAACAGGTAATTGGGCCCCGGTCCACCGTACTCGCCGGCGAGCTCTTTTCTCCCCCAACTCCGATGATCTAACTCCCCGCTGTTTTACTGCACCAGAGCCCAATTCCCTGCGCTAGGATCGTCTCCAGGACACCGCGAAGCTTTCCCGGCCCTCGCCCGAGCTCCCCGTCGCCTGTGGTTCGCCACCGCCGAGAGCTTCCCCGAGTCGCTGCCCCCACTCGTCGCCGGCCACCCCCGTACCCCCTAGGCCCCTGGCGACCGCGTCACCGTCTTCACCTTAGCGCGAGGATCGCGTTTCGGCCCTCACCCGAAGCTCCCCGACCCCCTCGCCGCCGGCCACCGTCGTCCCCGACTCTTCTGCCCGACCCCGCTGCCGACCCACCTCAAAGGAATAGATTGCCCTATACAGGTAGGCAACGCCTCCCCGCTCACTTGGCTAGCAGCGCTCGTCTCTCTTCCCCCCCCCCAGTTCCCTCGGCCGCGCGCGTTCGAGCCCCCGGCTCCGCAGCGCGCTGAGGTTGAACTTTCTTTTACTTCCACCTGACAGGTGGGCCCCACCTGTCAGTGGTAGCTCACTGAGCGCCCGACGACCGGGCCCCACTGGTCGATGGAACACCGTGCAGACCCGTCGACATGTGGACCCATTGAACGAGAATCGACCCACATGTCAAGAGTACGTAAAGTAAAAGGAAATAAAATGGAAAATAAAAAATCAGAAGTGAGGCTGACAGTGGACCCCACATGTCAGGATTTGGTAATTTTAGGATTTGACCGAAACAGAGAACTTTGACCAATCATAACTTCTACATTTTAGCTCCAAATTGAATGAAACAAATTTGTAAATTTATCTAAATTCAAGATCTGTCTAATGGGACCGAAACCATAAATTTTTGAGTTCATTTGAATTTTCTTTTTTGATTGCAATTTGTATGATTTGCTAATTGTTATTCCAAAAATTTCGCGCAACGTATATAGCATTCGAGGCCAGCAAGAGGAGGCAGCAGACGACACCTGTCCTGACAATTAAGAACCGGACACTAGCGACCCAGGCGAGTCAACACTTTTAATCATATTGAACCCAATATTGCAAAGTTATTTCCTTTTAAATTAACAAAGTGCATGCTATTATTTCATGAGCTATGTTATGTTCAATTTCAGCAAGCTAGTTATGCCCTGTCATTGCTGTTGTTTATATTAATCTCCTTGTCATATTTGACATGTGAACTTTGTCGCCATAGTAATAATTAACTCATGATTTCACAAATTAAGTCCCTATGTATATGACATGCTTAGGAATGCTAGATACTTGGGGTGACACTAATGCCCCAAGGAAAACCTTTCAAACTATTATGAACTTGATTAAAAACTTATGGTGTGATGCCATAAGTCACATATGGTGCGATGCCGTATGTAGTGTTGGTGCGATGCCGACACTTAGCGTATGGTGCGATGTCATACGCAACCCTTGGTGCGGTGCCGAGGGTTAACTTATGGTACGATGCCATAAGGATGGTTGGTGCGATGCCAACCATGAGCATATGGTGCGATGTCATATGCCGCCCTTGGTGCGATGCCAAGAGGCAACTTATGGTGCGATGCCATAAGGTTAGTTGGTGCAATGCCAACAATAAGCATATGGTGCGATGTCATATGCCGCCCTTGGTGCGATGCCAAGAGGTAACTTATGGTGCGATGCCATAAGGTTAGTTGGTATGATGCCAACATTTTTACATGGAATATTTCAACTAATGGTTTAAAAATGTGATTGCAAACCTGCTAGGTCATAGGAAATTTTTAAGTAATTGTATTCAAAAGCACTCATTGGCAAACAAAATAGCCCTATGCCTTTCCATTGACAAGCCATGCATGTTATATATTTGCATTCTGTGTGTTGGCTTGCGGAGCATGGGGTCGGAGTGCTCACTCTCGCATTATCAAACAGAGACAGGGACTCAGGAGCACTATGAGCATGAAGAGGCTCCTATAAATGCAACAGGAGGCGACGACAACAACTAGGGCGCTTAATACGTATATTGAATCATAGACAAGGGGACTAGATGGAGATTGTGTGCATATATATTATCCAATCTTGGGTAATATACATGGACACAAATATCCCCGGTCACTTGCCTGTGGAAATGGTTTCACTTTTGCTTCTATTCCGCTGCTTTAATATGATGTAACTATTAGCCAATGTGGCTCCTATGTGCACTATCGCCCGATATGGGAAAAGACATTTATGGTATGTAATATTTTGCGATGTATGTGTATGATTCAGCAATGTTACTGTGTGCACTATTTACTGATCCTGGGAATAGTGCAATAAAACACAGTGGATTTGGATTGAAAAATCCGGGTCCGACAACTTAGGCACTGCTTTGAAGCTCTTGATAAAACGTTGCATGATATCATATCAGCTGAAGCTCCTAATTGTATGAATATGATTTTTGGTGGCAAGACTGTCATTCTTGGTGGAGACTTTTGGCAAATATTACCAGTTATTGAAAGTGGTATCAAAATAGACATTATCAATGCTTCATTCATTAGATCACCACTTTGGTAACAAGTTCAGATACTCAGATTATAGACTAATATGAGACTTCATAATCCTTCTATTCCAGCAACTAAATAGCAGGCTCTTGCCACGTTTGCTCAATGGGTACTTGCTGTTGGAAACGGTCAATTACCTATGACCAACGAAACAGGAAAGGTTCATGGGTCTTGGATACATATATCTACTGATCTTTTGCTAATACCAAATGGTAACAATGTGGATACAATTGTGGAGACTATCTATGATTCCTTCTGCGCAAACTATCAGGCTAGTGAATATTTAGCAAATCGTGCAATTATTTGCCCAATAAACATTGTTGCTGATGAGCTAAACACATCCGTTTTTACCAAAATTCCTAGCCATGGTAGAGAGTACCTCAGTTCTGATTCTATTCAACAATCAGATAGCCATATTTGTGATGCTAATCTCTTATGTCCACCTAAATTCTTGAATTTTATAACAGTTAACAATTTCTCACATCATAGCATTGATCTTGAAATAGGTATTCCAGTAATGCTATTAAGAAACATAAACCAATCTATGGGTTTATGCAACGGAACTTGCCTCATAATCACAAGGCTTGGTGATCGGGTTCTTGAAGGTTGTATCATCACTAGAACAACTATAGGCCAACTGGTTTGTATTCCAAGAATTATACTAAATGCAACAAGCCCTCAATGGCCTTTCACATTACAACGCCGTCAATTCCCGATCAAATTAGTTTATGCTATGACTATTAACAAAAGTCAAGGCCAAGCCTTAAACAAAGTTGCAATTTATCTGCGAAGCCCAGTCTTTTCTCATGGATAGTTATACGTTGCGGTATCAAGAGTTACATCACGTTCAGGATTGAAAATACTAATTGAAGATGACCAAGGTGTTCCTTGAACCAAAACAAATATATAGTATATCAAGAAGTACTTGCTTTTGTTTAGTAGTTTTGGTATTATCGTTACCACCTTTTGTAATGCAATTCACTAATCTCTAAGATTCTGTTGTGTTACTTCTATGCTTACTAACCATAATAAATACATATATATATTGTACCAGCTATGCTCTCCTTCTGAAATCTATACTGTGACATATATGTGTGTGCGCTTGCTCATGTGTGTAGAATGTGTGCTTTCCCTTATGTATTTTGCCTGCTTACATAATATGTGCTTTTCTTTATCTATTCACATCTGTTTATGCACTGCATTTTTTTAACTTTAAGCACTGCATTTTTTAGCTTTACCAGTATTCAATATGTTGTGGCACTGGCATTGTGCATGCTTTTGCCTTTTATACTTCGGAAGTTCTATTCGTACAACACTCTCTACAACTATAGCATTTAACCCAGCCTTCTTTTCCATTGTATAGGTTCTGTATGGCATATTCGCTGCTAAAAGATGTGAACCAAAGCTCTCACAAATGGAAACTGCTTGTCCAAATAGCATGTGTTTGGGAGTTTGCAAACCCACAAGATCTAACAAATGTATACCATTTGGATTTCATCATGTTGGACGAGCAGGTTTGCCACTTTCTAAAATTTTGTTGTGTTCACATATTTAATGTGTTACTACTCTATAATTATTATATCTTGTTCTCTCCTTGTAGCCTCGCCTTCCTCCTCCACGGCCAACCGTCCAGATCTAGATCTCGTCGCCATCCACCACCCATTGCTCGTCATCAACGCCGCCTCTGGCTCTGCGTCGCTGGCTACAAGTCTGAGGCAAGCAAGTGGTGGCGCATGCGGGAGGGTGGGAATCCACGGGCCACCCCTCGCCTTTCTCCTCCATGATCGGAGCTGCGCCTCCTTGGCTTGCCCATCCTCGTCCTCCACCGCCGACGCTCGCCTGCTAACACTGTCACCCTCTAGATCCGACTACCTAGGTCCAGATGCCATCATCGTCCACCACCGCCGCTTGTCCTCAATGCCACCTCAGGCTCCGCGTTGCCGGGTCTAAGGTGGGCAAGTGGCAGCGGCCAAGGCTAGCGGAGGCAAGCAAACGTCGTGTGTCGTGCCTATACCAGCACGGCCTGACTGCGGGACGATGTATCCTAGGCCATACTTAGATCTCATTGGAGACGAGTCATGCTAACATGATGGGCCGTGCTGGGCCGGCATAACCCGATGTGGTCAGAAGCCAACGGTCCACACGGTACGACCTAACTCCGAAGTCTAGAAAGAGGAAGCTAGCGTATATGTTTGCATTGACTGGAGGGGCCTTAATTAATAACTGTAAACTGTTAATACTGGTAACTAAACGCTAGCTGCTGCTGTGTCGTGGTTAAGCGATGGACGCGTTCTTTCGCCCCAAACTATATATTTCCTCTCCTGTAACTGCAAGCAATAGCGCAATTAATTAATCCAGGACCAGGAGTAGTGCCTACTCTTCTCGAATTGGCTGAATGCATGGTTTATTAACTAACAAATGGATCGAGCAAAGCAAAGCAAAGCTGCGTGCGTGTCATTGGATTGGTCTCTCTCTCTCTCTCTCTATATATATAGAGAGAGAGAGAGGGAGAGAGAGGGAGAGAGAGAGAGAGATAGAGAGCTGGCTGAGAGCAAGCATAAACTACGGTTAACTAACACGCATGGTTGCCGGCCGCTCCAAGTTGCGGAGGTAGGCACGTACCTAGTTTTAAGCAAAGGAAACCGGCAGGTAGGAGTATATTGATGAGATGAGCAGATATATGTAACATAGCTCTAAATCCCCTCTGTCTCTCCTCTTGGCAGCAAATACGGCTATACACGAGCTGAGCTCGAGCGAATTTGACCTTTCACGTTCGAGTTTGATAGAAGCTCGAGCTGAGTTCGAGTTGAGGTCTGAGTTTGGACCTGGCTCGAGCTCGGCTCAGTCTAAACTCGAGTAGGTTCGAGCTCGGCTCGTTGAAGCTTGATAACAATTAAAATAATTTATTATATACTATTTTTCAATAATAAAAAAATTATGAGTTCGAACTCAGCTTTAGTAAACTTGATATCAGTCAAAATAATTCAAACATACACTAATTTTCAACAATAAGAAAAACTCGAACTCGAGTTTAGCTGGAGTAAGCTCGGTAAGAGTTAATATGCATCATTATTTAAGATCGAATCGAGACTCGCGAACTATTCGAGCTCGGCTCGGTGAAGCTCACGAGTTCAAGATCAAGCTCGAGTTCGGCTCGTTTAAAATTCGAACCGAGCTCGAACCGAATCTAGAACAAGCTAAACTCGAATAGCTCATGAGTTTTGAGCTTTTTTTTTTTACAGCATTAGCTGCAAATTGAATATGCTTAATTATATGCATATAGGCAATAAGGCACGGCCAGTCAGTGGCTGAGAAACCCGTCGATCGGTTTTCCGACAGTTAAGCACTGGATAATAAACCTTAGGGCGCACGCTCTAGTCAGTCAGGAGCAAGCCACATAGAAAAGGATGAACCCTAGTTGAAGAAAAGATGCTATGAATTAGTAAACCTGATTCTAGAACACAGTTGAAAACAGGAAGGCAATCAACACCAGAACAAAGTACGCAACACAACCTTGACAGAGTATGAACTCGCATGTTTACTAGTAAGAGGGCGTGTCAAAATTAAACAGATGGATTTGCAACGTCATCAGAGAGAGTAGTACACGCAGAATTAATTAATATAATATAATACGATAAATACAATTCTTTTCCTCGAGCAAGTAATTTGACTCTCATCAGGATAAAATAAAAAGTCAGGTCGGGCCGCAGGCGAGGCGATGACCCGGCCTGCAGACTGGCAGGTGGGGCCAGCATCTCCATGTGGCTGCAAAAAAGGTCCACGGTCAACGCAGCCTACCTTGGGGGGGCACCCCGCGTGGTGACTGGGCTAGTATAGTACGCAATTTATTTACCATTTGATCCTGGGCTGTTTTTCCGTTTTGCCTCGAAGCATGACTTTTGAACAGTTTGTGAGAAAAAATACAATACAGAGTAATAGTAATGTATATATAATTTTGATCGATATAAATAAAGTTATTATAACATATACTACAATTAATTTATAGATCTTGATTTAAAAAATATTTTATTTAAAAATTAATTACTATAGAAAAGGTAAAACAACGCTTAGAAAAAGGCAAAAGAAAGAAGAGGCTACTGGCAAACGGGTGGCTACCCCATTTTGTTTTTTCGTTGGGGAAGTTCCGAAAAGGCCCCTCTCCTTTCTTATAGCCCAAGCCATGATCCGCGCGAAAGCTTTCCCAATCTCCAACCCAATCAATCTCCTCTGCTCTCCTCTCGTCAGGGCCGAGGCCAAAACCCTAGCCGCCAGGTACATGACCCACCCCTCCTCCTCCTCCTACTCCCCGGCGGCGGAGGCCACCTCCCTCGCCCCGGGGTTCCGCTTCCACCCCACGGACGAGGAGCTCGTCTCCTACTACCTCAAGCGCAAGGTCCTCGGCCGCCCGCTCAAGGTCGACGCCATCGCCGAGGTCGACCTCTACAAGCTCGAGCCATGGGACCTCCCCGCCAGGTCGCGCCTCCGCAGCCGCGACTCCCAGTGGTACTTCTTCAGCCGCCTCGACCGCAAGCACGCCAACCGCGCTCGCACCAACCGCGCCACCGCCGGAGGCTACTGGAAGACCACCGGCAAGGACAGGGAGGTGCGCAATGGCCCCAGGGTCGTCGGGATGAAGAAGACGCTCGTCTTCCACGCCGGCCGCGCGCCCAAGGGCGACCGCACCAACTGGGTCATGCACGAGTACCGCCTCGAGGGAGATGACGCCGCCGGGATCCCGCAGGTATCGTGCCTTTGGATCCCTTAAAATCTTATTATATCCTGTTTGCTTGCCCGATGTGATGTATGTGATGCGGTGCCCCTGTTTCTGATTGTTATTGTTCGTCTGCTCGATCCGATTGTGTGGATTCTGCTTCCATGTGCAGCATGGCGCTAGATTGCTCTTATGTCCTCAGCTGTGTACCATTCCCGGATGGTAGAGGCTGGAACTTTGTTCCATTATCTAAAAAAAAAAGATTGCTCTTATGTCAGGTCGTTAAACGTGACATTTTTATGACATTGTTTTGTATGCCTCTGTTAATTTGTGGTGCCATTCTTTTTCCCCAGTGCGAGGATTTGTTTTTCCTCACGGTACTTGTGGATTTGATGTTAGATTTAGATCGATGTTTTTGCTAGCTCTGGTCTTTCAAAACAGAATGCTTTTGCTAACTCTGTTTCGGGAAACAGAGAGTTCGCTAACTGCAGGTCACTGGGTAGCCCTTTTCTCGCTAAAAACCTTCCGCCTGATCCCAGTGAGACCTGTGGGGATTATGCTGTCATTGTGCCAGACATTTGTGCGGATTTGAATGTCATTTGCTAGTTTTCGGTCTACTTTTCTGCCACTAGGGGCTCAATTTTATATCTTTGTTACTAATTATGCTTAAATGAAATATACTGATGTTGATTTTGAAACTTGTGTGCACAGGATTCGTTCGTAGTCTGCCGGATCTTTCAGAAAGCTGGCCCCGGCCCACAGAACGGGGCGCAGTACGGAGCACCCTTTGTTGAGGAGGAGTGGGAGGAGGAGGAGGAGGATGTTGGTCTGCTGCCGGTGGAGAGAAATGACACTGCTGACCGTAAGGTTCCTGGTGCTATGGAGAAAGGCTATCTTCAAATGAATGATCTCACTCAGGTATACCTGCAACTTCACGCTTTTCTATTTGCTGCTTGTATTAGTAGAAAGTGTATGTAGTTGAATATCAAATGCTATAATGCATAGAAATCAATTTGAGTTGCATGTTTACGGTTTGAGTTGTACTTGTAACTTTATAACACATGAAGTTGCAATTGGTTACACTTCTCCAAGTATGTCTTTCTGTCAGTTAAATTGATTAACACATGAAAGAGTAAGTAGCACCGTGCTACAGTAACCGATGCTGTGCATCTCTTTTTGTTAAGAGTGCCCCTATATGTATAATTTATTCAGATAAATCTTCCATATAAATGCTTCACTATTATTCTTTTTTTTTTGCTTGTTGAGAAAAGGGGTTTTCGTAGCTGTGGAAAGCACCTTTTGTCAGGATCAAATTATTGCTGAGCATAGCTTTTGTGGCACCTTTCATCTCTGAATCGTTTGTGTATCTTTCTGCTAACAGGGATGCTGGATTTCCTTCAGCATTGGCTTTTATTTCTGTTAAAAGGGATGCTGGATGTCCTTCAGCATTGACTTTTAGCTTGTTGTAACTTGTGTCAATAAATTTCTTTTCCATGCTTTCTAGCAAAAACGCTGACATGCAATGGCTTTTTGACGTACATCTTCGTATTTCTGTCAGGATTAGGTAGCAAGTCATATGAGATCACGACCCACAAGATTCATGATGTCATAGTATTAATGTCTATGAGCATTAAAAGGCTGGAATTTTTGTGGTATCTTTTATTTGCCTTTAATTGTATGTTATGAACTTCACAAAACCCTCATGTCACAGATGATCAAACAGATATTCTTGACTATAATTCCTTGAACATAGCGGCGTTTGGTAGGAAATCATTTGTTCTAGCCAAATAGGAGCATACCATTCATCTGTACAGGACTGTATCAACATAATGGCGTTCTGTAGGAAATCATTTGTTCTAGCTAAATAGGAGTGCCATGAACCTTAGTTCATAGGGAATAAACACCGCCAAGAAGATGGCTGGATGGCGTCGGCGTAGGAGGAGAGAGAGACTATAGATGAGGAAGACCTTGTTATTTTTCTGCTTGATTCCAATAGCATGCGGTAGCCCTCTTATATGGATGGGCTCCCCCTAACAGGTATAATCTAATCTCAATCATATATCTAACAAATATAGAAACTAATATCATATTTCTAATTATATCTCTAACAAAAGGAAACTAATTTCTAACTCAAATAGAAACTAATCTCTACTTTCCAATAATGAACCGGCTGGGTCCAAGGCCCACACCCATGACAAGGAGCATACTATTCATCCGTACAGGACTGTATCTTAATATTTTTGTGTGTGTATATTATGCTTTATGGGTGATTTTTTGTTTTACTCCTTTCATTTCTTTACCTAATTTACTCACTGTTATGTTCGTTGTTCTAATTATGCTGTTATTTCCCTTTTCAGGTCTTGGGTTTTCAAAATGGGAATGGTAGTGTCACTTTGCCAGTTTCTAACACTTCAAACAATAGCAACCATTCTGAAGATGTAGACGGAAATTCAGGGGACATTTTAAGTGACCCAAATCTTGGTTCTAATTTTCTTCAGTATGTTGACCCCGGGGAGCAAAATAGCTTAATGCTTAATGAAAATATGTTATCTAATGCCAATGCTGGAGATTTTTTAAATAGTTCTAGCCCCAATGATGGATTCCTGGAGCTGAAGGATTTTGCAGATGCTGCAAATTTGGAGTATCCTTTAGGCAATGATTCCACTAATTGGCCTTCTGATGATTGGCCCTGGAAAACACCTGACTCTTTGGAGGCTGTAAATGGGGCTAACGATGTGTTCCCTCCCCTCACTGGTGAACAGACTTTCCAGCCAGAGGAGTTGGAACAGTTGTTGCAGTCACTACAAGAAGACTCCCCTTGGGGCTCAAGTAACACTGATCTGCCACATTCTTCTATAACAAATTCAGTCAAGCCAGAAGACGATTCTCTGATGTTCTATGATGCACCCTTTGATTCCACAATGTTTGATGATGGCTTTAGACAGCAGAATGGATTTCTTGAACCCCTAGCAACCAATCTATCTGGTATTGACATGGTGGATGATGGTATGTCATACTATGATGCAATTGATGATAACTTATTTTCTGATATTCTGGGCTCCGTACAGCAGTCAGCTGGAAGCAGCTCCCGTGCTTTTGACGGGCCGGTCCTTACTCAAGAGGTATGCCATCATTTGCATGAAGATACGAACTTGCTGCATCTTGTGCAGATCATTGATGTGTTTACTGGAGATCACCCACAATTTTCTACTTCTACAGGTCAACAATACCACCTATACATATAGTCCAACTCAAAAGGTTTTAGAACCTAATTTTGTAGTTGGTGCTCCATCATCTGCTAGGTTACCTGAAGCTGGTGGTCAGTTAAATTGTGTTGTTTCACCAGGTAACGTTACTATGGAAAAGTACAATAGCTAGCTATATCCTCAATATGTTTTGCTCTTTAGCATTGATCCAGTGGTGGAAAATGAGCATTTTTGGTACCTCTTGCACCAGAAACTTCTATCTTTGTTACTCAGGCAATGTTCATAGTTGTATTTACTTACCCTGATTAAGCAAGATTGAAGTATTATTTGTGTTCTTGTCAAGAAAATCTAGCTCAGTCTTGCTTAATCAGGGCAGTGGTACACATATCTGGCGTGCAATTTCCTGGTCATTAACTTTGTACCTGTTAATGAACATTATTGACAAGTTTCTGTATTGTGTTCCACAGATGCCCAGGCTAAGAATAGTTCTATCGGAAACCGTTTTGTAAAGATGTTGGATTCGATCTCTGCTCCTCCTGCTTTTGCAGCGGAGTTCCCGGTTAACCCCCGCAAATCGTTGGCTCCCATTTCTGGCGCGCACCCCAACACCATCCATGTGTCTGCTGAAGTAATCAGCATAGGAAGTCTTGTCGCTTCTCGTCCAGATAAGTGGTCCCTTGAGAAGGATCAAGGCATGGAGCTGCTCTTCTCCGCAGGTTTTGAGCCTGATACCCGTATACACTGTAGCTGCAACACGATAACTGCGGTACTGCGTGGCGGCTTCTGCCTCTTCTTCTTTTCAGCAATAATGCTCCTGGTGGGCTGCGAGGTTGGCATGTGCATCTATGGCAAGTAGCCTGGTATTGGAGTAAGATTATGACGTTAGGTAATTTTATGTGTAGTGAGGCAAACTGGGGACCTCCTGCTGGCCTAAATGTGTTGCACTGCATGACATGGCCTCTGTGATAAAGCTGAGGCTGTTAAATTAGCACTAGCGGTACCGTTTCGCAGCTCGAGAGCTAGTGGTGGCGTATGTGTGAATTCCTCCGGTGCTATTAGTAATAGTATGCGAACTGCTTATTATCAGTGCATGAGGTGCTATTATTCATGTTTCTGGTTGCAATGGGCAGTTTTAGTGTAGAATGCTGTAAATATTCTCCAAATTTGCAATGAAGTGAATCAGGATGCTTTTCGCTGGATGATTGTTGTGGTCTTTCAGGTTTGAAAAGGGCAATGCTGTGGAGCAGATGAGAGTGATAATAATGTCTAGTGCGATATTGCTAGCGAACAGGCATGCTAAACAACTCAGCATTACATTTCGCTATATTATTATTAAATTCTGCAGCATAGTCAAAATTTCCATGGCATCCTTATTATTTATACAGAAGATAAATAGCTGCTGCAACCTGCAAACAGTTGTTTCTCTCAGCTATCTTTGTTTCCGTCGGAGACGCTGTGATCCTTCTACCAACACACACAGGGTAGAGCTACTGTGATGACTCTACATCTCTCCAGGAAGCATGGTATCTTCTGGAAGGTCGCAAAACGCATTACCCTGCATTGCAAGAACAGACACAACATTAATCATTTCTGTAGTATGTCCCTGTTATCTCGGTCAAGTATTTTTCATGATCGCTTACCTCTCCTGTAAGATGGGCAACGCACCTTTTCTCAGCAAGCAATTCAGCTTCACTCTGAAAGAATCACAGGGTCAATACTTAAAAGCTTTATATTTTTTGCAGTCCATCAGCGTATTATCGACGGCACTTCCTACAACTCGTACCTTTTTTATCCTTTCCCAGAGGAAATCGTCCATCATCACATCTTTAACTAGTTCGTAGTCACCATCCCCCTGTATGAATAATGTCATGTGCTTCTTACAACGCTGTCTAATGGTACGAAGAAAAGCAAGGGGAATTTGAGTATGAAGTCATGCCTTCGATACACATGGCATGCTGAACACGATGTCCTCCGCTATGCCATAAGGGTTTCCAGCCGTATACACCTATGTTTGGTCATTGCTTTCTTGCTTCAGAGGCATAGCAATCCAAAAGAAACAATGGACAATCCAAAAGCCTCAAATTTTACCCCTGTAGAGAACCAATCGCCTTCTGGGGTAGGATTTACGAGGGACCTAATAGCATCGACTATGGAAACAGCGGTTGATGCAGCTGAAGATCTGCCCCATTTTTCGATGAGCACACCTCCACGCTGTACAAACGTAGGAATGAATTGAATAATACAACGTTGTCTTAGTTTTCCCACATAATAAATAAATTGCAGATACATGATAAACAGGGTGTACCTTTTGAACGGTCCTGGTGAATTCTTCTTCTAGCCACTTTGTATCTTTAATGACTTCTTTTACTGGCCTCCCATTAATTTTCGCGTTCAAGAAATCAGGAACCTACTCAGTGGAAATCAGTACTAACAATCAGCAAAGACATGCGTCTGCAATGATACGACAATCAAAAGTACTAGAGCAGAAAAAACATATCTTCACCTGAGTTGTTGAATGGTTCCCCCAAATAGTCACATTTGATACTTTGTCATAAAACACACCGGCTTTTAGTGCTAGCTACAAAAAGATTGTGAATGATGGCTTAATATGTATTTGTCGAAATAAAATAAAAAAAGACATCAGAAATGCTTAAGATTCAACATCAAGTACCTGGCACTTGGCTCTATTTTCATCCAACCTTGTCAACGCATGAAAATTTTTTGCTGGTAGGTTGGGAGCATTTTTCGAGCAAATCAATGCACTACATGCAGTATACACCTCAAGTCAGACATGATAATAGCATAAATCCATAATACACTTAACAAACATAAAAAAAGTGCCCGTACTTAGAGTTACAGGGGTTTCCAACAACTATGACCTTCACATTCCGAGATGCCACAGCATTAAGTGCTTTCCCCTGATACAATTCAAAATTTCAGAGCATAACAAGAATACAACTACTCCATAATCATTTGTGTACTCAAATTGGCAAATGTATATTAATATTAGGTTGCCAAACAAGGTTGTTAGCAGGTTCTATGCTAAGGAATCCCATAGTTAGAGGTCGAAAATTCAGAAATACTTCTTAGCAATTCTTTTGTTTTCTTTTTCTGACAGGGTTTCTTTAAATTTCATGACAGTACACTTGACAAGAAATGAGGAAGAGAATGCACTGGGAAACCTGTTCAGCAAAGATTTGACCATTGATATCTAGTAAGGCAGCTCGCTCCATGCCAGGGCCTCTGGGCTTAGCCCCAATTAGTAGGGCCCAGTCCGCATCTTCGAAAACCACATAAGGATCTATACCAATGCTGACTTCCCTTAGCAATGGATACAGTGAATCCTCCAGTTCCATAGCTACACCTACAGTTGTAATTATAAGAACAAATTAGGAAGGGAGATATATGTGCTGCCTCAATAATTCATCCATACCTGGGAGCAAGGATAAAAATATCGGCAGTAACCGGTTGGTTACCAGCGGTTACTGACCATACCAGCCTAGACCGGTAAAAAACATATCGGTCCGAAAAGTTGTAAATTTAAATTTTGAATTTGAATTGATGAATAGTAATTTCAGGTGGTAATCAACCGGGAACTGGTCAAACAGGGCAATAAAAAGCTGAAAACCAGCCAAATTCAAATTGTGAGTTTAAATTTGATAATTGAAACCGTATGATAGAAAACCGGTTACCGGTGGTAACCAGCTGGTAACGGGTACTGGCCAAGGTCCGATATTTTTTCCGTAACCGGTTTTTGAATCCTTGCCTAGGAGTAGAACATTGGAATTTGGAAGAGAGGCTCGGAATTTAGATTATGCAGCAAATATAAATTGATATTCTGAAATGTCAAGGAAAAAAAATTAATGAAGCTACCTTCTAGTGCTTGTAATGATCTTTCTGAGCCCATCAACTTAAGTGCTATTGGTTGGTCCGGTCCAAAAACCTCACCAGAAGCAAGCTGCAAAATTTTAGTCAAATAAATGGTCAACAGTGCCGTATGTTTCTAGATGTGGTAGACACAAAATGTAAACACAAGATAAATGAATATGATTATTGGCACTGTAGCAAGTACAAATATGAGACTACGGTAGAAAAATGAAAAGCAAAACAAGAAGCAAATTTGGTGTATAACATGTAGTTTCATTTGTCTTGTTTGCCAAAATACTGACACGATGGTATTCCTAGTGGTAAAAGTGGAATCGACATCTATATAGGTAGTATTATTATTCTATTTATTACTGCACTTGCATCTGGTAAATGAACATCTTGGGATCATTTGGATAAATTAAATTAACACAAAATATTATGTTACTCGGTGGTACTTACTTTAAAAAGCAGATGATTTGATATCATCCCGGCTGCACCTGACACAGCAACATTCACTAAGCTCTTCCAGGACTTTGTCTTGTCATCCTGCGTTCAGGAAAGATTAAACAAGATCAATGCATAATTTAAGCGCATCCAACTTTCCATATGTTGATCAAGTGGAGAATGCATGGACTGATCAATCAAGTCAGGAAACGTCAATTGAAAGATCCGGTGCATGTCAACACCGTTTTATTGTATCACAATGAATCAGTGATAGGTGCAATGTTCATTCATGACCCTGGTACTTCATCCTCTGCTTCGCTATGTATGAAAATAGTGGCTAAAATGCATCTCTGTTGGGTGTGCATCTCTGTTGTGCATGTAAATTAGAGTATGTATAATATAGTTGATTCTCTCCACAATGAAGAATTTCTACCTCGAGCTCTTTGGAAACATACACACACACACCATGCATGCTACCAAGAAAAAAGAACTTGTCTTTTTCCTTCTCTCCGTGAAGTCAAACTCATGATCCAACCCCGATCGAGAAAACGAGTTCAGGCGCAACATCACAGTCGCCACACCAACAAGACTTTGAAAGGAGTTCTTTCAGTTTCAGCACGCACCAACCCAAGTAGACAGCAGACGTACAGCGGGCGAACATTTCAACAAACACATGGTGGGAAGGCACTGACGACGACTCACCGCCTTGAGATCGTAGGTGGTGCAGAACACCCCGTAGCACTCCCCGCGCACCGCCGGCGCCTCCGCCGCGACGGCGGCCGGCGCCCCCTGCACCTGCTGCCTGGGTTGTACACGTGGGGAAAAAAACGCGCGCTTTAAATTACAGTCGTGTATCCGCAGCTAGCGTAACAAGGGGCTTCATTGACTGAGTAGTAAAGTAAGTTTGCACTCACTTGGAGGCATCGACGGAGCAGCGGACTGTGGCGAGCACCGGCCGGCGCGGGCGGAGGAGCTGAACGGACCGGCGGCGCGCGGCGTTAGCAGCGAGAGGACTCGGCGAGAGGTGCGATCTTGCGGGGGAGTAAAGAGAGGAGAGATCCATGAAGAGCAAGGGGAGCTAGAGCCGGAGCAGAGTGGATGGATAGGTGGGAAGGCAGGACTGAGCGAGGGGGTGGAGGAGATTATTAGGAAGGCAGGGCAAGCGATTCGGATTTATCCCGTCTTTAACGGCAGCCATTCGTGACACCTCGCACGACGGCATGCTACCACGTGTACGCGATGTGGGCCCCCTCTCCTCGTCTGACATGGCCATGTCTATACCTGTCCAAATGGGCTGGGCCCATTTGTGCCGGACCGCAGCCCGCTACTGTAGGGCCAGCCCGAGCACGGCACATCACGAATCCTTAATGGGCCATGCCGGAATGGCCCGTTGGACCGGACCGTGCCTAGGCGACGCGCGTGTACGGCGGCGTTAAATCGGGCGTGTCGGCACGGCGCCGCCCGCCTAATGATCGTAAGCGGGCGTGCTTGCGTGCGGCCCGACTAAATATAACCGTTTTTTGGTGGGGTAAAAAATTTAGAAAAAATTTGAAAGTTTTCTATAAATAGGGGGGGCCATCCGGCCTCCATTTTCCACACCTCAAACCTCACTCTCATCCCTCTGTTTAGCTGTGAAAAATCAGGAAGTGTTTGCGCAATTTTGGTAAAATTAGTGAGAAATTCGGGCAAAATTCAGAAATCTTTAAAGATTTTTGTGAGAGCTGCAAAGGAGGTAATATTGCTGTCTTATTTTAATTTTTTGTTATTATTTGTTGATTCAATAGTAAGTTAATTGTTCTTTACTATTTCAATTTGCAGTTGATTCAATGGAGAACTACGATTTTGAACTCTTCGAATTCGGCCTCTCGGCAGAGGATATGCAATCCTTTCAAGAAGCATATCCATCCGTGGAAGGTCTACATGTACAACAAACTGGAGAGCTAGAAGAAACGATGGCCCCGGTGGCGCAGGGTCCAATCGATCCATCTTCTGCTGGCTCAACAAGTGCATCCACAACCCAAAGCACGGGTATAAAAAGAACAAGAGCTAGTACATCAGGAGTTTGGAATGATTTCGACAAGAAGTTCAAGACCGACGATGATGGGAATTCGGTGAGGTATGCTGTTTGTAAAATTTGTGGTAATGAATTGTCTGCAAAATCTTCAAGTGGGACGGGTCACCTGCAACGACAGGCTGCAAGCTGCAAAAAAAGGCAAGGAATACAAATGCGCCAGACACAGCTGCAATATAACCCCGATGGCTCGGTACGTACGTGAAGTACAACCCAGAGGTAGCCCGGGAATCTCTTTGTAGATTAATTGTTTCTCAAGATTTACCTTTAAATTTTGGTGAGTCTGATGCTTTTCAAAAATATATTAGGACTACTCATAACCCTTGATTTAATGTTGTATCTAGGCAAACAACAACTAGAGATTTAATTAAATATTACAACAATTGTAGTGAAGAATTGAAAGAAATGTTTCATATATGTACATTCTCTACTGCTTTGACATCAGACATATGGAGTGGTAGGGCTAGAGAGGATTATATTAGTGTTGTTGCTCATTATGTTAATGATGACTGTTGTTGCAGAAAATATTATTAAAGTTGTAGAAGATTTTGGCCTCACGGATAAGATTTTTTATAACTTTAGATAATGCAGCTTCAAACACTAATGCTATGGAAATTCTTACTCCTTTGTGTAATACTTATGCACAATCTTTCTTACTGCGCCAACGTTGTGCTTGTCATATTATTAATTTTATTGTTAAATCTGGTTTAAAAAGATTAAATGCTTGTATTGATTCTTTTAGGGATGCAATTTCATTTATTAATTGTTCTAACCAACGAATAGCCGCATATAAGAGTTTTTGCGTAGCAATGAACATTTGTTCTAGAAAATTTGGTTTAGACATGCCTATTAGATGAAACTCTACTTACCTTATGCTTAAATATATATTGCCATATAAGAGCACCTTATATGTTTTCCTTCACACCCAAGGTCATCAATCTCGTAGCTCCTCCAGTAGAACCCAAGTTAGAGACCATGAACTTACTGAGGACGATTGGGTTGTTGGTGAATTTTTTTTTGCCTTTTTAGAACTTTTTCATAAAGCTACACTTTGTCTTTCTGGAGTATACTACCCTACATCTCCTCTAATTGTTCATAACATTCTTGAAATTACCACTCACCTAAAGGTTTTTGAAAATGATCCTATGCTACGGGATGCTGTAGTTGCCATGAAAACTAAGTTTTTAAAATATTGGAGGGAAATTCCTATTTTATATGCATTCGCCTTTATTTTGGATCCTAGGGCCAAACTCCAAGGATTTATAAATGTATTACAACTTTTAAGTGATGCTACCAGTTTAGACTATTGTACATATTATACATTAGTTAAGGATAAATTATATGAGGCATATGAGAAATATGAAAATAAGTTTAGGCCTGTGCATTTGAAAAGACCCCCGATAGCTCCTAGCACCTCTAGGGGAACTATGCAATGGGGCAAGATTTTTGGTTCTTCGTCTAGAGATTCTCGTGCAGGTACACATCAGTCAGGAGGAGGAAGGCGACAAAGCACTTGTCGGGACCCCGGATTTCCGAACCCGGACCCTCTGTGTATTACCGCACTAGTCCCAGATCAAAGCTAGTGCACACAGTTAAACAGAATGGATAAACATCACCAACAGCAATTTATTACAATAATAAAGAGTACAGACCGCAAGGTCTCATTATTACAACTGAGGTTTTAAGACCTCACACACTCACAAAAACACAGCGGAAGCAGAAATAAATCCGGCGAAGACCCATCAATACGCCACAGGCAATTGACTGGGGAAGCGCGACCTAGAACTCCGGGAAGCCTTTATCGAATCCACATGCGAAGTAGTCGTAGACACCTTCTTGAGCTTCATGTTCTTCTGAGGTTTATTTTAAGTGTAGCATGTGAGTACATAAAGTACTCCGCAAGTCTTGGGAAAAATGCATAGATGCAAGGCTTAACAAAGGAAGGCTGTATGGTTCTTTTGCACAAAGCAATATTTGAAATCTCAATTACTACTAATTATTTTGAAGGCATCCATTTAATAAAGTAAATGTTTTAATGAAACTATCAATAATTCTATAGTGAAGGTTCCATCTACCAACACTAACTAACAACTTGAACAAGGTTAATATCTGGGTTACTTCCACCTCTCTGCTCCATCCGCCAGATACCCTTCCGAGAGTTCCTCCACTCTCGAATACAAAACTTTGATTTTAAAACCAAAACCAGAAACCTACCATGTGAATGCATTCCTTGCCGCCCTTGACCGTGGGCACGGCTATTCGAATAGTTTTACACTCTGCAGAGGTTGTACAACTTTACCCACAAGAGATAAATTATCCTAAAAGTCAACACGCTTCCTTTGGCATGAGACCCGGATAAAATATCACAAAGCCTTTACCTTACTCTAATCTAGCTAGATACCACCCACGAGGTTTCACCGCAGTAGGCTAATCGCCCAACCGAAGCCCCTCTTGCGCCATATGAGTACATGAAATCCTGTCCCTCACTGTGAATAACCGGTCCATCCACGGCACCCACTTTCCACCGGTGGCACCTAAACTAGACTATCATAAGTTAGTCACTAGGTCGTACCCATATAGACTTGTGGTTGTACGGTTAATGCTCGATCTGGACAAACACAAGCGTCGGTCCTTAATTGACTAGGGTGGAACATACACTTAACAAGATCTCGTGCGAACGCACCAAACCAAACCAACCATCCACCTAATCTAAACCAACTTTCACATTGTTATTTTTATTTTTGAAAGCACAATGGCAACTACAATTACCACTAATTTCATAAACACCAGGTTTTCTCAATAAATCTTAACTTCCCATTTGCAAGAGTTTAAATATATTAAATAGCATGACTAAGCATTTCACTACCATTCTAATATTCACAAAAATTAATATTAATCTCATTATTGAGACAAAGGAAGTTCTACGGTGACAAAGGTACATGGCAATCAATGTCAAATGAGGGCATAACAAAGTTGGAATAACTAATTCCTAAAGATTTGAACTAGTGGTTTTATGTAAATAGCAATGCACATAATTTAAAATATTTAAAACATTTCGAAAGCATAGGTTCAAGATGATCAAAGGAGACTTGCCTTCTTGTGCACTGTTTGGTCCTTCTTGCTGCGGCTCGACAAACTCTTCGACGACGTCGGGTTCTACGTGCAAACGACAAAACAAACAAAACAAATTCAAATAAAATTCAAATGAAATCCAAAACTGCAAAACCAGAACCAAAAGATAGAGCTCAATTTTAGATGAATATAGGAAGAAGAATCGGGTCGATCGGAGTTCGGACGAAGGAGAACGAGCGATCTAAAGTTTGCCGGGGCGAGAAAATGCTGGAAATTCACAGATGTTACTGTTCATCCGAGAACAGTAATTTTGGCGAGAAGGCTAGCGCTGGCGAGAGGAGGCATGGGAGGTGAATCTAACTAGCAAAATGGGTTGCTAGGGACCTAAGGCACACATAGGCAGTGACGGCACGCCAAACGGAGTATGGTGACAGCACGGGCGGCTACAACGACATGGGTAGAAGAGAGGAATAAAATCCGGGCATAGGACATGGAGAAGTAGGGTGAGCACAGGCTAGAACGCAGCTTGGCGAAACTAGGAAAATTGTTGGCTCGGCCAAAGACCCACGGAGATGTCGCAAACGACGTTTGAGCGAGCGTCAAGAAGGAAAAAGGAAAAACTTAATATCTTGGTGCTCGGTGAACGGAATCTAAAACTTTTTGGAGGGTAGCTACCTGGGATGGTTTGGCACAAAGTGACGCGAACGGATTGGTGAAAACATCACCGGGTAGATGGGGAACACGAGATGCCATTGACGGCCATGGCGAGGTTCGGAGGCGAAAATTTGTTGAGGCTTTTTGGGGAAAAGGAAGTGAGCACAACGTAGAACGCGACGAGGCAAGTCTAAGAAAAATTACGGCAAGGGCTAAAGCTTACGGAGATGACGAATCGGCGTCGGGAAGCGCTCTTGACCTAGATTGGGAAAACTCGATTCCGGGAGATTGGCTACACCAAAACCAAATTAACTTGGCAAGAAGGTAGATGGCACATGATGGCACAATGTGACGCGAAAGGATCACGGAAAAACTCACCGGATTGCTCGAGACGCGACGAGCAAATCCGAGACCGAAGGGCCTCGATACCGACGGCGTCCTGACCTTTGAGGGAACTTGCCACGGCTTGGAATGGGTTTAGAGGTGCCATGGGGTCCTATTTATAGGCTTGGGAGGGGTAGAAACCGACTCTAATTCGTGGATTTCGGTTTAGAGTCCGTTTCAGAAAATTGGAGATAAAAGGCAAACGGATGAACGAAATGGAAGGAGGCCAGTTGGGATAGATTTCTTGCGTGATTTGGCACAACTTTCCTTTTGGGAAGACATTGAGATAAGGTCCGGATTGGAAGTTATGAAGAGAGAGAAAAACGGAAGAAAACGTGTACAGAGAGATCGATCGGGATCGAGCAGGTCGCGCTGGGACGATGGATGAACAGTACCCCGCGGGTACTGTTCATTCTCTCTCCTCTTTTTTTTTTGAAAATTTCAAATTGAGCTTAAACAAACTCCGAAAAAATTCAGAAAAATTCACAGAAGCTTCTGGAGATATTTTGGACTTAATAAAAATATTTTCAACTACTGTTGGTATTTAATTTTCATACTTGTAATACTTTTTAATTTCAAACATACATTTTTTTTGTACTCCAGAAAATTCAGAAAATCGAATAAAAGCCAAATAAACTTCAAATAATTATTTTGAACTAGGATTTTCATATAAAACCAAAATATCTTTTTATTTAATAATAATTTTAGGTTTTACTTAAAATACTTTTCAAATCTAGCTTTTTCAAAAACCAAAAATTCAGGCCAAATCTAAATAAAACTCAAATACTTTAAAATAATTAATTTGAAATTACATTTTTCCAGAAAGCAAATTTTGGGATGTGACAAATCTACCCCCCTTAGAAAGAATCTCGTCCCCGAGATTCGGACGGACTAGGAAAAAGATAGGAGAGGAAAACGCAGCTCTTGGTTCCTTCTTTGTGTTCTCAAGTCGCTTCTTGCTTTGAACCAAATTGAAACTTACCAAGCAGGATTGCTGCCACAGGGCACCTTTTGCGGTGATGTGGTTAACTTGTCCTCTTTCTTGTGATTGCGGAGTTCTTGGAGCTTTTCTGCAGATTGGAGATACTCCCGTCCTTGTCCTACAACCGGAGTTCGCGGTGTATTTCCCAAGTTGAAAGGAATTGGAGTGGTGACTGCGGCTTCGTGGGCAATTGCTTGCATAATGCCTCATCTCGTGACATCGAAAACATTGCACTCTTGCGGTGAGGTGTTACTTTTCGAGGTCGGACTCGGTGAAGATGCGGGTTCTTGCATCTCGAACGAGCGCAGATCTGAAGTTCTGGTGCATCTGTTCGCTGGAGCTTTGTTGAACTGGGTGGATTTACTCGAGGCCTTGAACCGCTTGCATTACTCGTATCGAAAAGCCATCTTTCTCTTACGAGTCCTGCAATTGATATTGAGCATCTTCTGGACAAGGGCCTTATTTATCATGTCTTTGAAATGTCGAAAAATCTTTGGACACCAATTGCACCTTGAGGTTGGGATCAAGTCCCCGCATGAACCGCCAAATCTTTGTTGCCTCTTATGTGATCTCTTCGGATACATACAGAGTGCATCGGGTGAACTTGTTCAGTATTGAAACGCCGAGATTTCCTTCTGCAGTTGGTAGAATTCTCTTTTCTTCATGTCCATTATTCCCGTAGGAATATGCGCGATCTGGAATGCCTCCACAAATTCATCCCATGTGATAGCTTGTGCATTTTGATGAGCGGCGCGGTAATTTTCCCACCGTTAGCGCGATCCTTTGAGTTGGTGAGCCGCATACAACACCTTTTCATTGTCATTGCACTGGGCTAGGACCAACTTCCTCTCCACATCCTTAATCCAATCATCTGCCTCCATGGGATCTACGGATCCAGCAAAAGTAGGAGGCCTTGTCCTCATAAATTCTCCCATCTTAGACTAAGGAGCTTGGTTGGGTGGTTGCGGAGCTTGCTGCACCTGGTTTTGAGCTAGGGCCTGGAGAAGCTACAGTTGCATGGCCATCATTTGCTCCAAGCTGGGGGCTTGAGGAGGGTGGCGGAATGTTGTTCTCTGGTGAGGTTGGCATCACGGTGTTGTCGTGGTTGCTCCTTGTGTTCACCATCTGAAGCGGTTTTAGGTTAGCATAAGGTAAGAGGGAATTAGCAAAGGTAAGATATTGAGGGAGACTAAGTCACATCCCAAGCCAACACAAGGAAGAAGCAAGCAAATTAACTTTTAGCAAAAGAACTTTTATTGAAATCAACCTAGTTTTAAGAATGGCTGTACCACAGTGCACTTAGGCTTAGTACAGTCCATCTAGCACACAAATAAGTAATATATAAGCGTTCTAAAATCGTAAGACTTTACTTGGGTACTACAACTAAAGAACTAGTCCTCGCTTCTTCATGATTCTATCTTGTTCTTTGGTACTCAAACCTTCCTTTAAGCGAGAAATACGGAAGACAATAAACAAATCGGAGGGTACATCTTTAGTCGCCTGCAAGCTTTGGATTAACTTCATTTGCCCTCATCATAACGATTAATTCAGAATTCCACCAATTAGGGCTTAACTTCCGCAAGTGTTCATCCGAGAAAGACATAATTATTTCAACTCTTCAAAAATTCTTGATTCCAAAATCATATACCACAAATGCACCTTATTGATTTCAACAAATACTCTCCTAAACTTTTATTCTCTGCTCTAATTTGAATCGACGACCAACCATAGAATTTTTCTAGCAAGAATCCAATAATATTGTAATTGTGATTTCCACCAATTGTTCTATGATCATTATCTAATCCAACAGATCCATAACTCTGATAAGACAATATAAGATTAATCCAAACTTTTAGTAATCATCAATCAAGTTTAAGATCATCTAAGCCATAATTTAATATTCATTAATCCACCAACATCAATCTCTTGATAACCATCATTTTGGTTCCACCAAATTTGAATGAACTCAATTAATCCTTATCGGACAATCTCTCAATTAATTCTCATTGGACCATCTATCTCCCATAAGTAATTTAAATCCTCCAGGTTGATCATCCTTAAACGACCTAGTTAATCCCATTAGTTAAAATCCAATTATCTAACATTGATCTATTAAATCCACCAAACTCAAATTGTCATATCAATTCAATGTCCACTTTGCAATGGTAAATTAATCCACCAAGATATCTAAGTGTATTATCTTCTAGGAATTCCACTAGCATCCACTCATCATCAATAGGTCCACCAAACTCTGATAATCAATTAACTCCACAAAATTCATCTACTCTTCATGATTCAACCAAATCATCCAAAATTGATATCATGAATTGTTTATGACAATTCAACTTCTTAATCTTTTAATCCCTCTCTTTACTGGATCAATCTCTTAATACTAATTCTCCAATAATCACAAATAATCCGTTCAACAAAATCTTGTTTTACATCCAACCACTCCTTTCAATCCTAGATAATAAATCCAAGGTATCAAATTTAGACACTTCCCATGATTTAATTAGTCCCACCAAGCTTACTACTGTACTCATTCTCCATGATCTATTCAATCCACACGTATTACTTTCTTCACATTTATTCATAATCAATTGGTATCTACAAATATACCTTTGTTTTTCTCAATTCACTCGAATATTATTCAATCTTGTCAATTATATATCCAAGATATATCACTCTAGCAACAATTCTCCAAATTACCTAACTTGATATGCACTGATTATGACGGCTTTCCGACAAGAGTACTTTCCATAAATTTGTTGTCTTTCGTATACTCTAGGTCTCCAAGGATTCTCTAAGTGCTTTTAGACGTAACATCATCGATCCATCTATAGAAATTACAGAGGAAGGGGATACAATTACCATTCCAAAAGGAAATAAGCAGATAGATAAGGAGAATGCCATGACGAAGGTAAGGATAGAAAGACAAGAAAAGACAAGGATAGCACATTATTAACTTTTATTTTAAAAATAAATTTTGAAGTTCTTCTTTTAACGACCATTCTAACTAGGTCACGTCCTACAGTCAAATTGGCTCGATACCACCTCTGCCGGGACCCGGATTTCGAACCGGACCCTCGTGTATTACCGCACTAGTCCCGGATCAAAGCTAGTGCACACAGTTAAACAGAATGGATAAACATCACCAACAGCAATTTATTACAATAATAAAGAGTACAGACCGCAAGGTCTCATTATTACAACTGAGGTTTTAAGACCTCACACACTCACAAAAACACAATGAAGCGAAATAAATCCGCGAAGACCCATCAATACGCCACAGGCAATTGACTGGGGAAGCGCGACCTAGAACTCCGGGAAGCCTTTATCGAATCCACATGCGAAGTAGTCGTAGACACCTTCTTGAGCTTCATGTTCTTCTGAGGTTTATTTTAAGTGTAGCATGTGAGTACATAAAGTACTCCGCAAGTCTTGGGAAAAATGCATAGATGCAAGGCTTAACAAAGGAAGGCTGTATGGTTCTTTTGCACAAAGCAATATTTGAAATCTCAATTACTACTAATTATTTTTGAAGGCATCCATTTAATAAAGTAAATGTTTTAACAGAAACTATCAATAATTCTATAGTGAAGGTTCCATCTACCAACACTAACTAACAACTTGAACAAGGTTAATACTGCGGGTTACTTCCACCCTCTCTGGCTCCATCCGCCAGGATACCCTTCCGAGAGTTCCCTCCACTCTCAGAATACAAAACTTTGATTTTAAAACCAAAACCAGAAACCTACCATGTGAATGCATTCCTTGCCCGCCCTTGACCGTGGGCACGGCTATTCGAATAGTTTTACACTCTGCAGAGGTTGTACAACTTTACCCACAAGAGATAAATTATCCTAAAAGTCAACACGCTTCCTTTGGCATGAGACCCAGATAAAATATCACAAAGCCTTTACCTTACTCTAATCTAGCTAGATACCACCCCGAGGTTTCACCGCAGTAGGCTAACTGCCCAACAGAAGCCCCTCTTGCGCCATATGAGTACAAGAATCCTGTCCCTCACCGTGAATAACGGTCCATCCACGGCACCCACTTTCCACTGGTGGCACCTAAACTAGACTATCATAAGTTAGTCAGCTAGGTCGTACCCATATAGACTTGTGGTTGTACGGTTAATGCTCAGTCTGGACAAACACAAGCGTCGGTCCTTAATTGACTAGGGTGGAACATACACTTAACAAGATCTCGTGCGAACTGCACCAAACCAAACCAACCATCCACCCTAATCTAAACCAACTTTCACATTGTTATTTTTATTTTTGAAAGCACAATGGCAACTACAATTACCACTAATTTCATAAACACCAGGTTTTCTCAATAAATCTTAACTTCCCATTTGCAAGAGTTTAAATATATTAAATAGCATGACTAAGCATTTCACTACCATTCTAATATTCACAAAAATTAATATTAATCTCATTATTGAGACAAAGGAAGTCCTAGGGTGACAAAGGTACATGGCAATCAATGTCAAATGAGGGCATAACAAAGTTGGAATAACAAATTCCTAAAGATTTGAACTAGTGGTTTTATGTAAATAGCAATGCACATAATTTAAAATATTTAAAACATTTCGAAAGCATAGGTTCAAGATGATCAAAGGAGACTTGCCTTCTTGTGCACTGTTTGGTCCTTCTTGCTGCGGCTCGACAAACTCTTGGCGACGTCGGGTTCTACGCGAAAGCGACAAAACAAACAAAACAAATTCAAATAAAATTCAAATGAAATCCAAAAACTGCAAAACCAGAACCAAAAGATAGAGCTCAATTTTAGATGAATATAGGAAGAAGAATCGGGTCGATCGGAGTTCGGACGAAGGAGAACGAGCGATCTAAAGTTTGCTGGGGCGAGAAAATGCTGAAAATTCACAGATGTTACTGTTCATCCGAGAACAGTAATTTTGGCGAGAAGGCTAGCGCTGGCGAGAGGAGGCATGGGAGGTGAATCTAACTAGCAAAATGGGTTGCTAGGGACCTAAGGCACACATAGGCAGTGACGGCACGCCAAACGGAGTATGGTGACGGCACGGGCGGCTACAACGACATGGGTAGAAGAGAGGAATAAAATCCGGGCATAGGACATGGAGAAGTAGGGTGAGCACAGGCTAGAACGCAGCTTGGCGAAGCTAGAAAAATTGTTGGCTCGGCCAAAGACCCACCGGAGATGTCGCAAACGACGTTTGAACGACGTCAAGAAGGAAAAAGGAAAAACTTAATATCTTGGTGCTCGGTGAACGGAATCTAAAACTTTTTGGAGGGTAGCTACCTGGGATGGTTTGGCACAAAGTGACGCGAACGGATTGGTGAAAACATCACCGGGTAGATGGGGAACACGAGATGCCATTGACGGCCATGGCGAGGTTCGGAGGCGAAAATTTGTGGAGGCTTTTTGGGGAAAAGGAAGTGAGCACAACGTAGAACGCGACGAGGCAAGTCTAAGAAAAATTACGGCAAGGGCTAAAGCTTACCGGAGATGACGAATCGACGTCGGGAAGCGCTCTTGACCTAGATTGGGGAAAACTCGATTCCGGGAGATTGGCTACACCAAAACCAAATTAACTTGGCAAGAAGGTAGATGGCACATGATGGCACAATGTGACGCGAAAGGATCACGGAAAAACTCACCGGATTGCTCGAGACGCGACGAGCAAATCCGAGACCGAAGGGCCTCGATGCCGACGGCGTCCTGACCTTTGAGGGAACTTGCCACGGCTTGGGATGGGTTTAGGGGTGCCATGGGGTCCTATTTATAGGCTTGGGAGGGGTACAAACCGACTCTAATTCGTGGATTTCGGTTTAGAGTCCGTTTTAGAAAATTAGAGATAAAAGGCAAACGGATGAACGAAATGGAAGGAAGCCAGTTGGGATAGATTCCTTGCGTGATTTGGCACAACTTTCCTTTTGGGAAGACATTGAGATAAGGTCCGGATTGGAAGTTATGAAGAGAGAGAAAAACGGAAGAAAACGTGTACAGAGAGATCGATCGGGATCGAGCAGGTCGCGCTGGGGACAATGGATGAACAGTACCCCGCGGGTACTGTTCATTCTCTCTCCTCTTTTTTTTTTGGAAATTTCAAATTGAGCTTAAACAAACTCCGAAAAAATTCAGAAAAATTCACAGAAGGTTCTGGAGATATTTTGGACTTAATAAAAATATTTTCAACTACTGTTGGTATTTAATTTTCATACTTGTAATACTTTTTAATTTCAAACATACATTTTTTTGTACTCCAGAAAATTCAGAAAATCGAATAAAAGCCAAATAAACTTCAAATAATTATTTTGAACTAGGATTTTCATATAAAACCAAAATATCTTTTTATTTAATAATAATTTTAGGTTTTACTTAAAATACTTTTCAAATCTAGCTTTTTCAAAAACCAAAAATTCAGGGCAAATCTAAATAAAACTCAAATACTTTAAAATAATTAATTTGAAATTACATTTTTCCAGAAAGCAAATTTTGGGATGTGACAGCACTGGAGACCTATCAAGCTATCTCAACAGTGATAGCGTCAGCTTCGAGCAGGAATTGAACATCCTCTCATGGTGGCAAACCCAGAAAGTATCATATCCAGTGCTATCCATATTAGCGTGGGATGTGTCGACTGTTCCTGTCTCTATAGTCTCCTTGGAGTCAGCCTTCAGTCTATCTGGAAGAATAATCGACGAGCAACGAACAAGTCTCTCGAATGAGATGGTCGAAGTCCTTCTGACCGTCAAAGACTGGGAACAAGCTGAATAAAGACTCCAACATACTGCAGATAATAGAGATTTAGAAGAATCTTTTGAGAATTTATATTTAGATAGCAATTAATAGGATTTTCAATATTTTTTTCACATGTAGTCACTAATGAGCTTTATAGGATGTACTCTTTTTTCTTTACCAAGGTTTTCTCAAGTTGAGTTTTTACTTAGTAAAGTTTTTAATGAGGCAGCCATCCCATGTAATTTAATAAGTTAATAAAGCTCATTATGTCATTGAAAATAATTATTTTCATGATTAACAATGTCTACAGTTTTCTATAATTTTTCTGATTTTTTCTTAATTTTGTTTACAATTTTTCTTAATTTTCTACATTCTTTATTTTTTTTATTTTTTTCTGGCTTAAGGGGCCGACCGGGCCAGCACGGCCCGTTAAAGTCATAATCGTGCCCATGCCAACACGGCACGACTGCGGGCCGTGCGTGCCTGGGCTCGGACTGCGGCCCACGGGCCAGTACGGCACGGCCCGTTTATTAAGCGGGCCTTACCGGCCCGTGCCGTCACCGGGCCCGTGCCATGCCAGCCTGACACGGCCCATTGGCCACCTATGGCCATGTCACCGTCTAGTCAGCAGATTATATTATTCTTATTCTGTTTCTTTTCGTCCCGACATTTCCATATATTTTTGCTCAATTAGAAAACAAGTTTGAAAGGGAGACGTAACTGCCAACCGTAGCATAGCTCACCGCTGTGACATCTTGTTTCTCCCACTAACCCCATATTGGGTGGATTATTTATGCGTTTTTTACTTTAATTGTCTAGGGTCTATGATACAGGGTGACCTGATCTTGTGATGACAATCGACGAATAACGAACGAAGATAACTCGAAGATAACAATCCAATCTAAAATTATAGAAACCTTGTGTCAAGCACAAGACATCGGCAATAGCAATTGAATCACAACTCGACCTTGTGATCACAATCAATGAATGACGAACAAAGACAACTCAGAAGATAACAATCCAATCTAGCAATTCTCTCAAAAATCAGTAAAAATAATGTTTAGCAAGAATTAGAAACAAAGCAAACTCTCCACAATCAAAAAATCATTTTTCTATATAAAATCTAAAATAATTTTGTCCACCTCATACATGGGTCGCACCTCATGGTTTTATAGTCTTTCTAAGACAACTAACAAGACTTGGATAACAATACGAACACATAAAATTTTTGGTTAGCACTTTGCTTTAGAGATAGTGATCAACGTGTGAGGTTTCTGAGGCTGAGACCTTATCCATTGTGTGTGCCTTGGAGCAATCTTTCCAACAAGCATAAGAACATCCGAATCAGACTCCATTTGCAAAAAATTGTGGGCTTTTTAATATGGATCCTACTGTCTATTCTGAACCAAATTCTGATTGGAGTTAAATTCAGATTGGCTTGGAGTGGCTCCAAATTGGGTTTTAGAAAGTCCTTGAACTGGAGTTCTTGCCTTCTTGGGCTTTCTTGGATCTCCAAACTCCTTCCCACTTTCCTCTTTGCTTTCTCCCTCTTTTCGTATGCACGTGGCCATCTTCTCCTCATGCCCTCCATTGGTTTTCACTGCATACATGACCGCATGGGATAGCTTTCTTGGAATACATGGCTCCTTTCTCTCTTTAGTTCTTGTACTGTCGTAGCCTTCTTCGCTTCCCTCTCGCTGGTCACGTACATTGTTTGGGTGTTCTCCTTTCTCTCTCACCATCCACTGAACACCATAACATCCCGTTTTTGGGGTATTTACAATTTTTAATGAAATTTGATATTCGACACTTTTTGAATTTTCAACAAAATAAAAACTCAAATTGAAACTCAAGAATGGAATTTAAAACTCAAAATTCAAAATCAAATCCAAAGATTCAACTCAAATCAAATTCAAATTTGAAATTCAAACTCAACCCACAAATCAAAAGTCAAAAATTAAGGTCCAGCTGACCTGACCCACCTCCCTTCTCTTCCCTTTTCCCTCCTCTATATCATCCTAAAATTTTGTTTTTAAATTAATTATTTCAAAGATTTGGATTTTATTTGGTTTTTAGTGGATCCTTAATATCAAAATCAAATTCCTATCGAATATCTCCAATTTCAAATTCAAATTTGAAACTTAATTCCAATACAAATTCATTTGAACCTCTCCAAATCTAATCTCATATCCAAATTCTAGAGTTCAATTTCCAAATTCAAAATCCAAACATCAAAATTCAAATCCAGTTCTCAAATCTAAAATTCAATTCCATTTCTTTTGGGCCAAAACTATCTCCCTAATTTTTCCTTCTTGGGCCAAGCTCATTTCCTTGGCCAGTTGGCCCATTTTCTCTTTCTCATTTCCTTTCTTCCATTTTCCTTCCTTCTTCCTCCAGCCGAGTGCTGCTCTGCTGATTCCTTGTGTCACTGTTCGACTGAGACAACAGAACACCCATGTCCTTGCTAGCCGATCAAAGCATGTTCCAACCAAAATAAAAAATGCATGCATGGAGAACGTCTACAATCACTACTAGGAATCAATTCCATTTTCCATTTCCTATCCTTTAATCATCCATTTTCAGTTCCTAAGTATTCAAATCGGGAACCATCTTTGATTCAATTCCACCGAATTCTTCCTCTTTTCTCTCTCTCTCACCCTATAAAATGGAGCCTCGAGATAGCATTCCACGCCTTCACTCACCCGCAAGACCTCACCACCTCTCATTCCCTCTCGCTATCGTAGGAGTTGATGCTTGCTTGCTGCCCGTCCCAAAATTCAGCCCATCCTAGCCCGTCTCTCCTTCCTCTTTCTCTTTGTTTCCCTGCTCTACAGTTCACTTTTCTTTTCCCTTGCACTGCTACATCACTGAACTCCGGCTCAGATGCCCCTACTCTTGCACTAGCTGCAATCATTTCCAATCAAAATTCAAGACCACCAACAGCGCACGTCGCACCTATTTTCAAAACAATCAATTGATCACCCCCATCAATGCATGCAATCAATTCCCTTGCAATTCCTTTCCATTTACTCCTTTTGTTTATTAGTTTTCGAAAAATATTGAATGTCAAAACTGACACACAATTTCCGTCAATTCCGCGACAGTTTCTCCTTTCTCTAAGTATAAATAAGAGGCAATTGCTAGCATTCAACCTTTCTGTGCAATCCACAGGATTTTCCTCTACCCTTGCGTATTTTTGAGTTTAGCCAAAACCAGTTGCAAGATCGAGGAGGCTGACTAGACGGGGGTGAATAGACGGTCTAAAAAATTCTCTTTCAATTATTATCAAATTCTATTTATCTAAACCAAGCATATAATGCGAAAGCTTAACTTAAATTGATTGGCACAGACAACACCTAAAACAATTATGTTCACCTAAGTACACCAACAAATTAAGACTATGGCAAGGTTTGCAATTCTAGGAAGACAAGCAATCAATTTAATTCTATGAATATAAATTGCTTGAATGTAAATTGAGCACAAGAGAACAAACCACAATGATACACAATGTTTTACCGTGGTATTTTGAAACTTGTCGGATTCCTCTAATCCACATTGAGGTAAGCCTAAATAAATTGGACTGGCTCCACGAATTAAGCTAATCACCTCAAATCCACTAGTGGTAGCTCTTTCCTATTTCGGGTAGGTGAGCTCCAACCTTCACACTTCGCCAGGTCTTCTCACAACCTTCTTTGAGAAGATCACAACGCACGATGCCTCCAATACCGTCTAGGAGTCGGCAACCTCCAAGAGTAATAATTCAAGCCCTCGCTTGATTCTCACCACATGCAACGAATGCACAAGTTCGAGTGGATACTAAATCCACCTCTAGATGTAACACATGCAATCTAGAGCTTTTTCCTTACTCACAAGGAGCAACACATCACAATTGAGAGTAGGACCTCACACTAGCTTAAAAGAGTGAAATAGAGTGCCAAAGATTCTACTCCAACTGGCCACAAAGGGTATATATAGCCACACCATAAAAACTAGCCGTTGGAAGCAAAACACCTGAGAAAACAGGATTATCAGAAGTACTACCCTTATACGGCCGATAGTTCCACTCCCCTTTGCAACAGTCAGAAAACTAGTCGTTACAGCAGCCTGTCAGTAGTTCCGCTGGCTAAAGACTGGTACAACCAATCATTAAAATTACCGCTATACTCGTGCGTAACTACCGATTACCACTGGGACAAAAGGACTCCATGAAGGTGTCTGCCTAGAAAAAAATATACCACTACACAAGTCGATTGTTCCGTAAATTGGAAGTACCGTTCACATAGAGCTGGTAGTATCGCTCACTGGTTGTATGCTCACACAGAGCCAGAAATTCCGATCGTCAACTACCCATGTCCTCATCCACTTCGGATGATTCGACCACTCAGGTCTTCGACTATGTTGTTTGGTTCAACCACACAAGACTCTGACCACATTGTTTGGATCAACCACACAGGTCTCCGACTATGCTGATCTCTGACCACGTTGTCCGGTTCGACTACATAGGCCTCCAACCATGTTGGTTTCGACCACAAAGGTTTCGACTATGTCAATCTTTGATCACGTCAATCTTTGATCACACAGATCTCGACCACCACGACGATGTTCGACCACATTGTATCAATCACATTAGTTCAACCATGTTGATGTCAACCACACAGGTCTCGACCATGTCAATTCGACCACGCTAGTCTCGATCACATATATCTTGACCACGTTGGTTCCGACCACGTTGGTTCGACTATGCTGGTCTCGCTCACATAGATCTCCGACCACGTCGGTTCGACCACGCTGGTTTTGATCACATAGATCTTGACCACATCGATTCGACCATGCTGATCAACTACATTGGTTCTTGACCACATTGATCTTCGACCACGCAGGTCTTCGATCACATTAGTTTGACCAAGTCGGCTCGACCACGCAGGTCTTTGACTAGCAGTACCATGATGTCAATTCCGGTAACTTTGTTAAGTGGAAGTACTGCAAATACATTGCAGTAGTTCTAATTTTCTTGAGAATTGCACATACTTTAATAGATTTTGCAAAACACATTTGCAAACTATAGTATCATACACAAAAAGATCAAACATGATTCCCAACAAATTGCAAAACACATTTGCATACTTTTAGAATCATGACACAAGGATTATATGAGCTTCAACCATTTGCAAAATATATTTGCAAATATAAGCCTCAACCACAAGAAATAGAAAACATGGACTTGAAACACTTGTAAAACACATTTGCAATATATAGTCCTATGTTACAAGATTCAACACATGAACCACAACTATTTGCAAAACGCATTTGCAAATATAAGCATCATACTACAGAGAGATAAAGCAAATGAGGTTGAGCTATCAACACAAGATGAGACTCAAGCTACAAGACATGATCCCTCTTAATAATACAGCAACCTATACCGGCAATATGGTCTTCTAACCAAACACCAAGACTGGTAAAAGGCTAGAAACACATTCTTAGCACAAGCTAGCCATACCTTTGCCTTGAGTTATAGTCTTGACATGCATCAACTCATGATGTATACTTTAGTTGAACTCCATCAACACATAATAGATCTTCACTTGACTTGATAATCAACACATGATCATCTCCTCTTGGATATGGATCAACTCATGATGCATTCTTCACTTGACTTAATGATCTTCAACACATAAATCCATCCCAAGTCATTGTCATTTGTGGAACCTAACATATTCATCTAACTCATAAAAAATATTAGTCCACAAATCAATTTTCATCAATTAGCAGAACTTTATCATTAACTTATAATGGAAGAACTAGATTCGACAATCCTCCCTTTTCGGTAATTCATGGCAATCTCAATAAATGATGAGATAAAAATTGAATTTTAAGTATACAACATATACACAACACTTATATACTCTAGAATAAGCTTTTTAAGTAAATTTTACTTATCCGATTGTCATTAATTATCCAACTATTAGCATATAATGAAGGAACTAGACGACAACCCGATCATGAGTATATATGAACTACACAAGCTACATATACTCAAGGGATATATTTCAAAGTAAAGATCCTTAATATGTGGAAAGATGAACGTAAATCAATACTAATAAAACTTCAAAACATAGAGTGAACTTCCTCTAAATGTGTGCATACTAGAGTATATAATAAAGACACATGCACATATTCATGTTTGACTATTTGTAGAGTTCAATCTATATTTTGGATCCAAGAAATGCACTAAGATATAAGAATGTAATGTCAAATGCATACCTCCTATGATTTTCACCTTTTCATCGAAATGAGACTAAGCAATATCATAATCAATAAACAAATTAGTCTCACAATTAGATTTGTCATTATCACCAAAACCAATTTAATGGAGTTTGAACTTACAATCTCCCATTTTTGGTGATGAATGACAAATCCATTAGCAATAATAGCATTTGGATGAAAATGAACATATGATTGAAAATTAAACTAAGAACAATGTATAAGTTTAAAGAATTTCCATTTTTGACAATTTTAATAAATTGATATTCTCCACCTTTTTCCCTTTTGGCATTTTACTATTCTCCCTCCATTTTGGTATTTTACACTATATAACAATGCTATTATTTATAAATCTCCCTCCATTGGCATTTGTCACCAAAAAGCAAGGAAAAAGATAGAGCCAAGATGGAGCTTGATACCAAATAATTCAACTAAATTTTGGTCACAAGAGATATGAAAATAGATATATGACCAAGAGGGAATTTGTGGTAACTAGAGAAAAAGATATTTGAAACACATTCAAATAATTTTACCTTCAGAGCTCCTTAAAGGCTTTTAAATTTCTCCCCTTTTTGGCATTTGAAGCACATTCCAGTTTGAAGTTGCAAATTGTCGGACTTTGACATTTCAATTAAGCTTCAAAAGTTAGCAGAAAAACTGACTTATAATTGACCAATAAATCTTAAAATATTTGTTAGTATAGATTAACAATAGGGGGTTAAAAGTCATTATTATACTTTCTTCAAATTTTGAGCACAAATAAAGATACAAAATAAAACTCTGCTCAGAATCATGCGCAAAATTCTTAATTTTCAGCATTTGAGTAAAGAAAGAAAGAGACCTAAGTTTTGCAAATCAATTTGAAAAGCTTTCAAATTTTCCAAAACTAAACTTTGAACTCTTAAGAAACTTTTCTAATAAGAATTTATGAAAAAGGAGTCTGCATTCAAAAGATGGGCCAAAATGCACTTTAAAAGCATAAGAAAAGATGAATTTTCAACTAGAGCTCAAAATCCAATTCAATTTAATTTTCATGGAGTTTTTCAATTTCATGTCTTTGTATGTGTCAGAAATACTATTTTAAGACAAGATACACGAAGAAGTTTGGCTCAAATAGCAAAAACTCACTATATGCAAGAATATATCATTTTGGGTCAATACTTTTTTTGAATCAGATTCAAATGAATATAACTTTTCAATAGTTGGTCTTCTGTAAAAACTTTGAACTAAAAAAATGTTTGAAATGACCAACCCTTTGAGTTCTGTGCTGAATATTTTTTCAAATTCTCAATGGGTTTTGATTTAGGGAAATATGTCACATAATCCAGAATCAAGATCATATTAAATTATTTTGGGGCCAAATTCTCCTTTTAGTTTCCAGCATTGAATGTTTTTACTCCAAAAGGCTTTGAAAATATTTCAAATTCATATTTGAGTAATTTTATCTATTTTTCAAAAATTTTAGCCTTTTAAATAAGATATTTGATTTTTAACCAAATGGGCTCTTTTGAAAAACTAATCTTACATATCATTGGTTTTTCACTCCATGAATAGCAATTGAGGCAAGTGAGAATGAAACACATTCATTCACAAGATCCATAAAATATTTTTTGGAAAATGGGTAAAATATTTTTTTAATAATAATACTTTACCCTTTTGCTTCAGTAAGCCCAAAATACTATATAGGTTTTTTATAAAGAAAATTCCACCTTACACAAAGATTCCTCTTGGCATTTATCTTGCCCTTTGACACATAAAGAATTATCCTCTTTTGTTGATTTCCTTCTCTTTTCACATCCCTTTCTTTTTGTTTAACCTTTCTCTCCTTATGTCATCTAACACCAAGAATCAAGAATACCAATTGTAAATCTTTTGTCCATAAATAGGTACCATTTGTAAGCATTTTGTCCATACTAGGTGCTTTTTAAACTTTTGTGGTTCTTTTGTCTTTTCCATGAAAGGCATATACCACTTTGATATTTATACTACTTATGATGATATTAGATACCACTAGTGAAAGATACCACTTGTAATCATAAATGATACCAAGTAATTAATTCCATTTGTAAAGACTTGATGCCACTTGAGAGTACATATGACACCAAGTGTGATTGATTCCGTTTGATATTATTTGAAGGAGATACCACTTGAAATACTACTTGTGAGAAGCGGATGATACCATTTAGGAGAGATACCACTTGAAAGTGTAAATGCCACTTTGATGGGAAAATGGTGATATCTTTTGAAAAGATAAGAGTGAAATTCATGCCGAGGTCGAGATGATAAAAGAGGCTACCACTTTAGAGAGAATGCCATTTTAAGATAAAAGTATCAAACAAGGAGTAAAATGGCATATGGAGTTAAGAAATACTTGAGGGTAGCTAGCAAAGATAAAAAAAGGATCAACTTGACTTTAAGGAGCAAAGGTAATGGCTGAGGGAATTGGATATCAACAAATTTTGAAACAAATCATCCATTTCCAGAAAAATCAGAAGTACCACCGAAGAAAATGTGATAGTTTTGTTTGTCAGCAGTACCGTTGTTCAGACTGCAGTAGTACCTGAATAACGGTACTACCGGTTTTTGACTGAAAGCATACCAAGATTGGAATTCAGACGAGAGGAAAGATATAATGTTGTAACTTGCTTCAAAACTTTTCACAAAGAGACCTAAACCACTTGTGGAGCATTACCACCTATAAGTCAAGATTAAAATTCTTTTCAGTATAGATTTTAACAAATTAAGTTTTTATTTTTCAAAAATAAACTCATTTTCAATGAAATCTTTGAGATAGCAAGAATGGGCATTTGAGGGTATATTAAGCATTTTAATTTCATGTATGAGTTGTAAATACCCTTATAAGCCAATATAAGTCAATAATTTTAGCCCTAAAGGTAAAACTCACTTAAGTGCTAGATTATGACCTCTTAGGTCAACTCAAGATTTTGGGTGAGTTTCCAAACCAAATAACGTTTGATTAGTTGGGTTTTGAAACACTTTTGAATACCAATAATGTTTGAAATAGCCAACTATAGATTTTTGGTATTGAACATTTTCTCAAATTCCATTTTGAATTGTTTTTAGCCAATTTTTGAGTTTAAAGTCAAAACTAGATTGCTAGTTTTGTATTAGAAACTCAATTTTACTTAAAATAAGTTTTTCTAACACCAATACCTTTATAAAACCTTTGAAATGCATTTGTATATATTTTCCAATTAGTTTTTCAAAGATATATAAGTAGTTTCAAAATTTGACTTTTGGCTAAATAACTCAATTTTTTTAAATCAATAGTAGAACTTAATTAATTTGGGCATACTTAGAGATGTGATACACATGAATATGATTTATCACTCTCCTTTAATGTGCCACTTACATCTAGCTCAAGATTTGTAATAATGAGCTTTTACTACAAGAGCAAGAGCAACCCTTTTTAAATGATTTTCATGCAATGCAACCTACACAAGGGTAGGGGTAAAATAATTCAATGAAAGTACTTGTTACCGAGATAGCATTGATTCTTAATATGGCAAGATCATCCTCAAAGTTGGCTCTCATTATGCTCATGGTGGAATTCACCTCTTCATGAATAAACCAAACCTCCAATGCCTCTCCAAGTACCTCTTAGGCATTGAAGTGCATTGTGATACCCAAAACTTGGTTGGGTCTATGAACATTAGTCACAATAGATTTGGGTACCCAAATGGCCCTAACATTAATTTTATGTGAACTAACATTCCTACCAAATACATTGCCATTTCTATCCTTACTAAGCAAATAATGTTTATTAAAAAGACATGGCTTAGAAATGATACATTTGGGACAATTCTTACTAAAAATATCCTTTTTTTCTAGTAATTATAGCAAGTTTAGCAATTGCTACCACTTTTTATCTTCTTATCTTGCCTATTGTCGGTTTGCCTCTTTATTAATGACTTCTTCTTGGCATCCACTTTGTTGGGCACTTAGAGGCAAAGTGACTCTTCTCAGTGCAACCATAATACTTGACATATTTCTTCATGTGTCTTGCATTGTGCCGGATCTTGCTATTCTCTTTCTTGGAGATGAAATCAATACCTCTCTTGTCATTTGACTTTCTTTGACTTCCCAATATTTTGTCAAGAAAACCCTTCACTTTGTAGCATTTCTTCAAGTCATTTCTCAATCTTGTGACTTGGACCTTGAGCTCATTATTTTCCTCTACAATGTTAGTATTGCAATGCATAGAGCAAATAGAAGTATCTAATTTAGAGCAACAAGATATATCTAGCAAATCATCACAAGAGGTGGATATGCTAAGTTTAGATGAAATGCAAGGATTAAAAGCTATACACGGTACATCACCTATTAAATTGCATGCAATGTCTATATCCACCTTAGGCCTAGAATATTCCTTGAAAAGAAGAGACTCATGTTCTTCTTTTAACACATCATAATTGTTTCTAAGAGTGATATATTCTTTCTTTAATCTCTTAAATTTAGCTTTCTCCTTTGCAAGAAATTCATTAAGCTCTTCTAATATACCCATCAACTCATCATAAAAAGGTACATCATTGTCATTATCATTATTTACCTTCTTATTACCTTTTGCCATGAAGCAATGAGTTGATGTGGAGGGACTTGTGGATTCTTCATCGTCGGAGCTAGAGGTTGATATTCTTCTCTCAACATTCACTCTTGTATGCAATCCTCATCAATTGAGCTGGACATATCATATTTATCTTGAATTTTTGTCCACATATCATGAGCGCTCTCGAGGTTGCATATGACACCTCTAAACTCAAAGTACTAAATAAAGTGTTAGTTGCTTGAGCATCGAGATGTAAGTATTTCTCTTCCTTAATTGTTAGAGTAAGAAGATCCAATGGTGGAGGAAAACACATATCTACAATCCGCCAAATTTTAGGGCTCATGGCCTTAAAATAACAAACCATGCAGGAATTTCAATTATCATAATTTGTGCTATCAAATAGAGGTGCTTCATCTAGGTGCACTACATTGCTAGTCGCCATCCTTTACTCTCTAGGTAGTGAAGCTAATAAATGAGAGACCAACCTTTTATACCACTTGTAAGATCGAGGAGGCCAACTAGAGGGGGTGAATAGACAGTCTAAAAAATTCTATTCCAATTATTATCAAATTCTATTTGTCTAAACCAAGTATATAATACGGAAGCTTAACTTAAATTGGTTTAGCACAAACAACGCCTAAAACAGTTATGTTCACCTAAGTACACCAACAAGTTAAGACTATGGCAAGGTTTGCAATCCTAGGAAGACAAGCAATCAATTCAATTCTATGAATGTAAATTTTTTAAATGTAAATTGAGCACAAGAGAACAAACCACAATAACACATGATGTTTTACTATGACGTTCGGAAACTTACTGGTTTCCCCTAATCCACATTGAGGTAATCCCGAATGAATTGGACGGCCTCCATGAATTAAGCCAATCATCTCAATCTACCAGTCGTAGCTCTTTCCCAATTCGGGTAGGTGAGCTTCAACTTTCACACTTTACTGGGTCTTCTCACAACCTTCTTTGAGAAGATCACCACGCATGATACCTCCAACGTCGTCTAGGAGTCAGCAGCCTCCAAGAGTAATAAGTCAAACCCCTCGCTTGACTCTCACCACGTGCAATGAATGCACAAGCTCGAGTGGATACTAAATCCACCTCTAGATGTAACATATGCAATCTAGAGCCTTTCTCCTTATTCACAAGGAGCAACATATGCACAATTGAGATTAGGACCTCACACTAGCTCAAAAGAGTGAAATAGAGTGCCAAAGGTTCTACCCCAACTGCTCACAAAGGGATATATATATACCCACACCACAAAAACTAGCCGTTGGAAGCAAAACACCTGAGAAAATAGGATTATCGGAAGTACCGCCATTATACGACTGGTAGTTCTGCTCCCCTTTATAACAGTAAGAAAACTAGCCATTGTAGCAGGCTATCGGTAGTTCCGCTGGCTAAAGATTGGTATTACTGATCATCAAAATTACCACTATAACTGTGTGGAACTACCGATTACCATGGGGACAAGAAGACTCCACAAAAGTGCCTCTCTAGAAAGAACATACCGCTACACAATCCAGTTGTTCCGCGAATCGGAAGTACCGCTTGTTGGTCTTACACTCACACGGAACCGAAACTTTCAATCGTTGACTACCTTGGTCCTCGATCACGTTGGATGATTCGACCACTAAGATCTCTGACTACGTTGTTTGGTTCGATCACACAGGTCACCGACCATGTTGTTCGAATCGATCACACTGGTCTCCAACCACGTTGTCTGATTTGACCACACAGGCCTTCAACTACGCTTGTCTATAACCACATTGGATTCGACCTCAAAGGTTTCGACCATGTTGGCCATGTTGATCTTCGACAATGTCAATCTTCGATCACACAGATCTCCGATCACCAAATCGATTTGACCACGTTGTATCAAGCATATCAGTTTGACCATGTTGGTTTGAACGACATAGGTCTCGACCACATCAGTTCGACCACGCTGGTCTTGATCATACAGATCTCGACCATGTTGGTTCGACCATGCTGGTCTCGATTACACAGATCTCCAACCAAGTCGGTTCGATCACAGATCTCAACCACATCGATTCGACCACGTTGATCGACCACATTGGTTCTTGACCACATTGATTTTCGACTACACAAGTCTTTGATCACATTGGTTCGACCAAGTTGGCTCGACCATGTCAGCTATCGACCACGTAGGTCTTTGACCACCTGTGAATGTGGTAGTACCATGATCTCAATGCTGGTAACTCCGTTAAGCGGTAGTACTGTATAATACATTGCGGTAGTTCTAATTTTCCTAAGAATTGCAGATACTTCAATAGATTTTGCAAAACACATTTACAAATAATAGTATCATGCACATAAGGATCAAACATTATTCGCAACAAGTTGCAAAATATATTTACACACTTTTAGAATTATGACACAATGATTATATAAGCTTCAACCATTTGCAGAACATATTTACAAATATAAGCCTCATACCATAAGGAATAGGAAATACGAACTTCAAACACTTGCAAAACACATTTACAATGTATAGTCCCATATTATAAGGATTCACTATATGAGTCATAACACATTATCATCTACTATTAGACATGCATCAACTCATGATGCATTCTTCACTTGACTTAATGATCTTCAACACATGAAGCAATCTCAAGTCATCCTCATTTGTGGAACCTAACCTATTCATCCAACTTATGAAAAATGTTAGTCCACAAATCTCTCCCTTTTTGGTGATGAATGACAAATCCATTAGCAATAATAGCATTTAGATGAAAAATGAATACATGATAGGAAATTAAACTAAGAAGAAAGTATAAACATAAAGAATTTCCCCTTTTGACAATTTTAACAAATTGTGTCGGCTACACAGCCACCTCTCATGGCTTCCTCGGGTCCTTAGTGACCCATTTTGCTAGTTGGCCCCACCTTCTGCACCTCCCCTCATCGGTGACGCCACCATCTCCAGGCGTCGCCCATGCCTTTGGAGCCTCCTCTATCTCTCATGAGCTTTTCTCCCTTCATCCCTCTCGCTATCACTTACAACCATGGCCCACATGTCATATCTTTTTTCTTTTCCTTTTCTTTTTCAGCGAAGGAGTATTCTCTCTTTTTTCAGCCTTTTCTCCTCCAGTAAATCTTCCGAGAGCTCATTTTTCGTCATTCGAACTCCGAATCAAATGATTCAAATTCCTAAATTCATCTAAATTCGTAATCTACCTCTCAGTACCTATTTTATATTCTTTTGAATTTATTTGTTTATTTGTTGAGTTTTTGCTTTGTGCATAGAGTCCGACGCTGTTGAAGAGTACCCAGACAAGCCCAAAGCTAGCTCGCCTCTGCCACCGCCGAGTACCACCTTAGCCTCACCATCGCCATGCCACTCTAGTGATCCCCTCCTTCTCCCAACCACGCCAGCATGATCGACTTGCCCTCCTCTCCATGTCCCCCCACCCGATTGGGTTTTCATGTGCCACAGCTCGTTGACATCATCTTCTTCCCCAAATTCGGCCACTTCACCGACCTGACGAACTGTCGTCCAATTCCTCCCGAGCAAAGCATCCCCATGCATCCCTCTTTCGGTCCTCGCCGTCGATTTTAGTTGCCGCTGTCCCCAGCTAACCATTGCCGTGAAGACCATCATACTGCCTTGGGCTCTTGTCGTTGGACCACCTCGAGCTTCCCCGAACCTCGTCGGCCTCTCTGGTGAGCCCCTCATGTCCCGTAGATGCTCCCTATGCCCTTGATTTAGCTCCCCTCGTAGCCGATTGCCTTGTCAACATGAGCCCAAACCACCGTCGCTGCTAGGCTCACCGTCGACTGCGTCGCCCCACCCATGGGTGCAGTCTGGCCTCGATAAACCCATTTTGGGGGTTGCTAGCAATTGTCGTTGCTTGCTTCATTGGTGATGAGCATAGCAACATCGTGCTCTACTTCGACCAGAGGAGGCACTATAGCCACGTCATTAGCATTAATGACATCATTAATTAGTGTTAATTACATTCATTAATATTAGTTAATATTTCACCAACATGTGGGCCTAGTTCATTAAGAAATATAATTTAAACCAAATTTAAGTTATGAGCCACTAACATGCGGGTCCATTGTTACTATGGTTGACACAGTGTCGTGGCCCACCTGTCAACCGCCCAAGAATTTCCTTTAGGAAAATAAACAAAAAAACAAATTAAAAACCCTTAGCCCCACCCGTCAGTGCAAGAGCACTCTTTTCGCTCTATTTATTTTGGGAATTAATCCTAATTTAAATTTTAGAAGGACCGTTCTCACTTGTTTTAAATCCAAATCAAACAAAACTTGTTTTTAATTTCGTCTAAAATCATGATCTTCTTAATGGAAGTAAAATCATGTATTTTTAAGTTTATTTGGGTTTTAATTTGGATTTATTTGTATGTTCATGTATTTTTAAGTTTATTTGGGTTTTAATTTGGATTTATTTGTATGTTCATGTGTTTATTTACTTCTTTGTCGCGATCATTTGATTAGAGTACGAAGACCTGGAAGAGTTGCGGTTCGATCCCAACCAGGACCTTCCAGACCAACTAGCTTGTGAGCCAGACGAGTGAATACTTTGTAGGTAGGATGAAAGACACGACGAGTGGATGTAACTCTAAGTTGATTTCCCCTAGGTGCATGTAACTCAATGATGATAATAGGTGGATATAACCCTAGTAACAAAACTAGCATATGGTAGATAGAACTTTGTAAAAGGCGGATAGAACCTGCACTACTAATAATACTATATACTTTCATATTCTTTAGAAAACATGATTTAGATTAAAATATTAAATTTCAGGAACTTTTACTTATTGTAAATTTCAACTATGGCATTTAGCAAATAAAAGTATGTGAACCTTTCTTTAACAAGCATTACATCTATATTGTTGTATTATGTGTGTTGGCTCGCGGAGCACGGTTGATTGTGCTCTCCCTCGCTCACTAAATCCCCTCAGAACATAAGGATCAAGATCACTACGCCTACTACACTTCTCCAGGACTAGATGGAGGAGAAGTTGATAGAGATTAGGACGCTCTCTAATAGCCTAGTTCTTACCTCAGATAGGCTTACTTTGATGGTGATTATGTGCACATCTATTATTCAGACTCTTGAAAAATAGTAAGGTATCTTTTACCTCCAATCACTTGCCTGTGGCAAGATGTGACCTCACCTTTTGCTATCTCTTCCGCTTTTCTTTACTATTATAAAAATGTGAGTTGGTGGTCGTCGATCCATTCTCCTTCCTCTCTTCTAAACCGTCTGATCAAAGATCAGCCGTTTAGATCCGCATGTAGGTAGTTCTTCCGCTCCTTGTAGAAAAAGTCAGGCTGACGTGTAGGCCACGCTCGTCCTCTTCTCTTCCCTTGCATCCTCCGCCTCATGCAACCACTCCACCTCTCGTTCTACGCCTCCTCCTCCTCAGTGTCGCCACCAATTCCTTCCCCGTACGATAGCGTCTAGTCGTAGTCCCCCCAACTTCCCCAGCAGCGTCACATCCCCTCGTCGCCACCTCCCCAACACATTTGCCCGCCGCCTCCTCTCCCCATTTGCCCACCACCGCCTCCCCACCTCCACCTCCTGCAACCGCCACCTCCTTCTCCCCCAAACCCTCGTGCCGTGCCTCCTCCTTCTCGGCGCCATCATGAATTTCTTCCCTGCGCGGCAGTGTCTGGTCGCAGTCCCCAAACTTTTCCCAGGGCGCCGCCACCAATTCCATCTCCCATCGCCCCTCCAACCAATGGCACAATGCTTGGTGACAGCGGCCGGTGGATCGGAGAGAATGGTGCTTCGCGAAAGCGGCTGGTTGATCAGAGAGAAGGGCACTCGACGATGGAAGCGGCTTCCTCTTATTGCGCCTGCCCATATGGCTCTCCACCCCCCCCCCCCCCGTGTGACATCCCAAATTTTTGCTAAAATAAAAATAATTAAATAAATAATAAAAATGGATTAAAAAAACTTTAAATTAAAATAAGTATTTTTGTGCCAAAGTTTGAATTTGGATTTGCCCAGAATTTCTGTTTTTGAAAAAGCTGGATTTGAAAAACAATTTCAGAAAAACCTAAAAATATTATTAAATAAAATGATATTTTGATTTTGTGTAAAAATTCTATGTCAAATTAATCATTTGGAGTCTTTTGGATTTATTTGGGTTTTCTGAGTTTTCAGGAGTTTGAAAATCTATTTTGAAATTAAAAAGTATTTTAAGGTATGAAAATTAAATACCAAAATTAGTTGGAAATATTTTTATTAAGTCCAAAATGTGTCCAGGAGATTCTCTGAATTTTTCTGGAATTTTGGAGTTAATTTCATATTTTTCTAAGGCTTAATGGAATTTCTGTGCTTTTCTGAAAAACCCAAAAATCAGAAAAATAAAATTGAAACCCCAGCCTCCCCCACCGGCCGCCACGTGGATGACCGGATTACGTCCACGTCGCCGCATCTCCACCGCCGCTCAATCCCGCCTTCCCCTCTCCCCTGCCCGCCACGTGGCTGCCCGATCTCGCCACGCCGCCCCACTCGCCCCATCCGCCGCCCGCCACCCCTCCCGCCGCCGGCCCCACGTGTCGGCACGCCCGCTCCTCCTCTCTCTTCTTCCTTCCGCCCCACCTGCCGGTTCTGCCGCTTCCGCGCCTCCTCCTCTTCTCTCGCGCGCGGGCCCGCCGTCGGCGGCTTTCTCTCTCTCTCGCTGCCGCGGCCCCACTCGTCGGGTGCCGTCCCGCCCGTCTTCTCCCTCCTCGGCCGCCGCTGAGCCACAACGGCCGCCCGCCTATCCGCGCTCCCTCTCTCTCGCCACGCCCACTCCCGAGCGCGCGCCCACCTTTCCTCTCTCCTCCCGCACGAACCGCGCCCACGCGCCCACCTCCTTCCCCCTTTTTCCGTGCCGCCGCCCGCAACGCCGCCCACTCGGCGACCACCCACGCCGACGCTCCCCTCGCCCTATTTAAACCCACCCGAGCTCGCCACTCCGCCCACACCGCTCTCCCTCGCTTCTCCTCCCGTGAGTCGAGCGCCCGGCAACGCGGCGTCATCGCCTCCGCCGCCTCCTCCGACTCCAGCGAAGAATCGCCGCCGCCTCGGAGCTCCCCAGGCCCCGCCGTCGCCTCTGTAAGCTCCGCCGTGCCCGCGCGCACCTCGGGGACCTCTCGCCGCCTCCCGCCGCCGGAACCTCGCCGCCGGCCCGAGCCGCGCCGCCTTCCTCGTCGCCGGCCACCGGTGAGCCCGCGCCCTTCCCCGGACTCCGCAGCCTCCTCTCCTCCCGAGCCACTTCGGCGCCGCCGGCCGCCGAGCACCGGCGAGCTCCGGCCCGAGCACCGCCGGCCGGCTCGCACGCTGGGCGGCCGAGGCCGACGGGCGCCACGCCCTGCCACGCCGGCGCCACCTCATCCTCGAGCCCCGTCGCCCGGCACACACCCGCCACTCAAGACATTCCCGGCCCGTGGACATGGTCCACATGGACCGGCCCGCATGTCGACCCTCTCTCCTCTTTTCCGTTGAAAATAAATCGGCCGAAAATTAAAATCCCGAGCTGACGCAATGCTGACGTCATAAATCCTTTTTCAGTAGAAAAATAAATCCAAAAATCAGTCTTTTTCCTTTTTCCCTCTTTTCAAATTTCCCGTAGCACGTTCTCCCTCGTTTTAACTCCGATTTGGCCCATTCAAATTTCTAAATTCATCAAAAATTCCCCTCTATTCATTTCCAGCCTCATTTCAAATGTTTGAAGTCAATTTGAATTTATTTGAGTTTATTTGAATTTGGTGGGTTATTTTCACGTGTAGACTTCGACGATTCGGGAAATTTCTTCGACGAAGATGCAAGCCAAGTTGAAGAGCAAGGCAAGTCACCCTCCTTGATCATGTTGATCCCAGAATTGCAAATCAAATTATGTTGATTTAAATTATATTGCATGCGTATTTCTATTCAACGTATTTCAATTCAGTTTTAAATTTAGTTATTGCCTACTTGTTAATTCCTCCATTGAATTTGAATTCCTCAATACCTTGTCACCCTAGATTCAAACTCTAGTTAATGCATTAGTGTTGGCTAGAGAGTTTAATCAAATGCTTAGCCCTGCGAAGTTATATAATTTTGTTTTGGGATGTCTTTCACATAAAATGATAACCCTGTTTACATAAAATGATATGTACTCTTGACTTTGGTGAGTCAAGGAGGTTTATAAAATTATTTTGAAAACAAATATGAAACTGGTTTAGACTTAGGCAATTGGTTAGAGTGGTGGGTGCAGGCATGCCCTGTTGGTTGGAGCCGCAGTGGTTGATTGTCGTGCACAGGGGTATGTGGTTGGGCCTGAGTCAATTAAGGACCGGTCTGTGAGCTACTGTTGCAAAGCCCTAATCGTACTACCACATGGCTGGTATGGGACAGCTCTGGCTGAATAATTTGTGAAGTCCCAATCTGAGTCGAGTCGTAGGTTGAAAGTGAGCGTGGTTGGTGCCATGTGAAGTCTCACTTGGGCGAGCGTGGTTAAGCCATGAGAAATCTCGTCTAGGCTCAAGAGGGGTCCCGGTGCCGTGGATTCTCATCGGGTGAAACCCAGAGTTGGCTCGACCAGGTTGAAGGCTTTGCATTGTAAAGGCCTTGTCACGACTCCTTGCCGCACACCTAAGGAAGTGTGTAACTCGCGTGGCACAAAAGGATGATCCTGTCTTGTGGGTAAAGCTGCACAACCTCTGCAGAGTGTATAATCTATCCTGGATAGCCGTGCCCACGGTCATGGGCATGCTGAGTAAAAGTTTTTCATGGATTAGATTTTGATTTTCAAAATGTTTTTGAAAACCTTACGGATGGATGGAATCCGTGAGAGATTGGAAATCCGTGAATGGATGGAATTCATCGAGTTGCGCAGTGAAAGCGCCCGATGGATGGAATCCATACGTGATCTTTTGGAAAAGATGGTCCGGTGGGATGCCCGTGGATAGGTTGGTGTTTGGTGGAGCCAGACCGACGGTATTACTTTTACTACAAGTTATGCTTTTACTTACGGTATTAAATTTAGCAATCCCAATCTATTTATCAGATTTCATAAATGTCTTGTTTTATGCAAACTAACCCTATAAGCCTTCCATTGAAGCCTTTATCATTATGTTGCATTTTCCCGGGTGATTTGCGGAGTACAAGTTTGTACTCACGTTGCTTTTTTCCACACAGAGAAGGAAGACGTCAACTACGGTGAAGGTCTGGACGAATAGGCCGCATCTTCATCGCGCTTGCTGTAAGGTGCTTGGGCTTCGCTATTTATCTATTTGCTTCGCAGTTATTTTCTTTATTTATTTGCCAATGGGCGTTGATGTAAGACTTGGCCATAAGGCCGTACCCTTTATTTAATATATTGAGTCATTTGTGCTTGGTTATTATCTTTGTTGTGACTGTGTGCACTAGCTGATCCTGGACTAGTGCGATTTACACAGAGGATCCAGGAGTCGTTACTCCGGGTTCCGACACCCCGGCGCCCAACGGTCGCTCGCCCGGTGAGCCTCTCTACCTCCTCCTGCTCTTTGCTCAAAGCCCGTCATGCTGTCTGGCGATTTTGGTCTACCAAGCTGGTCGAAGTCGGTGCCGTGGTCAAATAGCGTCATGGTTGAGGGGCCATGTGTGGGAGCCCAAATTATACAATCTGGAATCCTCTGTGATTCCACCGCACTATTCCCTAGATCAGTAGATAGTGCTCACAGATTATAGTTCTGAATATCAAAAGTACATATCAAGCGGAAGCGTAAATATAATAGTAGACTTACTCATGGGCCGATTAGGCCGAAATCAATAAATTGCAGCAGCGGAATGAAGCACACAAGTGGGACCTTCAGGACATGCCCACAGGCAGCCAACTGGAGGTGCGCGACCTAGCCCTTGACATCTTCATCTTTTCTGCCAGCTTGACCAATCTTGTTGCTGAGGCGAGATGATTTGATTCCTGATGCTGAATTTTGTCGCAAAAGCGAGTGTGAGCACTCCAACCCCGTGCTCCGCGAGCCAATACACAAAATGCAAATAAATAGTATGCATGGCTTAACAAAGGAGAGGCTCGGGTTGTTTTATTTGCCATAAAACTCGTTTAGTAGCATTTCTATTATTATATCGTATTGTTGTTTTTGTGACCTAAAGGCTCCTCACCGCAAATGGCATCATTGACTTAATCCACCAAAGACTCACGCTCTTTATTAACTGCTGTCTAAGACTCCCAACAGCGATTGCCATAATTGACTTAATCCACCGAAATTACACTTCCTTTATTGAGTGCTCTCTAAACTCCAAACAGCATGTGTCATCCTCTATTCAATCCACCGATCATATTCTTTCTGTATTGGTTGCTATTTAAGACTCCAAACAGCAAGTGACATTATCCAATTACTCCACCGATTATACACCTTCTATATTTATTGTTGTCTAAAACTACAAACAGCGTGTGACATTATTTAGATAATCCACCGATCAATTGTTGCTTAAAACTCCAAACAGCTAGTGACATCATCTATCTAATATCATTTGATTAATCCACTGAACATACACTTTCTATATTGAGTGCTGTCTAAAACTCCAAACAGCGAATACCATCAATTATACAATCCACCGATATCTTTTGTATTCCAAAATTCCTATCAACCCATTCCTTTTGCTATTGATCCACAACCACAATTTGCTCTTACAATAATCAACCTTATTTTCCCATTATCTATTTCTAACTAACCCACTAATATACCTCCACCAAGAATATCATTGATCAAGCCTACGATTCAATATTATATATCCACCAAGAATAGCATTGATCAACTCTATGATTCACCATTATATATCCACCAAGAATAGCATTGATCAACTCTACGATTCACCATTATATATCCACCAAGAATATCACTAATCAAGAATTATAATCCAATACTTGTATTATTCCTCCAAATTCCCGAAGATTCAATTAGATCATTTATCTAGCCTATCTATTCAACTGGACCCCACTAATTTATTTCTCCCAGAACCCACACTATCATTTCCTATTCATGATCGACCTGAATCCACCAATACCTTTATGCGCATACTACAAACATCCATCTCCTTTACTCACGACCCTGTTTATTCCACCCATATTTTATTTTGTAAGAATAGAAATGCCACTATTTGAAATACAATACATAAAATTTCCTGAGACCTAGCAGCTTTGGAACAAAACATAATGTTCAAGGAATATTAACATGATTTTCCATACATATGGCATCACACCATATGCCTAATATCACCATAATTTTTCCATACATATGGCATCACACCGTATGCCATCTTTCAGCGTTATAGCCGCTTAACTTACCACTGGGACGACACCCAGGACAACTCAAATTAGGGCTTTCCGCTGCCCTCCACTTTTCCATTCCCACCCACAAAGTTTTTGAAATAGAACTATATCTGGTTAAGTTCCCATGTCCGCCCTTGACCATGGGCACGGCTATTCGAATAGTTTTGACTCTGCAGAGTTTGCACACTTTACCCACAAGAGACAGTTCACTCGTTGCCCCACATGATTCCTTAGCCACGTGGTTGAGTAGACCATCACAGTGACTTTTCAAAGTATCTAGCCCCTTTTGTCATCTCACCTTATGGAAACCTGCCCACTTGCGGTGGGTCCCATCTATGCACGGGATGTAACCACGTCTACTAGCGAAGACACAGCTCCACTTCCAAGAACGCTAGTCTGACTAGTTACCTCACCTCCAACTCGGTGTCCCTTTAGGCCTCCCATTGCCCTTTGCGTATCCACTTCCATCCACTACCAGTGAGATGAGTCTCGGGGTTTCGATAAATTTACTTAGCCAAGTTGTACTTTACAGACTTGTGGTTGTACTGTTTTACATAGGACGTCATGACAAGATTCAGTCCTTAGTGGTACCTGGGCGGTTCTACCACAAACCACACTCTCGTGCACACCTGCACCATACCCCCGAACCATCTGCCCAGATAAATAAGCAATTTGAGATTTTTGGGAGTATAAAATAACCATATCCAACATGCACCAGTCATTACCACCATGACTGTCCAACCACATTTTCTCATGATTAAAGTGTTGCTTGGACGCTCTCGCGCCCATGAGTATCTAAACAATACTAAGCATGGCATATATTTAGAGACTTATTTTCGAAAGGTTACTATTATAATTTTGCTAGGGCGACAAGGTTCACACATTAAAATATTCCAAAGGAGGTGTAATATTATTCAAGGTAAACAATAGGCATGTAACTAAAATCTTAAATTAACATGTATTTGCATATAACATAACAGCATGCAATTTGATAATTTAAAGCAAAATAATTTGCAGAAAATGTAGGTTCAACATGATCAAAGTATTCACTCGCCTTGCGCGGTTTTCCGTGGCCTTGAGCTCACTCAACGCTTCCTCATTCAAAGGTCCTAAGCTTCTTGCTCTTTTATCTTTACCTCGATCTTGGCCTCGCTTGATCCACTGAATCTTCACGCTTCCAATTTCTAATTATGTGCTAAGCAGCTGAATCCAAATAAATGCAAATGACTCAAAAAGATCCAAATAAATCTGAATAAACTCAACTTTTGTATTATTATGAGTTAATGAGTGATTTGAGGCAAGGCCGGTGGTAGAAAACGGTGACTCGATCTTTTATTAACAGTTTCTTTTATTATTTTATATTTATCAAAAAAAATTCCATGAGCTCGGTTAGACCTACGATTCGGTGTACGAGCTTTAGCCGAGCTTTGTTTTTGTCGAGCGTTAATCTTCAAGGCACATGGTATATAGAAGCGATATATACAATTCTTAGCTTACCGAATTAATTTTGGGATCCGGGTTGACAGCATTTTGTGGTGCGACATTTTATGTACACTCAGTTATTACTAGGCATAACTTCTTTTGAATTAGGATCCATTGGTTCGGATCCTAGCTTGATACATTTATTCATGCTCAACATTACTGTTTACTAAACCTAATATTAAGATTCAATCACTAGCACCATTATCATTGGTCTTCACCTTTGTTATTGTTAAGCCTAGCGTTATTTTTAGTCAAATTTATCTATCACGGCTTGTCATACGAGTTCATATATTAATATGGCTACTTAATTAAATCTACCATGGAAATTTATTTAATGACGGTATGTCAAATGTTAGGGCATACATTATAATTAAGTGCAATCTTTATTAAGTTTGAATATTTAACCTTAGTCATATTTCTTTACAATCGCTTTGAACTAATAATTAACCTCTTAGATGATTGCTCAAACCATATTACTTTTGCGTACATGAACTAGTCCAAACATAGGTATTACATTTACATCCTAGTTAATTTTTATTAGATCCTCTAAATTATTCTCTGATTCAATTTGAGTATTATAGTTGACATGGAATTCTTATCATTGCTAGGGCGTAGGGTTAACGCTTATGTTTAAACTACGTGGTGGCTAGTCCTATCTCTTTTACTGAAATACATGGGTATATGATTTGCTCTTTAGAAAGTTTGCATTTTAATTTGGCAGTAGAATGAGTTGATTGTGATTATTTGAGGCTTAACCATAATTCAATTATTTGAGCATCATAGTCTAAAAGTTTGTGGCTTAATGTTCACATCATTTAATAGTCAAATAGGATTCTTCTAATTGCTAGGGATGAAGACAATGGTTTATGGTTTAAACTTTGCAAAGATTAATTTTATATCATTTACTAATATGTAAGGGTTCATGATTTATTGTTTAGTAAATCTTTATTTACTAAGTTATCATCTCATGAAAGCATATCCCTAAGCAATATTCATACAAAGCCTTTAGTTACTAAAGATTTAAAATAAGTATTCAAGGCATATTATTTACTAGCATGTGATGATTAAGCCATGGTTAAGTATTTATGAAGCTCTTTTATGTCCTAACATATTTTAGTATGTTTTGGGGAATTATTTCAGATTTTTAGGGATATTTTCCTAGCTAATTTCGGCTTGGCCACAAAACAAAAATTTTAAATCCTAACTATTCTAATCGCTGCAGCCCAGAGGAATCGAACGCGGGTGGTCGACGCGAGCGCTAGCGCTGCTAGCCGATCGGGCCTTCGGGTGTTACCCGATGGAGCTGGGGAAACAAGGAAGTTATGCCGAGTGACAGCTGGGGCCCGAAGCAGAGGAAGCCAGAGGCGGTGGATGGCGGCAAGGTTGCCGGCGATGGGCTGCCGGAGGGTCGGTGCTGGCGGCCAAAATGGGTTTTTGGAGTCTCGGGGAAGCGGATGGTGGGGTCGGCGACAGACAGGGGTCACCGGAGTAGGGCCGGCGGCGGCGGGCTTGGGTGACGCTCGACGCCGGCGAGGTGCAGGCGGTGGAGGGGCCGACTGACGGTGGGGAAAGCTTCATGGCGACCTGGGGATGCTTCTGCCCCACGGAATCGAGGGGGAACTCACCGAGGAGGGAGCATTGCGGGCGGTGGCGGTTTCAGCCGGAGAGGGGGAATGGCGATTCCGGCGAGCTCGGCGCCAGAAAATCCGATTGGGTGGAAGGGGAGGGAGAGGGGAAGTGGGGACGCGATTTGGCTGGGTGCACTTGGCCGGAGATCGTCGGAGCGGACGGGACAGCGTGGAGGCGTAGGCGGCGGTGGTGCGCTCCGACGAAACCGGCTTGAGGGAGGAGGAGCAAAAGAGGGTGCCAGGGGAAAGGAAAGGAGGTGGCTCGGGGCCTTATAGGCGAGCACGCTGCTGCGGGAGGCGGGGCGGGCGTGGCCGGGCGGCAGACGGCGTGGGGCGCAGAGGCGCCGCAGGCGTGGGGCGCGTGAGGCGACGGGGGCAGGTCCGGTAGCGAGAGCATGACGAGGGGTGATGGCCGAGCGACGTGCGACATGTGCTGACGCGGAAACAGGGGGAAAGGACGGCCATGACGCGAGGAGGACGACGGGCGACGTGGGTGACGAGAGCAGGGAGGAAAGCTGTGTGTGGTAGGAGAAGAAAAGAAGAGTGGCGCTGGCCGGCCGAGAAGGAAATGGGAGGGCCCTTTGGCAAGCAAAAGAGAGAGGGGAGAGAGAAAGAAAGAGTAGGGCCCACTTGTCATGGATAGGGGATTTAAGGAAAGAAAGAGAGGGGAGAATTTTAAGCATAGTTCTAGGATTTAAATTCTCAATCTTATATTTCTATTTCCTGGTTAACATAATTGATTTGCGAGAAGAGATGTTTGGTTTGGATATTTATGGATATATTCTAATACTCTTTTTAGATTTATTTTATTCATTTTGTTGGCCTAAATTTGAAGTCAAGATGTTGATATTTTGAATTCGAGTTTTGCAATGACATTCTCCATTTTTATAATTTACATGATTATTATTTTTATTTGGGAGTATTCTTGATCATTAATTTGTATGGCACAAAACTCAAAAGATTTCCAATACATACTCAAAAGAAATTTGAGTGCTAGCAAAATGCGAGAAATGTTTTTAAAAAAAACTCCACACTTTTTAGCACTTGAAATTTCAGGATGTTACACCATGGCCGAAGTCGAGGGGCCATGGTCGAATTCGAAGCCGTGGTTGAAGGGGGCTATGGCTGAAGTCAAAGATCCGTGGTTGAACTCGAAGCAGTGGTCGAAGGGGCGGTGGTCGAAGTCGAAGGGCCGTGGTCAAAGTCAGGTTGTGGTTGAAGTCGAAGGGCAGTGGTCGAAGTCTAAGCCGTGCTCGAAGGGGACAATGGTTGAAGGGGGCAGTGGTCGAAGTCAAAGGGCCGTGGACGAAGTCGGTCTGCGGTTGAAGTCGAAGGGCTGTGGTTGAAGTTAGGCCATGGTCAGAGTCGAAGGGTCACGGTCGAAGTCCAAACCGTGGTCGAAGGGGCAATGGTCAAAGTCAAAGGGTCGTGGATGAAGTCGGCCTGCGATCAAAGTCGAAGGGTCGTAGTCGAAGTTGAAGGGCCATGTTGAAGTTGAAGGGTCGTGGTCAAAGTCCAAGCCGTGGTCGAAAGGGGCAGTGGTCGAAGTCGAAGGGTCGTGGATGAAGTCGGTCCGCGGTCGAAGTTGAAGGGCTGTGGTCAATGTCGGGGCCATGGTCGAAGGAGGCTGTGGTCAATGTCGAGGCTGTGGTCGAAAGGGGCTGTGGTTGAGGGGCCGTGGCCGAAGTCGAAGATCTGTGGTCGAAGTCAATGCCATGGTCTAAGGGGGCGGTGGTCGAAGGGGGAAGTGGTCGACGTCGAAGGGCCATGGTCATCGAACGGGATAATGGTCAAAGTCAAAGTCGTGGTCGATGTCGAAGGGTCGTGGTCGAAGGGGACAGTGATCAACGTCGAAGGGCTATGGTCGAAGGGGACGGTGGTCAAAGGGGGAAGTGGTCGACGTCAAAGGGCCATGGTCATCGAAGGGTCGTAGTGGAAGGGGACAGTGGTCAAAGGGGGCAGTGATCGAAGTCGAAGATCCATGGTCGAAGTCGAAGATCCGTGGTCGAAGTCAAAGCTATGGTCGAAACGGGGTGTGATCGAAAGGGAAAGTGGTCGACGTCAAAGGGAAGTAGTCGATGTCAAAGGGCCATGGTCGAAGAGGACAGTGGTCGAAAGGGGCAGTGGTCGAAGGGAGAAGTGGTCGACGTCAATGGGCCATGGTCATCGAAGGGCTGTGGTCGAAGTGGGCAATAGTCAAATTCGCAGATCCGTGGTTAAAGTCGAAGATCCATGGTCGAAGGGGGCCGTGGTCGAAAGGGGAAGTGGTCGACATCGAAGGGCCGTGGTCGAAGGGGATAGTGGTCGAGAGGGTAGTAGTCGAAGTCAAAGATCCATGGTCAAAGTCGAAGATTCTTGATCGAAGTCGAAGCCGTGGTCGAAGGAAGCCGTGATCGAAGGGGGAAGTGGTCGGCGTCGAAGGGCCGTGGTCGAAGGGGACATGTTTGTATGCATATTCTAAAAAATTTTATCACCTGTGAGTTTTAAAACATATAGTATGATAAATTTTAAAAATCTGTAGCAACGTATGGGCATTCCGCTAGTATAATGTAAATATTTGGCCTGATCGGTCCATTATGTAAACTCTACCTAATATGTGATATTTAAACTCTAATATATAATATAAGTATTTGGTATCGTTTATACGATGTATGAATATGATTCAGCAATGGATATGTGAATACTATTTATTGATCTAGGGAATAGTACGGTGGAATCACAGAGGAATCCGAATAGATAAAATCCGGATCCGACAACAAAGCAAGTGGTGATTGATTAGGTGTTAATATTGTTGTTTGGATGTCCTCATCAATCTGAACCCATGACCAGTAGACTACGAACCTTTAACGTGACTACATTAGCAATTGTCTCACCTTCTCCATAAAAAAACAAGAGAGAGATGCAATTCAGTTTCCTCAGAGAAATAAAAAGGAATTCCGTTTCAAGGAAAAACAGAACAGAAATGCTGGACGATTAAATCATTTTCGTTCCTCCAGCTCCAGCAGCATTGCAAGACGTGGACACTTGCGAATTGCCTGTTGGTGCTTCTTCCTGTCTAGTTCGACATGATTAAATAGAGCACTTCACAATAAAATGTGTTCTTTTTTTTTCATTTAAGATTCCAAGTTGAGACTAATCACCTCATTTTACACAGTTCAACGGTGTAACTCCAGCAGCACCGGAGGAATCAAATCAGACATAGGCTGCATATGCATCGATGGGACTTGAAACCAATGTCAGTTACATATATGGATCGGATTGGATGGAGCTTGAATAGAAATACTAAACTATAATAGACTAACATCCTAGAATATACGGATCGGCCGACATTGGCCGCCGACGTACAAGACATGGATAAACAGGTTGGATTAATTAGATGAAAATAAGTGTCATTAGTTTTCCGATACATCGTGCATGGGATGCATGGATAAACTGCTAGCTTTGGCCATTTTTAGCTTGCTGTGTACTTGCATTGTTAAGCTTTGCTGTTGATGAGGCGTTAATCTGCGCAACGAAATTAGAGGCTTGGACCAATCGGAGGATGACCATCCAAGAAAAACTAACTAGCACGTACTTCGGCAGTATAAAGGAGTCAAGACCAGAGACCAACGCCTGACCTGAGCTGGAATGAATATTCTCCTGCTGGAATCAATCAGACAACGTCCCTTCTTCCAAGTCTGTTCTTCAGAATATGCTAAGATGGTCCATCCTAAAAATGGCGCACGTAGCAACCATTAACCAATAGAAAGATACACGCTTGCCCTTTTACCGTGTATCAAACTGTCAGTGCCAATGCAATGATACGCTACTGATATGATAGCTCAACAGTCAACACAAACAATTGGCACGGAGATCAGATAAAAGGACAACCAGAAAACAGTAACAGATACTTCTTTTTAATCATTTTATCACAAACTGAAGTACAGAAAACTCAAAAGTATAGCAGGGTACAGTTGATGTTCATGCTTCATAGCTCGACAACGGACAACACTTATTTGCTGATCTAAACTTTATTGCTGCGACCCAAACGATCAACAAAAGCTAATAAGCATCCATGGTGCAAAATCCAATACAAGAAAGACGAGACGACATCCCAGGCACGATTGAAGACAAAAGGCTAACATGGATGCGAAACTGACACCTGGAACTGCAAACCAGCGACCTACAATGGAGTCAGGCCAACAACACCTGCACAACAAGCATTGTGATGAAACAGATTAACAGATGCACTTCCACACCAATTATGCAATTGAAACATTAAACAGAGCAAAAATAAAGCAATGGCTACATTGATAGGTGACGACTCAAGAATTACAAACGCTTCACAGTTCACATGAACAATTTGTGTAAAACGGTTGCACCGGCTTATTTATATAATCATGTAAAGCAATTGAATGGACATTCTGCGCCAAATAATTGTTGTTTTCTACTCATCCAAATGGGCATTTGTTTACCTTGTAGCAACTCAAATATGTGATGCCTCATACAGATGGCAGGAAGTTGACAATGGAAACCATGTACTACTGCTCTTTTAGTCTTCTGATTATGAGGAGGAGGAATATATTCCAAATAATGTGCTATGTGATGTTTTGGTTTCTCATACAGTTCATTATTGAGATCTAGTTGTTCCAATATCCCTTCTCATGTATACTCAAGAAACATTACTAGCACATTCATGGAATAGAAAATATGTTACAGAGAACATACCACATGCAAGTCTTCCACCAGCATTTCCAGTAGTGAGGCTAAGCTCATGGCCCCCTAAAAGCAAAGGATAAAGAATGAAACACGCATGAATTGAAGGGGAAAAAATTGTGGAACACAAGAGGAACTAGGCATACCTTTCCCCAAATCATCTTCAAGCTCATGAACAACAAATGCTCTCCCAACAACTGAATTTGGGCCACTCAAAGGAATCTATGCAGAAGAAATCATCAAAAGTTGGTGAACTGAATGTTGAAATTTATAGCTACCATGCTGCAACTTATGCTACAGTAAAAATATACGATCTTTTAACCTTACCTGGTTATCAGCAATGGTTGCCTCAGCTACACCTATATCACCACCATTAAAACACACACACCATAAACGAGGTCAACATCCAAAAAGATAAATTTAGAAACAAACATCAGAAGTTGATTTGTTACAAGCTATACCTTCAGCATTGGCAACAATGTTTCCCAGGTCACCCGCATGACGAACTTCATCTTCTGGTGCACCATGTGTCAGGTTATTTGGGTTAAAATGTGCTCCTGAAAGATAAAATTTTGCTTTGTGAGTAAGGGGATATTGGTATGTTGAACGACTAGATGATTCAAACTTTATGTAAGCATCACAGAGGATTCATTATACTCATAGGGTGAAGAAGCAAAAAGAAACAGTAGCACAAGTTTAAAAACATATGTACATGGGAATTTGATAATGTTTATAAAAGAAAAGCAAAAACTTGATTATTTGCAATCATGAATCATTGGCATTTGCGGATATAATTGAGTCCAATGGACAATCAACCTGTTGATATGCACCCATTAGTAGTGTCGCCGTACTCATGCTGCAAAATGAACAATCGTGTCATTCTTATAAATCAAGATAATGCAAATTCAGAGCTACTCAAAGAACAATACTCACGAGGTGGAAGCCGTGAAGTCCAGGAGTAAGTCCAGTGACACGGACGTTCACTGTTGTAGGACCTGTTATACAAGAGCAATTAGAGGAGCAAGATACAATCATAGTTACCTTTTAGAAACTGTAATGTTTGTACACCGATGGTGAGAGACTTCAGATTTTAACAGGAAGTCGGAAATTGCTATAAGTAACTGTATCAGCAATTTTATCAACTAACCTCGACACTAGTTTTATGTGAACTGAATAAAACTTGAGGCATTATTTACATCTAGTTGAGTTAGCACGAAACTAGCAGCTAGATGCATTGTTCATCTACATCAGGGACAATGCTCGTAATGAAAGCAGTATTCAGCATGAGCTTGCAAGCACCAAGCTGTTGCAAGAACATCACCGATGGCACTTGTTGTGTGGCCAATTCGTGCAGGTCTTAAACATCGCAAAAAAGGGGGGGAAAGCGGCACCTTCCGGTTCACTCCGATCTGTTTTTGTATCGTGTAACATAGGACCAAATTCTAGCTATACTCTCACCACAAATAGAACTTGAGAAATCGCTAAGAGGAACCCTGCCTGAGAAATCCCCCTTTTGGTTTTGGCTGCCCAGGCAAGGCAACTGAGGAAGCTTCTGGAGGGTCAAACGAAGAGACTGGTAGTGATGAGAGAGACAGAGAAAGAAAGGAGGGAGTGGAGCGGACGCACCGTCGTCATCCTGGGTGAGCGTGACGACGCCCTCGACCTCGGAGTTGCCCTTGAGCACAGCGACGGCCTTCTTGGTGGCGTCGGCGACGACGAGCGCCCTGGCGGCGGCGGCGCCACTGGGGCCCTCGAAGAGGCGGAGCGAGTGGAAAGGGCGGGCAGAGGAAGGGGACGCGAAGAGGGCGGCGGGCGGGGCGGCGGCGGCGAAGAGGAGGGTCTGCGCGGCCATGGCTGCGGCGACCACGGCTTGCATGCGGCGGCGGAAAGGTGCGGTCTTTGCCGAGTAGCGTGGGGGTGGGGTGGGTGGTGACTGGCGATAAGGCTCGACTCAGGCCGTCCATCGAAGCCCCACCTGGCTTGTTGGCCTCGCTCGATGCGCCCCACCTCGCTTCTTCTCCATCCTTCCTTACTCTCTTCTTTTTTTTTTTTTTTTGGTCTGGCTCAGGCGAGTATTTTACAATTGGCAAAGGCAGCTATGGACGTTTATATTGGTTTTCATTTTTAGCTCCTGATTTTTTAAATCAAAGTTAATATAAATGTATCAGTTCCTATAAACTATATCTATCGACCACTACATTATATTTTTATATGTTATATCGTACTTTATATTTTATTACATCATAATTCTGTAAGTCACATGATGGTTCAAATATTATAGTTCCTTTCATTGTAATATTTTTATTATATAATACACTACTATTTATCAGCCACTGCTATCATCCAGCACAGTCAAAATTATCAGCAAAATCTAATATAAAAACACCATAGATTTGTTGCGATTATTTGAAGGGAAGGGTACTTGTTCTGGAGGCGCTGTCCTCAACTTAAGGGGAAATTTAACTTTTTGCCACTCTTAACATTGCCACATATCCAAATGTCATCCTTTTCAATGCAATTAACATTTTGCCACTCTCGAGCCTCGTGGCGCGCGCGCAGCGCTGGCTGCACCGCGCGCGCGCGCCGCGCCATGCGCCGCGCCTCCCGCTCGCTCGCGCCTCGCCTCCCGCCTCGCGCCTCCCCGCTCGCCGCGCCGCGCTCCGCCGCCGCCCGCCGCCGCTGGCGCCGCCGCGCCCTCATTCCCGGTCCGCGGCGGATCCCGCCCCCCTCTCGGCCAGAGGACGGAGAGGCGAGGCGCGGCGCG